>CM053573.1:139904274-140106531 GCA_028646485.1 Cryptoprocta ferox | reverse complement strand
GATCTGTTGTAACCTGTAGCTTCCTGTCACTTCTCTGGCTCTCCTCTCCTGCTAAGCTTTGTTTCCTGGCAGTAATTAACACCTTCTGCCACTGCCATAGCTACTGCTGCTGCTGGAACCGCCATAGCCACCTTGGTTTCGTGGTTTGGCAAAGTATTGGCCTCCACCACCATAGGGGCCAGAGCTTCTGCCTCCAAAATTTCCTCTTTTCATGGGTCCAAAATTTGAAGATTGATTGTTGTAATTGCCAAAATCATTATAGCTTCCACCACCTCCAAAGTTGCTTCCATCGTTACCAAATCCGTTATAGCCATCCTCACTGCCACCATACCCACCACCACCTCGACTGCCACCAAAGCCACCACGCCCACTGAAGTTTCCTCCACGACCAAAGTTGTCATTCTCACCAAAACCACCTCCACGACCACCACTGACGTTTCCAGAATCACTTTGACTTCTCTGGCTGGAGAAGCACTAGCCATTTCTTGTTTAGATAGAGCCTTCCTTACTTCACAGTTGTGGCCATTCACAGTATGGTATTTTTGAATGACAATCTTGTCTACAGAGTGATGGTTGTCAAATGTTACAAAAGCAGAACCTCTCTTTTTGCCACTGCCTCGGTCAGTCATGATTTCAGTCACTTCAGTTTTCCCATACTGTTCAAAATAATCTCTTAGATGATGTTCTTCAAGGTCTTCTTTAATGCCACCGACAAAAATCTTTTTCACAGTTAAGTGGGCACCAGGTCTTTGAGAATCTTCTCTCGAGACAGCCCTCTTTGGTTTTACAACTCTTCCATCCACCTTGTGTGGCCTTGCATTCATGGCTGCATCTACCTCCTCCACAGTGGCATAGGTGACAAACCCAAAGCTTCTGGAGCGCTTGGTGTTTGGATCTCTCATTACCACACAGTCCGTAAGCATTCCCCATTGCTCAAAATGGCTCCTCAGACTCTCATCAGTTGTTTCAAAGCTCAAACCTCCGATGAAAAGCTTCCGCAGCTGCTCAGGCTCTTTGGGAGACTCTGACTTAGACATGACGGCGGTGGGAGGGGAGACTTTAACGATGCTTACTCGGCAGCCGAAAAGATACTTTTAAAGATGAAATATGCACAGTCTCATTACAGGTCAGCATTAGCACTATATTGATAGGGAACACTGTGAACCAATTAAGTGAAATGTTCTCTCCCTTCCTTAAAAGAGCTCCATTCTTCTCATTAGTAGATCTTTATTACAAAGAAATGATACTCAGTTATATTTCAAATTTCATTGATAAAACATTAGTGAAAATTTGTTTTCTTTCTTGTTATGTACCTACATAATAGTCTTAACCTTCTTCCTAAAATACTTACTCTTGGATTCTTTTCAGGAAAAGTTTGCTGACCCCTGTTATCTGGTGTTGTTAAAGTAGTGATTGCATTTGTGACTGATGACCGCTGGTAATTTTGTTTGGTCGTCACTCTTCCTTAGTCATGTAACATCTTTGGAAGTGATTTTGTGCAGAATTATTATTATTATTATTATTTTAATTTTTAACATTTATTCATTTTTGACAGAGACAGAGAGCAAGCGGGGAGGGGCAGACAGAGAGGGAGACACAGAATATGAAGCAGGCTCCAGGCTCCGAGCTGTCAGCACAGAGCCTGATGCGGGGCTCAAACCCACGAACTGTGAGATCATGAACTGAGCCAAAGTCAGATGCTTAGCCGACTGAGCCACCCAGGCACCCCATGTGCAGAATTATTTTAAATCATAATTGGCTGCTAGTTGTGTTGTATAGAGATAGCCCATTGATCTATTTTATTAGGATCCTTAAGATTTTCATCAGTTGTTTGGGCGCTATAATTAAGTGTGCTGCAAGAACTCAGCATATGCATGGATAAGAAACAGGGCTGTCAGCCATATGAACTTGCCACCTTACTGATTGTCCAGTAGTCAGGTGGAGGGTACCAGAATTGGATCAGTACCTAAAAGGTTCCTAGGGAAATGTTAATTGTGCATTGCCTAACACCTGTAGGCAAGTTCACTGCTTTTTCTTCCCAAGGTAAATGGGGTTAAGAGTTGCCTACCAAGAGTACCTACTTCTCTCAGCGAGAATTAAGTCATGTCATAGATGCGAAATGGCTGAAAAAACTATTGTATACTTTGTAGTTGATTTTTTTAATTTTATTTAGTTAAAATTTTTTTTGATGTTTTATTTATTTTTGAGAGAGAGAGAGAGAGACAGCATGAGCAGGGGAGGGTCAGAGAGAGAGGGAGACACAGAATCCGAAGACAGGCTCCAGGCTCTGAGCTAGCTGTCAGCACAGAGCATGACGTGGAGCTCGAACCCACGAACTGCGAGATCATGACCTGAACCAAAGCCAGACGCTCAACCAACTGAGCCACCCAGGTGCCCCTGTAGTTGATTTTTTTTTTTTTTTTACAGTATCATTGTATGTTTATGTGGACCGTTAGAAAACCCAATATATTGGTTTTAAGAGTCAAGTTGCATTTCTTTCTGTGACTTTAGGCAAGACTTTTAATCTCTTATCTTAAAATTCTGTCTTTAAAGTGAAGATGCTAATAGCGCCTACCTCATAGTGCTGTTAAGAGAAGTAAATGAGCTAATGCCTTTAAAGTGCTTATTAACAACCAGCAGGGAACAATCTGAAAAGGAAATTAGAAAGCAATTGCATTTAAAATAACATCTAAAAGAATAAAATAGGGGGGCTTTTGTGTCGCTCGCTCAGTTGGTTAAGTATCTGACTTCAGGTGGTGATCTTGCTGTTCCTAAGTTCAAGTCCTGCATTGAGCTCTGTGCTGACAGCTCAGAGCCTGGAGCCTCCTTCGGATTCTGTGTCTCTGTCTTTCTCTGCTCTTCCCTCCCACCTCCCTCCTTCTCTTTCTCTCTCACTCTCTCTCACAAACATAAACATTAAAAAATTTTTTTAAAGAATAAAATGGGAGTAAATTCAATTAAAAAGGTGAAAGACTTATACGATGAAAATCACAAAATATTTAAACCTAAATAAATGGAAAGACATTGCATATTACATGTTCATGGGTTGGAAGACGTAATATTGTTAAATATCAGTACTATTCAAAGCAAGTTTAGGATTTGATGCAATCCCTATCAAATTTCAAGCAGCCTTTTTGCAGAAATGGAAAAGTCAATATCCAGAATCATATGGAATTGTAGGGGCCCTGAATGGCCAAAACAATCTTGAAAAAAAAGGGTGGAGTTGGAGCACTCATACTATCTGATTTCAAAACTTAACACAAAGCTGTAGTCATCAAAATAGAGTGGTAGTGGCCTAAAGATAGATATATAGACTAATGGGATAGACTTCAGATTCCAGAAATAAATTCTTACCAGTATACATGGCCAGTTGACTTCAGATAAGGGTGCAGAGTCCATTCAGTGGAGAAAGAAGTGTCTCTTCAATAAATGGTGCTGGGACAAGTGGATTTCCACATGCAACAGAACGACGTTGGACCCCCTACCTCACATTATATGCAAGAATTAGAATGAGTCCATGACCTAAATATAAGAGTTAAACCCATAAACCTCTTAAGAAAACTTAGGAGTAAATTGTTATGACCTTGGGTTTGGCAATGAATTCTTATATTTGACACCAAAGGCATGGACAACAATAACAAAAAGACACCTCAATTTAAAAATAGGCACAGCACTTGAATAGACATTTCATACAAATGGCCAGTAAGCATGTGAAAAGTGTTAAACATCATTAGTCATTAGGGAAATACAGATCAAACCCACAATGAGTTACTACTCGCTTACTAGGATGGCTATAATTTGAAATAAAACCCAAAAAAACTAACGTCGGCAACGATATGGAGAAATTGGAATCCTTATACATTGGTGGCAGGAGTCTAAAATGATGCAGACGTTCTGGAAAACAGTGGCTGTTTCTCAAAATATTAAACCTAGATTTACCATGTAACCAAGCAGTTCTACTGCTAGATATACATCCAAAAGAATTGAAAATCAAAAATCAAACAGATATTTGTATGCCAGTGTTCATTGCAACATATTCACAGTAGCAAAAAGGAGGACACTGATCCCAAGTTACCAACAGATGAATGGATAAACAAAATGTGGTGTGTACATACAATGGGAATGTTATTTGACCATAAATTAGAGGTTACCAGAGGCTGAGGGAGTTGGGGGGACTGGGGAGGTTTTCCTTAATGGGTAGAGTTTGAGTTTTGGAAAGACAGTAGTGTTGGATGTACAACATTGTGAATGTAATTAATACACTGAACTGTGCACTTCAAAATGGCTAAAGCGGACATTTTATGTTATATATAATTTACCAATAAAAATGTTAAAAATGTTTATCAACATAATGTCTGGCACATAGTAAGTACTTAGTAAAAGCTAGCCATTATGTTAATAACAAATAAAACAAACTTGAGGTGGGGGCGCCTGGGTGGCTCAGTCAGTTAAACATCTGGCTCTTGGTTTCAGCTCAGGTCATGATTTCATGGTTCATGGAATTGTGCCCCTGCATTGGGCTCTGTTCTGACAGCACAGAGTGTGCTTGGGATTCTCCATTTTCCTCCCTCCCTCCACCTCTCTTTCTCCCCCCTCCCCCCTCAAATAAACTTTAAACAAACTTGAGGTATGAAGACTTCTCATGCATAGAGGGCGATAGCTGCCCCTAAAATGATACTTTCAGCATTACCATAAGGTGGCAGCATTGAAAGGAGGGGCAGCTTATCTTAGAGTGGGGGAGACAAATGAATTATTCGAAATATGAAATAGGGGCGCCTGGTTGGCTCAGCCAGCATCCAGCTCTTGATTTTGGCTCAGGTCATAATCTCGCAGTTCATGAGATTGAGCCCTGCATCAGGCTCTGCACTGACAGTGTGGAGCCTGCATGGGATTCTCTTTCTGTCTCTGCCCCTCCCCTGCTCATCCATGTGCTCCTATCTCTTTGTCTTAATAAATAAATAAACACACACACATACATACATATTATATATATATATAATATAAATATATATTATATATATATAATTTAAAAAACAATCTAAGCATAAGGGTCAGAAGTATTTTAGGATTCCCTTAGAACATCACTGTTTTGACAAGAGACATGTAAAAAGAGATTTTGTTTAAAAGAAGTACTGTGCTTAAAAAGGTATATAGTATGGTACGTTTCTACCCAATTGGATTTTTTGTTTTAAGTTTTGGCATTTAAAGAGTTTGCTTAGAAAAATTAGGTTATAGGAAGTGCTTCATTCTACAGAGGTGTTGCATCTAAATGAAATGATTTTGTGTTGTAGGAGCATAAATTCTGCATTTAAATATTGAGAAAACCGCCTAGCATTTGCTTATTTTTAATTTTCAGTCTTCTTTTCTAGGAAGATTCCAGATGTTCCACCCATTGTAAGTGATCAGAAACCATCTGTATCAAAATCTGGACGGAAGATTAAAGGAAGGGGTACAATTGTACGTTTATTAAGACTTCTTTTTTCAAATTATTTATCTAAGCAGTATAATGTTTTTGCCTATAGGCAAAATCCCAGCTTTAATTTTAGGTATAATCAACATCTGTTCAAGGAGCTAGCTGTATTCTCCATAGGTATGGGAATGTACTGCTGTTAGATAAAAATTTATTGCTGAGTTTTTAAATATGAAATGGCATGTAAAGTATTCCATGAATATGTTAAGAAATCTTAGTATGTTGAGTAATCCAGGCTAATGAACCATTAGGACTTAAAAGAAAAAAGTCCCATTTCTGTTAGTCTCTTATGTTTGACATAACTTCATACCATCCTTTTGGTACTTCAATCATTATTGCCTTTGAATGGCATGTGAGTTTGGGTCTTAACACCTAACTCTGCCCTATAGCAGACTGTAATTTAGAGGTATTTTAAAAATAGTTATTCCTATCTTTGTTTTTAAAGCGCTATCACACACCTCCAAGATCAAGATCATGTTCTGAATCAGATGATGATGATAGCAGTGAAACTCCTCCTCACTGGAAAGAGGAAATGCAGAGATTAAGAGCATACAGACCACCTAGTGGAGAAAAATGGAGTAAAGGAGATAAGTAAGAGCCTTGAGTATAAGCACAATCCTGTGTCTGCTCTATTTTAAGTGTTAAGAGGATAGAGACTTACTTCTGGACTTTTCATTAAAGACTTACATTGGAAGTTAGACTGTAACCAAAGAGAATACATTTGGAAATACTTGGCAGAAAGAGAGCTACTAACTAGGAGGGCTGATTGACTTCAGGGTGCTTTTAAATCAAAATTCTGCTTTCCCTCACAAAACTGTAAAACTACTGAATCTCTCAAAGATTTCCTGTACAATTTTAGAAATAATCAGCACTTAAAAATTATATGGCAGAGTCTTTCCTAGCCAGGCCTGTCAGTCACTGATGATTGAATGGGTAGATAAGAAAATCTGTACCTATCATATATATTATTACCTTCTGATCCCAGGGACTGTTGTTGCTTCAACAGTGTACCTGTCTCTTCCCCTCAGTAACGCCCCGCAGTGGGATATTTACCCTCAGTAATGCCCCGCAGTGGGGTATCTATTATAGAGATGGGCCTGGTTCCAGAATAGCTAGTGAAAACACACCACTGGGACCCTGTATCATTGTTCACGGTACAAGTCTCTTCTCTTTGAGTGCCCAGTAGAATGGTTAGAAGCTGGCAGAAGGAATAAAAGGTATGCATCTGCTTTGTAAGAGTGATTTAGACACCGTGATATGGAGAACTCTGAATTGTGGGCCCTGACATGACAGATTACTATTAAGATTGTAAAACTTGCATCCGTTTTTACGTGCTTTTTTTCTCAGTTTCTGTAGTAATTTAACCAAAACCTTAAGAGAAAGTCTTGATTACCTCTGTGAAGCTGAAATAAAATAGTAGCCATGCTAGCTTCTCAAGATTGCTTCCCTTTAAAGTTCAGGCATCTATCCACTATCTGCGGGGAATCGACAGAATTGTTTGGGAACTTAATTTGACTCTCTCTCAGTAATTGTTCCCAGAAGCAGAGGGTCATGAACAGATCCTGGTCGGGAACTTAGTATGTCATCAGTGCTCCTCTTATGAATTGGTTTGGTTTGGCTTTCAAAATCATTTTTCTGTCAAATTTGAAATCCTTTACTTAATTAAAAAAAAAAAAAAAGAAACTAAATGAATCCTTTCGTAAGTAAATCTGTTGGTAGTTGTCAGTGTGTGTCTCTGAAATTACAAGGTCGAGACCAGGCCTATCACACACTGATTTATCCTTCCTACGTGTACTCAAAAGTGCGGATAGAGTCAGTACTGTGTTGTTAACTGGGCTTTTGTCAGTGCGTTTGTATCGACAGCAAATGGGTTTTAAACTTAAAGTATAGAAAACATGCTTGTAAATAACTGCATGTATGTTGTGTCCTTTTCTATAGATTAAGTGACCCCTGTTCAAGCCGATGGGATGAGAGAAGCTTGTCCCAGAGATCCAGATCATGGTCCTATAATGGATATTATTCAGACCTTAGTACGGCAAGACACTCCGATGGTCACCATAAAAAACGCAGAAAAGAGAAAAAGGTGAAGCATAAAAAGAAAGCTAAAAAGCAGAAACACTGCAGAAGACACAAGCAGCCTAAGAAGAGAAGGACTATTGTACCATCTGACATAGAATCCTCAAAATCTTCTACCCGACGAATGAAGTCCTCTTGTGATAGAGAACGGAGGTCTCGCTCTTCCTCGTTATCATCTCATCACTCATCAAAGAGGGACTGGTCTAAATCTGATAAGGATGACCAGAGCTCTTCAACCCAGTCCAGCAGGGACTCCTACAGATCTAAATCTCACTCACAGTCTTACTCTAGAGGAAGTTCAAGATCAAGAACTCCATCAAAATCCTCATCACATTCTCTAAGTAGATCAAAGTCCAGATCTAGTTCCAAGTCAGGGCACCAAAGGACAGCATCAAAATCCCCAAAAAGAACAGCCTCTCAGTTAAGTGAAAACAAACCAGTTAAGACAGAACCTTTAAGGGCAACAGGGCCACAAAACGAAACTGTTGTAGTACAGGCGGTGGTGGCAGAAAATATTCCTGTAATACCACTGAGTGACAGTCCCCCTCCTTCAAGGTGGAAGCCGGGACAGAAGCCCTGGAAGCCCTCTTACGAGCGAATTCAGGAAATGAAAGCTAAAACAACCCACCTGCTGCCCATCCAGAGCACTTACAGTTTAACAAGTATTAAAGAGACTGGAAGTTCCTCATCCTACCATAAAAGAGAAAAAAATTCGGAAAGTGATCGGAGTGCTTATTCAAAATACAGCGATAGAAGTTCAGAAAGCTCACCAAGGTCAAGGAGCAGGTCTTCTAGGAGTAGATCTTACTCCAGATCATACACAAGGTCACGAAGTCTAGCTAGTTCACGTTCCAGGTCTAGGTCTCCCTCATCTAGATCTCATTCACGAAATAAATACAGTGATCATTCACAGTGTAGTAGATCATCGACATATTCTTCTGTTAGCAGTGACGATGGAAGGCGAACCAAGAGAAAATATAGATCCAGTGGGAAGAAAAATAACACTTCAAGTAAAAGGCACAGCAGCAGCTCCGAGAAGACACTTCGCAATAAATATGTGAAAAGCAGAGACAAGTCTTCATGTCAGAGAAAGTATAGCGAAAGCAGGTCATCTTTAGATTATTCTTCAGACAGTGAACAGTCAAGTGTTCAGGTTACACAGTCAACCCAGGAGAAGGAGAAGCAAGTCCAAATGGAAATGAATAATAAACAAGAGAAAAATAGAGATGGAGAGAAATCCAAGCCCGAACAGGAACGCCCTCGTTCAAAAAAGAGAGCCTTGAAAGAGAATCTTTCTGATCACCTTAGAAGTGGCAGTAAGCACAAAAGAAAGAATTATGCTGGGAGTAAATGGGACTCTGAGTCAAACTCCGAACGAGATGGAACTAAAAACAGTAAAAATATTTCCCGGCCATCTTCTGATAAGGAGGAAGGTGAGGCTACATCAGATTCTGAGTTAGAGTTTGGTGAAATTCACATCAAAGCCAAATCCACAGCAAAGCCCTCAGCAAGTACTTCACTGCCTGATGGTAATGGTGCTTGGAAGTCAAGTAAACAGCGCTCTTCAACCTCTGATTCTGAGGGGTCCTATTCCAATTCAGAAAACACTAGAAGAAAGGCACGGAAGCACAAACATGGGTCAAAGGAAAATCTTAAAAGGGAACAGACCAAAAAAGCAAAAGAGAAATTGAAAGGGAAAAAAGACAAAAAGCACAAGGCTCCAAAACGAAAACAAGCGTTTCACTGGCAGCCTCCACTAGAATTTGGTGAGGAGGATGAAGAGGAGATTAGTGAAAAGCAAGGTACTCAGGAGGCAAAAGAGAAAAAACAAGTTTCTGAAAACAGTGAAACCATGAAAGGAAGTATTGCGCAAATGGAGAAGTCCTGTGAAGAAGGCAACCTTTCAGGTAAATGTAATACAATAATGATTCCATCAGATTTTGATCAGCCTACTAAAGATGATAGTAAATGCAGCATTTCTCCTAGAGCTTTAAATGCGGACGAAAATGTAGCTGCTTCTCCCTCAGACATTCAGCATAGTGCAGAATGTGTCCCAAGTGGAGTGGAAGATGTGCTTCAGACAGATGACAACATGGAGATTTGCACTCCTGATAGGAGTTCCCCAGCAAAAGAGCCATCCCCTCTAGGAAATTCAAGGCTCGACACCCCAGATACAAACATCGTTTTAAAGCAGGATGTGCACACGGAGCGTCCTGAGGCAGAGGAGCTAAAACAGGAAAGCAGTGTGTCTGAAAGCAAAACAACGGGGGACGTGGGCAAACAGGACGGGGGCCCCGCTAGCGTGGCCAGCGCTGCAGAAAGCACTGTGAAGAGAGAGGTGGCTGAGAAGGGCCAGATTGGTCTCTTAGATAATAAGTGGAAGCCCCTGCAAGGTGTGGGGAACCTGGCCACCCCGACTGCTACCACACCCAGCACTGTGGAAGTGAGGGCATTGACTGCTGCACCTGAGATGAAGCCACAAGGCTTGAGAATAGAAATTAAAAGCAAAAATAAAGTCCGGCCTGGGTCTCTCTTTGATGAAGTAAGAAAGACAGCACGCTTAAATCGGAGGCCAAGAAATCAGGAGAGTTCAAGTGATGAGCAGACACCTAGTCGAGATGGGGATAGCCAGTCCAGGAGTCCAAGCCGATCTCGAAGTAAATCTGAAACCAAATCAAGACACAGAACAAGGTCTGTCTCCTACAGTCACTCAAGAAGTCGATCGCGAAGTTCTACATCATCTTACCGGTGAGCACTATATTTACTCTCTTTCCTTTTTCCCTCCCGAGGAGAGTCTGTTATTGTTTAGCTTGGAAGAACATCAGAATCAGGGACATGATTACTATTTCCAAATATCTGGAAGGGAATGAGGGGAAGTCTTGTGCTGTGTGACTCACAGAGCAGATCCAGGGCATAGGAAGTGGGAAGAAATTTGGGCTGTGTCAAAAACTATTAGCTTATCAGGGTGCCTGGGTGGCTCAGTTGGTTAAGTGTCTGACACTTGGTTTTGGTTCAGGTCACGATCTCACAGTTTATGAGTTTGAGCACTGCATCGGACTCTGCACTGACAATGTGGACCCTGCTTGGGATTCTCTCTCTCCCTCTTTCTGCCCCTTCCCCACTCAACACTTCTCTGTCTCTCTCAAAAATAACTAAGTAAACTTAAAAAAAAACTTAGCTTTATCAGTTAAAGCTCTCTGGCAATAGAAATGAGTGGCTGTGATAGGTGGCAGGTCTCTCTCTTTACAGGTGTGATGTTGTTCTCCCACCTCTCCGTGATGCCTTAGAAGGGAACCCTGAACCTAGAGAATTGTGCAGGATTTAGAGATCATTAATCTAACCTTCCATTTTACACAAGTGGAAGGTGAGGGCCTGAGAAGCAAAATTAACCTGCCCAAGGCCTGCGTCTAGTTGATCTTTATTCAGGAATTGGGGGGGGTGCCTGTGTGACTCAGTCAGTTAAGCGTCCGACTTTGGCTCGGGTCATGATCTCACGGTTTGTGGGTTCGAGCCCCGCGTCGAGCTCTGTGCTAACAGCTCAGAGCCTGGAGCCTGTTTCAGATTCTGTGTCTCCCTCTCTCTCTGCCCCTCCCTTGTTCTCACTCTTCCTCTCTCTGTCTCAAAAATAAATAAACATTAAAAAAAAATTTTTAAAACAGGATTGGGCAAGGGGCATGGAAAAACCGAGCATCTTTAGACTGATTTATTTTGGTTCGAGTTGCCTCGTTAATAAGTAATTTGTATTCCTTTTTAAATTTTCCTTCTAAATAGTTCATGGTTTTACCTCACTGTTTCTTAATTACTCCTTTCCATTAATATATTGTGCTTGGTTTTCATCACTTGAACTTAGAGTATAATAAGAATCTTTGAGAATTTTTTTCCCCTTTCTAGTTGTTTACTTCCCTTTCTCACCCAGATTTCTTTAAAAGTAGGAACCAGTACTTGTCATCTGTACTAACGGTCTCCCATTTAGTCTTTAGTTGCTTGCAGTCTGTCTTCTGTTCCTTCCCTCCCTGCTTCTCCCTAAATGGGCTATTTTCAGGTACTTGGCATGAGTGCCAAGGCATGTTTTCAGTCCTTTCAGTTCTTCTGGCACCTGCCACTGGCTCTCCTCATCTGTCTCAGACCAGTCCATGCTTGTGTTGTGGGCTCTTCTCCTTCCACCCTGACTCACAGTGGGCCTGGAGAGCTGGTGAATCCTGACCTGTCTCTCTAGGTCCATATTCCCAGAGGCAGCTGTGGAGCTACCTTGGCTCCCCATCTGCTCCTTGTCTGCCTTCTCATTAACACTCTGGCAGTTCTGGGCTCTTGCTGATGCTGGCCACTCATTTAGCTTCCTACTGCTGCCTTTGGAGTGGGTGGCATTTCATCTTCTAAATGAAGACAGGCTTAGAAAGCCTAAGGAATTTGCTTTAGGTTATGTAGCTAACTGGTAGACTGGACAGCTACCCTTGCTTCCCTGTGTTGGTTACTTGCCTGGCCCTGACTCTTCCAACTACACTGTGACTTCGTTGAAGTGGGGGACCACTTCCTACTCTTCTTTCAGTCACCTCACAGAATCTGCTCTATAATTGTTGAGTAAATGACTAGAGTCTTAACTAGAAGAGAGTGTGTTCTGTTCTCTTGTAGATAAACTGGGAGCAGATCATGTCTTCCAAAAAGTGCATGTCTTGCAAAAAGTGCATAGTGAATAAAATAAAACCTATTAGGGACATCTGGGCAGCTCACTTGGTTAAACGTCTGGCTCAGGTCATGATCTCGTAGTTTGTGAGTTCGAGCCCCACATCGGGCTCTCCACTGTCCGCACAGAGCTAGCTTAGGATCCTGGCTTCCTCCCTCCCTCTCTCTCTCTCTCTCTGCCCCTCCCCTGCTCGTGCTCTCTCTCCTTCAAAAATAAACATTAAAAAAAAAAAACCCACCTATGAAGATGTTACATAAGTAGCCTAGACATAGGGGTATTGTTCTGTCCAAAATGACCGGTATAAAGTTGGGGGAGAAGGGTGGGGAGCCAAGTGAATGCTAGGTAGGGGCAGAATTATGCTAATACTTAAGTTCCTTGTTGTATTAAATAGATATAAAAAAATAAAAAGTAAAACAAATGATTAGGTATAAATAAATAATTTTAAATGTCATCTAGCTTTAAAAAATAGAGCTTTGACATATCTGATATATCCCTACCCAGTGTCACCCTACTTCTCTCCTAAAGTTAAACATTATTCTAAACTTTTGCTATAGTTTTGTTTTTCTTTAGTTTTGCCACAGATGTTTCTTTTTGTATACAGTGTTGTTTCTGTGTGTTTTCAAGCAAAATCTTTATACATACATACATACATACATACATGCGTAATGTGTTCTATTTATGCAGTTTTCACTTAACAGTATGTTCCAGACAATGTCTCTGTTGGTGTGTGTAGCTGTAGTTCATTCATTTTCCTACTTTGGAATATTTTACTGTATATCTGTGCATGAATTTTTCCCCATTCTATCATTAATGGAGATTTGGATTCTTTCTGCTTCTGATATTACTGATAAGGCTCCAGTGAATATACCTTTAGTAGCCTTTTCTGCTTTGTTCCGTTCTGTTCAATCTAAACACTATTCATAAGCTGTCACCGTCACACTCGCTATGAAGAGTGCAGTGCGTTAAAGACCTTTCCTTTTATGTTTTCCCCTTCCTGCCCTCCTAGTAATCCTTTGAACAGCAAGGTGAGTTAATAAATATAATTGTACTTTTTCTTTTTCTCTCTTTTTCTTTTATTGTAGGTCCAGAAGCTACTCTAGAAGTCGGAGCAGAGGCTGGTACAGCAGAGGCCGTACAAGAAGCCGGAGCAGCTCCTACCGCAGTTACAAGAGTCACAGGTGAGCCTGGGAACCCCGCCTGCCTGTGGTCCCCATCCTGTCTGCCTCTCAGGGCGTGCATAGGCAGAGTGGGGGAGCTGTTGAGAAGAGTCTTGTCATCGTTGAATACTAGACAGGCCTATTGTCTCTAAGAACTGTCAGATTCTCACTGGCTCTTATCAGGATATGATCTTATCAGAGTGAAGAAAGAGAAGCAGTAGAGATATGTAAAAGAGGCCCCGCCCACTAGCTCCCCTCCCTCCACCTCTAATACATCTTCCTTAAGCTTAGGTCACGTCTACGGTAACATCTTTCTTGACTCGGGGTTAGGGATTGGGATAGGAGGACTGATTTTGTTAATAGGCGGCCACAGGATGAAGCATGTCAGGGTTGACCCCAGGTTTCTATTTCTCCCAGGTTCTTGAAAACCTCTTTTGCCTCTCAGGTATTTTCCAGTGCGGCAGCTTCATTCTATTTACAGATGTCTGACCTGTGCAGATCTCCCCCTCCCCACCCAGTTAGAACCTCGCCAGTGACTTTCGTTATGTGCACCTCATAGAAGAATTGAATAAAACATAAGCTTTCTAATGAAATCCAACGTGGCTTTTAAAAAGTACAATATAGTTTTGATATAAAAATGAAATACAGCCACTGGATTTCGTTGTGTTTTTTCCTTGATGGGCAAATAAATGTCTAGATTTTGTATATATAGCCTGTCCTGACCCACAAGATGATGGTCCCTCATGTGATTACTCTTAGGACGTCCAGCAGGAGCAGGTCCAGGAGCAGCTCGTACGACCCCCACAGTCGCTCCAGGTACAGACGGGGTGGGGAACTACCAGTGGGGGCGGGATTGCAAAGCCTTGTTTTATAAAACCCTTCATTTCCTTTTTTAAAAGTACTGTATTCTCTTGAAACATAAATACCTGTATTTGTCTCATGAAATCCTACCCTATCTACGTGAAGTCTTTTTGACAGCTTTTATCTGTCGGCCCGTTGTACTCTAGTGTCAGAAGTGACCATCCATGTCCAGTTGTGATGGCAGGTATTTATTGAATACAGTTGCCTAACAAGATCCACCAGATTCGGTCAAACTTAACTCAGTGTTAACTTCGTGATATTTTTCAGTGCAGAAAATAAATTAACGTTTTTCTTTTTACTATGGTAAGTCTGACTGGGGCAATTGTTCAGTGTTTCCAGTACTTGCTATGCAGCTGTGTCCCCACAGTGTCATCTAGGCCCTTGTTTTCAGAGGACACTGATCAGATCATAAAAAGAAATGGATGCACGTTAAGTATTTGAATGGGAAAACTGAGTGTGTGTTGTTGGTGTTGAAGCAGGTCCTACACTTATGACAGCTACTATAGCAGGAGTCGGAGTCGAAGTAGAAGCCAGAGGAGTGACAGTTACCACCGAGGCAGAAGTTACAGCAGGCGGTCCAGGTGGGTCCCCCTCCTTTAGGTCACTGCACGGTACTGTGGGCACTTGGTGCATGAGGTGACAGATGGCTAGTAGAGGAGAAAGCATAAATCTTCAGAGGACGGAAATATTTTTCTCTTCTCGAATTTCAGCAACCCACAGGCAGCTACTAAAAGTGGCCGTTGTGTTAAGGGTTGCTGGGTCAAGTTTGTTGGGTATTGTTACATGTTTGAATCCAAAATCGGTCTTGTAATACCTACAAATCCTTGAACAGTTTTTTTGCAAGGGGTAAAGAGAGAAGGCCACCTAAACCATGGCCTACTCCTTTAAATAGGGCTAGTTGCTAAAAATAGCAAATCAAATTTGTTAATTTTTTTAATTAAAAGTATACTAAGATGTTATCATTTGCTTCAACAGCAGAGTTGAGGTTTATATCATCTATTTGTAGCCAAAACATTTTTATATATCACAGATATTTTTAGATATTACATTTTATGTAACATTTTGGCTGGTACTGTAAAAATCTTTATGGTGACTTTTTGTGATGTCACCCTCTCCTGGTCGCTTTTGGTCTTCACCCTTCTCCCATTCACTGCAACTACCATCAGTGATCCTCGTCAAATAGTGGTATAATCTAGACCCCTCCCTTGTCTGAAACTCCTGAAGGACGCCCTCCCTGCTGCCAGAAGGGCAGGTCTAGGCCCTTTAGCGTTGCATGTAAGGCCTCCCTCCCTGCCACCTCCAGCTGGGGTTTTTCTGCCTTCCCTCCTGTAATGTGCTAGAACCTTTCCTTCTGCCTGGAGACACACATGCTTCTTGAAATGGCCAGTTCCCACCTACCTGCCCCACAGGCCTCAGCTGTAACCCACTGCCCCAGGAGGCCCACCCTGACTGATCACCCCGAGTTATGCCACCCCCGCCTCCCCGCCATGTGCCCTATTTGTCTTGTCCCTATTCTGTACTATCTGTGAGCCCCAGGAAACTATACTTGGTCTACTGTGTATGTCCCTAGCATTTGGCAAAGCGACTGGCTCCCTGAATTTTTTTCAAAATAACTGAATGGTGACAATTGCCAGGTCCTCTTGACTCAGTTTCCCAGTGGTCCTATCCACGCCTGCCCCACCTTCACCCTTCATCCCTCATGGGGTCCGCATTTTGGCTTTCTTTTCTTTCTTTCTTTCTTTTTTTTTTTTTTTTTTAATTTTTTTGGAGTGAGGGGTTGAGTGTGAGTGGGGGAGGAGCAGAGGGAGAGGGAGAGAGAGAATCATAAGTAGCCCCATGCGGGGCTCGGTCTCATGACCATGAGATCAGGACCTGAGCTGAAATCAAGAGTTGGATGCTTAACCGACTGAGCCCCCCAGGTGTCCCTTGGTTTCCATATTTTTAATGAAACTCTTTGTTGTATCTTTTTTATCCCTTGCTTCCTTGGTCTCATTAAATATTGATGTTCATTTTGGGTAACACGAAAAATTATTCTCCTCATTTGCATGAGTGGATTTCAAGTAATTTCCCAAGATGCGATGTTTCTTTATCTCAACCTTGATATTACTACTATCTGTCATTTAAAACATCTTTGAAAAGTCTACACTGCTGCCATCGTCAAGACCCCACTCATCCACCCACTGTGCTCTGCCACATCAGTGTTGCTTTCAAGCCTCTCATATCAAAAAAAAAAAAAAAAAAAAAAAAAAACTTCAAGAGGAATTCAAAGGGTTGAAGTTAAAAGGTGTCTGTATATTTCTTTTGTTATACAGGAGTTGTAGATCTTATGGCTCTGACAGTGAAAGTGACCGAAGTTACTCTCATCACCGGAGCCCCAGTGAAAGCAGCACATATAGTTGAAAATGCCCCCCCCACTTTTTTTTGATACAAATTATATCTTATTTGTAAATATCTGGTAACTTAAAAGTTGGAGAAATTTAATGGCAGTCTGTTGTTCTATTTCAATATTAGAGGTGTTTCAAAAACAGGCACTTCTTAATTGTTATCGTTCATTTACATGTACACAGAATTTAAAATACAGGTATGTCTCTTAAAAATATTTTTATGCCACATTTTACAGTAGCCAACTATGGAAATGAATTTCATTTTCTTGAATCAAGAAATCATGAAATTTAAGTATAATTTGCAATATTATTTTAGATGATTTCTTTCCATCTCATGTATTCCTTAGAATACAGATTCTTTTTGCCCGTGTTTCAGGTTTTAGCATATATGCTGCCAAGCATAGAACTGTGAAGAACTGTTAAAAGTGGCCAAATATTTATGTACCAATCACACAGTCTCATACATACGTGCTCTTAAGAACAAACCACCCAGAATTGACTTGATGGTAGCCAGGAGTATAAGGCAGTGGCTCTGGAGTTCTTCATTCTTTCCTTCTTGGTTGTCTCAGAGGATCAGGAAAGTGGTCATCCTACAGCCCACTTCCGGCTGCAGGGGAGATCCAGAAGGATAAATCAGCCTTAACCGTGTACCTGCACTGTCTCTAAGGACCTCATGTTTTATGTGCTTTTTAATGAATACTATCACAAGTTTAGATTGTAGAAAACAATTCTATTCCAGTTCATGTGTTGGTGCTCGGTACCTTTTGGTGCCTCTTTAAGTATACTTCACATTAGAATCTCATAGGAGAGAAAAATGATTGTTGTTTTTTTTAATTCACTGGCACCAAACATGGTTCCTTCTGAGCTGTATTCACGTTAAATATTTGGAGGGCTTCTCTCCAGCTCAGGTGTGGCCTGGGGTCCTCTGGAGCAGGCAGGACTGACCCAGAAGGTTGTGTGGCCGCTCAGGGCTGTCGCACATAACTGACATGTGTGCCTCGGGAAGAGTCGATTGAAGAGTGGACTTCAAAGTACCACCAAAACCTCACTGCCACCATCCTGGAGACACTTGGCAGAGCTTTTAAGGCTTTCAAGTAAGAGAGACCACAACAGCAGCCGAACTGTTCTAAGCACCAGCATGGTTTTCCTCTTTCTGCCGTGACCCACTCAGATTCAGTGAAGCCCCGCGCGACGCGAAGTCCGGGACATCAGACAGGGGAAGAGGGTGTGCGCTACTGCACAAACTACCCGTTTTCAGTGTGGGGTGGTTCCTCCAAAAATGATTTGACCTGTAAAAACTGGTGTGATTTTTTTTTTAATCTTTTGAGTTTTTTTCCCCCAAGTGTACTTAATCACCTTAGTGCCAGTTTAATCAGTTATGCAGAAGAAATTCCTGTCGGAGGTTTGGTGTGGGACTCTGCACCATCCTAACCCAGGCCTTGCTTTGGGTACTGGGGAAGTGGGAAAGAGCCCAACCTTCGGTGGGTAGAGGGGGAGACCTTGGATATATTAAAACCATCATCCATAAAAGGTTTATAAACAGGGTTAAGTGGTCAGCTGTTTGCCAGGTTGATAGAAATTAGAAAACAGGACCCAAGTCAAATAAACAGTCTTCCTAGTAAACACAGAACAATGTGTGATTCATGTGAAGGGTTTTCAAAAGTTGCCTGTAATACTCAGTGAAAAAAACCACATTCAGAACGCCAACAGAAACTGCCAAATCTAATTAGGTTAAGAAAAGTTATCCTTGGATGATGTATTAGTTTTCTATTGCTGTGTAACAAATTACCCCAAACTTAGCAGCGAAAGACAACACGCATTTCTTAGCTCACAGTTCTGCAGGTTGTGAGTCTGGCACAGTGTGGCTGGATTCTCTGCTCAGGGTCTCACAAGGCTGGAATCAAGGGTCAGCAGGGCAGCATTCTCTTACGGAGGCTCTGGGGAAGGATCTGCTTCCAGGGTCGTTCAGTTACTTGCTGGCTGTCAGCCAGAGGCTTCTCCCTCAGCTCCTGAAGAGCTGCTGCATTCCTCCTTGCGGGCTCCCCTCCCATCTTCAGACTCCCAGTGGTCCGTCTTTCCGCGCTTCTCATCCCTCCGCCTTCCTCTTCTGTTTTAAGCTTCGTGTGATTAGATCAAGCCCACTGACCAAGTCTCCCTATTTTAAGGTCCGCTCTGCTGTAGAACACAACATAATCACAGGGGTGACCGCATAGGCGCGGGCTCCTGGGATTCGGGCGTGGAGTGGGGGGCGCTGGCCGGTGCGGAGCCCCGCCCACCGCAGACGATCACGGCCTATGCTGCAGTGCCGTCCCAACACGGTGGGCCCCGGAAGCCTCGTTTGTTTCCTCCACGGACAAGAACAGCCCTCAGCCGTAGCATTCAGTTGTGTGCATTCAGTTGTGTGCTTACTGAATGAACTACAGAAACAGCTTTTCTGCCTGGAGGGGATTGTTCTGTATTTTAAGTTATTTTTTAATAAAATTTAATTATGTTGTGTATTGTGCTTCTTAATAGAAAATGTATTATTGGACTGTTTTTGTAATGTCTTGTTTACTGCAAATGAAACATGATATAGCTGGTATTAAACTGTAGAAAATACTTTTGTACATACTGGCAATGTCTAATTTGTATACACTTCATTTAATGTTCCTAAACTTGAAAGGGGGACCTTGTAGAAATTAAAATATATACTTAGTCTAAATCTGTGCCTGTTTTATCTTTCCTTACTCATCCAGACTTCCAGTAATCTTTCTGAAATGGAAAAGGAAATGTTGGAGTCTCTCTGCTGCTCACGTCCATTGATGGCTGAGTTTCAGCGGTGGGGCGGGAGGTGGGGCTGGGGACGGACTGCGGCCAGAGGTGTGCACCTACCCAGAGAGGCAGTGATGGTGCCTGGGCTTGCTTGTCCTGCAAACTCCAGATTTCCTCCAGGTTTTGTCGTCGTCATTCTGCTGAGGTGACCTGCACAGAGAGGTCTTTGCTGAGGAAGGAATATGTCCCATCTTCTCTGGGAGTTGCACATTTACCTACTGAACCACCTACAGCCTCCACACCCCTCTCTAACGGCGGTTCACTAGGCACATAGCACTTGCTCTTAGAGAAAACATTTGTGGTGATATTTTTAGTATCCACATGAGAATTTGCAGGGCAAGTACAATTAACTTTTTTCTCCTCAGGTCTCAGAGGAATTTGTATTTTCTTAGTGAATACCACATAAGTTCTCACTGTAAGACTTGCAGAGATTCATTTTTTAGAATTATAGTAGATCCCCAAGTCAGGCAATCCCTGACAATAGTCAAATCTGGATGCATTAAAGAAACTTTCAGAGTCCTTTTGCTGTAGGGAAATCCCCAAGTGAGGTTCTTTGAGCTTCAGCATTTTGTTTGCGTTCTGATAGTGATCATATTGATCAGCTGGGCAGTACTGGGGGGAAACGTGTCAAGGATTTTGGTCTTGACTGCCCTGAATTAGCTGGACATTAAACAGGAGGTAAGAGAATTCAAGAAAAATGTCCCTATCACAAGTGGCCATGAAAACTGGCTGGAGATCACTGTTGGGAAGGGAAAGGAAGCTGTAGTCCGTGTAGAGAGACACTTGCCACGCAGGTGATGTAAACCAGCTGACCAGGGGAGGCCTGGGAGCCATGCCTCACATGCTAGAAGAGCCTAGACTCTGCTGGTTTCTACAAAGAAGTCCCATGAGGCACTTGGGATGGAATGAGCTGGAAAGCAAGCTGAGAGGAATCCTGCTGGGCAGGGAGAAGTCCTTGCAGTAGAGGCGGCAGCCTCAGGAGTCAAGGGGGAGGTCAGGGGTAGGAGTGGGGTACCCTGGAAGAACAGGGTACTTGCTTGTCTTCAGGACCGACTCTGGGCAGCTCCAGTGGGTGAGGGAAGGGGAGCGCACTGCCACCGCACACACTAAGGGTCAGGAGGCTTTAATGGTCTGTTTTCTTTAAAGGTTTCGGTAGAGGGCAGAGGCAGTGCTCCCTTGCTCCTTTCTCCTCTCCTCCCTGTGAATCACAAGGCCGGGGTGGGGCTGTGCCGAGCTTCAGGCCAAGTACTTCTGCCTCTAAGAAACCCTGGGCCCACCATTTACAGCTCCACAGGCTGAACTGAGTTTCAGAGCCCAGCCCCGGAACCCAGGGGACCCAGGCTAGCCTGAGGACTGTCGTGTCTCAACCAGCAGAGAGCCCTGAGGAAATCAAAGTAAAAAAAGTGACCTCGGGCTGCAGAAGAGACCCTGCATTCTGCCTGACCCTGAGCTTCTGACTGCTCAGAGGTATTAAGAGGATGTGGATTGCCCATTCCTCAGCTCATAAACCCTAAAACTGGAACAACTGGACAAGGGAATCCGTGGTGCCCATCCTTTCCCAGACCGGCCTGGAAAGGAATTGGCCTCCCAGAGGGCCTATAGGGAATGGAGGCTTGGGCTGGCCCTTCCCAGCCCCAGGTTAGCCAGGTCCTCCTGCAACTAACATCTGTACCAGCAGGCCAGATTCCCAGAGAGGCTGAGAAGGACCCCACTAATGTCCATGGCTCCAGCTAATTTGATTTTATTTGAAGAAATAAAAAGGACCTCTATGAGCAACCAGTCTGTGTTATAGTCCTTAAGGGGTTTGGGCCAGAGCCAGACTGGGTTCAAGTTCTGCTCTGCCACTTCCTAGTTTGTTAACTAGCTAGATTGCTTGATCTTTGTAATCCCGCTCCTCATCTGAAAATCTGGGATACCAAGGCCTCCCTCTTAGAAGTAGTGAGAGTTAAATGCTTATAGTCAAGCATACATCAAAGGCCAGAGGACGCTGGCCCTGGGACTGCCTCCAGGCGGACGGTAGGAGCCCACCGGTTTCATGTGGAGGGCCAGGCTCAAGTCACCAATGAGAAGCCCACGGTCCCTCGAACCAACAGGGTGGGAGAGGATCCTGGAAGCTGCTGGTGAGGCATGCCAAGGCCATGACGTTTACACAGCAGGAGGGAACTAAGCAACCTGCTGGTTTGAATTAGGCCCCCACCCCGGCAGCTGTAGCCTATTAGTGTGGCGCGCAGTGGAGGCAGAACACAGGAGCAACACCCCCAAATCCACACCCAGAGCTCTATGCTCCACGACCCTGTAGGGCCCTGGGTCAGCCTCTAGTGGCTAGCTCTAACTTCCCTTTCCATCCTGCCAACTTCGTGCTGTGTTGCCCCCTTCATGTTTTCTGGCACTGTCCACTCTGTTGTCCTTCCCCGTCTCAGCTACAGCAGCTACACAGCCTCGTGCGCCCCAGAGAGGCTGAGTCCTGGGCTGTGCAATTGCGCGTGCACACATCCTCCCAACCACCCCTGGGGCTCTTTGTTCTTTCCAGGCTCAACAGAGCGTGGAAACCAAGCTTAGGGACTGCCCTCGCACAGTTTGGATGGCCCCATTTGAGCCCACCATACTGGGCTCTTCAAACAGCTCCTTCCTGCCTGGTCTCATGTGACCCAAGTGCCAGTAGCCTCTCCCAGAGCTGGCTGTGCCCTTGGGCTTCCCCAGTAGATGGGCTGTAGGCCAGAGAAGCAAGAGGGGAACAGCTGTGGTCTTCAGGGAGACTAAGCCCCCATTCCCTCTCTTCCTACCCAACCTCCAGCTCCCCCTTGGCTTGGCTGTCACGGCCAAAGCCAATCCCAAAGGGGCCAGGGGCCCTACCTTGGTTACTTAAGGCTGGCCATGCCCCTTGCCAAGCCTTGGCTGAAAGTGGGCCCACGAGGGTGTCCCGTGCAGTCCTCTCTGCCAGGCTTCTCCCAGCCCAAGGGGAGGCCACGCTCTCCCGGCCTCCCCTTTCCCTGGCTCCTGACATTGGTGCCTGGCTGTATTTTCTGTACTGCTCTGGGCCTCACTGTCCTTATCCAACCTATGGGTACACAATCCATCCCTTGCTCCCTCCCACATCAGTGCAAGGATCCACTGAATCAGATGAGGAAGCGGGTTGGAAGGGAGGAAGAGGCAGAGAGCAGCCCTGAGGTGACCAGCTGGTCACGCATGCTGGCCGGTGCTGGCCTGGGCCTCAGCCTGAGGCCTCTGGGAGCTGAGCCAGCTGTCTGTGCACCCACCATGGCCACAGAAGAGCAGGGCGTCTGCAGTGGCCCCCTCTGGGAGGCATGTCCCCAGCTGTGCCCCTTCCTCTCCTCCCATGTCTTTATCCACTGGGGTCTCTCCCCACGCTGCATCTAGCTGTGTGCGTTCCTCCCCTTTCCCTCGACACTCTTTGGTCACCCCCATCTTTGCCCCGAGATGTCTTCTCCCTGGCCCCAGGGTCCGGAGGCCCTTGCACTCTTACAGGGCAGCCCATCAGACTTTTTGACTGTGTCTCCCTGGGATCTTCGCATCTGTTCTATTCCCTCTCCTGGTACCCAGAACCCAGTCAATGTGAGCAGGCCCTGGGGACCCTGCCCACTCATGAGGAAGACCACAGACCCAGGGGATACTGCAACAGCTGGGCAGGGGCTGCTGTGTAAGCACAAGGGCGCATGTGTGGGGAGGGGTGTGGGTACTGCCAGGAGAGGGGCACTATCAGAGTGACCATGATGGGGTGGGCTGAGGGCAAAGAAAGTTACCTGAATGATGACATGGGCCACATTAGAGGCCCGCAGAGGCCCCTTCTCCACCCTGGTGGCCCAGCCACCACCTGGGCCCTTCCAGGCCGGAGCCCTGCGGTCCCCACCCTGCTGCCCACTCAGCCTGGCAGCATTCCTTTGCAGCCTCCTGCCAGCACAGCTAGCCCCCTGCCCCCACTGGTGTCCGTGCCAGAGCAGCATTCCGCAGGCCTGGCTGCATCTCCCCAGCGGAGACTGAGCAGGGAGGCTCCTCAGCACTGGTCAGGTCACACGGCCGAGGGGCACGGTGGGCCCTGGGCCTCTGGCTCCCACTGCTCTCATCTTGCCTTTCCCTGGTGCTGGGCCGGCCGCCTTTAAAGGCTCGCTCACTGCAGCGGTGGTCGGGTTCTCGCATCTCCCGCCCTGTGCCCCTGCACTGTGGAAAGCCAGAGGAGGCCACCAGGTAGGTATGGGCCAAACAGCACAGAGTAAAAAGAGCTCCTGGCTGCCCTGGGGTAGGGGGTGGGGGGTGTGAGTGGGGCGGGGGGCCGGGCTAGAGGGAGATCCTAGACTCACTCTCAGGTCAAAGCAGCTCAGGCCAGAGGGTGGGGGTGGTGAGCGCGGCTAGGGTACGGGGTTCGGTTTCAGCGTGGGGTCGCTCAGGGGAGCAGGTGGAAGCATTTCTGCGGCTAGTTGGGGAGTGGGCGCGCCCAGCTTCCCCGTTGCAGGGCCGCCTCCTACTCCGACCCCGCCTCTGTGGCGCAGCTGGAAGGCACCGAGATTAGACTCTCAGACGAACTTCCCGGCAAAAAGGGGGTTCGGCGCGAGAGAGTGAGGTCGGGGCCCATCCGCTAGGATGGGAGCAGTGGGGCCTGGCTGGGGTCCCCTGCCGCCCGAGGCAGAGCAGGCTGCACCGGGACCCCGCACACCACGCGTGTCCGCGCCCCCCGCCGGCACACAGGGCGGCCTGGCCCTTTAAGCGTCCAGACGGCGGCCCCAGCTGACGCGCGGGCTCCAATCGGCGCCCCGCGCCCCCCGCCCGCCGCGCCCGAGGCTCTGGGGCCGCAGCTGCTCGGCGGCTGGACTCGCCGCGGCCCTGCGCCTCCGCCCGCCCGGCCGCGCCCCCGGGGGCCATGGTCGCGGGGCCCTGCGCGGGGGCGGCCCCCAGCGCGGCGCTTCATGGAGCGGCCCCGGCCCGGCCGCCGGGGGCAGCGCGATCCCGCGGGGCCCTGTGAGCCCCCAGCGCCACGGCACCATGGTACGCAAGGCCCTGCCTGTCCCCCCGCTTATCCGCCCACCTGCCCGCTCCGCCCTCCCGAGCGCACCGCCCGCCAGCTCAGGGTGGAGGAGCTGGAGGGTCTTCCCCCTCGCCGGTCTCCCCGACCCCTTCTCCTGGGTCCCCGCGGGCCGGGAATGCGGCCATACGGCGTGGCCCTCGGCGGGGAGGGGGTTAAATTCCTGGGGTGGGGGCCCGGGCGCGAAAGGCTGAAGTCCTGCTAGGCGCTGGCGGAGGGGGGCGCTTCTCCGAGCCTGGGACGACGCCGCCCTCGACTGGGTGATGGGGGGGAGGGGGGAGGTCGGATTCCCGCCTGGGCCTTGGGCCACGTGGGCGCTGGAGCCGCCCTGCTTGGGGATTTGGGGCGACTGGGCCAAGCCGGGTGTGTTGGGGCGGGACACCCGCAGCTCCGGTCCAGACTACTGTGTGACCTTGGGCCAGTCCTCTGCCCTCTCTGGGCCTGTTTCCTGGGAGAGGAGTGGGGCCATGAGTACAGAAGAGGCTGGCACAGACACCCCCCCCCCTCTCCAAAAAGAGGAGCCTGGAAGTCATGAACCTGTGCCCCCTTGCTCAGTCTGGGCCCCACCCACGGGTCCCCGGCAATAAGGATTGGCGTGGGCATTTGGGGTTGGGGGGTGCTCTTGTATGCCCAGGTTTCATCCAGGGGCCTCCAAGCAGGTCAGGTTAGGGAGCCGACAGCTTCATGGTGCTGAGAGAGGGTACCCCTCAGGTACAGAAGGCTCTGGCCCTGGTGAGCAGTCTCAGCAGGTGTCCCTGGCACCTGGGCTCCCCAGCCTGGCTTGTGGGGAGAGTTTGAGGGTGACAGGAGTGCCTGATTCCCCTGGTCTTGCATCTTAACCAGGCTGGCCTGCCCTGGACTTGAGGATGGAGTGCACCTGGCTGCAGCTGGCAGAGCAGAGGGGAGGCATGTCTGCAGTTCCAGGGAATTGGCACATCTGGCTCGGGAGGCAGGCACAGCTCTTGGGCCTGGCATGGGAGGTGCCAGGCAGATGGGTGGCTGAGCCCTGCTGAGGTAGTTGACAGGTTATGGACTCAGGCTGGATGGGTGTGCCCTGTCAGTTAAGGCCAGCCAGGGTTCCTAACTGTGAGATTCTTGGGCCTCTCAAGGGTGCAGGGTGGTACTGGCCCAGGAGGGGGTGTACTGCCTTGGGAATGGAGTCTTTGGGGGCACCTCTACCCTCCAGGCTAACCCCACCCTCCCTGCTGAGGCCAGAGAGCTCTGGGACCAGATCTGCACATGGGAAGGTCAGGCACTGCCCCCCCCCTTTTTTTCCAGTGCCAGGTAAGCTTTGGAGGGCATTCTGTGAAGGGGGATGCGGAGTAGATGGGGGCCCTGTGGCCTGGGATGTGCTCCCCTCAACAGGCCTGGCTTTAACAAGCCCTTATCCAAGCCACTTCGGCCACTCTCTGGCCCCCGGTGGCCCTTAGGGGCCCTCTCACAACCCAAGTTGCATCCTGACCCCTCACTGACCTGCAGGTGGTAGCAGTTCTGGGGAGGAGGCTACAAGTTGCAGGGGGTAGTGGTGGGATCTAGGGAAGGACAGCTGGTCCCCTAAGTCTGAGGTTCCCCAGAAGCCTCTTATTGCTTTTTAAGCCATCTCAAGCCAAGAAATCCATGCACGTGGAGTGGCGTCCAGTCCAGCAGGGAAGGGGTGGCCTTAGCAAAGAGCCAGAAGTCCAGGGGCTCTGCTGCTGCTCACTTGTGGGACCCTCCCATTCTGAGCCTCAGTTTCCCCATCCGTGCAGTAGGGTTTGGTCCCAGAAGATGAATCAGAATGAGTCAGAGGAGGGAGATGGGAGGGACTTGGCACCTTATCCCTGTTAGATTGCACAGGCCAGCAGTCCTGAGACAGAGGGGCAGATAGGTGGCTTCTTGGCCGGGAGGGGCAGGAAGCGTGGGAGAACTCGAGGAAGATGGTGTCCGTGGTCAAGAGTCTGGCCAGACTGGGATCTGAGAGAGCATGGGGTGGGTGCTGCCCTGGGTATGCACGGTGGGGCCTGGGGCAGATCTGGAAGCAGGTTGCCCCTGTGGCTCCTTGCGGTTCATCCTGAGGCCCAAAGCAGATTCATTCAGGTAACTAAGAAGGTGAACATAGGTACCACCCCTGAGCCCAGACTGGGCCCACCCACTGCTGCCCCATCGATGGAAGGACTGTCATGGGGGGTTGGGGCGGGCTATGGATAGACCAAACTAAGGTTTCATCCCAGGGCTTGGAGGGAGGTGCTTGGGGGAGAGGAGCTGATGGCTTGTTGGCAGTGAGGCAAGGTACCCCTCAAATACAGGAGGCTCCGACCCAGCTAAATAGGGCCCAAGGAGGGCCCCGAACTGGAACCATGGAGTTGGTCCAGCCAGGCAGGTGGTGGACAGACACTACCTGAACATCTGTGCACTGGACCACGCACGGGACTGGGCGGACTGCCTGTCTATGAGGTCTACCTCTTGGGGAGGCTGCTGGGGAGGAGCCAGGAATGATTAAGCCAGCCCTCATTCTGGACAAGTCATAGGTGCTGGATCTGGATGTGGCCCTAGGACCTGATAATCTGACCCATCAGACTTCGAGGGCCTCTCTGAGGCTTCAAAGGAGTGTGGCCTCCAAGATGGGCCCATCTTAGAGCCTCCAGGCCTGGATCATACCTGATCTGGGGTCTGGGGGCCTATAGGGAAGAGGGTCTCGGACAGGCCTTGGGGGTCTCCTGTCTCTAAGCATGGTGGACAGGTAACCCAGCTATGCTCTTCTACCCCCACAGAGCCCCAGTGTGAGGGGGAGGTGCTGGCAGCCAGGCCTGAGGCCATGGGCAGCAGCCTGGCCCAGGAAGAAGGGGGCTGGCTGGATCCCACCAGCCGCCTGTAGCAGTGAGTGGGACCAGGCCCTGGGCCTGGATTTCTTCTCGAGAATTTCTACCTCTGCAAGGCCTCAGGCCTTGAGGCCAGCTGCTGGGGAGGGGAGGGGAGAGGTTTCTGAGGTGCTCCCCCTGGCGTGCAGTAGCAGCCAGAGGCTGAGCGGTGAGCTAGTGAGCCTGACTGTTCTTGAACTGTCTGGGCTTGGGCAAGCATGGCTTTATATCTGTGTGTGAGTATGAGGGAGAGGATCCACAGAGCTCCGGAAATGCTGAAACAATGCTTGTGTCTGAGGTGACCACCTCGTCCCAGTTTGCCCCAATCAGCCCTGGTTTTAGCACAGAAAGCCCCCACGTCCCAGGAAGCTGCTAGGTCCCAGGCACTCCTGGACAGTCAGTCACTCTAGTCCCTGTTACTTCCTCTTTCCTTCTCTTCCCGGCCCAGGATGTCTTCCAGTTTCGCGGGGAAGAGCTGGAGGCCCAGAAAAGTTAACCTACTAACCCAGGAGCTGAAGGTCATGATTGGAGTCTGCACTGTAAGGGGCAGCAGGATCGGGCTTGAGTCCTGGTGCCCCCCTCCCCCACCCCCTGCTGCCACATCCTTGCTTGAGCTTCAGCCTTTTTTCTAGAACATGGAGCCAGGAGTGTTGGGCAGGCTGCCCCGCGGTGGTGGGTGCTGCCCAGGTTGCCGGCCTTGACTTGACCTGTGCCCTGTGCCCCGCAGTTGCTGGTTGAGAAGACGACAGACTCGCCGGCGGCCGAGTTCTCGCTGGTGGAGGACGTGGCACTGCACTTCGCCTGCTTGATGGGCCGCCTGAACGAGCAGCGCCTCTTCCAGCCTGACCTCTGCGACGTGGACCTGGTGCTGGTGCCCCAGCGCAGCGTCTTCCCGGCACACAAGGGCGTGCTGGCCGCCTACAGCCAGTTCTTCCACTCGCTCTTCACCCAGAACAAGCAGCTGCAGCGCGTGGAGCTGTCCCTGGAGGCGCTGGCGCCCGGCGGCCTGCAGCAGATCCTCAACTTCATCTACACGTCCAAGCTGCTCGTCAACGCGGCCAACGTCCACGAGGTGCTCAGTGCCGCCTCGTTGCTGCAGATGGCTGACATTGCCGCATCCTGCCAGGAGCTGCTGGATGCCCGCTCCCTAGGCCCCTCGGGCCCCAGCGCTGTTGCCCTGGCCCAGCCGGCCCCCGGCTGCGCCCCGGCCGCACCACCCTACTACTGCGACATCAAGCAGGAGGCAGACGCCCCAGGCCTGCCCAAGATCTACGCCCGCGAGGGCCCTGACCCCTACTCTGTGCGTGTTGAGGACGGGGCCGGGGCCTCGGGTGGCCCGGTGCCTGCCACCGTTGGGCCAACCCAGCCCTTCTTCAAGGAGGAGAAGGAGGGCGGTGTCGAGGAGGCCGGTGGGCCCCCTGGCAGCCTGTGCAAGCTGGAGGGTGGGGAGGGGCTGGAGGAAGAGCTAGGGGGTTCTGGCACCTACAGCCGCCGGGAGCAGTCCCAGATCATCGTGGAGGTGAACCTCAACAACCAGACTCTGCACGTGTCCACGGGGCCTGAGGGGAAGCCGGGCACCACCACGGGCCCGGCCACCATGGTCCTGGGCCGGGAAGACGGGCTGCAGAGACACTCAGAGGAGGAGGAGGAGGAAGAAGAGGAGGAGGAGGAGGAAGAAGAGGAAGAGGAGGGTGGTGGCAGTGGAGGGGAGGAGGAGGAGGAAGAGGAGGAAGAGGAGGGTGGCAGTCAGGGAGAAGAGGAAGATGAGGAGGAAGGGCACAGCGAGCAGGAGGAGGAAGAAGAGGAGGAAGAGGAAGGGCACAGTGAACAGGATCAAGAGAGCTCAGAGGAGGAGGAAGAGGAGGGGGAGGGAGAAGTGGGGGGCAGGCAGGGACCAGCGGGGCGGCGGGGCAGCAGGGCAGAGCCCCCTCCCCATGGTCGCATGGCTACTCGGTCCCGAGAGAACGCCCGGCGCCGGGGCCCCCCTGAGCCTGAGGAAACCAGGCCACGGGGTGGGAAGAGGCCCAAGCCCGCACCCACAGCCTCTGCACCAGCCCGAGGGCCACAGGCCACTGACGGGCTAGGGGCCAAGGTGAAGCTGGAAGAAAAGCAGCACCACCCATGCCAGAAGTGCCCTCGCGTCTTCAACAACCGCTGGTACCTGGAGAAGCACATGAACGTGACCCATAGTCGCATGCAGATCTGTGACCAGTGTGGCAAGCGCTTCCTGCTGGAGAGCGAGCTGCTGCTGCACCGGCAGACAGACTGCGAGCGCAACATCCAGGTGGGCCTCCGGGGCTCCATGGGGTGGGTGGGGCAGGGCCGGGCAGAAGGCCCGCTGAGTCCACATGGCCACCTAGGCTGGGCACCCAGTGTCGCGTGCTGCCTGCATTGCCCAGACAGGCAGGGGAAGCCAGGCTTACCCCGGGGCTAGCCCAGGCCCAGGGTGGCGAGAGCTCCGGGGATAATGTCAAGGAGGGCTTCCTGGAGGAGGCAAGTGGAGCTGGGCTTGGCATGTGGAGACTTGTGTAGATAGGACTGAAACAAACAGTGCCCTTGGCCAGAGGGGCGAAGGGGAGCATGGACTCTGGAGGATGAGGGGAGGGAGCTGAGTACTTGAGGCTGGCGGACAGCCAGCTATGAGGAGGGGTGAGTGTGTTTTCGTAAATCCTAGGGCTGCTAGAAGGCCAACAGGGCCACCATTTACAGTTTCACAGATTGTACACTGCACAAAAGCACAGACAAGGTGGGGCAGGGTTTGCCCAGAGAGGGTGCCATTTCCTCTTGCCACAAAGGCTGAATAGAACAACGGGGTGGCTGAGCAGGAGAAAGCTCCTGCTTGCTGTCAGCTCTTCGGAGGTGCCAGCTGGCCTGGGCCTGAGAAGAGGGCTTGGATGAGAAATTTGGGAAGAGCCGGGGCTGCTGGGGCCCAGCAGGGGAGCTGGGCTGGCAGCCAGGCCCTGGGTCGGACTATGTGCCAGCCTGGCCTGTCAGGGTATGGGCAGCACAGGGCCAGCCTGGCTGCTTTTTACTTGTTCTGACCTGGGAGGGGAGCAATGGGGCAGCAGGTAGGCGGGTGCTAATTGCCTGAGCTAATTGCTAATTGCAGTGCCCTGTAGAGAAAGTGTTACCTGGGGGTTATTGGGTCTCCTCCCCCACCCTCCTGCACCTGTTCCCACCTGCCTGTCTGCTGGGCAGTCCTTTGATTCTCCACCTGCGCACACCTGAACCTTCCTCCTGAAGGGGAAAGATGCATGTGCCTCTTCTGACCTGGGTGCCCTGGCCCGTTTCTGCCCAAGCCCTGCCCTACTCCAGCCCTCTGGAAGAATGTCCTGCAGGGATGGGTAGGCCAGGAGGAGGAGAGGGGCCGCAGGGTTCCCACCACCCTCCGTGTCCTCATGGGAACTGGTGCCTCCCACAGTCGCCCCCAGCTCGCCCTTTGGCACCTATGTCCTCGAGGACCCACGGGGTCAGGGCCTGGTCCCAGCAGGGGGAGGCAGCAAAGGCAGTGTCCCAGCTCTGCCAGACCCATTACCTGAGCAGGTCTTCCCCACGCACTGTGGCCTCTGGACCTGCCGTGGCCCTTCAGCCAGTTACGTGTCTCCCCTCCGTAGAGAGATTCTCTGTTAAAATGAGCACAGAGGAGGGGCTTCCTCGTATAGGTGACCCCTGACCCTAGTTCGGTTCAAGGTTGGGAGGAGGCCCCAGGCTGTAGCCCTGGGTGGCTGGGTTACCAATCCCCAACTCCCAGAACAGTAGATTTGGCTGGTCGCTGGACATCAAGGGCTTTCTCGCCAGCACAGTTCAGGTGGAGAAACGGAGGTCCAGAGAGGGGCAGCTTGTCCCAGGTCACACGGTCCTAACTCAGGACCCGGGGCCTAAAGTCCTCTTACCCCACAGTGTGTGACCTGCGGTAAAGCTTTTAAGAAGCTCTGGTCCCTCCACGAGCACAACAAGATCGTGCATGGCTATGCAGAGAAGAAGTTCTCCTGTGAGATCTGTGAGAAGAAGTTCTACACCATGGCCCACGTGCGCAAGCACATGGTTGGTGAGTAGGCAGGGAGAGGTTGGGGCCTGAGGTCGGAGCTCGGCCAGCTGCTGGTTGTGCTGGGAAGACTTCCCGTCCAAGGGCAGTGTAAAAGCGTGAAAAGGCCCCTCTCAGCTGGGAAGCCTGGGGGAGGCTGGTTGTGGTAGCCAGCGTGGCCTGGATAGGCTCAGAGGTCAGGGCTACCATGTATAGTTGGGCAGGTTGCACACCGCACAAGAGCTCCTGGACAAGATGGCAGACGGGGACCAGAATCCAGCTGGCACACTGCTAACCAGACTAGGTATCGCAGCATGGGGTTGTGGACACCAGGGAAAGGAGGACCTTTTCCTAAATTACACAAAGTGCCATATGGGCAGACATAGGCCATCTCAGTTTGAGGCCAGGTGTGCCTCTCATTTTTTTCTCACCTTCTTTCTGGCCCTCACAGGGCTTCAGGCTTCTCTGAATGCAACCCATGATAATGCGACACAGTAAGGAGGTGTGTGTTGGGCTACTCCTCTGCCTTGGGCATGACTGTCCCTCCCCTCTGTGGGTCTGGCTGGGAGTCTGGTGTCCATGTGGCCCTCCTATCTTTGCCTGCTTGGGGCCTGGGGCTCAAGGGAGGTGTGGCCCCTGCCCAGGCCTTACCCCCTTCCTCCAGCCACCTGGGAGCTGGGGCCCTGGGCTCGAGGTCTCAGCCAGAAGCATGCTGAGTAACCCAGAACTGGTAGTCTTTCTGGGCTTGAGTTCCCCAGCTCTGAGCTCTGGCTCCGGTTGTTTCCCCCAGATCTTCCTTGAACAGTTTGTTAGTCCTCATCTCTCTATGGGGGAGCACAGCTAACTCCCTCTGGACTGCTCAATGTCATCCCCTGTAAAGCCCACCTTTGAGGTTCAGTACCACTCCTAGACTGTCTTTATTTTTTTTAATTTTTTTTGATGTTTATTTATTATTGAGACAGAGAGAAACAGCATGAATGGGGGAGGCGTGGAGAGAGAGGGAGACACAGAATCCAAAGCAGGCTCCAGGCTCTGAGCTGTCAGCACAGAGTCCGACACGGGGCTCGAACTCACAAACTGTGAGATCATGATCTGAGCCGAAGTCGGACGCTTAACCGACTGAGCCACCCAGGCGCCCCCTCCTAGCCTGTCCTTAAATTTTTTTTTAATGTTTATTTTTGAGAGAGAGAGAGAGAGAGAGAGTCAGTGTGAGTGGGGGAAGAACACAGAGAGGGAGACACAGAATCTGAAGCAGGCCCCAGGCTCTGAGCTGTCAACACAGAGCCCGACGCGGAGCTCAAACCCACTAGAGGTGAAATCATGCCCTGAGCCAGTCGGTTGCTTAACCGACTGAGCCACCCAGGTGCCCCATCCTAGCCTGTCTTTATTGAAGGGCACGCCTAAGACCCACAGAGGCTGTGCAGGGAGCCCCTGGCAGGGGCCAGGGTTGAGCCGAGGCCAGTCCTACTTGGGGTCCTTTAGTCTCTCCCCAAAGCTTTGGGAGTGAAGCAGCCGTGGCCAGAGGCTGAAGAACATGAGGGCGTCCATGCTAGTCTGACCAGACTTGAGAGCAGACAGACAGACCTAGCCCAAAGGGAAGGGGCCTCACCCCGAAGTCAGCCCTAGATCCTGGACTGAGGCTCTGAAGCAGACCCCTGTGGGCCTCCCAGGAGGCCCAGTGTGGGAGGGGTCAGGCAGGGATCCCCTGGGAGGAGCCATGGGGGTCCTCCTGAAACATAATGGCCTGCCCCGCAGCCCACACGAAGGACATGCCCTTCACCTGTGAGACCTGCGGGAAGTCCTTCAAACGAAGCATGTCTCTCAAAGTGCACTCACTGCAGCACTCTGGGGAGAAACCCTTCAGATGCGAGGTGAGCCCCTTCCTCCGCCTGCCCCAGGGGCCACCGGGATGGACAGGGATCGGGAACAGCAGCTGCCTAAAAACCAGGATTTGGAGAGAGGGGGGCCCACCCTGGTGTCTGTGGCCCCTGCCTCCCACTCCATCCTTACCTGGTTGCCCATCTGCCTGCCCCCCGCCCCCACCCTCTGCCACCCCCGTTCCAACCCCACCCTCAGGCATTCGGGTGGGCAGCCTCCTTGGGCTGGAATGGTGCATGGGGTGGGCCTTCTGGAGAGGAATATCTCAGAGCAGAGACAGAGCTGCAGGCAGGGATGGGGTGGGGGGGTCTTCCAACAAGGAGGAAGGTTGGGGGGGGGCCTCAGCTTTAAGCATGAGGACTCCCTCCATTCTGTGGCCTTTTCCCACTTCTTGACCTTCATTCCCGCCTGGGCCCTGCCTGCCCTTGGCCTCTCTTCCGCCCGTGTGCTGCCCTGCCCCAGGAGCCCGGCCCCTTGTGTGTGTGTCCTCCCTGGGCCCTGCGGTCACAGGCAGGTGCTTCCCTTCCTGAAGGCTGCTCCCTACTCTGCCCCTGGGCCTCACCCTCCACCCCACCCTCAGAACTGCAACGAGCGCTTCCAGTACAAGTACCAGCTGCGTTCGCACATGAGCATCCACATCGGCCACAAGCAGTTCATGTGCCAGTGGTGTGGCAAGGACTTCAACATGAAGCAGTACTTCGATGAGCACATGAAGACCCACACAGGTACGGCCGCCTCCCCGGAGGGACCCCTTCGCAGCCCTGCTCCAGAGGCCCGGGCGGCCCCAGCCATGCACCTTCTCAACTCCCGGCCTCAGTGTGCCCTTCTCGGGGAGGCCCGGGGCCATCCTCCCTGCCTCCCGGCGTAGGGAGGCCCTGAGGGGGCCGGGGCAGGGCCCTGCTATGGTTCCAGGGGCGTGGGGAGGCTGGCGCGGAGCTGCGGCGTGGGGACTCCTCGGTGACTTCCCGGTGTCCGTCGCCCATGCCTAGGGGAGAAGCCGTACATCTGTGAGATCTGCGGCAAGAGCTTCACCAGCCGGCCCAACATGAAGCGGCACCGGCGCACGCACACCGGCGAGAAGCCTTACCCCTGCGACGTCTGCGGTCAGCGCTTCCGCTTCTCCAACATGCTCAAGGCCCACAAGGAGAAATGCTTCCGCGTCAGTCACCCCCTGGCCAGCGACGGCCCCCCTTCTGCCCCAGGCCTGTCCCCCACCCAGCCTCCGGCCCACGCACTGCCCCTGCTCCCGGGGCTGCCCCAGACCCTGCCGCCCCCGCCCCACCTGCCGCCCCCGCCCCACCTGCCGCCCCCACCGCCACTCTTCCCCACCACTGCCAACTCCGGCGGGAGGATGAGCGCCAACAACTGACTGCCGAGCCGCGCGTGCGCGGGGCCTGGAGCCCCGGGCCGCCTCTGGGAGGGACGCCCCTGCCTTCCCTCCTTCCGGTGGGAGGGCGGTAGCACCGGCCTGGCACCACCGCCCTCACCTCCAGAGGTGGCTGGACACATGCTGCTCGAGGCTCCAGCGCTGGGGGTGTTGCGGGCTGGTGGCCCCAATGTGGGGGAAGGACACCTCACTCCCAAGTGCCCCCCCCTTTCAGCGACTCCTTGAAGCCTTTACTTTTTTTTTTTTTTGGAAGTGAAGGAAAAAAGAAAAGAGAGGAAACTATTTCCAGCACCCCCTCCAGGTGAGGGGGGTGCTGGAGGCACAGGTACAGCAGGGAAGAAGGGGCTGGGGAGCAGGTGTGACTGGTCACTCTGCTGATGCCTAAGCCGGAGGGGGGTTGGCCAAGCCAAGCCTGGGTCAGCTTCAGGGGCTCATCTCGGCCTCCCTTGTGCCCCCTAGTCCTGGGGAGTTTGAGGAAGAGTTGGGGTGCCAGCCACTCCCCCCTCTCCGGAAGGAGTCGTGGACCCAGTGTAAGGGCTGTGGACACTGAGGCACGGGCTTGAGTCTGGATGCCTGTGAGCGTGCTGTGTGTGAGGGGGTGGCGAAGTACAAAGGCTGCAGACCCAGCTTTGCATCGTGTGCAGTGGGGTGGGCAGGGGCTGGACCCCAGGCATTTGCTCTCCCGCCCGCCACCCTGCCAGCAGGGAACCTGAGCTGTACCAGGCTGCATTGAGCTCCCTCCCTGAGTACAGGAGAGGACGTCCCCAGCAGCCACTGGGCCTCGGGGGCTGGTGGCTAGGCCCTGGGTGGGCAGACGGGCTGGCTCCGGCAGCGCCAGATCCCAGGGGCTGCAGCCCATGGCCCTGCAAATGGGCAGACCCCAGGGGCAGGGCCCTGAGAAGTAGGCCTGGTTAAATGTTTTAAGGTTTCAAGGTGCTATCAGTGGGGCCGGGGGCAGGGCTGCTCACAGAGCACCCCATCCCTCACCAGCTGCCCTGGTCATTCCTCCCACACCAGAGGAGATGTGTGTGTGTCTGTACCCATCCCTGCTCTGAAGGCAGAGGCCTCACCTTCCTAGGCCTGGCCCCCGCCTGGCATCCCTGTCCCCCTTGGGGCTCTGTGCTGTGGGCAGGGCACCTGTAGCACTGTTGGTGAGAGGAGCCTGCACATTCAGGTCCTGGGGTGGGGGCGGGAGCCCTGGGGGAGCCCCAGCCTGTGCCCAGTGCTTGCCCCCACGAGGCTGGCACTAATAGGACACCCTTTTTTGTTGTCATTTAACGTCTTTATTCCTGCCTTTAAAATGGGGAGGAAGGTTCCATAAGCTACATGTTTCCTAGTTAAGCTCTTTCCTTTTGTGTTTATACGGTTTTGTTTGTTATACTCTGCACCTTAAACTCCACGACTACCCCCACACCACCACCTTCCCAAGCATGGCTGGAGTGGCAAGAGACCTAGGCCCAAGGGGGGACAGTGGCAGGGGGCAGGGGGGAGTGGGCCCCATCAGCCAGAGGGCTGAGGGGGTCGGAACCCCTCTGACCTCCTTGTGAGGCCCATGGCGCTGGGGTGGGGGCTGGGGACATTTTAATCATCAATAAACGAAGCACTTTATTCTGTACAGATGTGGGCAGCTCCAAGAAGCCCGAGTGATTTGAGGATTCATAATCCAAGCTACACAGCCCTGATTGTTCTCTGGGCACAGAGCGGGCAGTGCCCTGGCTTAGTTGCATTTGGGGCTGTGACAGTAGTAGTGCAAGCCAGAGCCTACAGACATACCCTCAGACACCCCTGCTGTCCTCCGGAGAGACAAGGTGGGCCCCTCACTGAGGGAGGAAGGCTCCCTGTCCGGCTCCCAGTTCTGCAGCTCCCTTACTCCCAGGCTGAGAGTTCCAGGCTCCTGCTTTACTATAGCTCCCTCTCCTACACCCCTTGATCTCTGGGCTTCCATGACGTCCTCAGGGTCCCCCCCACCCCGTTTCCTCCTTTTCCTTGCTATTTCTAACCTCTGGTCCCAGTGCCTGGCAGCTCTTCAGAGCTGGCTCATGTTTTCCCCCGAAAAAGTTGATCCCCCCCAATGTGCTGTAGGTCGGGACCCCCATGGGTTCCCCCAACCCCCGTCGCTGACACCAGGGTCTTCCATGGGGGACTGGTGGTCTCGTCACCAGCTAGCCCCACTACAGCTTTAGTGAGTGAGCCTGGCGGGGGTGGGGGTGGGGGCTGGCCAGATCAGGTCCCTGTGAGGCCACGCTTTGATGAGCAGAGGCTGGAGATGGGTGTTGGGGTGGGGGGAGTTGGTGTTGAAACCCTGTCCCAGGATTTGGGTTTCCTGTTCTCCTACACCTCTCCTCTGAGGGCGGGGGTCCAGACGGCAGGCTGGGCTCTGGTCAAAATGGTCATTGTAGCTGCGGGTGGGCATGGCCAAGCCCTCTCTTGGGAGGCCCCTGTCCCAGTGGGGACAGGAGCCCTGGTCCCTGGTGCTAAATGCTCTCTTCCCCTTGGGCCAGTGTGGGTGGGAGCCTTTCCAGCCAGATCACAAGGGTCTGAAGCAATAATGGAACCTCAGCAGTGCCAGTATGGGTAGGGGTTCTTGTTTTACCAGCTTTTACATTTTCTTTTTATTTTTAAAACAAATTAACAAGCACCTGGATATTGGAGTAAGGGGACTAGGGCATCATACCCGCTTCCCAGGGCCTGTGGGGCCAAGGGGGCTTGGGATTGTCACGTCCCACTGGACATGTACTGGAGGGGGGGGGTGTCCTTCAGTCCAGATGGATTTCTCAGCCCCTTTGGCCAGAACTCAGGTCTGGAACCTGGGCCTGCCCCCTCCCCAGCTCCCCGCTGGTCTCCCTGGTCTTGGGCCAGCTGGCGATGAGCAGAGAGATGAGGTGGGACCAAGGCCGGAGTTAGAGCCTCAGCCTCTGACCTTGGCAGGTGCTGCCACAGCACCCCTCACCGGGGGGCTCAGCGGTAGCTGTGTCAGGTGTGTGTGTGGAGCCTTCGTGTCTGGGGCCCAAGTGCGTGGGGGATAGCAGGAGGGTGAGGACGAGTGAAGGGGAATAAAATCAATACAACTGTCCCTTGGCCCAGCCTCTTCTTTACATGTTCCCTGCCCTGACTGCTGGCTGGAAAGACCTGGACCAGAGCAAGGGCAGCACGGAGCCCGGCCACACAGCAGCAGACTGCATGGATAGCTGTACCCTGGAGCAGCTGCAGACCCCATGTCTCTCCCTTAAGGGCGGGCTGGACTTTACAAACACCCAGAATGGGGAGCTGAGGCAAGAGCAGAGGTGTGTCCGCAAACTGGGGTTTGGTCTGGAGCTGGATGCAGAAGGGGATTGAGGGAGAAGTCCTGGGGTTACTGACGCCAAGGCCCCCAAAGGAGTGCCCAGAGGCCAGGCCCCCTGCCGTATGGTTTTGCACAAGCGCCAGGCGTGCAGCCGCAGGAGCCCCAGGACAGCGGGGACTACTCCCACTCATGTGCTCAATGCTTGGCAGGCAAGGGTGGTTTAAAGGAGCCAGCTATCAGAGATGCTGACGTGGGCACCGGGAAGACAAAAGCTCAGATGCAAGACAGCTAGTGGCCTCCAAGGAGGGAGCAGATGGCTTTCTCTGGGGACCTGTGAGAATTATTAACATCATTGCACAGGTAATATGCGGAGGACTGGCTCTGTGCCAGGTGGAACTCTAGGCCCTGGGGCTACACAGCGAATGAGGCCCCTGGGTTTGTGGCAACCGGCTCAGGACACACGAGGAGGGGTCTGACGGGGAGGGGCTGGGTGGGTTCATGAACCAGAGAGGAGGTGCAGGTTCTGACAGGCAGAGGCTGGAGATGGGTGTGGGGGAGCTGGTGGTGAAACCCTGCCCCAGGATGTGAGTTTCCTGTTCTACACCTCCCCTCGGAGGGCAGGGGTCCAAATGGCAGGTCCCAGGGTTGGGGGGCCTGTACCCATCCACACAGCCCTACTTTGACAGAAAGGAACAGGTTCACTTAGGTCACCCTGAAAATGAGGCTCGCTGATGAGCCTGAGGGCTGGGCCGCTCCCCTAGTCTCTGGGTATTCTGCTCTCCACCCCTCTTGCTCCCCATCTGTTTGCCTGCTCCCTCTCTGCCCATCTCTTCCTTCAGCCCCACCGCCACCCCCCTCATTCTCATAACGTTTCCGACTTCACACTCCAGAGCTGCTCAGGCACAAGTCACACTGGGCTAGGAGGAGGAGGATGTTGGGGGTGGAGGGCACCATGGCTGGCATCTTGGGGGCACTCATTCTCCCCCAGTTTTGCTCTTGGGACCAAACTGCTCATTAGCACATCGTGTCCTGGAGCATAGGTCATGTATTTATACCCTAGTTGCAAGGGAAGCTGGGAAGGTGAGCATGTTCTGCTACTTCGGGTAGGTAGGACTCACAGTCAGAAAACGGCTATCCAAACACACTGGGTGGCCACAAAGGGTCCCTCTCTCCCACCCCGATTCCTGGTTCTGGGACCCAGGCATCCTGAGAGAAACCATGGCACATGCATGCACACTGGGCACAGGTCTGGAGTGGACACTGCCTCCTACAGGAAGCCCCCAGCCTGGCAAGGCAAATCTCTGGGCTGGCTCCATAATTGATTCTTCCCTACACAATGCCACTGTTCCATGGCATCAAGGGCTCCGGGGCGCTGGGTAAGACCAGGGCCTGCTGTGAGCGCCAGCCCAATGCCACATGGCATTGTTTTCTGTAGAATCCCAGGGAAAATACCTATTTTTTAACAATTAAAAATTTTCTGGACATAGTTTAAAAAGCCAAATGTTCCTGGAAGGCCTTTTTTTTTTTTTTTTTTTTTTAAACAAGACTTGCAGTTGCCTGTATCTCCTCCTTTCCAACTCCCAGTGGGCAACCATTTCCAATTCAACTGGTAGTTTTGGTGTTTACCCTCATGCCTATGAAAATCACGCCTCCGCAGCGTTAGGCATCATTTATTGATTTCTTTCTTCAACACTCCCAACACACACACACACACACACACACACACACACACACACACACACTATACACACATGGCTTCTCTTCCCCTTTCTCCAAGTATAGTTGTATTATTATTTTGGGTTAGATTAACATTTAGTGTATATATTATTATGACTATATAAATACAGTCAACCAAGCCATGTCATAGAATAGGATTCCATTTCCCTTCTTGTACAACTTCTTTTGTCTCTTTTTAAAATGTTATATCAGTTTCTAGGCGTTTATCGCTTCTGTGTACCCAAACTCTGCCGTAAATGCAACTCTCCTAACGTGCACACACATCTGTTTCCTCTTGGCACCGTCTCTCCAGACCCGTCGCTCGAATCTGGGCTGGTTGATGTCTCCCACCTGTCACGGTGGGATCTCCTACCCTTCTGAGGATTCCCTCTGCTGTTTTCTAGACAGATCTCCCATTTCCCGGAATCCTCTGTCTTCCTTCATCTGGGTTTGCTCCCTCAATTTGGTGAAGCACATTCACAGGGGGCTTCCTGAAGAGGGGCTTATGGGCACGTGGAAAGCCGTGGCCAGGCCCAACATGACCGATCCTCCCCGGACCTAGTAACGCAGGAGGCGGTGGTGCTAGTGACCATCATCACGAAGCTTCATCCTCATTATAACAAGTGGACAGTGCGGCAGACAACCTGGTGTGCACAAAAGTGAAGCCATCTCCCATAAGGACACTTACTGCTTAACCACATCCCCAGACCTCCGTTCCCTGTCACACTTTGCTGAGACCGTGTCCCTTGAAGTTTTCTACAGAAAACTAACTTCTAAAGGTTATGACTTCACGAACTAGTTTCTTTTTTTCCTAACCCTAAAATGCAGCTTCTCTTCAGAACCACTTCAGGGAATGAAATTCTGAAGATCTTGACTATCTTTATTCTAGCCTTATGTAGGGATGAGTTTGCCTAGGCACAGAACTCTGTGTGGGAATTCATTTTCCCTCAGATTTTGAGATGCCAGTGTCTCCCCAGCCCGTTTTGACTCCTGATGCTATGTGTTTGGTCTGCTTCTTCCTCTCTGAAGCTTTCAGGCCCTTTGCTTCACATCCAGCCTTGTGAACCTTCAAGGCGATGATGTACTTGGTGTGAATTTTTCTCATCCACTGAGCTGGGTACTCAGTGAGCCCAGTCAGTCCAGGAAACTTTCCTGAATTATGGCTTTAAATCATTTCCTCTCCAAGTTTTTCTCTGTTCTTAAGCTCCTGTTTTTTAGATATTGGACTTCTTTTTTTTTTTTTTTAACATTTATTTATTTTTGAGAGACAGAGAGACAGATCATGAGCAGGGGAGGGGCAGGGAGAGAGGGACACACAGAATCGGAAGCAGGCTGGCACAGAGCCTGATGTGGGGCTCGAACCCACGAACTGTGAGATCATGACCTGAGCCGAAGTCGGACGCTCAACTGACTGAGCCACCCAGGCGCCCCTAGATACTGGACTTCTGAGCTGCTTTTCTCATTCTCTTACCTCATCTCATGTTCCTCATCTTTTTCCTCAAATTTGAGATTTCCTCAAATTTATTTTCTAAGTCTTCTATCAAGTATACATTTTTGCCATTATACTTTTTAATTTCCAAAAGTTCTTCTTCATTTCTCTGGAAGTTTTTTTTTTTTTTTTGTAGTGTTTGACACTTTATTATGTAAGCACTTTTTGGACATTATTACTAGCAATGTTTGAATTTTTTCTGCATCCTGATATTTTTTATCTTGTTTCCTCCAATTTCCCTTCCTCTCATTTATTTTTCATGAGACTTTTCTTAGATGTTGGGTGATCTTTGATCTTTTTCTTAATTGAAATTTTATTGAGATAATTACAGATTCATACGCAGCTATAAGAAATAATACAGAGAAATCTCCTGTACATTTTACCTCGTTTCCCCCAATGATAACATTTTGCAAATTAGTACGCTATCACAACCAGGGCATTGACATTGAGACTCCACTGCACTTATCCAGATTTCCCCAACTTTACTTGCCCTCATTTGTGTGCATATTTGGTTCTATAGAATTTTATCACATGTGTATGTTTACGTATCCAACACCAGAATGGAGACAGAACATTCCACCACCATAGGGTTCCATCTCTTGCCCTTTATAACTATACACAACCCCCTCCTGCCTCCACCCACTCTGTCCTTAACCAGTGGCAACCACCAATCCGTTATCCATTTAAAACTTTTTGTCATTTCAGAATGTTATGTTAATGTAGATGGTATATAATCTTTTGGGATTGACTTTTTTCACTCAGCCTAATTTTCTGGATATTGACCCAAGTTACTGTGTATATCCGTAGTTCATTCTTTTGTATTGCTGGGTAGTATTCCATGCTTTATATGTACTACATTAAAAAAAATTTTTTATGTTTAGTTTTGAGATAGAGAGATAGAATAGGAGTCGGGGAGGGGCAAAGAGAGAGGGAGACCCAGAATCCGAAGCAGGCTCCAGGCTCTGAGCTGTCAGCACAGAGCCCTATGTGGAACTCAAACACACAAACAGCGGGATCATAATCTGAGCCAAGGTTGGAGGCTTAACCAGCTGAGCTACCCAGGGGCTCCTGTATGTACATTTATCCTTTGAAGAACAGGCTGTTTCCTCTCTCTCTCTCTCTCTTCCTTTCTTTCTTTTTTTTTTTCTTTTGCTATTTGTTTTGCTACTAATACAGCTGCCATGAATATTCCCATATAGGTTTCGTATGAACATAAGGTTTACTTTCTTGGGGGTAAATGCCCAAGAGGACAATTGCTGGGTTATATAATAGTTGCATGCTTAATTATACAAGAAACTGCCGAAGTGTTTTCTACGAGGCTGTACCACTTTACACCCTCACCAGCAATGAATGAGGGATATGGATATAGTTTCTCTTCATCTTCAGCATTTTGTTGGTGTCACTATTTTTTATTTTAGCTACTCTGAGAGCTGTGCAGGGATGTTGTAGTTTTAACTTAGATTTCCCTGATGAGTAATGATATTGGACATCTTTTCAGGAGATGATTTGCCATCTGACATCATCTTTGATGACATATTGGTTTAGGTCTTTTCCCTATTTTCCAGGTGGATTGTTGGGTTTTTTTTACTGTTGAGTTTTGAGATTTCCTTGTTTGTCTAGATGTTGCAAATATTTTCTCCTAGTCTGTAGCATATCTTTCCATCCTCTTCACATGGGGTTTTGCAAATCAAAAGTTCTGTATTTTGATGAGGATTAATTTATCAAATTTTCCTTTTAAGGATCAGACTTTTGGTGTTGACTCTAATAACTCTTTCCCTAGCCAAATATCAAGGCTACTCTCCTGTTATTTTTTCCCTAGAAGTTGTATAATTTTATTTCACATTTTTTAAAAAGATGCTCACTTACTTTAAGAGCCAAGTCCAGTCTTGGGACTGACAAGGCTCTTTTTTTTTAAGTTGTGGTAAAATATACATAAGAATTACCATCTTAACCAATTCTAACTGTACAGTTAGTGGCATTAAGCGCATTTCCATTGTTGTGTAATACCACCACCATCCATCTATCGAATTCTTTTCAATCTCATAAAACTGAAACTCTGTACCCATTAAGCACTCACTCCCTATGCCACCTTGCCTATCCCCAAGCCCTGGCAGCCACCATTCTACTTTCTGCCTCTATGAATTTGACTATTCCAGGTACCTCATAGAAGTGGAATCATATAGTATTTGTCTTTTTGTGACTCGCTTATTTCCCTTAGCATAATGTCCTCAAGGTCCATCCATGTTGTAGCATGTGTCAGAATCCCCTTCCTTTTTAAGGCTGAATAATGTTCCATTGTACTTATATACTATATTTTATGCAGCCATTCATCCACCGAGGGACACTTGGGTTGTTTTCATCTTTTGGCTACTGTGAATAATGCTGTAATGAACATGGGTGTACCTGTTTTTAATACCTTTGGGTATATAACCAGAAGTGGATTACTAGATCATTTGGTAATTGTATTTTTAATTTTTTAATGAACTGCTATACTATTTTTCATAGAGTCTGTACCATTTTACATTCCCACCAATGGTACACAGAGTTCCAATTTCTGACATCCTTGCCAATACCTCTTTGCTTTTTTTTTTTTTTTTAAATAGGTGCTGTTCTAATGGGTGTGAGGTGGTATCTTGTGATTTGGGTTTACATTTCCCTAGTGATTAGTGATGTTGAACATCTTTTCATGTGTGTATACACCTTCCTGCAAAAATGTCAAGTGCTTTGGCCATTTTTTAATCAGGTTGTTTGTTTTGTTGTTATTGTTGAACTTTAGGAGTTCTTTATATTTTTCAGATATTTACCCTTTATATGATTTGCAAATACCTTCTACTATCCCAGGGGTTCCCTTTTCTGTCAATTTTGTCCTTTGATATACAGAAGTTTTAAATTTTGATGTAGTCCAATCTGTTTTTTCTTTTATTGCCTGTGCTTTTGGTGTCATATCCAAGCACTTGTCAGTTCTGGTGTCATGAAGTTTTCACCCCATGTTTTCTTCTAAAGGTTTCTAATTTTCACTCTTACATTTTGAGTTTATTTATGTATATGGTTTGAGATAAGGGTCTAGCTTCATTCTTTTGAATATGGGTATCCAGTTCTCTTAATGCCATTTGTTGAAAAGACTGTCCTTTCCTCACTGAATGGTTTTGGTACTCTTGTCACAAGTATTTGACATATATGTGAGAGTTTATTTCTGGGCTTTCTATTCTAATAGTCTATATGTCTGTCTTTATGCCTTTGTCAAAAATCATTTGAGCAAATTTGGATCTATTTCTGGGCCCTTTATTATGTTCCATTGATTTAAGTGTCTGTCTCTCTGCCACACAATCCTGATTACTAGAGCTACATAAGAAGCCTGGTAGAATGATTCCTCCCACTTTATTCTTCCTTGTCAAGATGGTTTTAACTATTCTAGGGCCTGTGCCTCTCCATATACATTTTATAATAAGCTTATCTATGTCTATTAAAATATTTCTAGGATCTTGATAGGCATTGAATTAAATCTAAGTTCAATTTGGGGAGAATTGACATCTTTACTGTGCTGAGCCTTCCAATCCATGAACATAGTATGTTTCTCCATTTATTTAGGTCTTCTAGGATTTCTTTCATCAGCATTTTGTAATGCTGTTGAAATGTTTAATCAGCATTTTGGCATAGATCCTGTACGTGTTTTGTTAAGAGTATTCAATTTCTGGGGCACCTGGGTGGCTCATTCAGTTAAGCATCTGACTCTTGATCTCAGCTCAGGTCATGGTCTCACAGTTCATGGGTTCGAGCCCTGTGTCGGGCTCTGCACTGATGGTGCGGAGGCTGCTTGGGACTCTCTCTCTTTCTCTCTGAAAATGAATAAACTTAAAAAAAGAATATTCAATTTCTTTGGAGTGATTATAAATGGTATTAAGTTTTAAATTTTTATTTCTACATGTTCATTGTTAGTAGATAGAAATGCAGTTAATTTGGATGTGTTGATTTATATCCTCTGGCATTGGTGAGCCCATTTATTAATTCCTCAAGGTTTTTTTGTAGATTCCCTGGAATTATTTACCTTTCGTTCCTGGTGAATTCATTGGATATAGAATTCACCACTGACCATTCTTTCAGTTCTTGAAAAATGTGCCACTTTCTTTTGGCCTCTTTGGTATCTGATGAGAAATCCACCCTCATTTGAATTAGTATCTCCTATAGGTAATGTATTTTTTCTTACTGGCTGCTTTCAAGATTTTGTTTTTTTCTTTGTCTTTAGTTTTCAGAAGTTTAATTATGACGTGTCTTGGCATGGATTTCTTTGAGTTTATCCCTGTTTGGGGTTTGCTCAGTTTTTTGAATTTTCAGGTTTGTGTCTTTCACCAAGTTTTGGAAGTTTTTAGCCATTCTTACTTCAGTTACTATTTCAGTCCCTCTCTCTTTCTCTGCTCCTTCTGGGACCATCATGATACAAATGTGGGATCTTTTGTTATTGTCTTATGGGCCCAAGATGACATTTTTTTCCCATTCTACTCTCTTTTTGTTCTTCAGATTAGGTAAATCCTATTCATCTATCCTCAAGTGCACTGATTTTATCCTCTGTCATCTCCCTTCTATTGAGACCACCCAGCGGGTTTTTATTTCTGTTTTATTTCTATTTTATTTCAGTATTTTTTAATTCTATGATTTCCATTGGCTCTTCTATATAAGTTATACTTCTTTACTGAGATTTTCTCTTTTTCAAATTTATTTCAAGAGAATTGTATTGACTGTTGAAGCATTTTTATGAAATATTTTATGAAGCTTTAAAATCCTTGCCAGATAATTTTAACATCTGATTAATCTCAGTGTTGGCATCAGCTGATTCTTCCCACATTCCAGTAGTGATTTTCCTGGTTATTATTATGACAGGTGACTTTTTTTTTTTATTGTATTCTGGACATTTTGGCTTTATGTTAGGAGACTTTGGGTTCTATTTGGTTCTTTTTTTATAACAGGCAGTTGCCCTGTTTAGGTTTGGCATGCAGGTGCTGGCCTACTTTTGTGGGCTGCGGTTCCAATGACGATTTAATTTTCAGAAACTTTGCCATGTTATTTTCACCAGCTTGGGTTTTCTGGAGCTGCTGGGGTTCCCACCTGTTCCTGCTGCTGCTGCTGCTGCCAGAGTGAGCAGAATGACTTTCCCCAGGCCAGGTTGCCCAGTGACCCTTGGCTGGGGAGGTGGGTCTCAGGCCAGGTGTGGCAGGAGAGTGTTCCCTCCACCAGCTGCTTGTTGTTAGTGGGCTTCTGATGAACTCCCCTTGCTGGTGGTGCTGCATTCGTCTGGTGTTGTCAGTGGGGACTCTGGTGCAATTTGTGAGAGGAGTAAGCCCACCCAGGTCATCCTCTGTTGGATGGGAGTTTATCATTGTTCTCCCACTTTTCAGAGTTATTCTTTAATTGCCTCTTGCATATTTCCATGGTTTATCATTGTACTTAACAGAGAAGAGCAGAAAGAAAGGAACCCTACATTGTCTAAGCCAGAAGTCATCTTTTCAATAATTAAAAAAAAATTTTTTAGTGCAATAATGGCATTGTGGTTTTTGTAAGTTTTGTAAGTTTTTTTGTAAGTTTTGTAAGTTTTTTTAATGTTTATTTATTTATGTTGAGAGAGAGAGAGACAGAGAGAGAGAGCACACAGGAGAGTGAGAGCTGGGAAGGGGCAGAGAGAGGGAGAGAGAGGATCCCAAGCAGGCTCATACAGTCAGCAAAGAGCCTAATACATGTCTCGAACCCACAAGCTCTGAGATCATAACCTGAGCCAAAGTCAGGAGTTGGATGCTCAACTGACTGAGCCACCCAGGTGCTCCTCAATAATTTTTTAAAAGTGGAGCACTAAAAAGCCCAGTGGCAGTCAGCATGTGTGAAAGGACTTGTGAACTGGAGGGCTTCGCTGTCCGCTGTCTCTTTGAGGTCCCTCCATTATTGGTATATTTTTTTCTTCTGGTCAGGGAGGCTGATAAAATAAGTTCTGACTTTTTTTTTAATGTTTATTTATTTTTGAGAGAGAGAGCGAGCAAGAGGGGGAGGGGCAGAGAGATAGGGAGACACAGAATCTGAAGCAGGCTCCAGGCTCTGAGCTGTCAGCATACAGCCCTATGCAGGGCTCGAACTCATGACCTGTGAGATCATGACCTGAGCCGAAGTTGGACGCCCAACCGACTGAGCCATCCAGGTGCCCCAGTTCTGGCTTCTACCTTGGGGAAGGACTACAGATGTGGGATTATCTCACACATAGAAAGGCTACTTAGGAGATGTGAGGAGACCACCAAGTGTGACAAGTGCCTGCCACGTATGGACATATAGCATGACTACCCTAGCAAATACTCAGCGGCCAAGGCACAGCCCCAAGCCTACATCTGGGTGAGGCCTGCTCGTATAATGAGGGTTGCAGACGTTTTTGGGTTTCTTGGCATATATGCAAGGTGTTCTCTGACCTTGGTGAAATGAATGTAAATTTTCTCAAGAATTTCACTTGGCATTTTTCTTAAATAACCCTTGTGATGTGCTAAGATTCCTAATGAAGACAGAACATGAGTAGACAACTGGATGAAGTTCAAAATAGTTGAGTAAAAGAAGTCAGAACAGAGATAGAGAGGACATACTCCATAATTCTGCTTCTATAACACTTTAGAAACTGCAAAGAAATGATAGTGACAGCAGATCAGTGACTATCAGGCTGGGGGTGCTGTGGGGAGAGATGAGGGAGGGATTAAAGAAGTGCCCAAGGACAAGTGGCTGACAGATTGTTCTGCTGGTTTTGTGGGTATATATATATGCACATCAAAACTTACCAATTGTTGGAGTGCCTGGGTGGTTCAGTCCTTTGAGCATCTGACTTTGGCTCAGGTCATGATCTCACGGGTCATGGGCTCGAGCCCACATCAGGCTCCCTGCTGTCAGTGCTGAGCCTGTTTCAGATTCTCTGTTCCTCTCTCTCTCTGCCCCTCCCCCACTCATTGCCCCGCCCCCCCCACTCTCTCTCTCAAAAATAAACCTTAAAAAACGTATCAAGTTATACACTTTAAATATGTGCAGTTCATTGTATGCCACTTATGCCTCAACAAAGCCATTTAAAAAAAAACATGAGGGGGGCCCCTGGGTGGCTCAGTTGGTTCAGCGTCTGACTTTGGCTCAGGTCATATCTCATGGTTTGTGAGTTCAAGCCCCACATTGGGCTATCTGCTGTCAGCACAGAGCCCGCTTCAGATCCTCTGTCCCTCTTTCTCTGTCCCCCCCCCCACTTGCATTATCTCTCTCTTTCAAAAATAAGTAAACATTAAAAAATTTAAAAAAAACATGGTAAGACTGATCCCTATTTGCTGGCCATTTAAATTTCAGTTTCTATAAAAGGGGGAAAATAATGCCTACCTTATAATTTGGGGTAAGATTAATGAGTACAAATTAAAAGGATGAAGTGAGATGACATTCTCCTTGATTCAACTGAAAGCCACAGAGGTGTGCTTTGTCCCTCTCTCTCCTGTACTCACGTCCGATCCCTGGACTTCTCCCTGAGTGACTAACAGTGGCTGGGAGCAGAGATGAAACGGGGTAGGCCATGATAGTATTCTCTTTACTTGTGGGTATGTTTGCATTTCCCATAATTATCATTAAAAAGTAGGGGCACCTGGGTGGCTCAGTTGGTTAATCGCCCGCCTTTGGCTTAGGTCATGATCTCGTGGTTTGTGAGTTGGAGCCCTGTACTGGGCTCTTCATGGACAGTGTGGAGCTTGCTTAGGATTCTCTCTCTCCCCCTCTCTCTCTGTTCCCATCTCTCTCCCTCTCTCTCTCTCGAACATAAATAAATAAATTTTTTAAAAACGCCTCTTAAAAAAAAACTAATAAACAGTGGCTCCCCATCTCACCAAAGGGAAAAACCAAAGTCTGGACACTGGCCCACATGGCCCTACATGATGCCTCCACCCTTACTCCTCTGCCTTTATCTCCTCCTACTCACCTCCTCATTCATTGCTTCATCCATTCGCTGTTCCTGGAACATAGCAGGTGTGCTCCTGCCTCAGGGCCTTTGCTTAAGCTATTTTCCCTGCCTGGAATCCTCCTATCCCATGGCTTGAACTTGTTCAAATGGAGTCCTCTCAGTGAGTTGATCCTGACTGATCCACTAAAATTATTACCACCGCCACCTGTCCCTTCCCATGACCTTGTCTCTGGTACTTGTCACTTAGCAGTTATCATCTGACATCCTGTATAACTGCTTGTTGCTCTCTCCTCCCCAACCACCCACATTGGCCGAACATAAGCTCCATAAAGACAGGAATTCCTGCCTGATATGTTCACTGTTGAATCCTCGATGCTGAGAAGACTGCACAGGGGGTTCTTGATGAATGAAGGAGCCACATAGAAATACACTAGCGGAATGCCTGGTAGGCAGTGAGTGCTATGGGATTCATCATAATCTAAAAATACGTCACTGAGTCATTTGATAAACATAAGTTAATTGTTCGGTATGTACTTTCTGTCCTGGTCTTTGGAAAATGAAGCTACCACTAATTTGTTGTGGTGGTGGTGGTGGTTGTTAATTGGTGGGAGGCAGTTTGATGGGGAGGGATTCCCACAGTCTTTGGAGGTGGGCAGATCAGCTGTGAGCCCTGGCTCGGCCACTTGCCGCCTGAGCAACTTGGCCAAGGTGCTCAGCCTCGCAGAGCCTGGTCTCTTTACTGAAGGTGCTAGTTGGAAATGCACCACAGTCCAGGGCCGCACCAGAAGCCCCGGGCTGAGACTTTGTCCTTTCTGCAAGCTGGACAGGACCAAGTCCAGGACATGTGGCCACTGTGCCTAAGACCTGCCAGTGGGGTGAGCAAGCAATGGTTGAATGCACTGCTCAGGAGGGACAAGCAATGACATCTCTGAGATCACCAAATTGGAGGTGACTCAGCCTTGGCCCATCCTGAGGTCCCCTCTCCAATCCCTCTGCCCCTCATGCCTGAGGTTATAAACAAGTGACTCAGAGGAATGATGGGAGAATGCCCCATTAACAGTTCACACCAGTGTCCTGGGGGCTAAATTTAACCCACAGCTGCAGCCTCTGGCACTTTGGGAACAAGTTAATCTTGGTGGCTGAGGCTGGTGTGTTTGTGTGTGTGTGTGTGTGTGTGTGTGTGTGTGTGTGGTGGGGGGAGGGTGGTGAGTTCAGAGAAGGCTGGGCATAAGAACTGGCTATCCTTGGCCTCTACTCTGACCCCTTAGATGGTAGACCCCAAGGGCCCCAAGGCCACGTAGGCTCAGGTCAAACTTAGTATGGACCAAAAACAGTGAGCATAGACAGCTATGCTGGAACAGTGAACGCTTAGAGTGTTATTTTTGAACACTAGAATCCACAATGTCACTCGTCTAGAATGTTAAAACCCTGGGAGTTTATATACCTAGAAGAGTGGAATCCTAGGAAAATAATTTTATGGCGTGTCTGATACCTTGCAGTGTTAAAACCCTGTGATAGTGTTCTCCCAGGAACACAGAACCTCAGTGCTTCTGGACCTCAGTAAAACTGTAATAGTGGCCCTTAGAATCAAACTCATCCAACTCCTCATTGTGTAGAAAGGGAGACTGAGGCTCAGCAGACCCATGTGACCTGTACAGGCCCTTGAGAAAGGTGGCGACCTTCTTGCTTTCTTGCACAGTCTAAGGAGCGTTTCACATTTGGAGCAGAAGGGGGGAAAGGCCTCCCATTTTAAAGGGAAGGCAACAAGGTCCCCAGTGAGTGAATGCCATCGCCAAGTTCACTGAGCCGGAAACCCAAGCACACTGAATCCAGGGGTGGCTGGGGTGAGATATACTCCAAGGAGGAAGATGGAAGCACTGAGACAGAAAGGCCTAGAAGGCATGAAGGAAGGGAGACCCTGGAAGAGGGACACCAATGCTTCTTCCTCCCCGGACTGAGGGGCAGAGCTTGAGTCATCCCTGCCTTCAGGGGTATTGCCTGACCAAGGAATGCAGTTAAGGCCTTGGTGTGCTCCATTTAGAAATGAGGCAGCAAGGCTCTCCTAGGCCTAGACACCCCACCCCTGTCCCATGAGCCCCTGGGGCTGAGTCAAGGCTGCTCTGGGAGGGGGCCTCCACCCAGCTGTCCCCTCTGCGTCATGTGCAGGAAGCCAGGCAGCTCGCCTTACAGGGTCTTGTCCACCTCTATATATAGCTCTGTGAAGACAGCTGCGTAGACTGAGAGTGGCCCAGAAGGCAAGCAGAGGAATAGAAAGAGGAGGCCCCCCCCACCCCCCGGCAAGGCAGCGGCACCCCAAGCCACCCACCATGGCTCTGGGTTTGGAGCAGGCGGAGGAGCAGCGGCTGTACCAGCAGACACTCCTGCAGGACGGGCTCAAGGACATGCTGGACCACGGCAAGTTCCTCGACTGTGTGGTGCGGGTCGGCGAGCGCGAGTTCCCGTGCCACCGCCTGGTGCTGGCCGCCTGCAGCCCCTACTTCCGGGCGCGCTTCCTGGCCGAGCCCGAGCAGGCGGGCGAGCTGCGCCTGGAGGAGGTGTCCCCGGACGTGGTGGCCCAGGTGCTGCACTACCTGTACACGTCGGAGATCGCGCTGGACGAGGCGAGCGTGCAGGACTTGTTCGCCGCAGCACACCGCTTCCAGATCCCGTCCATCTTCACCATCTGCGTGTCTTTCCTACAGAAGCGCCTGTGCCTCGCCAACTGCCTGGCGGTCTTCCGCCTGGGCCTCCTCCTCGACTGCGCGCGCCTGGCGGTGGCCGCGCGCGACTTCATCTGCGCGCGCTTCTCGCTCGTCGCGCGCGATGCCGATTTCCTCGGGCTCTCGGCCGATGAGCTCATCGCCATCATCTCCAGCGACGGCCTCAATGTGGAGAAGGAGGAGGCGGTGTTCGAGGCGGTGATGCGGTGGGCAGGCAGCGGCGACGCCAAGGTGCAGGCGGAGCGCCAGCGAGCGCTGCCCACCGTCTTCGAGAGCATTCGCTGCCGCCTGCTGCCGCGCGCCTTCCTGGAGAGCCGCGTGGAGAACCACCCTCTTGTGCGTGCCCAGCCCGAGCTGCTGCGCAAGGTGCAGATGGTGAAGGACGCACACGAGGGCCGCCTCACCGTGCTGCGCAAGAAGAAGAAGGACAAGAGGAAGGAGGCAGCCGGCTCCAAGGCTGCAGTCAAGGGCACAGGCGAAGCCAAGGCAGAGGAGGAGGAGGTGGAGGAGGACGAACGTATCATACCTGGGATCCTCAATGACACCCTGCGCTTTGGCATGTTCCTGCAGGACCTCATCTTCATGATCAGTGAGGAGGGGGCCGTGGCCTATGATCCAGCAGCCAACGAGTGCTACTGTGCTTCCCTCTCCACCCAGATCCCTAAGAACCATGTCAGCCTTGTGACCAAGGAGAACCAGGTCTTTGTGGCTGGGGGCCTCTTCTACAACGAGGACAACAAAGAGGACCCCATGAGCGCTTACTTCCTGCAGGTGCCTGCCCAGCCCTGGGAGGGGCAGCCAGTGCTGGGCTCTGGGAATGGAGAGGGGCATCCTTGGGGCCCAGGAGAGGCTTGTATCTACTTGTTGCGGGGTGTCATTGGGTCTAGGATGAGATATAGACCAGGGAGGTTGACTGACAGCCACTTGCCTGAACGTCGAAGACAGTTATAAGCAGTTGACAATTAGTTACATAACTCCAATGTCTCAGTTTCTGGGGCATGTTAGCCCCAGGATGGTCTGATATGTTGGAGGCTCTATCTCTGCCCAGGGGTTGGGGTCAGACACAGTGAGAAGGAGGAGCAAGGTCAGTGTAGGGGTCTGGAGCAGGGCCTTTGCATGAAGCCAGCACTGGAGTATAGAACAGAGTGTCCCAAACAAAGGGACCATCCTGCCTAGTCTTTTCACTATACAGGTGAGAAAACTGATGCCTGCAAAGGGCCAATAGAGTCGGGTGTTCAGTCCAAGTAGTAGTGTAGTGTGGGATCTCAGAGGGCAGAGGTGGTTTCCTGGTGACTGGCCATGTAGGGTTGAGTCTTGCTATTTGGGGGGAATTTGGATGCATGAAAGAGAAGTTAGGATGTTTCTGGCTGGGGAATGGTAAGCAAGGGACAGAAATGGGAATGAACCTGGTGAGTGGTGCGCTCAGTGAGGTCTGACCGGGTGTGAGAAGGGTGGGGGGTAATCTGGTGCCAGGGTTAAACTGGGGACGGGGTGGGGGAGGGGGAAGGCATATCACCCCCCCACCCCACCCCCCGCATTGTTTATTTCCTCTGGGCCTCTGTTTGTAAATGGGGATATTATTTCTCCTGCTTGATAAGGTTGTTTGAAGGTTACGTGATGGTGGTAAAGTGTTCATAGGCAAACTGCTCAGCCTTCAGAAAACTTTCCAGAAAGATGAGCCACTAATAACATTGTCTTAGGCTGTGGAGGTGGACAGGGCCACCGATTTACACCATAGATCTTAAGAGATGAATGGCAGAGCTGTATTTGGAGGTTTCCTGTACGGTGGGATGGGGTGGAAAACGGCAGGCAGGCCTCAGTTGCAGAGTTGTACTGGGGATGGGGCAGGACTTTGCTGGGGTGCCCCATCACGGCGCTGTAATGGTGGTTTCTGGGCGCCTTCCTCCGGAGGACTCGGTTCTTAGCCTGGTAGGAAGATAGGGCACCGTCTCCAGGGATGACCTCCCCGCTGCGCTGCCCGCACCTGGAGGCCTGGCTTCCTCTGGGACCGGAGCTGGCGGGGCGGGGCGGGGCTGGGGACGTGGGGGCCGGCGGCTGACTGGACGCCCCCGCCCGCAGTTTGATCACCTGGATTCCGAGTGGCTGGGAATGCCACCGCTGCCCTCGCCGCGCTGCCTCTTCGGCCTGGGAGAGGCTCTCAACTCCATCTACGTGGTCGGCGGCAGGGAGCTCAAGGACGGCGAGCGCAGCCTAGACTCGGTCATGTGTTACGACCGGCTGTGAGCACGGGCCGGGGGCGGGGCCGAGGGGCCGCGCGGCGGGGGCCCGGGGCTGCGGGCGGGCGGAGGCGGGCTCGGGTAGAGGCGGGGCGGTCGGCAGCGGGGTGCGAGCGGGGACCTGAGGAGTGCCGGTGACGCATGGGGTGCTCTCGGAATATGTGTTGGGTGGGCGGGCGTGCAGAGACAGGGACCCAGCGCACGCCTGACCTCGGCGCTCGCCCTACTCCTGTCCCCTTTAGGTCGTTCAAATGGGGCGAAGCGGACCCGCTGCCCTACGCCGTGTACGGCCACGCGGTGCTCTCCCACATGGACCTGGTCTATGTCATTGGCGGCAAGGGCAGTGACAGGTGAGGCTCGGGCCTGGAGCGAGGGCAGGAGCAGATTTGTAGGTTAGAGCGGGGGCACAGCCTCCCCAGGCTCTCGAGTTTGTGCGGGCTGCGGGGACCGAGCCCGAGGAGGGGCGCTGTGCTTAGGCTTCCCCCCTCACACTTGGTGTCCCCCACCTTCCAGGAAGTGCCTGAAGAAGATGTGTGTCTATGACCCTAAGAAGTTCGAGTGGAAGGAGCTGGCACCCATGCAGACTGCCCGCTCCCTCTTCGGGGCCACCATCCACGACGGCCGCATTTTTGTAGCCGCTGGGGTCACAGACACAGGGCTGACCAGTTCAGCTGAAGTGTACAGCATTGCGGACAACAAGTAGGACTGTTTCCTAACCCCCCTTCGTGGGGCAGCCAGGGACCAGGGGCCCCACTGTAACTGCCTGGCTGTGTGGCTTTGGGCCTGTTGGCCCTCTCTGTGTCTGTCCTGGCAGGACCCATAGTCTCTGCCCTGGGAGTCTGCTGTTGAGCATGGACATCCGCACAGAAATAGCCTCTCTCCCCTGATCAGCAATGAGGCGGGCTTCCCCCACAAGGTGGGGGTGGGGGACAAGGGGTATGGCCAGCTCGCTCTGAAGGAGAGAGCTCCCAGGAGTGGGAAGGGAGATGCCAGTTTCCTCATTCAGAGACTCATACCAGGCAGTGGCCTGGTGCCAGGAACAATGGTGCCTGGTCCTGGGAGGTAGGGAGAAAACCGAGCTGGAAGCCCGTTTGGACTTAGCCCGCGGAAAGGACGGTGGGAGAAGGATGCCCGGATGCCCCAGGCTGAGGGAGGTTGGTGCCAAGGCAGTTAGGAGGAAGGCCTTGGCTCAGGTTGGATGGGGTATGGTGGGTGGGCTGGAGAGGTGGCAAGCAGGGCTGAGGGACTTAACCTGAGGGCGGTGAAATGCCTGTGATGGGTTTTAGGCTCACAGCTGTGTTTTATTAAATGACAGCTGACGTGGAGAACAGATTAGAGATTTCCCAGGAGGCAGGGGTGCAGCTGTATGGGGGTGTGTGGCCTGGAGATGGGGACACAACAGAGATGAGGCAGAGGGGATACACTGGAGAAAGATGCAGGCCAAGGCATCTCACGCTGTAATGCCCACACGAATCTCCTGGGGTCCTGTTAGAACGCAGATTCTAACTCTCAGGCCTGAGGAGGGGCCTGAGTGTGTCTTTGTAACAACCACCGCCCCCCCCGCCCCCGGTGATGCTGATGGATTCTGGTCCATGAGCCACACCTTGAGCTTCAAGAGTTTGGGAGACAGAAGAAATAGAATTTAGAGATTGATTGGATGTTGGGGATAAGAGGGACAAGTGGATGCTTTTGAGGGAGGGTGGGAGGTCATTTGTTGGAGAACAATTGGCATTAGATTGGAAACGTGAGGGTCCAGGTAGGACCTGTGGATTTGAGGGATCTGGAGGCAGCCAGGAGGAGCCCACCAGGGCAGGGAGAATGCTGAGCTGGGGCCAGCAGAAAATGGAGGGGACAAGCTCCCTCGGGAGAGAGAGTATAAGAGGGAGAAACTGAGGCCCAAGCTCCAAGGGATGGTGAAGGCAGATACATCATCCAGGAAGGCACCTGAGGACAGGAGAGGCTAGGCAGGGAGGAGGTGAGGAAGTCACATCAGCAGAGATGTGTGCCATGCCTGGATTTTATACTCTGTGGTAGCTGGGGACCTGAGTGCTGTTTTGGAGGGTAGGGACGAAGGCGCAACTTCAGGGCCAGAGGAGGGGAGTGAAGACACCCTGAGAATATCTGGGCAGTGAAAGGAGAGGAAGGTCGGCAGGGGCACCAGGGGAGGACAGCTCAGTGGCCACTGAGGCAGCGAGCAGGCAAGAATTCGTTCAGGAGCAAAGGAGGGATGCTGGGGAGATCCATGGTGGATTTCATGGGGCAGGCTGGACGAAACGACCAGGGGGCCATGAAGGGAAATGGGGGCAGGGGCAGGAGAAAGGGGAAGACCCGAGGGCAAGGGTCAGGACACAAGAGGTTGTGCTGGGAGCATGGGTGTCTGGGATTTGGGTTTCAAAGAGGTGCAGCTGACACTATGGGCACCAGGGCTCTGGAGGCCCCTGGGTCATGTACCTCTTTGTGCCCCCTTCTCCCCACCAGGTGGGCACCCTTTGAGGCCTTCCCGCAGGAACGCAGCTCACTCAGCCTGGTCAGCCTGGCAGGCACCCTTTATGCCATCGGTGGCTTCGCCACACTGGAGACGGAGTCTGGAGAGCTGGTCCCCACAGAGCTCAATGACATCTGGAGGTAAGCCTGGCCCAGGGAGGTGAGGGGAAGCCTGAGCAAGGCTGGTGCCCCACAGTGGGCCTGGCAAGCTCATTTGGGGGTGGGGTGTTCCTCTTCCAGGGAGTCCAATGGGGAAGGGGCAGCAGACACGGCCCGCTCGGCCCCATGCTCTCTGTGTGGCTGGCAAAGTCTGGGGTGGCTCCCAGGGTACCAGGCCCCACTGTGGAGCATCAGTGGTGTCACGGTCAGGAGCTGACCCCCAGCTTAGGGTGCAGACCCACAGAAACAGGCCCCAGGGAGTAGAGGGGGCCCTGAAGAGGCAGCCAAGCCTTTCCTCCCTGTCCCGTCCTGGAGATTGGGGCCGGGATTGAGAAGAAGCTGGACACCAACTTCTCAGCACCATCACTTCCACTCTGGCCCTTGCTGGGGGTGGAGGGAAAGAGGTTTCAGTGCCTGAGGCACCTGCCGCAGGCATGGGGGTGGGTGGAACTTGGGGGTGGGGGGCTTCTGGAGTGCTGAATACAGAATTCTCCAGAGGAGGGGCTGTGGAGATGCAGGCCTTCCTGGAGGAGTGTGGCATTCCTTAAGAGGTGACCCTTCCTGGAATGTGGGGTGGCTGTTTTTGGGGGGGTGGGCCTTGTGGGAGGCCCCCTTTCAGGGCATGAGGCTAGCATACCCAGCCACCCCTCCCCGCCGGGGCCCACTTTGCAAGCTGACCCAGCTCGGCGCCCCTGTCCCCAATCCCTCCCATCCCCAGATATAATGAGGATGAGAAGAAGTGGGAGGGCGTCCTGCGGGAGATTGCCTACGCAGCCGGTGCCACCTTCCTCCCTGTGCGGCTCAACGTGCTGCGCCTGACCAAGATGTGACCAGCCTGGAGGGCCTGAACCGAGCATCCCTCCCGTCCTGTGGCCACACAGGCCCGCCCTGTGGGGGCTCCAGAGAGGAGGCTGGGAGAGGCTGGAGCCCGCCTGGATTGCGTCGTGACGCCCCTGCTGCTGCTTCAGTAGGGGAGGGAAATCGCTGCCCAGTCCTAGCCTTTCCAGCAGGGACGAGGCACTTAAGGGCTCACAGGCATCTCCAAATCCTTGGTGTCCTTGTTCCACGGGCCAGAACCACAGGGAGGTGTCCCAAGCCGCATGCTGGCCCTGTCCCAGCTTGCGTGTGCGCAGGTAAATTTCCCCACAGGACTTTATCTCCTTACCTGTCAGATGGGGAGTGTCCCCCTCAAGCACACCCCGTGGCCTGGATACGTCACCTTCCTTAGGAAGAATAAAGTGCCTTCTGAGCAAGGAGCTCAGGGTCTGGGATCAGGTACTCCAAGAGTCAGTGACCGAGCGGTTGAAGATTCCCGGCTTCAACGTTCAGCTGCTGGGCTGGCCAGGTCAGCAGCCTCTGCACTCCATATGGGTATCTCCTCCAGTCTGTGCGCACCAAGAGCCTACCCCCCACCCCCTGGGGCCCAGAACCTCCACGTCCTCATCCAGCAAGGACAAGGAGCCAGGAGACTGCTGGGGGAAGGGACAGGGAACAGCCAAACTGTGGTAGAAAAGTCTTTTATTCTCTCAGTCAGGCCCCATCTGGCCTGGTCTGGGCCCGGGCCTGGGAACCACTGAGGAGAACCCATCCCTCTCCCTTCTTCCCCCTCCCGCCTACTCCAGCTTCTCTTTGTCTTGCTTCTGCTCCTCCTCTAGTGCTAGGGTTCGCTCTCGCTCTTTCACCAGCTGGACACCACAGTAGGTGACAAACAGGACGGCCAGAGTGGTCTGGGGGAACCCTGGGTGGGAAAGAGGTCATCAATGCGTGGGAGCAGGACCCCATTCTCAGTGACTCTTCTCATGCCTCTCCCCACTTGACTAGCCCTCCCTGCTGCTGAGTCCCCGGGGTGTTGGGTTGGGGTGGGGGCATTTCAGAAGGTCAGAGTCTTCAAGGTTGATGCCTGGCATTTTCTATATCCACACCCCCCTTTCCCTCACCTGTGAGTAGCAGGCGCCTGGCAACCAGCTCTGTGAACTCGAGGCTGTTCAGGCTTACAAGGTTGTACATGATGATGGCCCAGAAGTTCATGGCCCCAAAGAGGGCCCGGACCCTGCGAGACATCTGCTCCGACAGAGAGGCCTGCCCAGTCCAGGAAAGCATTGGCAGTGGGGCAAGAGGGCCAGGGGAAAGAGGACATGGTTGGTCAGAGGCCTTGCCCACATGGCCATCCCAGATCCTGGGGATGGGCTTGGGTCTCTGAGAATCCCCAGGTCAGCTCTCCCTTGTTTTTTTAAAAAAATTTTAATGTTTATTAATTTTTGAGAGAGAGAGACAGCAGGGGAAGGACAGAGAGAGACACACACACAGAATCTGAAGCAGGCTCTAGGTTCTGAGTAGAGCCTGAAGTGGGTCTTGAACCCACAAACCGTGAGATCATGACTTGAGCTGAAGTCGGATGCTTAACTGACTGAGCCACCCAGGAGCCCCAGCTCTCCCTTATTGTTAAAGATGAGGACCCTGAGGCCCAGAGAGAGGGGATGGTCTGACCAACACAGCCTGGCCCAGATGCCCACTCCTCATGGAAGGAGGTGCTAGATACCCAAAGGGGGAGCCATTGCCCTGACAACAAGGAAGGTGTGGTGACAAAGTTCTGGACTGGGGGCCACGTGTGGCTAGAAGACTCCAGAGAGCAGCAGTGCCACCCCCTCCAATGACCCAGCCAACCCCTGCCCCAGACCTTCCCCACTCACCTCGATTTGTGCTAGGGGCCCCCATTCTGCCAGCTTCTGCACCCAGAGCTCAAAGTTGAGGCCAAAGCAGTTAAGGAATGACCACAGGTAAACAATATCACAAGGTCCAAGCCACAGAGTGGTGATGGCAAATGTGGCCACAGTGGCCCCCAGCTCTGGGATCACCTGGGAGTGCTCCCCACCAATGTGGTCATACACATACCTACAAGAAAGGCAGGAGAAAGGACAAGCAAGAGTGTGGGTGAGGGCAAGTTGGAGATGGGCAAATGATACACAACAGGGTAAGCCCTCCTGAATGCTATCACCCTGGGCATATTTTGCCCAGAGGAGGCTGCCTCTCTACCCAACTTCAGAAGGTGGAAGGCTCAGCTTTGAATTCTCTATCTCCTTATTCATTCCCTATGTGATCTCATCCAGACCCAAGACTTTGAACACTGTCTCTATGAGGATGAGCCCCAAATCTGTGTCTTTAGCCTGCTTCCTTGATTCATACATTTACCTGTCACTAGACATCTCACTGGAATGACTGATTCCCCCATCCCTGTCCAAACCCACTGCATCCTCATCTCAGATAATGACACTTCCATCCATTCAGTTGCACCCAGAAGCCTTGGCGCCATTTTGGACTATCAAGTCCCCTCTCCACATCCAAGCCAGCAAATTCTATAGGCTCCACCCAATCCTGACCACTGCTTGCCACTCCCACTACCACCCTCATCCAACCAGTCACTCCTCTCATAGATTATTGCAAGAGCTTCTTAAGCCATTTCTTTGCTTCTGCCTTTGGCCCCCTACTATCTGTTCTCCACACAGCAGCTAGAGGCATCTTTTAAGAGTAGAAGTCAGATCACATGACTTCCACAATCAAACCCTCCCCCAGTGGGTCCCCATTACATTTAGAATAAACCACCTCTCTACGGAGTCTAGAAGATCCCTCCCTGATCTCATCACCTACCATTTCCCCCCTCATTCATGCATGCTCTTGCCTTACTGGCCTTTCTGTCCCTCAGACAACCACAGCTGGTCCCTGCCTCAAGCCCATGCACTTGTTCCTTCTCGCTGGACTTCTCTTCCCCAGATTTCCTTATCACTCAAGCTTCTATTCAAATATCATCTCACAGAGGCCTGCCCAGACCACACTGTAGAAGCTTCAATCTTGTAGCCAGCTTCTATCCCATTACACTTGTTTTATTTTTTTTATAACGCTTACCACTCTCTAAAATTATCTTATTTATGTGTTTGTTTACCTGTTTATGGTCTGTTTCTCCCCACTAGACTGTAAGCTCCATGAGTTCAGGGTCTTTGCCATGTTCACTGCTGTATCCCCAGTGCCTAGAACAGTGCCTGGCACATAGTAGGTTCTCAATAAATATTTGTTAAATAAATTCAGTATAAGACCCATTGAGTAACTGGCCTCACCATGCCTTGACCTCTCCATTGTCAATGGTTTCCTCTCCACATCATCTCAGCCACCCGCTCCCATGGACAAACTCCAAGTTTGTCACCTCTTGAAATTTCACTCCTTCCTAATTACCATTCTCCACCCAGCCCCTCCTGATGTGGCCCCCCACCTCAACTTCTTCAATTTCATTGACCTCTCTGCTGCTTCCTCATCTTAAGACCTTATCCTTACCACCATCTTTAATGGGCTTAAATTCAATGAGTCATCATTATAAATAACCTAAAACCCCATATCCTTTACTTCTTCCTTCTCACCCATCTGGGAGAGCCCAGTCACACACTTTCTCCTTACCCGCAGCCAAGAAGCTAAGCCCTAATAAGGAAAATCTCACACCTTCACATATTAGTTTCCCAAAATCCACTATCTTCAACCCCACCTGGGCTCTGAATGCCAGGGTTTCTCTAGTCAGCTTTTTCTGCCATGCTCTTCAGTGGCTACTCAACCCTTATCTCTCCCACAACTTCAATGGCTGTGGTGGGAGAGCTAGGCAAGAGGAAAGGAGACACAAAGATGCTGCTTCCCTCTGCATCTCTCAGCTGGTGACCTTGCCCCCTACTTCCTGGAGAAAACCAAAGCCTTCATGTGGATCCTTTGCTTCTCTACACTAACCTGCCATCCTACACCCATGCTGGCTTCTCTTCCTCCCTGTCCCTAAGCCAAGCCGCTGCCTAGCTCTGGTTCCATCACCTCCTGCCTCCTCAGAGACCTTACTCTAACAATCACCCCTGTATTCTGCCTCCCCAACTTATACTTCCTTTTAGCAACCAAGCATGTCCCATTATTTGCTGTCTTAAGACACCTCACTTCTCCCTTCAGCCACTCCTCTGTGTCCCCCTAAGTAGCTTCCCCAGCAGCATCTGACCCAGCTGCCCCCACCACGCCTGGATGGTCTTCCTTTGTTTCCAGGCTGTCATGTGGTCTTGACCGTTCTGCTCCTCTGACCATGCTTTTTAGTCCCTTCTATGGCTCTCCCTCTTCCCCCAATGGGAGTCCTTCCAGCTCCAATCTCAGCTACGCCTAGTCTCCTCTTCTTTACTCTCTCTCCTTGAGACCTAATGCACTCCCAAGGACCAAAGACCACCCTCCCACATTCATGATACTCAGAGCTGCATCCGTTGGCCAGTCTTGTCTGGACCCCAGATTCTTAGACCCAACCCACCTCCCTGAACCTCCCCACAATGATGTCTCCCAGATTCTCACCAGACATTTCTCACACAGAACCCCTCTCTGGATGCTGCCTCCCCAGATAGGAATCTGGGAGTCATCACCGTCTCCTTCCTGATCTCTCAATCCATGGCCAAGTCCTGGCCAGGCTTCTCCTGGTGTGTCTCTATTCCAACCATTTCTCTCACCTCCAGCACCCCCACCCATGTCCAAACCTCTGTCTTTCACCTAGACCTCTGTGAAGACCTCCTCCTTGCTTCCTCTGGCCCAGGGCTCATCTTTTAGAATGTGGACCAATCTCTGCACTGCCCTGCTCAGACACATGGCAGTTTGATGTGACCATTGCCCCACCCCACCCCAACTCACTTGCAAAGCCAGTCGTTGATGCCACGGTCAAAGTGCCTGAGGGAGGAGAGTGGGTGTAATCAGCCAGGAGCAGAGCTCCAGGGGAATGGGGGAAAGAGGCGACAGGAAAGTGGGGATCCCCGCGGCGTGTCCCCGCGGCGTGTCCCCGGGACCTCGCACTCACGTTTCCGCGAAGACGTAGAGCGCGGTGATGCACTTGGGAGGCTGGGGCGGATCCAAGTGGTCAAGGCGTGCCACGGTGTTGACCACGCCGAAGAGGACGGCCGCCTTCACCCAGTCGTACACCAGGTTTGAATAGGCTAGGCCAGCTGGGGACAGGGTGTCGTCACTGCCTGGGGGCGTCGCGCGGGTCTTGGCTCCCCGGATCCCCCAAATCCCAGGAGGGGGCGGCGCAGAGCCTGGCTCTCCCCTACAGACTTTCTCCACAGTTCGTAGGGGAGGTCCTTGCACCCGGCCAGCCCCCACGGAGATCCCGCCCCCACTTCCTGGGGAAGGAACTGGGCCCAGCCCACCCCAGGGAGACCCCTTTCCGGGTTGCGGAAGTCAACCCCAAGGCCCAGTGGGGCGGGCTTTGCCCCAATCGCTCTAGCCACGCAGAACACAGCTGTCTCCAAGTCCCTGGCATTTCAAAGAATAAGTCCCCATTCCCCCCCTCCACCCTTCGATAGGTGCTGTGCCCTCTCAGGGTGTCAGCTTCCCTAGCTGTGACGCCACGGGGGCAGAGAGGGTCTTTGTGTCTTTCCCAGTCCCTGTTCTGGCCCGACGCGCACCCACCGAGGGCGCTATCCGGGAGGCGGTTGGCAAACTTGAGGTCGCCGGGGATGGTGAGGATGTAGAAGAAGTGGAAGAAGATGTCCACGGCCATGATGGCCACCACGCTGAGGCCGGCCTGGGCCCGGATGCGCCACAGCTCACCCTCCCGCCTCACCGGCTCCACCTGGCTCACCTGGGGGATGCGAAGTGACTGAGTGGGGAGGCAAGCCTTGCCGGAGGAATCCTTTCTGAATGAGGAGTCACCAACTGCCCCAGGGATCCGAGGCTGAGGGGAGACGCGGCTTCATCCTGGTAGCCCTGCCTGAGAGCGGAGACACTTCTCCACCCTGTGATCCTTGTCTGAAGGGGGAATGTGGCCCCATGCTGGGGTCCAAGGAAGCAGGGCACTAGGGCTTCATCCTGGAGTCATGCCTGAGGATGGGGACACAGCCTGCCCTGGGAGTCCTAGCTGAGACGGGAGCCCCAGCCTTGCTCTGGGAGCCCACAGGGTGTCCCCTCACCTGGGTGTGGAAGCGATCAAAGGTCATGATGGGCCCGAAGAAGAAGAAAGGCAGGTAGAAGTTGTACTTGAGCAGGTCAGCTAGGGAGTAGCGGCGATCGGGGTGGGCACAGCTCTCCAGCGCAAAGCTGGTACAACGCAGCACTGTGAAACTGCTGCCCCCATGAAACAGCACCTCTTGAAGATCAAAAGTGCCTGTTACAAACCCGCTCTGGATGGGAGAGAACAGGCCGCCAGCTCACCAGGTGCCCCTGTCTCTGGGAAGCCCACCCAGCTTGCCCCAGGGGCCCAGCCTTGTCCTGCCCCTCCCTCTCTTGCAGTCAGTCAACACTGGCCACTGAGGTCTAATTCTTGTTAAGTGCTTGGATAGAGCAGGAAACGACCCCTCCCTGCTGCAGTGGATGGGACCACTTTGTAGGCAGGTCTATGCCACAGTCAAAGGCTTGAAGACAGGTGGGAAAGTGAAGGAAATGCTTGGGGAGACTCAGGAGGTAAGGGCTCTGGATGGGGTGAAAAGTTAGGGGTTCTATTCCTGCACCCTCCACCCTTGCTACTCCCCAGTGCACACCTGCCAGGAGATTAGGGGATCAAGCTTGAAGGAGGCAAGGCTGGCCAGGCCAAGACCAAGACAGAGCCAGGGCTGGCCCAAGAGTGAGGCCACATAGAGGCTGACACAGTGGCCAAATAGCAGCAACAGGTACCAAGGGCCCATCGTGCCCAGCACAGCCAGGGCCCCATACACGGCATACATCCAGGAGCGGAGCTGTAGACAGGGAGAAGGAAAGGTTTATAGGTTTATCTATCCATACAAATGGAGGTGGGACCCCAACCCTTGTAGCTGTGGGGGAGTTGGCAGAGGAGGCTAGAGTGGCTCAGTCCAGCTCACCTGGGGGGCAACCATCGTGCAGAGTTTAGCAAACAGCACATGTCCAGAGAGGGCGAAGACGATGACATTGCGGAAGGAGGTGAACCACATCACCCACTCGAAGTCAGCCACGTCCTGGGGCAGGCCCGGGCAGGTTAAGGAGGGGCAGGGGGCAGGATGGGCTGGCACTTTGGCTGGTCAGAGTCCCAGCACCTCCCCAGCCCCTGTATCCTTATGCAGTAAAGGACAACAATAGCTGAGGTCCTTGCCTTCCCCAGCAAGTATGTAGAGAGGAATGAGGGGCACCCTGTGAGCTGCCCTGCCCAGCTCCCCTGCTGTTCAGCATAATGCCTCCCATTCCACCATTATTGTTCCTGGGAAGGATGGTGCAGGAGGCCCCTGCTGAAGCGTGTCTCAATTTATTTCCTAAATGAGCAGTGTCTGGGGCAGGCTTGATGTGGCCCCAGGAGGACACAAGATGGGCCAGTGGAGAAACTGAAGGCGTGAAGCTCAAGCCAGAGACGCTCCCCACTGTGAAACCTCTGTTACATGGGAATATCTGGAATGGGGGAGAGTCAGGAAGGGTCTGAGATGGGAGAGACATGCCAAGTGTCAGGGACCTCAGTCAGGGACCCTGGGGCACGGGAAACCTACCATCTTCCGGCCAATATACTCCCAGCCAGGTCGCACAGACTCCCGGAAGGCTTTCCTGTGGGCCCCATCTGAGAACAGTGTGTGGCCTTAGTGGGGGCTGGGGAGGGCTTCACACACACACACACACACACACACACACACCCCACACTCACACCTGCCCCTACAGCAAGGCTGTCTCCCACCCTAGAGGGAGGGGAACGGGTCTAGGTCTCTCTCTCTCTCTCTCTCTCTCTCTCTCTCTCTGCCTCTGCTTATTTGTGGGTCTCACTGTGTCTGGAGTCAGGTCTCTGAGTGTATCCCTGAGGGTCCGAGTGTCTCTCTCTGTGGCTCTGTGTGCAGGTCTCTGTAGTGTCTCTGCATCTGTCTCTCCCTGTGACTACATCTAGCTCAGCCCAACCCTCTGGGCCTAGGGAATATCTTGGCCTTGCTGGGTGGAACCCTGAGGCCCCAAGGGAAAAAAGGTTCCCACCCTCTGCTCCAGAGCCCGGCTGTTACCTTGTGAAGCTTCTAGGAGGCCCCGGCCAGCATAGGCCAGAGCCCCACTCAGCACCAGGGAGTAGAAGCCCAGCTCCGCCGCGGGCAATGCTGTCTTGATGCCCATAGCCTGAAGGGTGCTGGGGGAGACAGATCGAGTGAGGGCACTGCTGCCCCCCAGCCCTGCCTAGCCCTACCTAGTCCCCCACAAAGGTGATGGGGATCCCAATCTGAAGAGAAATTGCCCTTCCGATCTCGTGCTATTATCCTACCCTCCCCGCTCCCCATTCTTTCCAGACCCCCCAACATCCTGTGCCCCTTCCTAACTGTTGCTCCCACCCCTACCTTGCCCATTGAAGGCTCTTGAAAGCATAAGCTTCACTCTCAGCCTGTCTGCCTCCTCTTCATTTAATCCTTCATACCTTTCAAGTAGAGCAGTCCCCACCTTTTGCTCAAACTGCTTCTGCCAAGGCCTCATATAACTAACCTTCATGTGGAAGAACTCCTCTATATCTCCTCAATCATGTTTCTGGCCCCCAGGGTCCCCACACCCCTCAGGAAGCCTCCTTCAGCTCCTAACAGTGCCCCACCCATCTCAGCGCCCCCTTCTCTGATTCCCACACCCCTCCAGATCTGCCTTTACTTCCCTGAGAGCTCATGACCCCCAAGGTCCTGTCCTCGGCATCAAGTTTCCTTACCTCTCATTCAGCTTCCAGCCTCTCACTGACTCCCATTGCCCCAACCAGCCTCTGAGCCCCAGTCTGCCACTTCCCTGGTCCCTGCCTGTGTCTGTGGCCACACCAGCCCCACTCTCTCAGTGCTTGTGTATTCAGGCCCTGGATGCTGGCTGGAGGCGGTGCTATTTGAAGAGGTGCCCCAGGGTAGTGGGTGTGGGGCCAGGCAGGGCCAGATGGACACCAGGGAGCGTGCTGGCCACTGTCCAAGGTGCTGACCGGTATCAGGCTCATGGTGAGCCTAGCCACTCCCTCCCTTCAGGGCCTAGTTATCCCCAAAAGTCCTGCTGGGCCATCCCTTCCTGCCTCCTTCTAGGCTGCAGCCTGGCCTGGGGCTTTCCCAAGGGTGTCATGGTGAACAGACCCAGGGCCAAATTAAAGGGAGGAACATGTATAGGCACCTTCTTGGGCTGGGCTGGGCCAAGAGGTGGCTGGCATGACCCTGTCACCCACCCCTGCTCCTCCTCCAAATCTTCCTTACTAGCACCACAACCAGCTCTCCTGGGCCTCCAGAGTCAGCATTCTCCCCACTACATAGATAGAGGAGTCATGGACCAGAGAGGGGCAGGGACCTGTCAAGGTCACACAGTGAGCCTGGGACAGGATTGCGTGTTCTCAATGAGCTGTCTGGGATCTCAGATAAGAGAAGAGCATTGCTGCCCCTGCCCATATCAGGGGGCTTCCCAGCCTGACTTCTGCACTGTTGGTCTGAGGGCTGAGGCGCCTCCTCATCGGCCAGGGTGGGGGTAGAGAGGCCCGGAGGATCAGGTTATTGGAGCAGGAGCTTGAAACCGGAGCACAGTGAAGAGCCCGCGAAATAGCTTTGTCAGCTGCCTCCCACTTGCCACTTTCCAATTTTAGCTCCCCATGGCCGGTGCAGGGTGTCCCCAGTGAGACCTCTGTGAGCAGGGCCAGGGCTGGCCCCCCGCCTGGGACCTTTTCAGATAGACCCCCGGAACCTGGGCCACTGTGGACACAGGGGTGCCCCCTGCCCCATGGTCCTGCCTGCCTCAGGTACACCTGGGGTAAAGACAGCTTTGGGGCTTGAAGTCTGGGATGAGGGGCCTGAGGTGGGCTCCATAGGTCTCAAGGACCCCAGAATGGCTGCATCCCCAGATGGCACTGACCTTGAGGAGGCTGCGAGGGACCCTGGCACACTGCCCACCTCGGGGCTCCGGGGTCCTGCGTCCGACCTTGCGTCCGTCCGACCAGCTAGGCTCTGGGGCCACGGTGGGGTGTGTCCAGCCCTGGGGTCCCCACCCCCTCAAGGCTATGAGCGGTGAGTGGTGACAGCAGGAGGAGGGTGGAGGAGGGCAGGGAGGAGGTGGCCTTCCTGGAGCGGAGCTGAGCAGAGTGGAGCAGAACCGAGTGCTGCAGAGCTGCTGGCCACAGGGAGCCGCAGGGAGGATTGTGGGGGGGCAGGGGTGGGGGAAGGGGTGGCCAGTGGCACAGGCTCCAACAGGGACACCTGGGCCTCAGTCCAACCTACCTCTTCTGGTCTATAGAGCCTGTACTCCCTCTCACTGCTGTCCAGGACTCCCCTCTTCCAGGAAGTCTTCCAGGCAGTCCCCACTGGCCTTATGCCCTGCCCCCACTGCACACACACACACATGCATGCTTCACGCTCAGCTCCATACTCTAGCCTGCACCTTTACATATGAACTCCCAAGGGCTGTCCCAGGGCAGATCCATGCAGCCCCCTGCCCTGGTTCATTTCATTATGCCAAGAGTCCTAGCTGGCCAGGCATCAGTGCCTGAGGCAGGACTGGCTTAAGTAGTAGGACTGGAACCGGCATGAGACATGTGGCAGAGGGGGCCCCATACTCCAGCCCTGTCCCACAGGCAGTTGCCCAGGTGGAGGGGGGCTAGCAGGGTCACTTGGCAAGAATTAAATATGTGTGTGGAGTAGCTGGGATCCTCGAGTGTCCCTAACCAACTGGGAACCCTCTGGGGGCAGGACAGGGCCCGCACTCACAGAAGGGGCAGCCAAGGCTTCCTCCGAGCTTTCCCAAAGCAGAAGGGTATCCTCTCCACAGAGAGGACAGGAACACCCTTTAGGACAAGGACCTCAGAGTCTAAAGGAGCTGTATACACTTGTGCTATGTCTGTGGGGGCCTGTTCGTGCGTGTGCAGTGAGAAGGGTCTGGGGTGGGTGGGAGAGTGGCGTTGAAGGAGCCGTGTGACTGAAACAAATCACAGGACAGGTCCTGGAGCTCCTGATCTCTGGACTCCAGCCACAGGCTCAGCTGAGGATGGGGAAGGAAGGGGCTGCTCTTGGTATCGAGGGGTCATGGACCAGAGAGGGGTGGGGGTGGGCAGCCAGGGAACTTCCAGAGCCCGATCAAGGTCTGGAAAGGGGAGAGAGAGTCCCCTCCCCTCCCCCAATGCCCTTAGGCAATGAGCTGCCTCCCAAGCAGACACACTGGCCCAGACGAAGAAGCAAGGAGACCCCAGCATACACACCACACAGAATGACACAGAGGCCTTTGTCATGGGGCCCGGCCCTGAGAAGTGGACCCGGAGATTACTGCATGGTCTAGGGGCTGGGTGAGGGCTGCAGCTGGGATCATGGGCGCACTGGGGGAGGCTAGCGTCAGGGGTGGATGCCTGAGCCAGACTTCAGGGGTTAGGGAGGGCTTCCTGGGCAGGGGCAGGGGGTGTGGCATACATGAACGAGCCCTGAGGTAGAGTTAACAGTTGTAGAAGGGTACTAAGTTACCCTTAGTAGCCAGGCACCATTCTGAGGCTTTACATGGACTCTTTTTAATATCACCACAACCCCTAGTTGATAGAAAAAGAAACTGACACGCAAGGAGGTCAGCCCCATAAGCTTCTGGAGCTGATGGCTCTGCAGGGGCAAGGACCCTGCCCACCCACCCTGCGTGCAGGCTGAGACCAGCCCTGGCGGGCCATCCAGTTCCCACGAAGCTGGAAGACAGTGGCTCAGAGAGGCAGCTGGGTGGTTGGGCCCCTCGGTGCCGAGCACAGGCTCCGCTAGCTGACCTGAGCCTGAGCCCAAGACCTGCCTCGCTGGTGGGACCCACTTCTCAGAGCCTCAGATCCCCATGTGTCAGTGAGCCTGCTCTGACCTTATTGGGCTTTTGGGGGGATTCCATGACTCACTCCACGAAGGCCCTGGCTCACTGAATTGCTCATGAAGAGAGCCACAGCTCCCTCACTCTGGAGGCCTGGAGAGGCAGAGCTCACCCAGCAGGAGCTGTGCACAGGGTGACCCCGTGTAGCGGGGTCTGCAGGGAGCCTGCCATGTGGGGAGGGCAGGCTGGATGGAGGGCTAGGGGGCCTCTTGGACCTGGCCCTGGACAGTATGAGGATGCTGGCAAGGGAGGGTGCCTGGCATGCCCAGCCCGCAAAACAAGGGCAGGAAGTTGTCCAGGCTTAGATCAGCACAGAGGCCGAGCGTCAGCTTCCCAAATGCTGCAAGGGCCACTGGGAAAGATGCAGTGGCCAGGGGGACCAGTTCTCTCAAGTCTCAGCGTCCCCTTTCATTTCCCAGCGTGTTGTTACTCAGAGTAAAAACACATGGAAAGTATCCTGTGTGTCTGTAATTGTGTTTTGTGTCAGGTGCATGTGGGGTCTGTGTATATGTTCTGCATTGTATGTTGTTTGTGGCACGTATGCTGTGTGCACTTTGCGTGTGCATGTATGTGATGTATCTAGGTGTGTGACGTGTGTACTGTGTTTGTGTGTATGTGCGAGGCTCAGGGACTGTAGGCAGTGCCTGGGGAGGGGGGTGGGGTAGCTGTGGCCTCGCTGGGGGTGGAGACGGAGAGGAAAGGCTGGTTCTGGCCACTGCATGTGGGGGTTCAGAGGAGGACCTGCACTGCAGGCCACCTTGCCCTGAGCTCCTGAAAGCAGGGGAGCGGCCCCATGGCAAAGGAATGTGTTTGGGGATCGAATCAGCCTGAGCCAGGCTGCAACCTTGTCCAGCTCAGCTGTGGTGCCCCAGAGGCCTTTGCAGGGACCATGGCCAAGCCACACCCACAGCTCAACCCGGCCTCACCTGTCCGTGCCGGAACCTGAGCACCCAGGCCCACAGCACCTGCCTGGGGTGCAGCCAGGGAGACCCTCACGTGAGGCCCCTCCCCCGCCCAGACTCTTGTCCTTGTTCCACTGCCCTCCAAGCACCTGTCTGTCTCCTCCCTCTACCACCTTTCGGCTCTGGGCAGAGGGACCTCAGTGTTCTCCTCTGTGAAAGGCAAGTCCAGGCCACCTGCTGCCCACCTGCCTGAGGGCTGAGGAGTCTCCCCTCAGGGTCCCGAGGGGCAGGCGGTGCTGCTCAGGAGGGGCCACGGACGCTAAGCTGGGCAGACCCGGCCGCCCTACTCCCTGCCTGGCTCACTTGCATTAGATCCCCAGGGCCCCAGTCCTTGGCCCCTTTGACAGCCCCTCCCTTCCATAAAATGTTCCGCTCCCAGGCTCTCCTGGGCCTTCCCCTTTCACCTCCCACCCCCCACTCCTCAGGGAAGCATGGACAGTCCCCTCCCCGCCCAGACCTGGACAATGAGCCTTCAAGCCTCAGGAGAAAAGCGGCTCTGAGGGGCCGCACTCTGTCTGTGGATCCCAGCCCCCACCCCACACCCTCCCCCTCCATCCCGGCCCTGTTCGTCAAGCCTCTCTGACTGACTGGTGGTCTCTGAAGGCAGCAAGTCAGATCTACCGCTGGACTGGCTGCTCACAGGCCTGAAGAGGCTGGTATGCCGGTGGCACTCCCCACCTGATGGCCGGCCTGCTGGGGAGATGGTGGCCTGTGAGTCTGTCTCCCCAGCTGGCGGGGGACTTCCTAGAGCTCAGGGACCGTGTCTGTCTCACCCAACACCCCCGTGCCTCGGGCAGTGGGGCTGCTCAACAGGTGCTTGCTGAGCTAACAGTGGTAACGGGTAATACTAAGGGCTAACATTTATTAAGTGCTTACTGTGTATCAGCCACTGCTCTAGCACTCGACCCTTTTTAACTCAGAGACTCCTGATGAGGGAGGGATTCTGACAGAGGAGGTTGGAACAGACTTGGTCTAAGCTGGGGTGCTGAGGGCAGGTGCCAGAGACATGACAGGGACCCCCGGCACACAGCTCCACAGCAAAGCTCTCAAGGTTGCCCGCAGAATCTGTAAATGAGACCGTTGTCTCTGTGCCTGAAGTTGGCCTAAGCAAGGACTGAATGCCCAGACTGACCTCTGCAAGATGCCAATCAATCAGTTGACCCCAAAAGGAGCAAATAAAATTTACTATGCCTGATGGCAGTTTTTCTGCCCTCTCTCTCTCTCTCTCTCATGTAAATCCTGTTTTATCTTTGTGGAATGAAATCAATCTATTGATACATGTGCCTTGTACAGAAGTGAATGGCAACAGAATAATTAGCTAAATGTCTTTGAGCTATTCTTTGACACATAGAACAACAGCCCTTGAAGGAGGTTTCTAGTTTTGTCCCCATTTTACAGATGAGGATGTGGAGGTTCAGGGAGCCTAGTAACTTGCCCAAGGCCACACAGCTGGTAAATTAGAAGAGAGATCTGCCCCAGATACCACCCCCATTCAGACCCTGTGACTTGAGGCACTTTCCTCTCTCAGATGCAGCCTTGACCGAGGAAGGGCAGCAAAAACACCCTTGAGTGGTTAGGGTGTGGGTTATGCCACCCAGTACTTCCTTGACGTGATCACTCTGTCTATCCCTGAGAAGGGGTCCTCTGCCTTCCTGTCCCTCCCAGAGATGTCACTGGGGGCTGGAGCCTGCACACATGCGCTCAGACCACCCTCAGGGAAGGTGCTGATTACTCAGTCTGGTGTCCCAACTCTGCCTTGGGCCCACTCATCACCGTCACACAACGTCCCCTCCCAGCACAGACCCTCTCAGTCCCCCTGGCCATTTCCCTCTACAAGGAATTGGAGGAAAACTCTTCCTTTCCAGGGACCCTTAGGACGCCATCAGGACTGCTGCTTCATCCTGTTGGCCTTCACTACACCTTGCCAAGGAGCCTCTAGACCTGTCACTCCAGGTAGGGTCAGGGGCTTCCTGACTGTGTGGCAGCACAGAGTACCTCCACAGCCCCATCCCTGGGGTCCCAGGGGCCCCAGCTGGCTTCCCTTCCAGAGGGGGTGTTTGCACAGCATGTGCCCCCGCTTCTGTGAGTCACTGTGCTAGTGACTGGTCTTCAGGTGTGGGAATATGAGCACATGTCTGTGGGGGGGCCTGTGAGTGTGGAGCCGGCCGTGTCTGGGGGTGTGTATACTGCTCATGCACAGCTGCGTGCTCCTGAGTGTAGATATTGTTGTGTGTCTGTGCCTTTGTGGGGGCCTGTGTGTACACTGGTGTGGCCAAGGGGTCTGGTCAGTGTGTGTGGCTGTGGATGGCTTTCCTTAGGGCCACCCCTCCTCATGGCTGTAAGTGCAGTGAAGTGGGGGTAACTCTGTGACAATTACAGAGGGACCTGGGGGCTCTCCTGCAGCAGCCCCCCAGCTGTCCCCTGTGTGGTCGTGAGGGAGAAACACCATGCCTTTGCCTGGGCTCACTGCCTCAGACTCCTCATGCCCGGAGCTCCTGCCCAGCTCTGCCCCTGCCCGCCCCCAGCATCCGCTAGTTGCAGCCTCTTTGGAAGCAAATGGAGGGGACTCCTGGAGCAGCTGGCTGGGGGCGGGCACTCCTGTCCTGGCTAATTGCTCAACTGGCGGAGTAAATGTTAGCCCAGCTTCTTTCTATAAGCCTTGGTTTCTTCATCTGCAAAATGGGGTGACAAATCCCTGGGTTACTAGAGGACAAGATGGGATCAGGTTTCCACAATAGAGGTTCACTCACTAGGACCTGTGGTGACTATGAAAATAATCATTATTATTACAAGTCCGAGGATCTGCATCTAAGGAAGACCCCTGAAGAGTGGGCTGACAAAGTGGCTGGGAGCATGTGTCCCCAAGGCTGCAAAGGTTGGGGGTGGCCACAGTTGGAGCCATGGAGGGGAGAGAGGGGGGGTGTATGCCCTGGTAAGGGGGTGGGTGGGGCTGGGTGGTCTGGGGGACGCTTCCAGCTGGAGCACGAAGAGCTCTCCTGTGCATATAGAGCCATGTGGGCCGACAGGGACTCCCAGCTAGGTCCTAGGAGGAGGGTGGTGAGCACCTGCGCATCTGTCTGTTCACAGCCGCCTTGTTGTCCGAGCTCATGCCGGTGGCGAGCAGGTGCTGGGCCTCCCCACTTGCTGCATCCAAGCCTGTCCAGGATCTCCTGAAGGGCTCCTTTGCCCTCCTGGTCTGAGATGTTGGCTGTGGTCACCCTTGGGGAACCTCTTCTGGGAGAAGAGGCTGAACCAGCTACCCGAGGTTGACTTCCAGGAGCAGATGGAGTCCTCAGACAGAGCCTCATCCTCTCAGAGCCTGAGGCTGCCGCATCCAGCCAGGCTGACACTGAGCCACCATCCTAGTGCTTGTCCGCCTTCTGCTGCCGCAGGGCCTGTAGGAAGACCCCTTTCACCTGGCCCAGGGTGTCGTGGTACATACGGAAATCCTCCTCCTTTCCACGCAGGGCACTGCCCAGGGCAGCCTTCAGCATCTCATTCTCCTCCACCTGGATGGCCAGCCTGGGCCGTGTGAAGAAAGGGCTTAGCGTGGCCATGCAGGCATACATGTGGGTGCGTGCATGTGTACAAGGGTGCTGGGAACAGGGCTGCCGGCATGCTTGCTCTTTAGGCTCAGGGTTCTCCCAGACCCGTCCCCTCCTCCCACAGACCCTTGGGGGAATACCATGTGGAATATTCTTCTCTGAGCCCGCCCACAGCCCTGGACCTGGCACCCAGTATCCCCCCAAATGTTGGCTGCCTCAAGGATGAGTACTAATTTGTAGACGTTCTCCCCATACTTCTTTGAATATCAGTCTCGGACCCTGAAAAGTTTAACTGAGTGAGGAAACTGGGTTTAGCAACCCCTGCTTAGCAAAACTTCTCTTGGGACTTTGAGGTCATCAGGGATCTGGCTGGGACTCTCTGCCCTCTGATGGCCAGTTGCTGAATTGCAGGCCCAGAACCCAGCCAGGCCGACCTCTGGGCAAACAGAAGTCAAAGGGGGAGGGACACGATCCTTCTGCCCATCGAAGCACCTCCACCCAGACAATGCCACCCTTAGGAAGATGGGGCAAGAGAGCACCTGGTAGTCAGCTCCTCCATCTGTGATTCCATGGGCACGTTGGAGAGCTGGGTGAAGGAGGGGTCCTTCCTTTCACTGCCATTCGGGTTGTGCCTGGTTTTGGAGGTGGGCACACCTGTGGGGCAGCAGCAGCCACTTTCTGTGATGACGCCATGGCCTCGTGTAAATGCTCTCCTTCTCCCCTCCTCCCCCACCTCTGCTGCCTATTTCCTACTTTTCCATTTGCCAAAACATTATACTTCCTTCAAGATGAAGGACAAGGTGTGGCATACGTATAAGTTGTCAAATCATTATGTTGTACAGCTGAAACTAACTTGTGTGTCAACTATGCTTCGATTAAAAAAAAAAGTGTTGTTGTTATTTTTAAGATGCAGGACAAGGGCTGCCTCCCTCCAGAAGCCCTCCTGATCCCTGCTCTGCATCCCCTCAGACTCGGGCATTGGTGCCTGCTACAGCCCTGATTCTGCTTGCCTTGTACCTGGGAGGTTCCTCTTGCTACTGTCTCCAACTTGGCACTTCACAAGTTTCTGGAAGGCAGCCTGGCCTGAGGTCTGCTCTGCACACTGAGCCTGAGTCTAGACCATTGCTGCCTCTGATGCCCTCACACCACTGGACCCCCCCACCTCCAGAGCCTACCCTGGCCAGCAGCTCCCTACATACATACAGGGGATCTGGGGTGGCCAGGGCCAGAGGCCACAGAGTGCTCAGAAAAAGAAGTCAAAGCCAATTGGTAGGGAATTTGGGCACAATCACAGCATCAGAAAATCTGTGCTGAAAAGGCCCTCAGAAATGGTGTGGTTCTCAGGGATGGTGTGGCCCAGGCAAAATCATCCTGCATCAGTAGACTTGGCTTCCACCCCCGTCCCCTGCTGTGTGGACTCAGGTAAATCATCAACATCTCTGAGCTGGTTTTTTCATCTGTAAAATGAGGATGATAGTTCTTGCCTCTAGAGCTTTGTGAGGCCTGGCTGAACTCACATTTATACCTCAGGACTTGTGTGATCTGACCACCTCCTCAGTACCTTGTCCCTTCTTTAACCTTGCCTTATAGTCCCTTCCTCCCACTATACTCCAGCCCCACTTGTTCCTTCAAGCCTCCAGCCAAGCTCTCACCACAGTGCCTTTGCACTTGCTCTTCCCTCAGGTATCCCGTAGGCCTCATTCCCTGCCCCTGCCGTTGTCTCTGCTCAGATGTCAACTCCTCAGTGAGGTCTTCCCTGCCCACACAACACCCCCCGCCTGCCCCAGCTGCTCTCAGCCCCTCCTATCTCCTCCTCTGACTTAACATGTCTTTAACGGTTTATTTGATTATTATCCGTCTTCCCTACTGGAGTGGAACTGCCATGGAGGGACCAAATTCCAGAATCAGGTCTTCTCATTCTACAGATGGGGTGGTGCTCTGCCCATGTCACAGGCCAGCAGGTGGCAAAGGCCACATGAACACTTCCTCTCAGGAAGCTGTCCCTTGCTGTTTAGGCAGAACCAAATCAGTTTTTCCTGCTGTGGCTTAGCACCCCCTGATTAGGTTACTCGGGAGGTAAGCTCAAGGCCTAGAAACACCACCCTCCTAGAGGACCTGTTCCGGAGGGCCCAGGAGAGTCGGCAGGGCTAAGCTACAGGGACCTTCCTCAGCCTGGATTCTCCGCAGCTCCTGGAAGGCCCCTTGAGTCCTGGGCCCTGCTGGTTGGAGAAGGGAGAAGGGTGCAACTCCTGCTTTGTGCCTCACTTCTGGCACATCCTTCTGAAATGTTCTCATCTCATCTGGGCTGGGGGCAAAAGTCGGAGTGTCCTTGCTAGGGGAGGGCTGGGGGATCTAGTGGAGCGTTGAGAGGCACGGCAGTGGGGATAGCACCTCACTCCAGAGCCTGTAGGGGGTTGGGATGGGGATGTCAGAGGGAGGCAGGCCTAGCCCCTCCACACTAAAGATTCTTCCTTCCTTGGCATCTGTCTCTGGCATCCCGCACCCCCATCTGGCTGCAGCCTCACAAGATGCTGATGCTGCTGGTCCAGGAACGGCACCTTGAGAACGACTGGGTTAGAGCACTGGATCTTTTAGCTTAGGACAACAAAATCTCCCTGTGCAGCTAGGCATGGTCAGGGGGCGAAGGCAGAAGTGACACGAGCGACCTTAGGACCATGCCCTTCAAAGGTAAGGGGCAGGATGTCCCTTCCCTCTTCCCCTTCCTGCTGTTGGTGGGGAGGCTGAAGCAGCCATCTTAGACCATGGGAGCTGTGTGTTGAGCATGAGGGAACACAAGCCAGAGAAGCCTGGTCCCCAAGCCTGTGGTCCCGGCCCTGCTTATGCTCTACCGCTGTAGGAAGCAGAGAGGGACTCCTCTCCCAGTCAGCCACTGCTGCTGTTCTGGCCTCCCAGCAGGCCACCTCTGCCTCACGACCAACTCTAAACAGAGTCAGCTCGGGACAGAGGGTTAAGGGCTGGGGTGGGGGTGGCAGTGGGGGCGGTAGCAGAGGCACTTTTCATAAGGGGGCACAGGTGGGCTGGGTCAGAGCCACGTGGGCCGATGGCCTTCGGGGGCTCCTGGTTCTGAGGCCTGGGATAGAGGACACCCACAGCACAGGCAGGCAGAGCTCCACCCTGATGGAAGCCTCTGCTGCCCACATTCTTCTCGAAGGGGCTGAAGTGGTTGCCACCGATGGGCTCCCCCGTTAGCATCAAGGCCGTCCCCCTGCTGCTGGGACCCTGGGCCAGCCCCTACCTGCTTTGCTCCTGGTGGCTGCTCTCTGGGATGCTGGTGTCTTCCCAGGCTCCAGGCGCATCTTCTCCAGGTGTTGCTCCAGCACCACGGTGCGTAGCCGCTCCTCCTGCAGCTTCTTCTCGGATTCCAGAAGCTTGCTGTTGCTCTCCTCCACCCTGGTGATTAGATAGGAGGGGCTTCCATCCATCCCCCCCCCCCCCCGGGTCAGGCAGGGGCAGTCCCTGCCCCACCTGCTCTGGTTCTCAGAGAGGCAGGCACATCGTGTCCTGGGGGTGACTTGTTCTTTATTTTTACCGCAGGAACACAGGAACGTGAGTTTATAAACCATACACTTCTGTCCAAGGCTCAAAATGAAAAGCTCGCCAGCCTCTCGCACTCCTGCCCACTCCTATCTCTGGCTCTCCAGAAGCAATCACTTAGAACACTTTTAGCTGTTTCTCTGCATATTTACTGCCATATTTCTACAGATGCCCACGCTGCTATTTTTAAGGTTTAAATATAATCTTTCAACTTCCTGTCATGCAATTAGTTTTATTTTGGCCTTCTCCCCTTACCAAACAGAATCACCCCTCCTCTTCCCAATGTAGTTACATTACATTTCTCAGCTGAATGAATAGTAGGTGGTGTATTAGTTTTCCATTGCTGCTGTAACAAATTACCATCATCTTAGCACACTTATTATCTCTTAGTTCTGTACGTCAGAGGTCCAGCAGGCTCTGTTGGTTTCTCTGCTCCAGAGTCCGGTGTTGCCTGACCTGGGTTCTTACCTGGAGGTTCTGGGGGGAAATCCACTTCCAGGCTCATTCAGTTATTGAAAGAATTCAGTTCCAACTGAAGGACTGAGGTCCCTGTTTCCCGTTGGCTGTTGGATGGGTGATTTTCATCTTTCAGAGGCCACTTGGCCCTCTCCATCTTCAAAGCCAACCAGACACCCTTAGCATGCTTTGACCCTCTGACTTCTTCCACGGCATCTCTCTCACTGACCCCAGCTGGAGAAATTTCTCTGCTTTTAAGGGCTCAAGTGATTAGATTGGGCCCACCTGGTAATCCAGGATAATCTTCCTATTTTAGGGCCCATAACTGTAATTGCATCTGCAAAGTCCCTTTTGCCACATATCATAAAGTAGTCACAGGCACAATAGCAGGGAGGGAAGGACACAGGGGACAAAATCTTGTCTACCACGGGTTACATTAGAGCAATTGCTTAGACATGTAGCATGGTAATGATCATATTTTCTTATTTAATTTTTTGCTTTTCTTGGAGTTGATTGCTTTCTGTTTATTATTATTGTTACTATTCATTATTATTTTCTATATGCTCATGATGAGTTCATGGGAATTAAAGGTAATGCTATTCAGCCATTTCACATGAAGGATTTGATTAATCTCACTAAGGTCTTTACTGAGGCCAGGAATGGCATTCCAGACTTTTGTGATATGAAAGCCTCAGCTAGAAGGCCAGGACTTCCTGAAATTTAACCGAAGCAAAGGGTTGCATACACACATGCAATCGGAGTGGAGGCGTGGAAGTTTACAGTGTTGGAGGAAGTGGTAAGAGTCAAGAAGGAGCAGAATGGTGACAGTTATGAACAGTATACAACTACTAACACAAAACCGTACACTAAAACAATTATACAGCTACTAACATGACTTGTTTAAGCATGTTCCTTGAAACTTAATTTTCAAAAGCAAAAAAATAAAAAAAAATAACCTACAGATCCATCAACAGGGGAAATACAGAATAAGTGGTAAATATTCATACCATGGAATGTGATGGAGTATGACAGGCTGTGCTGTTAACACAGTGGCTGCCAGCCTTAGGTCCACATGTAGCTGTTTAAATGGAAATTAGTGAAGATGAAATAAAAAATTCTGTTCTTCAGTCACACTAGCCGCCTTTCAAGTGATCAGAGCCACATGTGGCTGACAGCCACTGCATTGGACAGCGGAGCTTTAGAACACCTCCATCATCATAGAAAGTTCTACCAGACAGCACTGCTCCGGCAACAAGAAAGGAGGTAGAGTTACATGTACAAACACGGATCTCCAGGTTGTAGGATAGGTGAAGAAATAAACAAGTGCCACAAGAATATATATAAGATGATGCCATTTATGTAACTAAAGGATAAATAAATCATAGTGGATTAAAGCAATAAAAATACTCCTTAGCCATAAAAAGGATGTGTGCTGACATGAAGAAGATGCCTGAGATATATTACTGAGTGAAATAAGTAGCAGATTATGCATAATATATGACCTAATTAAAAAATTTATAACAGATTAAAAATTTAAAAACAAATAGATACTGTTGCTAATGAAATTCAGCCAATGAGCTGAAAGCAGGGGTCTGCAGCAGTCACTGACTGTCGTCCGTGGGTGAGGGGCTTTCATTTTCCTATTGTGTGTTTCAGTAATAATGTTCACATTTGTTTAGGTTTATATTGTATTTGTGATAGGGGAAATAAGAAACTAACAGCAAACACCATATAAATGCTAAAGCACATTATGCAGTCTGACAGCATTTAGAAACAATTGAACTTTTGGTTTCTCCTCCCAAAATGTGCCATCCTTGAGGAACCTTGATAAATGTCACCACCACCCATAGAGGTGCTTGGTCTAAAACTGGAGTGTCATTCTTGCCTTCTCTCTCTTCCTTGCTGCTTTCAGCTTCCAATTTATGATCAAGCTCTACAGCTTTTCTTTTAAACACACACCAAAGCCCGGCTCCTTCTCACTCCTCCACCTGTGGCCTGGGCTGGGGCTGCTCCTCTGCCGGCCTCTACAAATTTTACTTTCTACGCAAGACTTCTCACTGGTATTCTGAGTAATCTTTTTTGACCAGTTTGTATTCTCACTGATTTTTTCTTTTTTAATCATTAACTGGGCTAATTCAGCCAGATCCTTGGTTGACATGACTTTCTAATAGCTCCCTAACATCATGGACGTCAACCTCATGACATGCCAGATTTTTTAATTTCCCTTTTTACTTTGTAATTGATTTTCATTGTATTTTAAGAGTCTGACCAAATTGACCCATGGTGGTGTAAAGTGAACAATGTTAAGTAAGGCAAGTCATTAGTGAATGGAATGTTTTCATGTTAAAAATTTTGTTTTTGTGAAGACTGTAAGTGTGGGGATGCTCAGATAAGAAGGTCCCCATGCCTAGGAATTAGTTTAATATGAATGATACAAGACCTTGATGAAGACAAATGTATATAACATTACATATTACATACATAATACTATATTCATAATTCATAAAGAGCTCTTTACAGATGTAAAGAAAAAATATAAACAACTCTCTTTAAAAATGTACAATAGTATGAATATATATTTAACAGAAAGGAACATGTAAAAGGCTAGAAACATGTGAAAAATATGCTCATCCCCACTTTTAGTTATAGCAAAGTAGATAAAAACAACTGTGAGATAATACTGTTAGCCTGGCAAAAATGTTATGCACTGATAAACTTTGTAGAGGTGAGGCTATGGGGAAATGGTGGATAATTCACATCATTGGTGGGAATGTAAATGAACTTTTAGAAGGGCAATCTGCCATTATTTGTGAACATTTAAATGTACACATTCTTTGATCTAGTGATTCCACATTTAGAAACCCAACATGATATACTCTTAATAAAAATGTGTTTAGTGTGAGTCCATCTTTTAATAAACATGTATGTGCATATATGTGCACATATGTATACACACATAAACACATATATTTGCATATACATTGTTGGATGTGCAAAGAAAATATTTTAGGAGTTCTGACAGTTCTTTTCTATGAAGAATGGGGAGTGGCAGGTTAGAAAAGGAAGCTTTTTATAATAAGTAAGTATATGTTTGTAATAGAAAAACTAATAAAACTTCCAGTCACATAAAGCAAGCATTTAAAAAAATGTTTATTTATTTATTTTGAGAGAGAGACAGTATGAGCAGGGGAAGGGCAAAGAGAGAGGGAGAGAGGGAATCCCAAGCAGACTCTGCACTCTGCGTGGAGCCTGACTTGGGGTGGTAGGATCATGACCTGAGCCAAGATCAAGAGTACAATGCTTAACTGACTGAGCTACCCAGGTGCCCCATAAAGCAGGGATTTTGATACCAATGTTGAGGGTAGAAGCTGCAAACTTGGGCTTCTATAAGGCAGCAAGCTGCAAGGAAGCCTCAAAAGAAGGTCTTGTTTGCAATAAGAGACTGAGACCAAATCCATCCATAAGCTGGGGAAGTGGTAAGGAAGCTTGTAGTCTACCAGGCCTTAAATGTGTTGGTGGGGAAGCACCGATCATGAGAAAATTGAAACACAAGGCCAGCACTTCAGGTGCTCAGGAAATCCTAAACCAGTAAATTAGCCCAAAGTACCAATCAGAGACCACTGAAACCCCAAAGCTCCACAGAAACGAAATCAGAACCATTCTGTAGGAGCACTTTCATAACCCAAGAACTCCCCCAAGAAGAAAGAAACAACAGCCCTGAAGACAAGCTCAAAGAAACAACACAAAAATACAAAACACATGGAGAAATAATTCACCATGAGGGGGAGTCAACAGACATTACTCAGGATCCTAAGAAGTAATGAAGATGATAGAGCAAGTTTCAAGGGATGAAGTAGGTTTAATATTATTACAAGGATAAAAGCAAGAAATCTTAATGAAAGAACAAATGCTATAAGAAAGAGAATAGTAGGGGTACATGTGTGGGTCAGTGGGTTGAGTGTCCAACTCCTGATTTTAGCTTGGGTCATGATCTTGTGGTTCGTGAGTTTGAACCCCACACCAGGCTTTGTGCTGACAGTGTGGAGCCTGCTTGGGATTCTCGCTCTCCCTCTTTCTCTGTCCCTCTCCCTGCTCACTCTCTCTCAAAATAAATAAATAAACATTAAAAAAGAAAGAACAGGAGGTTTTATGCAAAAAAGAATGGCTAGAAATGAAGATTACAATTATTAAAATAGGTTTCATGGCAGATGAAGTACAGCTGAAGAGATTTAATGAGCTGGAATGCAGATTTGAAGAAACTATGCAGTCATCAGCCCAAAATATTGAGAATGCTTAAGAGTTGCAGAGGAAATAAGAAGGTCTAACATAGGCTGACTAGCCATTTTATTTTATTTTATTTTATTTTTAAAGTTTATTTATTTTAAGAGAGAGAGAGAGAGCAAGTGAGCATATGCGCAAGTAGGGGAGGGACAGAGAGAGAAGGAGAAAGAGAATCCCAAATCCCAGGAAGGCTCCATGCTCAGCAGGGCTTGATCTCACCAAACCCTGAGATCAGACCTGAGCCAAAATCAAGAGTCAGATACTCAACCCAGTGAGCCACCCAGGTACCCCAGTGAGGCATTTTAGGTGAAAGGAACAGAAACAATAGGGAGAGGCAACCTGTGGTGTGATGTCCTTGGCAACGGTATAGATTGAAGTCCTCAGAAAGAAAAAGCACACCAGTTCCTAAGTAGGAAAAATAAAGCAAAATAAAATACCTAGACACATCACAGTGAGGCTTCAATATACCAAAGACAAAGAGAATATCTGAAAAGACCATCTAGAGAGAAAGGACATAACTAGGAAGGAACAACAGTCAAACTGATAGCAGATTTCTTTTTGGCAACAATGGATGCTCAAAGACAATGGGCTTTCATGGCCTCCCGGTGATGACAGAAAGTACCCAGCTACCAAGAACTCTACGCCTAGTGAAATTCTTCTTCAGGAGAAAGGCAGAATGAAGATTCCAAAGTAAATAAAGACACAGGGAGTTTACCATCCACATGGTCTTATTGAACTAAAGGACACACTTTGGTAAGAAGGAAACTGAACCCAGAGGGGGAGATTGAGACACAAAAGAAGCAACAGTGAAGGAAGACATTTTTAAATATGTTGGCCAAAGTAAAGGAATACTAATTTTTTAAAAGGTGAATTTGGAGGGTTAATTTCAGAGGATTTTGAAAAAAGACTGTGCAATAATAGACAAATATTAGAGTCCAGTAACATAAAAGACACAAAAAGGGGAATCAGAATTAAACATTCAAAACTTATTGAGGTGCCTGGCTGGCTCAGTCGGGAGAGCGTGCGACTCTTGATTTCAGGGTTGTGAATTTGAGCCCTGTGTTGGAGGTAGAGATTACTGAAACAAAACAAAACAAAGCAAAGCAAAACAAAACAAAAATAAATGTCTCCTATTGCTCAAAGGGATAATAAAGAAACCTGTCTTTAGACTTGCTGAATTCTATGTTAAAAGAGTTCAGGTAACCACTAAAAGAATAGAGATAAAATATATAACTTCCAAACTTGTATAGAAGAGAGGGAAATAAAACCTGACCTATCCAATATAAAGGAGAATGGAGCAAAGAAAAATCATGGCAAATAGAAATATTAATTAAGATGATCAAAATATTTCCAAATATTATAAAAATGAAAATGGATTAAAATCACCTCCTCAAACACAAATTCTCAGATTGAATTGAAAAACAAAGCCAACTATATGCTTTTCAAAAGGAGACAAGTTTAGTGACTTTTGTCATGGGAGACTAAGCCAACTAGCCCCTCCTATTATAAACAGCTGGAAAAATGGATGAAATCTATGAAAAATACTGTTTTCAGATACTGGACGGCAGGTCAGGAGACACAGAACACTGGACACAGGATGTGAGAGAAGGGAAACTGATGACCAGGTCTATTTTTGTCTTCAGTCTACCTGCACCAGGTGAGGGGGGTGAGGGGACCCCAAGCAGAGCACAGTGGTCTCACCAGGATGGGGACAGAAGACTGGGGAATTGTAGGGGGTCTGGGGCAGCTAGAAGTGAGAAGGCAAGTATGAGAGGGGGAAACTCTGCCTCCCCACCCCTTCCACCCCCACCACAAGACCAGAACAGACTCGCCAGAGAAAGAAAGTAGAACTAGGGATCTCAGAGAAAGGCAGGGCCTGTATTTTAGGGTGAGAAATCCAAATACGTTTGTGGGGGGGGCTCTGAATGCAGAAGGAGCTTGGGCCCTCTTTCCTTGTTAGAGCCCAGAGAGACAGCAATGCCCCAGAGTAGAAACGGCCATGTGTCTTGGCTAATGGGCCGAGAGCCATAGAGAGCTCCCTCACACCCTAAAATGACATAGAGCAGCAGAGTGAACCCAAAAAGGTCAAGGGTATCAACTAAGAGAAAAAACACATATTCATGTCTCTGAGAGTGAGCACCTCCTTAAATTTGGTGCTCTGCAGCCTTGCTCGCCTCGCCCTAGTCCCAGCTCTGCATGGAGAGAGGCCCTGGTAGATGAAATACCACATGGAGAGAGAGGCCAGTAAAAGAGAACTGAGATGCCGCTGCTGACCTTCCTATGCGTGATTGTGGCCGGCTTTATGCGGAACAGAATTACCTAGGTAACCCACAGAGCCATGAGGAAGAATTAAACCATTGTGTGTGAAGCCACAAACTTTGGAATGGTTTTTTATACAGCAATATATAACTAAGTCACTTTCGTTCACAAAATCCCCAAAATTCAGATGAAACTTGAGGGAAATGGGAGAGGAAGCCTAAATCGAATATGTTTCTTCCCTTTGGTAGACTAGAGGTTTGTGCTATCCATTACATTTCAATTACAGAGAGAAAAATTAATGTGACTTTTCTCTCATCCCTGAGTATATCTGAAATTCGTATCTTCTCTAGGTACTACATGAAAAGAAAACAATTATAATAGCTCGTCACTTCTCACTGCTTTGGGAATGGCCATTCATCAACCACTTCCCAGGACCCCTCACTCCTTCTTTGGTAATGGTACTCCAGGGGCAAACTGCCCCTCCTCCATTCTGTGAGCACCTGGAGGTACTTTTAGTCAAGGTTCCTGGCCTGTGTCTGGGGATGGACATGGGAGCAACCCAGGCCAGCTAGAACTTCTCTCCCACAACCCGCTGGCATAAGAACTGGAAGCCACTGGGCCTGTGTTGTTCCAGGGCCCCAGGAGAGACAACCAAGGGGTCCTGCGACCAAGATTCCCCAACCTCCTTAGGATCCTCTCCTACCCTGTCCTTTAAAAAAATTTTTTTTAATGTTTATTTATTTTTGGGAGACAGAGAGACAGAGTAAGCAGGGGAGGGGCAGAAAGAGAGGGAGACACAGAATCTGAAGCAGGTTCCAGGCTCTGAGCTGTCAGCACAGACCCCAACATGGGGCTCAAACCCACAAAGCGCAGGATCATGACCTGGGCTGAAGTCAGATGCTTAACCCACCGAGCCACCCAGGCGCCCCATCTCCTGCCCTGTCCTTTAAGATCTGCCAGCACCTTCCAAAAATCTGCCTTTCTCTTAACTTACCAGAAGTGGTTTCTACTGTCTGTCACCAAAGAGCCCTGGCTGCCTGCCCTGTTAGGGCCAAGAACTCAGTGGTGTCCTTTATATTTTTCAGTGTTCAGGTCACATGGTTGGGCCATGTGTTGGCCTGAGTACCTGCATTTCTTGCCAAAAGGGTCACTTGAGCGAGGAACGCTGATTTATCTGAATGGGAGTCTGTCAACAACCCCTTGGAGGAAACTACACCTTCTGGTCCATCTGTGAGCGGCTCTCTCGATCTTTGTAATTCAGATGTCAGTCTAGCCTCTGTCTTCCCACCAAAGTCCCCAGTGGTGCCAAGTGCGGGGCCATGTTCATCAGAGATTTCAACTATTTGTGGATTCATCTGACTGACTTAACTACTCCAGAGAGCCTCTCCCGTGAGACTCCCACCACATGTCCACATGCATATAGTAGTCCCATTGGATACACATAGGACAGGGCAAACCACAAGAATGACAATAGGGCCCCAAGGCCCTGGGGCACTTAGTTGAGCACAGAAGTGATGACTGGGAATGCCCTAGACCAACACTGTGGGAGCCAAACTCTCCAGGAAGGTGGGCCCAGTCACAGATGAGGCCTGGCCCTGTCCAAGAAAGATGCCCTTGTGCCGGGCTGTCCACGCCCCCCACCCACGTAGGCCCATAAGAGTATGTCCCTGGGTACCATGTGTTACCGTTTCTGTAGGACAGTGACAAACTCGGTGAGCCGGTCGCGCTCCACCTCAGCAGCCTGCCAGAGGGCCTTGAACTCTGTTACTTGTGCCTGCCAGCCCTTTTGTTCCGGGGAGTCCGAGAACCTGGGGACCAGGGTGGGTGCAGAGGGCAGAAGTCATCGGAGGGGCTATCTGAAGACACACACTTACCTGTGATGGTGGCAGGGAATGGAAGAACATTCAGGGACCCTCAGAGACACCCATGGAGAAGAAAGCCAACCCAGCCCTTCCTGGCCCTGCTGGTCTTCGTCCTCTGGCTTCTTCTCAGCCCACTATTCCTGTACCTAGAAGTCTCCAGACCTCACTTAGCTGGCTGCACAGCCAGACCCCACTAGGGCTAGAGCTGCATCAGTACCTCTTTCCATACAGTCCCTGGAAAGGCCTAGAATTAGGCTGGCTGCTATGGAATTTAGCCCTTGAGGGCCTGGGCTTCCCTGGGCACCTATGTGCCCAGTGGCCTGGCCACCATGCCCATTGCCGGGTGGGCCCAGGCTCTGTCTCGCTATCAGCCAGTCCCAGCCCTCCTGCACCTCCTGCCTTGGCCTCAAGCCCAGCCCACTTTGTGACTTGGTCCGTTTTCTTCAGTGCTCATCTAGCCTGTCACTGCTCCCCTCCTTGCCACTGGGCCTGCCTACCAGCCCCTTACCTGCTGGCTGGAGCCCAGACAGAAGGTGTACACTGCCCCCCGCCCAGCCCCCAGAACCCACTTGTGAGTCCCAAGCTGCTCTCTGCTTTGCCCTCATCTTTCCCCCTGAGACCCTGGTGACCCTGGGTTTGCCCTTCTGGCATCGAAGGACACATAGAGAGCTGGGCTGTGGTGTGCGAGCCTAGAGGCTAACTTGTTCTGTGGTCTTGGGCAGGTGTCTTTTCCTCTCTGGGCTTGGGTCCGCCCTCTGAACGCTGAGGGGCTTGGCTGCGATGGGCCCTGAGGACTGCAGACTCCTCCATGTTCTGACTCCTAAATATACTTTAAGACTTTGCTACTCAAACTACATAGTCGCTGAATCAGTGCCCGTGGATCCGGACCTGCCGAGTCAAGACTGCATGTAACCTGGCAGGTGCTTGGCTGGTCTGTGACACACAGTTCAGGAAGCTCTGAGCAAGTCACCTCCACGATTTGTTCGTGGTGTGTGTGTGTGTGTGTGTGTGTGTGTGTGTGTAGGAAGAGCTGCAGGAGAAAGGGGCCTGACCCCCTCACCCCTGCCCTCCTCCCAGATACGCCATCACAGTCACCACGCCAGCCCCGATAGACACTCTCCCTGTCCTGTCACTGTCGGAAGAGGTCTGTGTGCGAGGGTAGGGCCCACACGTGGTCGAGTTCAGTAGCTATTTGTGTAGCGTGAGAGTCAGCGGTCGGGACAGCTGAGGAGCGCCCCTGCTCCTGCTTCCCTGTGGAGTGCAACGGTGACAGCCACACAGGCCTGGAAAGGCTCTTGAGGGCCATCTTGTCCCTCTTCCCGTTCCCACTACTGTGACCAAAACTTCAGACGGAGCCCGTCCATTCTCCCTTGGCACCAGGAGGCCTCCCTCATTTGGAAGTGTGGCACGTGCCCTTGTTTCTCAGAGCAGCCCACTCTCTACCAAGTGCCCTTGTGACCCCTGGCTGATGGGTGGGGCAGCTGCAGGGCTGGCCTTGGCCCATGGTCCCTGTGCTGCCACACGTCAGGCCAGAAGTGTCTCAGGCACTTAGGAAACAGCATCTCGGAGAGGATAGATGCCCAGAGCCATAGTGCGAGTCAGACATGGACTAGGGCTGCTCAGAGGCCTGGGCCAGAACCTAAGCCGACCTGCTATGGTGGCGGGGAAGGGGTCTGACGGCAGGGGCAGGGCTCCAGTGGCCAGTGGGCAGGGCTCATGACAGGGCTCCGAGGCAGGACAAAGCTACCATTTGTCTGCGAGCTGGCAGGGAGAACAAAGGACCCATTTAAGCCCGAGGCTTGATTCTAACAACAAAGAGGGGACCAGAGAGCTGAGGGGATATCAGTGACTTAAAGTGGTAACCCATATGACATGAAATTCTCCCCCTGGAGATTGAGTCTCAGTGGGGAAGAGAAGGCAAGGAGAGGCGCTGGGCTCCAGGCCCTGGAAGAGTCCTTGTGTTAACTCTGCAGTAGCAGGAAGGGACACTGACTGCAAGCCAGAGGCCAAGGCTCCAAGTCTGAAGCCACTTGCTCTATCACCTTGGAGAAGGCACTGGGCCTCCCCGACCCTCCGTGTCCTTACATAAACTTGGAAGAGTCCTTCGACTTGGCTTGGCCTCAGTTTCCCCTCCTTTTCATGGGATGGCAGAACTGGCTGAGTGATCAAGGATGGGAAGGACTGAGGGGGCTCTGAGATCCTGGGTTCATACCTGGTTGAGGCCCCATGAGGACTGGGCAGAGGCCACGTGAGAGCGGATTCCACCAGTGTGTGGCCCAGGCTGGTCACAGAGCTGTGTGAAGGCAAAAGGGGCTCATCACCATGGGAAGGCTGGCTGGGCCCCCCCGGGGAGGGAAGCAGGGCCCGGCCAGGATCTGGGGAGCCCGAGGAGGTGGCCAGTGCTGGTCCTCACAGTAAGCCTGGCGGGGCAGTCCTGTGGACGTGCCACCCTTCTTCCCAGAGCTCTTGCTTGCTCAAAAAGAGACAGAACCAGGAGACATCAGAGCCTTGAGCAATCCAACACAGGTGTGTTTAAGAATCCTAGAAGCAGGTGCATTTCAAGACCAGCTCGGAGAGGATATTACAGGGAGCTGCATCCAGACGCTCTTGCGGGAATAATACCTGGGCCTAACGGGCTCTTCCATGCAGACTCAGGGCTAATGGAATAGGAGAGGCCCACACATTGGAAGGACAACAAATGGCACAGTCGTCTCAAAATTGCACCCACAGCTTCCCAGCAGAGGCAGCCCATTTTCTGAATAATTAATATTCGCTTATCAACCCCTCTATCCCACTTTTTTCTTACCGAGAAGATCCAAGCCTGCCAACATGATCGCCTGCTGAGGCCGGGGACTGCGTCTGGCCCGGGTCCTCCAGGAACTTGGTGTAGGTGGGGTTGACCTCAGGCCCACTGGACCCCTCACCCACTCCTTTATTCTGAAGATACTGCAAGGAACAGACATGGGTTCGACTCTCAGCACTTTGGCTCAGAAGCCTGGAGAAGGCAGGAGGGGGCCTTGGCTTGAGTTCGGGGTTTTTAGGGGATATGAAAGAGGCTTCTTTTCAGGAGTGAAAAGCGAGGCTGTTTGGTGAAAGCACTTCTTGCATGATAATGACATCTAATAATGCCTCTCTTCAGAAAGGGAGCTACATGGAGCGAGGTGGTGACTGGGCCAGGAAGCTGTTCTACATTCAGGTCCCAAAGGGAAGTGCGTGGCCTTTGATTCAGGCCAGATCGGAGGCTGACGTCTTTGAGCAGGCCCACCTCTCTGGGCAGCCCCACCCACACAGGGTGAATGCCAGGTGTGACTTGAGGCTGGCTGCCTTTGTCAGTGGGAGACACTTGGACTTTCCAGACACCTGGAGCCACAGAGGGTGTGGCCGGGCCACAGTGAGGGCCAGGAGTCTTGGTGGGAGGCTGGGCTTCCCAGGCCCCCTTCCCTCCTGCCACCTCCTGCTTCGGGATAGCTGGTGAGGCTGGACACAAGAAGGAGTACTGGAGGAGCCCCAGCAGGAGGTCAGGCCATCGGGGCGGACAGTTGGTATGAGTCCCCAGACATGGCATGTCCCCCAACCCAACCCTGAGCCCATCCTGAGACGTAGGCACTAACTGTTCTCATGGTCCCCAACTGTCTGACTGCCTTTGGGGTAAGAATTCTTTCTCTGTTGTGTGTCTAGAGCCAGGACAGTAGTGAAGTGAAAATTCTGGAATGTTCCCTTGTGCTCCTTGAGATTTCACTTTCCAATGGGAAGCAAGGTGAGGACTGAAAGGCAATGCCCCCACTCATGGCCGCACATACTCTGTCCCTAGGCCTTTGTCAACCCTGGGCTCCTTCCCTTCAGCCTCGTGGCTACAACATTTTCGGCCACAGCCACTTCTGAGGTCCCAGGCCGCCCTGGCCTCTGGGGATGGACGGCCACGAGACAAACCACCAGCTGAGGCTGGGGCTGAGGGGCTCCTGGGCTCCCACACTTTTGATTGGACCTGGATGCCTGGGAACAAAGGGCAGGGCTGGTCTGTGACGTGCCCTTGGCTGTCCCAGTCAACCTGGCTGTGAGGCTTTTCTGTCAATGGGAGACTTGTGTGCCTGTCATGGAATCCTTTCCCCCAGAGGCCACCAATTCCCCATCCCTCTGAGCACCAGCACCACTACCACAGGAAGGAGCCACAGAGAGTCCACGGTTCCACGGTACCTGACCCTGGCAGCCCCGGCTGTGCCAACAAGGCACTGCCAAGGAGCCCCCTCATTAGACAAGCATCAAACACTTATGAGCAGACTGGGGGCTCAGTCTTATGCCAGGCAAGGGGGTACCATGGTGTGTGCCCCCTCAGCAGGAGTTCAGGGTTCCCCCCTGAACAGGAAGATGATCACATAGGGTGAAAAAGTTTGGCTTGGGGGTGCACAGGGAGTTAGGAGAGTGTCCAGGAAGGGTATGTAACACAGAATGTGGGCCTTGGGGCTCCCTGGAGAAGCTCATGACTAGGTAAGGCCCGAGGCTGGGGACCACTGACCAGGCAGTGGCAGTGGGAGAGGAAAGGGAAGGCACACGCTTCAGGCATGTGCACAAGGCCTGGTGTGGGGACAAAGCAGGGCCACGTAAGGACCTAAATGGTGGCCAAATGGCCAGAGTGCAGGGGAAAGAGAGGGGTGAAGAGAAGATGCAGGAGGGGAGGCACCAATAGCTCCTCCCAAGTGGGATGGAGTGTGGCTCCTTTCTGCCCTCCTGTTGCCTGGAATGGGAATGTAAAGGCTGGCACTGCAGCCACCATCTTGGATCATGAGGGTGAGGGCCACGGGTGGGGAGGGAGACTGGGAGCTGGAAGGAGCCTGGACCTTTGAGGACTGAGTGAGGCCAAGGGGGATGCGGAGCCCCAGACATGTTTTAGGCAGAGAAGGGGGACCGTCAGAGGAAAGAGAGGAAGGGTGTGTGAGAATGGGAGGGAAGCCAGGGGAAGCGGAGGGCCGAAGTGGGACTGGGTAGGGCAAGGTGCGGCCTGAGTGAAGGCAGGTGGAAAGTGGAAGTTGCTGAGATTTCTCTGGGTGGTGGATGGACTTGCCAGGGCTTGGAAATGGATGCCGGGCTGAGCCAGGCCAGTGCGCGGCTCACCTGCACACCGAGTTGGCCGATCTCCAACTCCAGCTGCTGCACCTTGGCCTCCCTCTCGGCCACCATGGCCTGCAGCTGGGCAACAAGGCTGCTGGTCCGCTGAGCCTCATTGCTGACCTGCTGGTCCAGGCGGAGCTGGGACGCCCGTGTCTTTTCCTCCTGCAGACTCAGGCTGCCCAGGATCTCCTGTAGCTGCTTCAGCTGGTCCTGGGGGGCCGAGCAGGAGGGAAGACGACAGACAGCGTTAGCTGTGACCCCTGGGCAAGGCAGGACAGGGAAGACCGCCTCCCCTCACCCATTCCCTGCTCCTGCAGGAACCTGAGAGTGGGACGCTCCCTGTTCCCTGGGGAAGCAGGAAAAGCACCTTCCTTGCCTGCCCTCAGCAGGGGCTCAACCAGGCAGGTGGGAACCATGGTCTTTTCCTGTCCTCAACTTCTTTCTCTGAGATTGGGCCAAGGACATTCAAGGGGCTCTCAGGACAACAGAAAGCAGCTCAGATGGTGGCCCCTCAGCCAGTGTGGGAAATATTTGGGTAAAAAGAACCCCTATTCCCCTCCTGGGGGATGGCCTTGAAGGCAGTAGCTGCACCCCTTGCCAGGGATCTCTCGGCACCTGACCAGAGCCCCATCTCCTGCAGATACTCCCAGGAGACTACTGGGGTGGGGGCTTCACCCCAGGCCATCAGAAAGGACAGGGCAGTGATTTGGAACAGGGCAGGGAGCTGTTGTCCCCAACTCATAGTGGAGGAAACTGAGGCCCAGAGAGCCCAAGGGTACCCTGCTCTGGCAGAGCTGGGGCTTGTCTGTAGCTTTCCTCATGCCATCTGGAGTAACATATGGTGGCACACAGGGATCTCAGGGGACATCCAGCTCTACATCTTTTTTAGAAACTGGGAGCTGAGGCTCAGAGAGGAGGTGGAACTGACCCATAGTCACACAGCGAGGTATCTGCAAACATGGGCCTAGAGCTCAGGTCTCCTGTGCTCCACCTACCACCCCACCTGGTGAAGTTATTATGGATGAGGGTGGGGCCTGAGGAGCACCTGTGTCCCCACACATCCCGGCCAAGCCAGGCACAACCACCTGAGGGGCCTGGGGCACAGCTTGGGAGTCAGGGACTAAAACCCCAGGGCACCTCGGGTCCCAGGCTAGAGTCAGGAAAGCAGTGTGGCCTTGCCTCTGAGCTGCCCCTGTCCCAGGGGCGTCACTTTGGGGCTGGGGCCCACAGAGAGGCGATAGGCTTCTGGGTTACATGGGTGGCATTCTGGGGCGAGTGAGGGCTCACTCTGGCTGGGGCTGGGTCACGGGCTTCTGGGCAAGGTGGGGGCCATGTTTGAGGGACCTGGACTGGCTCTGGTCCAGCCCGAGAGGCTGGGCCGTACCATGAGGGCATCGATGAGCTCATCATCATGCCTGCCCTTCTCCACCAGCGTCCCCATCTGACTCCTCAGGGTCTTCACTTCGCTTGACAGCACCTTGTTCCGGGACCTCACGCCCTCGAACTTCCTTTTCAGTTCTTCAAGCTCTCTCTGGAGGCCATCCCGCTCACCCACAAGTTTCTGTAATCAGAAGTACAGTCATGGGCGGTGGAGCTGAATGGGACCTCGGCCACATCTGGTCCCTGCTCACAGGTGAGGCCCAGAGCTGGTGCCCTGGCTCCCAGCCCTCGCCTCTTGGGGGTGTCAGGTGGGCCCACATCCTCCTGCCCTTGCCCTGGAGCATGACAGATGTCACTAATAGAGGACAGCACTCCTCCATCAGCCCGAGAGCGCAGGCCCTGCCAGGGTCAGACAGGAGAGGAAATGCACTTGGCAGCTCTGGGTATGTTTTCCAGAGAGCACGGCTGTCCCCACCTCTCAATCCCTGCTTGAGCTGAGGAAAGAGAAAAGCCATGCTTTAATGAACAGCACCAAGTCCAGGGCTCAAACTGAAGTGGTCGTCCCACCAAGTGCTGGAATGAAAGTAGGTGCCACCCCACCGCATCGCCTCACCGCTCCATGCGTGTCCCCCCATTGGCATGGACCGCGCCCCGCTTGTGTCAGCTACAGACTGGCCAGTCTGGTGCTGCACATGCCTTTGGAGTCTCCCCTCCCCTCCCCCTCCCTCTCCTTCCTTCTCCAATACTTCCTGCGGGCTTACTATGTACTTAACATTATTATAGGTGCTGGGGATACAGCAGAGAAGAAAGCAGTCTTTGTCCCCAAGGGGCTAACATCCTAGCTGGGGAGACAGATGTCAAATGATGACAAGTGCTTATTGAAAATTGGAGAAGGGAATGAGGTGGGAGTTGGGGGAGACAATGGCATGGTTCAGGAAGGCCTCTCTGAAAAGGTGACATCGGAGCCAAGACTAAAGGAGGTAAGGGTAAGAGCAAAGGCCCCGGGGTAGAATGTGTGTGGCTAGAGCACAATGAGCCAGAGGACAGAGTCCAGATTAGATAAACTGTCTGGAGCCGAGATTGAGACACTGAGGAGGGTTTGTGGCAATGGGTGACATAATCTGCTTTCGTCTTGAGGGTTAATTATCATTGGAAAAGTGTTTTCAGATCCCCGTGGACGTGATTTGTAGAAATGACAGATAGTAGAAGATGGTAGATCTAGAAGGCCTCCGATCTTTGCAGGGGGGCAGCCAATGTCCCCCTGTTGCTCTGCTGCCTCACCTCTAGCGGGCATCTGGCAAGGGAAGTGCACACAGGGAATACCTTCCTTCTACCGCATCGCAGCTTAGGGTTAGTTCAACAACTACAATGTACTCTGCTCTGTGTGAATGTGTGAGGCTGAGCTAGGTGCACCTCCAGTCCAGCGTTTTTCAAGTCTCAGCTCCCCACTTCCCTTTGATCTCCTCCCTGTCTCCCCTACGCACCTGTGACACTCCCTGGAAGTCCTTCACCACCCTTCCACTCCTCCCCCTCCCATCCCGTCACTGAGCCCTGTGAAGTCGACCCTCAAATGTTGCCGCTGTCTGGCTTTGGGCTACAGTCCTACTGCTGTGGCTCAGGTCCTTGGTCTTGTCTAAGGTGGATTATTGCTTCTGCCTGCCATGGCTCCTCCAACCTGGACGCCTATACCTGACCACGTGACCTTTCCCAAATGCACAGCAGTCCGTGTCCCTCCACAACTTAAAACCCTTTGATGGTTTTACACCTCCTTCAAAGATAAAAGCCTAAACAAACCCCTGGCCAGCACACAAGGTCCGTGAGGACTTGGCCCTGCCTGCTTCTCCAGTCCCATGTTCCCTCCTCACACCTGATGATCTAGGATGCTGGGGATGCGACATAGTGATGGTCACAATGTTCCTCATCCGGCCTAACCCGGAGCAGGTACTCACAAAGGGAGTCTCCCGATGATGAGGATAAGGCTGTTTAGAAGCCCCTTGCCAGGGCTGGTGAAGTGGGCCTGCCCAGCCTCCCAGCACCTCGGCCTGCTTCTCCCTCTACCGTCTGTGAGAATGCCCTGCTCGCCACTTTCACACCAACTCTTGAGAGGGTGAGTCATCTCTCAGACCTAGGGGTGGGGATCTATCTGAAGCCTGGCCAGTCATAGCATCCTGCACCATAACAGCAGTGACTGGCTCGGGGATGGGGACACAGCCTAAGCTAGCTGGGTGGCATTAATTCTGGGGCTTTGTTGGAACTACTAGGAAGGAGAAGCCCTTTGTTTGTGGGGGCTGGGCTGGAAGACAGAAGCTGGGACGACCGGAGACAGTGAAGCCTGTCTGGAAAAAGTGGCTAAGACCAAGTCCCCAGATCCCCAGACCCATTGGTGCCTCTAGACCACCTCTAGCCTGTTCATCTACATGGGCCAGTACATTCTTTGTCGCACAAACCTGACAGCTTGGCTTCTGCCACTCCCAGCACAGCCAGCAGGAGGCAGCGTGCAGTGCCGGTGCCAACTTGCCCTCCTTCCCACGGCTTGGAGGCTTGGAGTGCTCCTCCACTGAGCCCCACCTGACCCTGTCACTGGGTCGTCACTCTGGGCCACGACATTCTCCTCTCCTTTTACAGTGACAATTTCAGCTCCAACATCTCCAGAACAGCCAGGATGGGGCCACCTAAAACTCATGACACGGGCTGAGGGTGAGGACCCCGTCAGGCAGTTCAAGCCGATTGACAGGATGTAAGGAACAGGCACTAAGGTGACCCCAAACCCCAGGTGACTCCTGCCAAAGGGGTGACCCAGAGCTCATGAGCACATGGGCCTCAGAGCCCTGCAGAGGTGTTCATGACCTCCCGGCCCCACACGCCTGACTAACCCCTTCCCTGGCCATGCATTACCTCCCAGCCCTCCTGGTTTCCTCTTTCCAGGCTGCGGATCCTCAGCAGGTTTTTCTCCTGGGCAGACAGCTTCCTTGGTTCTGGATGGACAGATGGCTCGTCACTGGACGCTCCTGCAGACTGGCTCCGGGTCTGTCCCAGCTGCTTCTCAAGCTCACGAACCTGAGAGTGGTAAGCTCATCAGGGGCTGCCCTGAAGTGCAACAGGAAACCCCACTAGACTGATGGACGCAGAAGCCCCACATGAGGGACACAGAGGTAGGGGAGGAGTCAGGCAGCATCTTGAGCAAAATAGGGGAGGATGTGGGGGGGATTTCATCTGAGAAGGAGAAAAATCACCCCATCCCTTAGGGGCTATTTGAGACCAAGAAGCAGCTGGGGGGCTCCAGGAACCTGGGAGGGAGAGGAGGGAGGACCTCAGTACAAGGAAGAACTCTAACAGACGGGTCACCTGAGATTGGGAGGCCATGGGTTGCTGGCCACTTGCAGGAGGTGCTGCAGAGGGAGGACAGGGTTTAAGAGCTGAGAGACTGGCTCAAGTCCTCACTCACTGTGTGACTGCACGCAGTGTAGGTAGCTTCTCTGAATCTCGGGTCCCTCACCTGTGAAATGGGCCTAAGGGTACAACCCTGTATAAAGCTATAAGGATTCAGTATCCTGAACTTGTCTGAGCATGGGAACCCCCAAGATGCTTCTTAGAGTGACAAATCTTGGGGCCCACTCTGGACCGACAAGTCAGAACTCCAGGGGAAGGTCCTGGGGACCTGCATTTTAAATGAGTGCTATGGGTGATTTTTAGGATTCGGCAACTTTGAGAAACCCCAAGCTGGCACAGGTGGAGCCCTCAGCACACGGTCCAGCACTCACAGGCTCTTGGCCAGTGGCAGGTGGATGTCACCCCACAGAATGATGGCTTTGTTGCACTGGGGTTCAAGTGAATAATGCCTGGGGTCCTTCTAACCCTGGTTTCCATGTTGATACATAAATGATGGAACACAGTTGGGTAAACCTATGCAGGGGCAAAATTCACTAGGATTCCACAGCATGGTTTTGAAAGCACATAACAGCGCCCTCGTACGGTGTTGTGTGGTAATTCCAGTTAAGCATTAGAGAACACAGTATGAAACTTTTAATCATTTATTTATACAGCTTAACAATGGTAACAGAAAATGTGCTGAGTGCTCATTATGGCCAGGCACTGTGCTGGGTGCCTTACAAATGTCATTTCATTTAACCCATAACACCCTGCGTTTTTCAGGTAAGGAGACAGAGACACAGAGCGACAAAGTGATTTGTCCAAGGTCACCGAACCTATAGACCAGCAACTGAGGGCAGACTCAAACTGGGGTCCTCTGAACCCCAAGTCCACGCACTGGTCGTTAATTACAGTTTTTTGGAGACTTTCCCCACCTTTGTATTGGCTTCAAGGATCCCACGTGAGGCCTTGAGGACAAAAGCCACCCACGAACTGTGAACTTGAAAGTCATGTGCTTGGCAAATAGTGGAAGTTACACACCTACTCATGTGTTTCTTGGTGTGAAGGCAAAAAAGGAAAATAACCACAGCTAACCTTTTACAGTGTCTCCTCCACGCCAGGCACTGTGCTGGTCATTTCACACATCGAGACTCATTCAGTCCTCCCAACAAGCCTGTGGGGTAGCTCCTATCATTATCCACAGGATACAGATGAGGAAACCGAGGCACAGAGAGAAGAACGAACTTGCCCAAGGCCATACAGCTCATGAGTGGAGAGCTGGGATTTGAATCCCAGCCAGTCTGGCTCTGGAGCCCCAGCTCTTAGCCTCAAGAGATGCTCCAAAATATTTAGAATGTAAAGAGGGGGACAAGGCCAGGTCTTTATTGGGTAACTGAAACTTTCAAGAGTCTACAAGCATCTGAAACAAAGCTGGAAAAAGCCTGCAAGGATAACAGTCACGCAAATTTACATGAACTAGGGAAGAAAATATGCCTAGGGTAAAATAAATCAAAGGTTTTGGCATTTGCTAAGCGCCAGTGCCTGGCACATGGTAAGTGTTATATAAATGCCTGTTCGTTAAATAAGAAATTAAAATCAGGCTGGAGGGGGAGAATGTAAGATGACACAGCCCTACAAGCATGGACTGCAGTGCCTCGAGGCCTTTTTAGGGTTCTGTGTCTCTAATGTGGGTCAGTGCCAGCCTTTCCAGGGCATTCTGAGCCCTCTGTTGGGGCCCAGAGGAAGCACACTCACCTTGTTTTGCAAAACGAGAATTTGTTGAGCCCGACCCCTCCAAGTCCCTGGAGAGGACAGGAGCTGCTGCACATTCACATCTTCCCCAACCTCACTGGTCAAAACCTGAAAAAGGCAGGGCCTTCGAGTAAGGCCAGGAGAGAGGGCCCCATCAGAGCCCTAATGCTGCTGCCCCCTAAGGAGCAGTGCAGGGTGCACAGGGCTCCCAGAGGCCCCCCCACCCCCCGTTACACACCTTCCTCCTGCCTCAAGGGCCAGCTGGCCATGCTCTCAGAGCCACTGTCCCTGGGAAAGCAGGAATCCCACCACCCCCACCATTTCCTGGTGACGCTTACAGCAGATGAGGGACTGACAACAATGCCCAGAGGGGGCCCTCTCTGCACTTGACATATTCTGGGATGAGTGTATCGCAAAGTTGACCAAAGTCTGCTTTCTCAATTTGTTCATCTGTCACTGAGAACGGAGATCATTCTGGGTGGCTACAGGAAGTGCGTGGCCACAGGGCCTCGACCTCTGTAAGAAGCCACTGCTGAGGGGCCATGTCTGAGTGCAGCAAGCAGGAGGGCTACCGAACGTCAGTTGGGGGTATTTGGTTCCAAGAAGGGCCCAACATTGTGGCTGTTGAACGGTGCTGTGCAGGCCCTACCTCAAGGCTTTGAGGCGGACACAAGACACCCCAGCCGGTGCCCGGGGCCCCTCTGAAGCCTGTCACGGGACCCAATCTAGCGCGCCCGCCTCTGGTGCCCGGTGCCCGTTTCCACAATAGAACACTGTTTTGGAAATCTCGGCTAGTCTGAGTGGGTCCAGCAGAGAAGACAAATGGCAGAGAATTCACTATGTAAATAAAAATAAATAATGAACCAGCTGGGCCTGCATCCCAAGTCTGAGTATTTTCCTTTGAAAGGAGCCTTTACTACACAAACAACCTATTCATTTTCTAATATTACAGACAGCAGAGGGCAGTAGGCAAGTCTTGGCAGGCTTCCAAGTCCAAGGTGGTTTATTAAAGAGAGACCCGGGATCTATGAGGGTGCACGTAGCACAAGGACAGTCTACAGGACTTTCCCTGAGTAGGAGGCACGGTCCTTCTCTCTGTCCAGGGCAGGGAGGGCACCACGAGGGCACCATGAGGGCCCCTCAGACAGCCAGCAACCCCGCTCACCAATGGTCTATATCAAGGGCTGAGAGAAGGAAGTTACTGGATCTGGAACCTGACCCAGAGCAAGCAGCATGATGCTCACGGGGCCAAGCACTCGCTGCTCCTTGAATGGGACCCATTGTCCTGGCCATGCTCTTCCCACTCCCAGCCATACAAGAAGACCCAACTGCTGGCTCTGAAATACCTTCTGGGCCATCCGGAGCTCCTGCTTCACGGACTGGATCTGGTTGCGGAGTTCACTCATCTTCAGGTTTGTGGCTGCCAGTCTCTCCTGCAAGACCTTCACCTCGGGGGTCTCTGGCTAGTTGGGAAGGACAGAGGAGAGAGCTGCCACTTGTTGTCAAAACAGTATTAATAATCGCAACCTCCATTCAGCCAGGTGTGTGCCAGGCACCGTGCTAGGTGCTCAACATGGAGTGACTCATGCAAACCCCATGCACCCCTGTACCCCTATGAGGTAGCTTCTATTGTCAGCCCCTTACAGAGGCAGAGCAGAGGCTGGTGGAGTGGCTGGGGAGAGCCAGTTCGGAAAGGTGGAGCGTGGACGTGAATCCTGGGCGCTCAACTCTGGGGGCCAAGCCCTTTGCTCAGAGTACTGCACAACCATGGACACAGGCAGTGGCCACAGAAGGGGGAGCCCCTGGAGGAAGCCTGGAGGCCGCACACCTCCCAGACACTCCTTAGGTGTGGGCCCTCTCTGCTGTGCTCCAGAAACTGCCATTGCAGCTGAACCATCTCCACTCAGAATAAAGAGGGGACTAGTTCATGCACAGAAGGCAACCCCAACTTGGCAGGGGGACTGTGACCATCCTAACTCAGGGCCTTCTTCCCCTGGAACCATCAGCGTGGGCCTCGGGCTCCCTTTCCTGGCAATGAGCTCACTAAATAGAAATGAGGACCAAGTGTAACATTTCTGTGGCTTGCAGAACTGCAGCAACTATGAAAACTGCCTGCTGGAACTCTTAGCAATGTCTTTTATTTATTTTTTAATAATGTTTGATTTAAACCACTTGGATGTAAATTTTTCTCAAATGTGCTCCCCAGGGGCGTCTCGGTGGCTCAGTCAGTTGAGCACCGACTTCGGCCCAGGTCATGATCTCACAGTTCATGGAATCAGGGTCTGTATCGGGCTCTGTGCTGACAGCTCAGAGCCTGGAGCCTGCTTCAGATTCTGTGTCTCCCTCTCTCTCTCTTGCCCTTCCCGCTCGTACTGTTTCTCTCTCTCTCTCTCAACAATAAATAAATATTAAAAAATTATTTAAAAAATGTGCTGCCCATTTCTTCAGTATAAGTTTCTGAGACTCACAGAAGTTTGGCTTAAAGGGATTCCATGGTCAGTTTATCCAAACCCCTTCCATAAGTAGTGAAAATAAGGCCCAGAGAGGGGGAGTAACTTGCCCAAGGCCACACAGCCAGTTGGTGATGACACAAGTAGAATTAGAAGAAGCCTGGTCCTCCCCTGTGCTAGCTGATTCTCCCACTTGAAGCTGTTTCTGGCACCCAGACATCATGACTGGGCTGAGCGTCCCATCGGGTGATGGCGCCAAGACTGTCTGCTCTTGCCCCAACAGACCGGGTGGGCTGGACTTCTGGGAAGCAGGGCAGGGGGCCGCAGTGGACTTCCCATCTTTCCTCAGCAGGCACACAGAGAATCTCCTGTGAGCACTAGCATGGGAGGCAGATCCATGTAGGTGGGGTCTGGGAAGTTCCCTGGACCCCAGAGGTTCTCTGGACAGCCCAGGTGAAAACCACTGGTGAAGGAAATAGGAACTGGACACAGCCTGAGAAGTCTGGCCTCCTCTGGTCTCCTCACTTGTAGAATGAGTATAAAATAAATACTTCCCTGTCCTGCTTCTTTGCAGCGCCACCATGAGGCTGAACAGAGTATAAACCGGGAACTTACAGAAAACACAAATGTATCTTTAAAAAAATTGTGTGCCTGTGTGTGCGTGTGCGTGTGTGTGTGTGTCCTTCCCCCCATCTGGCTGCTTGCCATTCCTTCTCACTGCTGTTGGATGCCTGTCTTCTCCCTGCTTGTGTGCTGCATTACATCTGCCCCAGGCTGGGAAGCAACACCCCTGCCTGTCAGGTGTTGGGTGCCATGACCCCCACTGGCCCTTGTGGTGATGCAGGAGCTGTATTTATGAGTGTCCCGTGTGGTGGCTGTGACCTTGCTCAGAGCATGGAACCCAGGTGATGACAGACCCCCCTTCCCAAGCCTGATTTCCTCATCTGTAAAATAGGGATATACAACACCGGCCTCCAGGGTACCTGTGGGTGTCGACAGGATAATGCATGTAAAGGATGCTGTCTGGGGCAGATTCTGACAGAGGGCAGTGCGGGAGCTGGGGGCCTAGCCTGGCTTGAGGGGGCAGCTGGCAAAGGAGGCTGAGGGTTAGAGAGTGTCCTAGTGAAGGCTGGGCCCACATGCATAAGAGCCTTCACCCCTCTTCTCTGCCAAGCCCCCAGTCCCCTCCTCCTGGACAGCTGGGCCAATCCCCACCCCCCACCCCAGCATTTCAGAGCTACTTCAGCCCAGAGTGAAATTCCACAAGCTTTGTGGGGGGCTTGAGTATGAGTATAAGCCTCCCTTTCCCTGGAGTGACTGAAATGCAGTCCGAGGGGAGCAGACAAAGCCAGTGCTGCTCACAGCACGGCCTCTGGAAGCCTCATGCTGACCAGGCCAAGTGGAGACCAGGCATTCAGCTCCACTCTGGAATGTGCTTTGGCACACAGGGGCCAGAACGTGGAATGAGCATGCAGGCCTCTGGAGTGTGGTTCGGGCTTGGGCTACCCCACACAGTCCAGTGGGGGGGGGGGGTTGCTTTTTTTCTCTCTGATCAGAAGGTGCCCTGGAAACACAGGCTACTGCTGAGTTGAGGCTCGCGGCCGTCACCCGCTCTTGTATCAGAAGCCTACCAGGCTCCCTGCAGCCACAGCCATGGAGCAAAGCTGAAATTCCTGCTCCGGCTACCAGTCAAGGCCTCCCTCCATGGGTGACCCCCACGCAAGGCTTGTTTGGCTAACATTCCCCTTTCCCCTCACAGGCCCTGGGCTGCAGCCAGCCGTGGGCCGGCCAACACCCCAGTTAGCAAATGGAACAGGTTCCCGGCCTCTTAGCCCAGCTTGCACTGCTCCTGCTGGAAGGCCCTCCCCCATCCTGCTTCTCCAGCAAGGTGCACCTCAGGAACCTTCCCTGCAGCCACCTCCTGGCTGCCCGGCATGGTGGGTGTGCTCCCTCCGTGAGCTCTGAGCCCCTGGGACCCTTTCTGAAGGCCCTGCCCCTCTCCTTCCTTCAATATGGCTGCTCATCTTGCCTCTTGGGCTCTCCTGTGGACAGGGGCCCTATCTGTGATTCCATGTGTCACAGGGCTCAACAAGTGACCAAATAAGCAGTCCTCCGTCAGTGGCAGACTAGTCAGGGACATGGACATGCTCAGTGCTCCGGACAAAGCAGGAGCAGTGGAGCAGTGTCCCTCGGAGCCAGGAAAGGCCCCTATGAAACAGCCGAGCCCTCCCTACCAATGAGACAGGTTTATACAAGCCTAGTCTTCACTCCACTAGGTTCTCCTCCTAGAACCTAGGGGCCTGTCACTAACACCGAGGGCTGAATTCTCCTCAAGAAAGGCATGAGGTGGCTTGACCCTGTGTTGTAGGTAAAAGGGAGGTGGGACTAGAAAAGGAATAGGGAGTCCTAAGGCTTGGCTCCAATGGGTCTTGCTTCCCAAGAAAACCCCCTGGGGAGGCCTCCTGGGTTGTTCTTGAGACTTTGATGCTATTTATTATCTGGCTTGGGCTCCATGCCCCTCCCTGGTAGCCCACAGGGTCAGACTGCCTTCCTTTAATGAGCCTGCAATTTCCATTTCTTGGGTTTCGTGCCCCCTACACACTGGCTGAGTAAAATGGAATCTGGGGAACAAGCTGCCATTCCCAATACTTACTTTTACTTTGTAGATTTGGAGCTTCACAAAGGGAAGACTTCTCACAATATGAAATGTGTCCCCCCCACCCCCGCAAACAGGGCTCTATTGGGCAGTAGAGAGCTCCCTGTCCCTGGGGTAATATAGAGGCTGGATGTCTCCCTAGTGAGGATGCTGTCAAGGACACTGCTGGGCTGAGAGTAGGAGGACAGTTGGACCTTGCTGGTCCCCAAATTCTAGGGTTCCAGGGTCCTCAGGTCCCTCCGGTTCTCTCTCTCTAGGGACTGAATCAGAGTTAGACCTGCACTGGCCTCCACTGGGGCGTTCCCGGCCTCAGGCCACAGACTTGGCTCCCTGATGGCTGCTCTGAGGATGCCACCATGGTGGGCACTGGCTCAGCAATGGGGTGGAGGTGGACCCTGGACAGAGGCACCTACACTCACATAGAGGATAGGAGACCCGGGCCCACGGCTGCTTCACAGACTCCCCAGCACAGAAGAGAAGTCTCATACCAAGGCTCTGTCTCCCATCTGAGTCCTCGGTGCCTTGGCTCCTGCGTCGGTGGCTGCCTTGGCTGGTAGCCTGGCCTGGGCCGCCTGCAGCTGAAAAGCAAACCTCGCACTTAATATTGGATTCTGCTTGGAACTGTGGTGCCTGAGTGCAGTGCCCCCATGCTGCCCCCGGGTGTGTGGTTACTGATGTTACCGGTTCACCTTTTAGCTCACTTTAGGACCATTAATGGAGGAACCTTCCCCTAGAAAATGCTCTGCAATGGGAGAGGGTTTAATGGATTGTTGGCCCCATCGCCCAGCCACATACCAGAGTAGCACCAGGATTTACTAACAGCTTAATACATAATAATCCTGCAGCCGTGGTCCATATCCCAGAGTTCTGTGCACAGTCTGGGAGGCGTAGCATAAAGGGACTATGGACTTCATGTACTCAACTAGGAGACAGGGTCAGAGATGCAGAGAAACCTGCCACATGGGCTCATGGCCTGTAGCCAAGCCCAGCACTGCATACAGACAGCCAGCTGACCGCTTTCCCAGTTGTTCATATGAACACCAGACTGTGTCTGACAAGGCTGGAGGTGGCCTGCCCTCCCTCTCTGACCTCATCTTGCTTCACTCTTGGCCACACGGGTTTCCTCCCAGACTTTCTTCCCCACTCAGGGCCGTGGGATCTGCTGGGCCCTCTGCATGGGGCCCCACTCCCCACCTTACCAGTGTGGCCCCTTCCCACCCTCCACGGACCCACAGTGTGCACCCACTCCTCTATGAGGCCCTCAGTGCTGGGTCTGTCTCTGAGGAGGCAAGGCCCGGGCCTATTTGCTCAGAGCCTGAGATGGTTCTCAAACACTTTGTTGTAGAATAAAGACGGTCTCATTCAATGCCCACCATGACAACTGAGGAGAATTTTCGGGGCGCAACAGAATTGGATCTGCAATACAGCACCACCACGTGCTATACGACTTGAGAACGCCCCTAACCTCTTCAAGCTCCAGCTTCTTCAGCCACATGAGGAAGCTACATAGGTTTTCTCTAGCATATGGATTCCATTCCAGCTCCTAAGGGACCATGAACTGCTTGCTTTAGGCTGTGTCCTTGCAAGACTGGAGGGGTCTGTGACTAGCTATGGGAGGGCAGGGGCAGCAGGAAGAGGAAGATGGGCAAAAGTGAGACCAAGTGGAGGGGTGCCCTGGCACAAGGTTCCCTGTTAATGTATTTAGCAGACATTTATCTAGTACTTGCTACCTGCCAGGCACTGGTCGGAGTTTTTTACACTTAATCTTTAGAAAACCTTAGGATGAGTACTCTTGTTACTGTCATGTGACAGATGGAGGAGACTGAGGCACAGTGAGTTTATAGCCTGTCCAAGTCACAAACCAAGGCAGCATCGGAGCTAAGATTCACCTCTAGGTCAGGCTCCGGGTCTGCGTCCTAACCACTATGCCAGCTGCCTCCCCGAGCTCAGTGTCCCCCTTGCTTCCTGACACACTGTCCCCTTTCAGGATGCGACAAAGACTGAGGAACCCTTTGCCATCACTGACCCACAAGCCCTTCCAAGGGACCCAAAGCATCTAAGTGTGGACCCCGCTCTGCAGCAGTGGCCCAGGGTCCTGGGAGTGCCCTCCAGAGGTGGCAATGACCAAGGCCCCTCACTTCCCGCTCCAGCTCCCGGACGCGATTGCTCAGCTGCTTCACTCTGGTTTTCGCACCCTCTGACTCTGCCATCAGCGCTCGGTTCTTTTTGGACAGCTCGACAATTTTGGTGGCGATCACATCCCCGGCCACACCAGCTGTCCCTAAAATGAAGGAAAACTGTGAGGTCAATTAAACACACAGGCCCACACGTCCAAACTCATGCCCCACTACCAGCAGCCCTGGCGTTTGAAGCGCTAAAACACTCACGAAAGGGCAGCGGCTCAGGGGAGTGACCACACACCCAGGCACCCTGAAACCCCATTCCAATAAGTAGAAACGCAGCCCCTCAGGAAATTACAAAATCCGGAAGCAGAGTTTTAATTCTATGGGATATCAGTTTATTGCCCCAAATCTCCATGCCCTCCTCGGTGACAAGGTTACACACCCACACCCTGTGCTCTGTGCCCTCCAGCCAATAGGGTGTGTCCCCTCGACCCCTCTATGCCCACCTGACTCTGGGCTCAGCCAATGACTTGTTTGGCCAATGGGTTGTTAGCAGATGAAGCACAGGTAGAGGCTTGAAAAGCACTTGTTCAGTTAAATCCCCCTCTTTTCATTCATGCCATCTCTACAAGAGAGATGTGGAGAGATGGCCCAGCTGGCCAGGCCCAGGAAGAGGAAGAATAAAGCAAACCACCCTAGCCAAGCCTGACCTAGATCTGCTGAGCCCCAATTAACCCCAGATGGTTGAGCTCAATACATGCTTATTGCTGAATGCCGCCAAGATCATGTGGCTGTTTCTTACACAAAGTTTTGTGGTGACCCCTAGAGGCATGCACCCATTTAATAAATATTTATTGGTTTTCACCAAGTGTCGGGCACTCTCGGTACTGGGGATTCAATGGTGAATAAAAAAGACTTATGGAGTTTACATTCCAGCAGCAGAGACAGATAATTAAAAAAGTAAATATATATGCATTCCAGCACCTGAGAGGATTACCTGCTATGAAGCTGGGAAGGGGATGAGAGGGATTGGGGTGGCGCTATTTTAGATAGAGTGGTCAGGAAGGAAGGCCTGTCTGTGGAGATATGTGTGAACAGAGACTTGGCTGAATGAAAAGTGAGGGATCAAGCCATCAAGAAGTGTGTTCCCAACCAGGAAGGGTATTCTAAGAAAAGGACACAGCAAGTGCAAAGGCCCAGGGGCAGGAATATATTTGGAGTATCTGAGGACCATCAAGCAGGGCAGAGTAGCTAGAACACAGTGGGCAAGGGCAGGAGGCTGTGGGAGAGGTAGCTCGCAGAGTGTGAATGTGGGAACGTGAACTGTATGGGGCCGTGCAGATGGCCGGCAACGGGAGCTAGCCCAGCTCGGCTCCTGACTGACGGGGTAGCCTCACACCGGCACAGCAGCAGGTCTGGTCAGATGGTCTGCAAGTTCTCTGAATGCTTCTGACATTCCAGCAGTGGGTAACCGGCAGAGACACCTTCTTAGGCCTGCTTTTTAACACAACTATTGTGTGCCTCAGAACAGACTAAGAGTGAAAACTGGTGGAAAGTATACAAGGGTGCTTGATGGTTTTCAAACCGACCCAGCCCAGGCCTGCGGCTGCCCCTGGCCTCCTCCTATCTGCTGCAGAGGCTGGAGACACTTCAGGAGAAAGGACTCAGAACATGGGGTTAGAAACCAGACCTAGAAGTACACGTGGTCGAGCAGTGAGTTTTCTGTGTTATATTTTCCTTCCAGGACTCAAAAGCAGTATAAATCCCAGAACTAGACATCATGAAGAAGTCCAAGAGAAGCCCTCTCTGGTCTAAAGGGCAGGAAGGTTGAGGCACCTGGGTGGCTCAGTCAGTTAAGTGTCCAACTTCGGCTCAGGTCATGATCTCACGGTTCATGAGTTTGAGCCCCACATGGGGGTCTGTGCTCAGAGCTCAGAGCCTGGAGCCTGCTTCAGATTCTGTGTCTCCCCCTCTCTATGCCCCTCCCCCACTCACACTCTGTCTCTCTCTCAAAAATAAGTAAACATTAAAAAAAAATTAAAGGGCAGGAAGGGGGGCTCAGAGAAAACAAGAAAAATCCTCTGTTTTTTTTTTTTTAATTTTTTATTCTTTTCCAAGCCCCACTCTTGAAGTTGCAACCCCATGATAGGGGGGCAGCAATGAATGGGCAAGGACAGAAATGCTAAATATCTGGGCAAATATAATAGACTATCTTTGTCTCCTTAGGCTCTATAAAATATGTGTAATAGTTGAGAGTAAATATTATAACATTATCTGTTGGGATTTTCAATATATAGAGATATAATACGTACAAAAGCTGCACTATTATTGGGGAGGGCAAAGGGACTGATATGGTGGTAGTTTCTTTGTTCCACTTGAACTGGTAAAATACTAATTCTAAGCAGACTGTGAAAAGTTATGTATTTTGTGATTGCCTGAGCAATCACTAAAAAATTATGCAAAGAAATATACTTTAATAAAAAACAGAATTGGGGGCACCTGAGTGGCTCAGTTGGTTAGGTACCTGACTTCAGCTCAGGTCATGATCTCAGTTTGTGAGCTTCAGCCCTACATAAGGCTCTGTGCTCACAGCTCAGAGCCTGGAGCCTGCTTTAGATTCTGTGTCTCTCTCTCTCTCTCTGCCCCTTCCCGCTCATGTTCTGTCTCTTCCTCTCTCTCTCTCTCTCTCTCTCAAAAATAAACATCAAAAAAAAAAAAAAACCTTAAAAAAAAACCCCAGAATTAAAGCAATCACTAAAAATCCATCCAAAGGAGAACCAGTCTGTCAGCTGTCAGCAGCCTGTCCCTCGAGGCCTGATCTAAACACACGTGCTGGGTCAGTCAGACCTTTCTCTTCAAAATTTGACGTTGGAAATCAGAAATGGTGACTGCACAGCGCAGACTGGATTTAAGAGGTCCCGAGGAAGTGCTGGGGCTGGCAGAGACAGCAAAGAGACAGCACGGGCAGGCCGGGCGAGACAGAGTCGCCCCTGTGTCGGCAGGCTCCTGGGGAGAGAAGTGTCTCCTGCCTCACCCCAGGAGCCCATCAGCTTCTCTGTGACCCTGTCGAAGGGCAAGCTGCCCCTTCACATCTGAACCCCAGCCAGGCTGGGTGTGTTTTTCTATTCCTCACAATGCAGGTCCTTCCCCTTGGTGTGATTTTTGTTTTAGAAAAGGCCAAAGAATGGAGTGAGGTATAATAGTGACCAAGGGCCTTTAGGACACCAAATTCCTGTTGGCTGTTAATTCACTACTGGTCCTCTGCATGCACCTACCCGTAAATACTGGCTCTCAAACGCTGGGAGGGACGCTCTGGCGGATGCCGGGTGAGGCCCGTTGTTATCTGTGGTTGGTTACACCGACTTTCTGGTTTAGTCAGCTACCTGGGAGTTGCTCAACGGGTGTACATGGAACAGAGGACAATCAGGGCCAAGGTCCCCACCAGATCTGCAGGGCCAAGGTCTAGCTCATAACCACACAGAGCCAATGTCCAGCCCACACCCACAGAGCTAAGGTCATCCCCAGACCACAGGGCCAATGTCCCTACCAACAGAGCCAAGGTCCAACCCAGGCCTGAAGGGCCAAGGCCCGCTCTAGACCCTACTGAGTCCCAGGAAATCCCCTCGGAACAGCTAACTTCCCTGTCCCATCCACCTTTCAGGAGCAGCAAGCGCTGTAGCATGAATGCCTGCTTCCACTGGGGCTTTTCCACATCCACAACACAGTGTCTGAGCCAGAACACCAAGATAAGACAGACAAACATGCAGCAAGCACCCACGGACAACCCCTGTCATGAGTCCTAGCCAGGTCGCCCAGAATGCCTGCCCACTGTCCCTGCTGCTCCTGCGCCCCCATGTCCCGGCACACTGGCCTCCTCGGCCTGCTCTCTTCCTTTACCTCTCCTTCGTTTCCAAGACTCATCTACACACCCTTGGCACTCTCCCTCTGCCCTGCCCAGGGGCGCCACGGCAGCTTGGCCAGCCCCCTGGATTTCGGGCCAGGCACTCTCACAGCAATGGTGGAGCTACCTGTGAAGGCAAATCTGTCCTCTTCTATTTTCTTTTTGAGGTGTTTGATTTCAAAGTCCCTTTCCTTCAGCAGCTTATACAATCGTCCATTTTCATCCACCGTCTCCCTGAGCTGCTCTCGAAGGTATGCGACCTCATCTTCAAGCATCCTATGAGGGCAAGGGCAGAATTACAGACACCGAAGGCAGGAGGCCGGCCTCCTCTGCCCAGGCTTGTACCTGGTTGGGCACTAGGTGGGGAAAAGAACTCGTCTGTACAAAATAGAAGATGTCAATGAGCAGAGTTTAACACATCGTTCTCAGAACTGAGTGACTACGCACACACACTCACACACGCATGCACACACATGAAAGGAGAAAAAAGGCTTGAATAACATTGTTTACTATGGATTTATGAAAGGGCTATATAACCGAGTGCCCCAAGAATTCATACTTGTTCAAGTGTCCATGGAACATGGATAAAAATATATCATATTATAGGCCACAAAGGCAATCTTAGCAAACTCCACATAATGGACACCATACAGACCTTTTTGTTTAATGGCAATTGACTAAAATCAGAAAGAAATACTAAAAATACAGCAAAAAACTAAAAAACAAAACCCCAAGCCCATCATATGTTTGGGACTAAAAAAACAAAAAACAAAAAACAAGAAACCTACATTCCTGGGCTGCCTGGGTGACTCAAGTCAGTTGAACATCTGACTTTGGGTAAGGTCATGATCTCATGGTTTGTGAGTTTGAACCTCACATCAGGCTTACTGCTATCAGCACAGAGCCCACTTCAGATCCTCTGTCCCCTTCTCTCTCTGCTCCTCCCCTGCTCGCACTCTCTCTCAAAAAATTATTTTTTAAAAAACCACATTCCTAAATTATTTATAGGTTGAGAAGAAGTCATAGCATGTATCATGAAGCATTTAGAACAGATTGCAGTAGCAATATATATAAAAATTTGTGAGATGCACATAAAGTGATACTCAGAAGGACAATGAGAGTCTTTTTTTTTTTTTTTTTTGAGAGAGAGAGTACACGCAGGCAGGGGAAGGGGAGAGAAAGAGGGAGGGGGAGAGAGAGAGAGAGAGAGACAGAGAGAGAGAGAGACAGAGAGAGACAGAGGATCCAAAGCAAGCTCTGGGCTGACAGCAGTGAGCCAATGTGGGGCTCGGGCCCGTGAGCTATGAGCTCATGACCTGAGTTGAAGTCAGACACTGAACCAACTGAGCCCCCCAGGTGCCCCGAGACACTGGTAGTCTTAAGTGCATGTGCACACACACATACATATGAGAAAGCCACATAGGACCTGTCTAAGCCTTAAGTTGAGCCTAGGCCTGTAGGTTTCAGGTAAACCTGACAGAAAATCAGAGCAGGTGGTTGGTTTTGGTCATCACAAGTTGTCTCCAGCACTTGAAAACATGAGAACCATGTGACTGATGGGTCTGTGATCACATCTACTGTGAGGCACAGAACAGGCTCCCTAGGGACAGTTGTGTAGGAAGCGAGTAAGTTACAGAAGTTACAGGGAACAGTTATTAGTTAACAGCTGGTGTCATCATTACTGTTGTTAATTCTACCAGTGGCTCGAGCTTCACCAATTCCGGTTTCTCTTATGTGGGGAAAGATCATTTGGAAACACAGATCTGGGGTTAACTTAGAGCTAATATCTAGGAGCCACAGGAATTTTTCCAATTATTGTGCAACCTGTATGTTTCTCCTATTAGCATTTTTTAGTGGAACGGTTTGAAAGTTGAGAAACCATTAAAAAGTAGGATCTGAGGATGGGGAAGATAGATTCTGGGCCAAACCAGAAGTGAAGAGACGACTCAACAACTATTGTGGAGTTTTTTTCTTTGACTAGCAGAGAATTTTGCATCGATATAGACTTCGGCTTCGACAACCAGTATAAATCAACATGCATTGCATTTAGAGCAAAATGAGAAGATTCTAGACTCTTTTCAACCTTTTCACCAACTGTGAAAACCCAAGGAGCCCGTCAAGAGCTTCCTTAGGATAGGTATGATTATGGTTGTTATGTGTCAGGAAAGGGAACTGGCGTAGAATGAGCTCAGATGAGAATTTGCAGTAATCATCATTTATGACCAACCAGCTCCTCAGAAACCCGAACATAGTTTTCATGAAAGAGAGCCTGAATAAGAAAATCCAAACGAATAAACTACACCCTGATGAGTTTCAAAGGTCCAGTTTGACTTTAAATAAGTTTTATATACATTTCATATCCACAGGAGCACAGATCTATCAGACGTGAGTCTTCAGTAATGACCTCTGTGTCAAAACCTCTGAGGCTCAACTTGTACACACGCATTTAGTCAACCTGATTGTCCTGCTGTCTGTGATCATTTCTCCCCCACCTTCCCTACCTCCCTCCAGTGCTCCTGAGAGGGTTCAAACTTGCATTTACCTCTGCTCGAAGCTGTTTTTCGAGTTTTGCTCCCCGGCTTGAAGAAGGCTGAGGCCATCAGAGATCTCCAAGGGCTCTTTTTGGTCATCAACTTTGCTTTCGAGGCTCAGTTCCTTTTCCTTCTGTTTCTCCATCTGCTTCTGCAACCTTTTGCGCTGCATCTCCTGCATGGCCTTGAACTGGAGCCTCAAGGTGTCCTGTGTACCTTCATCTGCTGCCATCTTGCCCTAGGAGTAGGAAAAGAAGCCTGCGCAGAAGCAAACCCCAGAAAGTACACATTTACATTTCCCAAGAGTACTCAGCACACAGTCAGCTCTGTCTATAGCCTCCAAGTCTGGAGTGCCCTGCTTAGCCTTGTGTGTATCCCTATGGAAGCTCAGAAGACCCACCCTCACCTTAAATCCCCTGAAAGCCAAGGCTGAGCTGAACACGTCCCCTCAACCCCCGCCCTGAATGTGCCACCAGACTGCTCCCCATTGCTCAGACTCAACAATGCCCTCCTTCCTGTCTCTGAAAGCAGTGGCTCTCAACACGGACTGGATATTATAATCTCCTAAGGGAGATCGAACCAATTAAATCCCAATTTCCAGGAGTGGAGTTCAGACATCACTACTTTTTAAAATTTAAGTATAATTTACACATGGTAAAGTACATAAATCCTGAGTATTACAGCTCAATGAGCCTTTCATAAGCATACATCCCTGGGGTGACCACCTGGATCAAGGTATAGGTACTTGCTGTCCCCAAGCAGACTATCTTGTACCCTCTCCAGGCAGTCACTCCTCCCAAGAAACCACTGTTCTGACCTGTGCCATTGAAGATAAGTTTTATGTGTTCTTTTTAATCAGCTCTATTGAAGTATAAGTCATGGACAATTAAAGATGCCATTTTATGTATGCAAAGGAGTCTTGACAAATACATATACGTGTGTAAACCACCAGCAGTGGCACTATAGAACATTTCTATCACAGCAAAAGAGTTCCTTTGTGCCCTTCTGCAGTCAGCCTCCCTGCCAGTCCCAGTCCCAGGCAAACTCTGATCTGCTTTTTGTCACTTACATTTTGCCTTCTCTAGGATTTCATATAACTGGAATCTTATAGTAGGTAGTCTTTTGTTTTGTTTTGCTCGTGTGTGTGTGTGTGTGCGCACACTTAGTAGTACCTTTTGGAGATTTATTAATATTGTTGCATTCATCATTAGTTCATTCCTGCTTATTGTTGGGTAGTAACCCATTGAATAAATATATCACAGTTTGTTCATATATTCACCTGTTATTGGACCCCTGAGCTATTTCCATTTTCAGCTATTATGAATAAAACTATTATGAACATTCATATATACAAGACTGTCTTTGTGTGAGCTTTTACTTCCCTTGGGCAAATACACAGAAGTGGAAATGCCAGCTTATATGGTAAATTCATGTTAGCTTTATAAGAAACTGATAAATTGTTTTCTAGAGTGGCTGTAACATTTTACACCCCCACCAGCAATGTTGGAGAGTTCCAGTTGCTCCATATCCTTGTCAGCACGTAGTATGGTCAGTCTAAGTTTTAGTCTCTCTCGTGACTATGTAGTAGCATCTCAATGTGGTTTTAATTTGCATTTCCCTGATATCAAATTATATTGAGCATCTTTTCATGTGCTTACTGGCCATTTTTTATATCTTCTTTTGTGACATGTCTATTTATATTTTTTGCCCATTTTTTAAATCACATTGTCTGCTTATTATTGAGTGGTCAGAGCTCCTCATACATTCTGGGTGGTTTTATCTACTTTTGAACTTCAGGTAAGCAGAATAAAAGAGCACGGACACTGGAATTTTTTAATGGCCCCCACATGATTTTAAAGTGTAGCTGGTGTTAAGCATCCCTGCCTAAAACCAAACCAAAGTCACATCACCTATACACCATCCAACTAGTCCTACATCTTGTTGATTCTCCATAAATGTCTTCAGATCTGTCCGTGTATTTCCAGCCCCACTCTCATTATGCTCATGGCCACCTCAGGGCATTTGCACTTGCCATGCCCTCTCCCTAGAATGCTCTCCTCCCAGGCATCCACTTTACTCACTTCTCTCAAATGTCACCTTATCAGAGAGGCCCCTGCACTCTGTAGAATGCAGAGTTTTATTGTAGAAAACTTTCTTATTCTCACTTCCCACGCCCTGTACCCTGCTGTATCTTTCTCCACAGCACTTAGCTTCACCTGACACACTAAATTTATTGATTGCTTCACTCCCTCTCTGCCAGTCCTACAATGGCAGGCACTGTGTGACGTTCACTGTTGGATCCTCCGTGCCTAGAACAGGGCCTGGTGTGTAGCAGGTAGGATGAGTATTTGGTGAACAAATGGCAGATGGTTCTGTTCCTAGGACTTTTCGAGCAGGTCCCTACTGCTCTGGCTGCCCTCTCCTTCTTTCCACTTGTAGTCTATCCTGCACTAGCTGAGGAAACACTTTATTTAAAGCACAGCTCTGAGCCTGACACGCCCATGCACCAAAAAACCTCAGTAGATGCCCATTAGCTGCAAAACCAAGTCCAAAGGCATTAAAGGCATTGGGGGATTAAGTCTCTGGCTCTCCTTCCAGCCAACTGTCCCCTTCATAAGGCCAGTTCTAGTGTCATCTTGCTCCTCTGTCCCTACATGTCCTTCTTCCCTAGACTTAAACCTGGCTGGTTCCCCCAGGCCCAGCACAAACACCACATCCTCTCCTGACCCTCCAGGAAGAACATGCTCCCTTCCTGGCCACCCCCAGCCGCTCCGTGTATGCATTTCCACTGTACTTATCTCCACCCTGTCCACAGGGTGGTCCCAGAGCCCATACCCAGGGCTTCTTAAAGCTGTCTTAATATTGAATCTGTGGGGATACAATTTAAAAGTACTGATGTCCAGCCTCTGGGCCCAGAGGATTCAATCTAATTAGTCTGGGGTGGAGACCAGGCATGGGGCTGTGTTAGTGCTGCCCAGGTGGTTGGGATGTGCTGAGAATTGAGCCCGCAGTATGGCCATTGAGCCTGTTGGTGTTACCTTGGAAGTCCTCACCGTAGCTCTGCCCTGTAAGAGGAACTCTGCAGTAAAGAATTAACTCAGCAAGTCTGGGTTGTCCACACCCTGCACATTCCAAAGGAAGGTTTGGCCCTTGACCTGCTCTGAAGGAGGTAACCTCTAAGTCTTTGGTATTATCCTGCCTGACAACAATGTCTTCCTTTACCTGGGGGCCTTGGACCACTCCAGATGGTCTATGCTAACAGTGTGATTTTATGATGGAGACCTTGGGCCGTATCAGCTTTACCTCTGGAGGGGTGGGACATTGAATGACTAAGGTCAGCCATGTAGCAGTCAGCCATGCCTGGGAGACTGACGCCCAGTAAAACCCTGGACCCCAGAGCTGGGGTGAGCTTCCCTGGCTGGCACCATGCATGTCGTCAGGCAGTGTTGCTGGGAGAAGTAAGCACTGTTCCCGAGACCCCACTGGGAGAGGACAACTAGAAGCTTGTACCTGTGTCTCCTGGACTCTGCCCAGTGTGCCCTTTTCCTTTGCTGATTTTAATCTGTACTCTTTCATCAGAATTAACTGTATAACAGTTTGTCTGAGTTCTGTGAGTGCTTCTACCAATCATGGAGGCTGAGGATAGTCTTGGGGACCCTCCAACTACAGGAACGCGTGGACACCTCTGCTGAATGTGTGACAGTCATAGAAAGTCTCCACTCAGACAAACAAGGGTTTTTACCAGGGGGGCCATAGGCATGGCTGACTGCTGGCGCAGCTTACCTTAGTCACTCAATTTCCCATCTCATCTTTTGGGACATCTAGGGATATAATGTAACTTAACAATTGGACTCAATGTTATATAAACAGGAAAATCAGACTTTTTCTGTAAAGGGCCAGATAGTAAATATTTTAGGCTTTGTGCACCATATGGTTTCTGTTACAAGTACTGTATTCTGCTGTTGTAGTGGAAAGCAGCAATAGACAAGACAGAAATGAGTGGGTGTGGGTGTGGCTGTGTTCCAATAAAACTTTATTACAAAAATAGGCAGTGAGCTGGTTTTGGACTGTGAGCCTTAGTTTGCCAACCCAATTGACGGGAATTTCACCTCAAAAAGTGCCTAGAGATCGAAGAAAACCCTATTGGGCCTATTATTTGAAAATATAACTAAAGCGTTTAAAAATAAGTTTATCCTGTGATTCCCTATTTTTGTAGATGATAAGAAGGGACCATCATAGACTTCATTTTCCAAATTGGGTCACCTTGCAGAGTGAAAGGAAGAGCTATTAATAATCATTCTGGGTCAACAGCAACTTGGAAAAGCAACTTGGAGGCTGTGACTAGCGTATAAAGCAGTGGTTCCCACCCCTGCTACACACTGGAAACACCCGGAGCTTTTAAGATAGTGGTGCCTGGGTCCCACACTCAGGGATCCTGAAGTCATTGGTCAGGGTGTGGTCTGGAGATTGGACACTGCTGGTCTGGCCTACCCAGACAAGTAGCCTGGCCCAAGCTGAAACAGCACCTGAGTTTCAGGGTGAACTTGCTCTGTACCAGCTGTGTGAGTCTAGAAAGTTTCTAGACCTCTTTGGGCCTCAATCCTTCTTCATCAGGCAGGAGATGAGATGGAGACCATGGATGTGCTGTAAGGGGCAAATGCAAAATGGGGGTGGGGGGGCGGTGCATGAAGATAGTTTGTCAGCTATGCATAGTAGGAACAAAATACTATTTTTTTCTCCCTCCCTGGTGGTCTCTCTTAGGGACTCCCTTCCTCCTCTTGCCCCACACACGGAAGCTTCCTGTCCCTCAGTGATTCTTGTGACCCATCAGCAGAAAGACTTCTCTGGCTGCTGGGCCACAGTCACCCAGCCCCACGACATGGCTCCCTCTAGCCTCCACAGTCACTCCTTCACATCACAAGGTTACCTCCTCTGTACCTTATCTCCTGCCTGCTAACCCCAGTATCCACCTAGTACCTCCCCATCTCTCTGGCTGCCTGCTTCCCACTTTCCCTGGGCCTTCTCTGGGTACCTCTAACCTATACTGCACCTGATCACTTGGGACTTTTCTAAAACCAGATCTAAGTGGCTCCTGTCGCTCGAAGACCCTGCCAGGACTCATGGAGGACACTTCAGCTGGTCTGAGCACTGCATCCATCCCACATTTTTCTTTAACTTTCCCAGAATGTTCCGTGAGGATTTGAATTTGTTGTCAACATTTAAATATCTGTAGATTTCAAGTAAATCCATATTTCCAGCTTCTTTTTGAAAAGTTTACAGGTTTGGCCATGCTGGGTCCATAATCGCATGGACAGCAGCTACTGGGCAGAGGGAATTCCATCTGGGCAGGCTATGTTCTTTCCACTCAACACCATCCCTACCACTCCCAGATGCTGCAGCCGGCACAACCACGTTGGCTGTCTGGTATTGTTTATAAATGTTATTCTTTCTCTCACACCTGCTGGATCCACCCACTTTCATTTCCCATCAGCCCCTGCAAATGTTTGGTTTTGTAACTCCTCCCAATGCTCAAGCCTGGAGGCATCTCAGAGGATTGTTTCAGCCACTCTACCTTCCTGAGATGCCTTGCTCCCTAAGCTCTTCCCTCCTGGCCCCTTCTCCTTCCCCAAAACTCCTGTTTAGCCTTGAGGATTCCCCTGGGGACACTCTGTGGGCTCCCAGAATCCCCCAGGCATCCCTTGATCATTAAACTTACCTCAATGTATTATAATTATCTATGGCTTTGTTTCTATTCCTTCCTTTTACTAAGAGGACTCTTAATGTCTTATTTCCTAATTTTCAGCATCTTGCTCAGAATGGGCCTTCAATGAATATTTGTAGAATTGTCACTGAATATAGCAGGTGCTCAAAGAAGAAAGAAAAAAAAAATGGATGGATGATACAGAGAGCAAACTGGTAGTTGCCAGAGAGGAGGGGGGTGGGAGATGGGCAAAATTGGTGAAGCGGGGTGGGAGCTACAGGCTTCTAGTTGTAGAATGTATAAGTCATGGGATGAAAGGCACAGCACAGGGAATATAGTCAATGGCACTGCAACAGCGCAGTGACAGGTGGTGGCTACCCTAACTGTGGTGAGCACAGTGTAACACAGAGATGTCGAATCACTATATTGTGCACCTGAAACTAATGAAACATTGTGTGTCAACTATACTTCAATTAAAAAAATTTTTTTAATGTTTTTATTTTTGAGAGATAGAAAGAGACAGAGGACAAGCAGAGGAGGGGCAGAGGGAGAGACACACACAGAATCTGAGGCAGGCTCCAGGCTCGGAGCTGTCAGCACACGCCGGGCTTGAACCTATGAACCGTGAGATCATGACCTGAGCTGAAGTCGGACGCTTAACCAACTGAGACACCCAGGTGCCCCTATTTCAATTTTTTCATATAAAAAACGCTTAAAAATGAATAAGTAAATAAATGAATGAAGAATAACTTGTATAGCCTTTTTTTTCTATTCCTGATGTGCACTTGACATCACTGGGGAACAGGTACTTCTTGGATGTACACTGTTTTCTGGCAAATTAGTCTCTCTTGCTTCAGTTTCCTCATCTGTGAAATGGGATGATAATCATTATATACTTCACAGGGTGGCTGTGAGGATTAAATGAGACAATGCATGGAAAGTATGTATTACAGTGCCTGGCACGTGAACACTCCTGACAGTTTGGCTATTATCATCTTTCTCATCATATAAAATGGGTTGTCCTCAACCCAGTCAAGCCTGTGGGAGGCAGACAGCATGTCTACACTTGCAGGGCACCTTTGGTCTACATCAGCCGCCAGGGCATCAGCATCTGCTCAGTCAGGGATTTGGATGTAGTTGGTCTGGGCTGTGGCCTGGGCATCGTTCTATTTTATTTTTTTAATTTTATTTATTTTTTGCATCTATTTTTAAAATGTCCCAGGTGACTCTAATGATGAGGTAGGCCTGAGAATAAGGGTGGTAGGTACTCTGAGAGGCTGGGAAAACCTGCAGGAGAGGGAGGCCCCTGGGTCAGCCTGAAGTTGAGTGCTAAGGAAAACTGGCTCAGGTGGGAGAAGAGGGTGCGGGGTAGGGGCACTGAGGGCTGTCCTGCCAGAAGAAGAGCGTTTCAGAGAGACTGTGATGACTGTGGGGAATCGAGCAAGGCTCAGGATGGCCAGGAGGCAGGGCAGAGGTTTGGGGAAGGACTGGAAAGAAGGTCTTATCTAGCCCAACTAAGGAGCCTGAACTTCAACCTGAGGATGATGGGGATGTTCAGAGGTCAGAGACAGGATCTCACTTGCATTTTGTGAAGCTGGAGGCAAAGGGGGCTAGTTGGGAGGATGGTTCTGGGAAGGAACTTGGTCTTAAATCAAGGCTGCAGCAGTGGGGATGGAGAATGGGGAAAGGGAATGATGCCAAATGGAGGAGATGTGAGGCAAGTGTGCAGCATGGAAGGAGAGGGGGAGTCTAGAGGGTTTGGGTTTGAGTGGCTGGGGAAATGGTGGTTCCAGGCAGAGGAGTTTTCCAAGCTGCTGGCAAGCCCAGTGTCGGGCACTGCTGAGTTTGAGACTCCCTAGGCTTTCCACATGGAGATGCTGGGTGGACCTGGGGCTCAGAAGGGCAGCCTGACCTGGGGCCTCAGGTGGTCAAGACTGGGGTGTGGACAAAGCACTACGGGGAAAGGGTGAGTAGGAGGTTAAGAAGGAGGTGGGAGAGAGAAGGGAAAGACGGAGGAAGAAGAGATGGCGGGGAGCAGATAAGAGGTGAGCAGACATTACCAGGCAGAGACAGGGACAGACGGGTGAGTCTGAACAAAGAAGAGGCAGGGTGGGCTGATCAGGGCCAAGGCTATGGGGGCAGGAAGCTGCAAATAGGGGCAATTGAGGGTGGATGCCAGGAACCTTCTGAGATGGGCCCCGGACCACATTCTTTCTCTTCCTAAACAATTTAATTGCAAATCAAGGTAGACCCTAGACCAAAGACAACATGGATCTCAGTAGGGGATGCTGATTCCCAGGAAGCAGAAAGGAAAACTTTTACTTTTTAAAAGCAAATAACAGTAATGCTAAAGCTAAATTTTTCAAAACACCCCTTGGCCCTGCCTGATTCCTGACTACTTCATGACAGTGTGGTTGGTGTATATTAAAAGTAAGAACAAAAATATGCCGGCCGTTTATATTTTGGGGGGTTCAGATGAAAGAATGGAAGACTTTCTGTCACCTTCCACCTACCCTCAAGGTAGAAACTGTCATGTTCCATCTCTGAATCTTGTCTTTGCAGTACAAGCCAGCATGGGTATGCAGTGGGTGCTAAATTAACATTTGTGCCATGAATGAATAAAGGGACCACAGCAGCAATTTTGGCTTTGGAGCAAACAGCACTAAAAACACGCAACTTGATTTCCTTTGCTCATGTAGGATGTGGGTCAAAAGATCACTCAGCAAATATTTATTGGCATATGAATAGCTCTCTCCTCATGGAGCTTATAGTCTGGTGGAGGAGACAGACATTGATCAAATGATTACATAAAAAAGCATAAAATGATAATTGTGATGTTCTGAAGGAGATACATAGTGCTGATAGTCTCTATCAGGGAGTTTGATGTAGTCTGGGGGAAACCAGGAGAGTAATCCCAAGGAAGTGAGCTGTGACCTGAAGTACAAGTAGGAATTAAGTAGAGGAAGAACACTTGGGGCAGAGGCACAGCATATGTAAAGGCTCTGTGGCAAAATGAAAAATGGCAGTGCCTCTAATGATCAGTGCCCTCTACTCCCCCTGCATATGTAAGCCATCAGCAAATTCTCTCCGTCTACATTCAGAATATACCCGGAATCTGAACACTTCCCACCTCCTGATCCTTACTGTAACCTCCTAACTCATGTCCATACATCTGCCCTTGCCTTCCACCCACATCAGCCAGAGTGACCCTGTTAATAGGTAAGTCAGACCATGCTCACCACAGCATAAAAATAGGGCCTGGCTGTAATCTGGTTCCTCTTCCAAATCATCTTTCATTATCAAGAATGCATCAAACTCACAGACTTTCACCCTGGCTGTCCCTCTGCTGACATGTTCTTCCCAGGATATTTACATTTAGTTCCAGGATTTTTGTTGTTGTTGTGGTTGTTGTTGTTGTTGACTCTTTGGGATTATCTACATAGACAATCAGGTCATCTGAGAACAAGACAGTTTTATTTCTTCCTTTCCAACCTGTAATGGTTACTTTCCCTCTCTCACTGCCAGACAGGTAGACAGGCGTCTACTCACAGGACATCTTCTCAGGGAGACCTTCCCTGGCCATCCTACCTAATACTGCGTTCCCTTCCCCTGCTTCCACCACGTGAACTCCCTCTCCCCTGCCCAGAGTTATTTTTCTCAATCACATTTCTCACCATCTGACATACAGAACATTTTACCTACTTATCACCTATGTTCTCAAACTAGTATGTAAGCAACCTGAGAGTGTATATTTTAATCTGTTTTGTTCATTGCTGTACTGCAGACCTGTAGTGGTATTTAGCACACAGTAGGTGCTCAGTAAATATTTATGGAACAAATGAATGAATTTGACTTCCCTTAGTCCATCTTTGGTAACCACCTGCTGTATCTGTGTACATGCTCTTCACAAGTAATTGTAACAAAGGCTTAGAAAGCATTTCTTTTAAAATTCATCTTAATAACATTTGTGCCTTTTACATGTGGTACTCTGAGGGCATGATCAGGGTCTTCTTACTTGCTCTGGACTTGAGTAGTAGAAGCAAAGGTGCAGAGAATTTCAAAAGTTAAAACTGAGCAGAAACTTCTGACATTTAAAGAGTTTAGAAGTTGTCATTCCTATCTTCACAATAAGAAAAAAAGTCTAAACTAAAAATCAACAACTAGAAATCAGTGGAACTTAGAATCTTTAGACAATTGAGGTCACAGGACAAAGTGCTGCCCTGAAAATTGGAGAGTCAGGTGAATACAGAGAATCAGTTCACCGGGAGCAGAAGCCTGCAGCTAGAGCCAACATCAGTAGAAACACTAATCTTTAACTGATGAATTGTTGAGGACTCAGTGTGGATTAGCTTGTAGTTTTAAAACTCCTATGGGTCCAGCCCTCATACTTTTGTAATTTTTACCTCCAGGAATCCTACCAGATTCTTACTGTGAAAACCAGAGGGAAATCTGCTCCTGCTTCTGACAGTGGGAGAGGAAAAGTAACAAAGATTGGAAAGAAAAAAAATAAAATTGTCTTCTTCTCAGATGACATGATTGTTTATGTAGAAAAGGCTCAAAGAATCAACAACAACAAAAACAAAATCCTGGAACCAATAAGCAATTATAGCAAGGCTATGAGACACAAGGTTAATATACAACAGTCGACTGTTTTCCTACCTACCAGCAAAGACCAACTAGAAATTGAAATTTAAATCCAACACCATTTACATTCATATTAAAAAAATGGAAATACTTAGGAATACATCTAACATGTATATGTAAATATGTATATGTACATAAATGTATGTATATAAAACATATATGTATATAAGTATATGTAAAAAATCTGTATTAGGAAAACTAGAAAACTCTGATGAAAAGAAATCAAAGAAGAACTAAATAAATATTCCATGTTCATGGATAGGAAAACTCAATATAGTTAATAATGTCAGTTCTTCCCAACTTGATCTATAGTTGCAACACAATCGCAATCAAAATCCCAGCAAGTTAATTTGTGGGTACTAACAAAGTGATTCTAAAGTTTCTACTTAAGGCATAAGACCTAGAATAGCCAACACAATATTGAAGGAGAAGAACAAAATTGGAGGACTAATGCTACCCAACTTTAAGACTTCCTATAAAGCTAAAGAAATTATAACAGTGTGGTATTGGGGAAAACACAGACAAATAGATGAATGGAACAGAACTTAGAGAGCCCAGAAATAGACCCAAACAAATAGAGTCAACTGATCTTTGAAAAGAAGCAAAGGCAATTCAATGAAGGAAAAAAAAAAAGAGTCTTTTTAACAAATGGTGCTGGAACAACTGGACGTCATGTGCAACAAAATGAATCTAGACACAGACCTTACACCTTGCACAAAATTCATTAAAATGGATCATAGACCTAAATATAAAATGAAAAATTATAAAACTACTAGAAGATAATATAGGAAAAAATCTAGATGGTCTTGGGTTTGGCAATGAGTTCTAAGATATGATACCAAAAGCATGATTCTTGAAACAAAAAACTGATAAGTTGGACTTCATTAAAATTAAAAACTTCTGCTCTGCAAAAGGCACTGTTAAGAGAATGAAAAGACAAGCCACAGTCTGGAAGAAAAACTTTGACTGCAGAACACACATCTGATAAACAACTGTATCTAAAATATACAAAAGAACTCTTAAAATTCAACAATATGACAACCCAATCAAAAAGAGAGCAAAAGATCTGAATATACACCTCACCAAAGAAGATACATAGATGGCAAATAAGCATATGAAAAGATGTTCAATATCACATATCTTTAGGGAATTGCAGATTAAAACAACAATGTGATACCACTACATGCCTATTAGGATGGCTAAAATTCAAAACATGGACGACACCAAATGTTGGCAAGGATACGAAGCAACAGAAAATCCTACTCATTGCTGATGGGAATGCAAAATGGTATGGCCACTTTGGAATACAGTGTGGCAGTTTCTTGCAAAGTCAACCATAGTCTTACCAAATGATCCAACAATCAGATGAGTTGAAAACTTGTGTCTCCACGAAAACCTGTAAGTGAATATTTATAGCAGCTTTATGCATAATTACCTAAAATGAGAAGCAACCAAGATATTCTTCAATATGTGAATAAACAAACTGGTACAACTATACAAGGGAATGTGCTTAGGGATGAAAAGAAATGAATTGTCAAGCCGTGAAAAAACAGGAAGGAAAGTTAAATGCCTATTGCTAAGTGAAGAAGCCAGTGTGAAAAGGCTACACTCTGTATGAGTCCAATTACAGGACATTCTGAAAAAGGCAAAACTGTACAGAAGTAAAAAGATCAGTGGTTGCCAGGGGTTGGGGAGAGGGTAGGAGGGATAAACACTGGAGCACAGGGGGTTTTCAGGGCAGTGAAACTCTTCTGTAGGATACTTTAATGGTGGGTACATGATATTATGCATTTGGCAAAACCCATAAAACTATACAACACACACACACACACACACACACACACACACCCTTAATGTAAACTATAGACTTTTTAACTTAATAACAACAGATAGCTTTATCAGTGGTAACCACCACCCCAATGCAAGACGTTAATAGTGGGGAAAGAAAGGGAGGAGGAGCATATAGGAACTCTCTGTATTTTCTGTTCAATGTTTCTGTAAATCTAAAACTTCTCTAAGAAATAAAACCTATTAGTTTTATTTTTTTAAGTTAGGGCTAAGTCTACATGGAAAGAAGTCTGAGCTCAGGAAAGACTTGGAGCCAAGGGACTGGGAGAATGGCACCCACCCATTACACAAATTCCTGTAGCAAAGCAAAGATCCCAGAGGCAGTTGAGCACTGGGGACAGAGACCAGTGAGGAAGGGCTGAGGCACCTTTCAGGCATAAGCCTCCTCTGCCCCTACCAGCCTCCGTCTTCCCTTCCCCACCTCTTTAATTATGTTCCAGTGTATTCCTAGTAACAGCCTAGGGTCCTGGGAGTGGAGAGGAGAAGCCCAAGAGATTCCTACTTGGGCTCCCTGTACACTGACTGCCTGTCAGGTAGCATCAACGCAGGGATCGGTTTGAGGTGGGATGGGGTGCAAATGTCTGGTTCGCCGAGGGGGAGCCCCGCTCGGAGGGGACTCGCTCGTCGGGTCTCGGTCCCGGGGGGGGGGGAGGGCTGGCCCTGAATCGGGAATATGCTGGAGGTGGATGACATCAAGTGACGTAGTTCCCACTCCGCCTCTCAGTACTTGTGCAGCAGGGCTCCGTAGCAGATACCAGAAGAGTGCACTGGTCAGACGGACGTGGGCCGGAGTCCTGAGCATGACACCTACTGTGTGACTTTGGGTAGGTGACCCACCCTCCGTACCTCACTAACCCCTGTACTGCATGGGAACTACGTGTCTGCCTGGAGAGGGAAGGGGGCTGTCCCAGAATGAAGTGGGGCGAGACCTCGCTCGCCAGGCATGCAGTGAGGGTCGGGCCAGGGGCAGGTCACACGCCCGGGCGAGCGCGTGCGCTCCGGCGCAGGTCCAGGCCCCCCCAGCGGCTGTGGGCTCCCCCGGCTTCAGCCTGGGACCTTCCGCCCTTCCCCACACTTACAGCTGTCACTGCGCTCCTCACTTCTAGGGCCGGAGCTGCTCTGTCTCCTCTTCCCGACGCCTGCACGCGCTGCCCCAGCAACCGTCACCCGGGAAACCAGCAACGCTGTGTGCGTGACGTCACCACGTGTCTACGGAGGCCGAGCGGGCGCCGGGAGTTGGAAAAGCGATGAAGGCGTAGGTGGGCTGGGTTGAGGCAGTTTGGGGAAAAGAGGGGTGGGCTGGGTGGAAAAAGGCTTGCTGTGCCTGAGACTTTAAAGTTGGCTCAGTCGTCCGATTCTGGAACATAGGTGTTTTAAAAGTTTCGTGGGCTAAACATTCTACGCAGAGGTACAGAGGAGTCCTGCAAGGGAGTTGAAAAGTGAATGGCGCCACCACGAAATTTAACGCATTCAGAATGTCTTTGAAAAATGTTGGGGAGGAGCACCTGGGTGGCTCAGTCGGTTAAGCGTCTGCCTTGGGCTCAGGTCACACTTGTGAATTCCAGCCTGTGGCTCTGTGCTAACAGCGCGGAGCCTGGAGCCTGCTTTGGATTCTGTGTGTCTCTCTCTGCCCCTTTCTGCTCACACTCTCTTTTTCAAAAATAAATAAACATTAAAACAGAAAAGAAAAATGTGGGGGGAGATTGTGTTGTGATAGTGAAAAACGCAGGACGCAAAATAGTAATTGCTAAATAAACTTGTGTTTTTTAAAACAAGTCTGGGAGGAATATATAGAAATATTAATTAAAAGAAGATGGTTATTTTTGGGTGGTAAAATTACAGTGCTGTTTTTATTTTTGCACTTTTGGGCATGTTAAAAAATAATGCGGTTTGTTTTCATCGTGGAACCCCCCCCCCTCTTTTTAAGTCAGTGCCCAATTTAAGTCGCTATGATATTCAGGGCTATATGGAAGTGGGAGGCAAATTTCTATGAAAGAAGATCCAAGGACGCTTTCCAAATATTTATTCAGGCCTTTATAATTTGAAAATCTTCAAATCTCATAGTTTCTTTTCTTTTCTTTTCTTTTTTTTTTTTTTTTCCTCATAAGGCATTCACCCCCAGAGACATGCATGAACCTGTGGCACAAGACCAACCTTTTGCAATATCAACTCGAAGAATATTGACACGGATACAACCCATCTATCTTTTCATGTTTTATTTGTATTCATGTTTCTGGTGTATTTTCTTCTATTCAATTTTACAACATTAGTGGTGGTTTGCATATTCACCACCACAGTTAGGATATTGAACCTTCGCTCACCACAAGGATCCCTCTCTTGGGCTTTTATAACCACACCCACATTCCTCCCTCATCCCTAAACCCTGGTAATAAGACAAATTTTGTATAATTCCATTTATATTAGGTACCTAGAATGGGCAAATTCATGGAGACAGAAAGTAGAAGAAAAGTTGACAGGAGGAAGGGGAAGAGGGAAATGGGAGTTATTAAAGGGTATTGTTTCTGTTTGGGATGTTGAGAAGGTTCTAGAGGCAGATGGTGGTAATTGTTGCACAGCATTAAGTGTACTTAATGCCAATGAATCATATACTTAAAAATTGTTAAAATTGTAAATTTTGTTATGTATATGTTACAACAAAATTTTAAAAAAATCAGTTGCACAGATTTCTGTGGGTCTAACTGCTCTTTTTTCTAATCCCTAAAAATTGGGTCCTTCCCCCAGTTCTATATAGCTCCAACTATAAAGTGGGGCCTTTAGCTATGCTTATTTTTTAAAAGATAACCATAAGCTCACCAAATAGGTTTCCCCTCACTGAAATTATATGCTCGCTCCCACAAATCAGTAAACATAGCATAAGCAGTCAGTGATCCTATTCTTACTAGGAGAAGCAAAGTTGAATTGAATAACTATCAGAAGAAGTACCTGGGTTTTTAACTCTCTGATATTAGTCAAGTCACAAACATCAATTTTCTTCTTAAAAGAACAATAGTACTGGGGCACCTGAGTGGCTAAGCAGCTGGCTCTTAGTTTCAGCTCAGGTCATGAACTCATGGTTCATGGGTTTGAGCCCTGGGTCCAGCTTCACACTGATGGTGCGGAGCCTGCTTAGGGTTCTCTCTCTCGGATCTCCCTCTCTTTGCCCCTCCTGTGCTCTCTCAAAATAAACTTTACGATAGTAGTCTTTATTACCATGATAATCAAATAGGTCATGAAAAGTTCTTTGTAAACTGTAAAATGCTCTTCAGGTGTATTATTACATATTTAGCTGTTTTTGCCTCAAAATGGAAGCAAGCTTTGCTGCAGCTTAAAACTAAGGCTCCATTAGGCTCTATGCATTTCAGACCTCTCCAATTATGGACTTCAGCTTTGCAGATCCAAAATCTAATTTGGTCATTATACCATAAATGTCTCTTGGGGTTAGACTTAACAGCAGTCATATTAAGTGACTGACATGTAAACCAGAACACTAAGCTACTAGTTTATATTAGGGAATTGTGACCCATATCCAGGGCCCCTCCCTTCCCAGAAACAAACACCCATGAAGCCAAAAGAGTCATCAGAAAGATATTGTGAGCATGGATTCAAAGCAAACAGAGACAAAGTGCCTTGAAATATTTTTAACCCAGTGTTAAGCCTTATATGCCTCTTCAACTCACTGTGGATTTGGGCTTGCTTTGTTGGCTATCAGCCTCTCATAGACTCCCCCTAGTATACTTTGTATTTTACTATAACACCATTTTGGTTACAGTCAAGTCTTATTTTATCCGTGGAGATGTGTTTGTATATATGGTGATCTCACCCATCATATGTTGATTTTTAAAAATTTTTTTTTATATGTTGATTTTATTAGAAAACTCAATGTTCTGCCAAGGTTCAGTGGTCCTTGCTTCCAAGGGACCTCATTGATGGATGAGATCTACGCTGCTTTCCTTCCAGCCTTCACCACAATGGATTGGTAATATATTTTATATTTTACCCCACGTCTCAATTCCACTCTTAGCCCATATCATGATCTTTCATAAACACTTGGATGAGTCACCTGGTCTCAGTAATTATTGGTTTCTCCCTATTGCTTAGGTCCCCAATGCCTTGTGTACCTACTAGTTTTTAATTTACCAACTTCACAGTAAAGACCATTTATATGGGGGAATTTCTTCATCTTTCTTCTCATAAAGCCCAAAACAAATACTGAGAATTTTCATATATGAAGAAATCTGTGGACAAAGCAGCTATGGGATATTGCGGGGGAGGGGGGGATGGACCTCGGACCTGATTGGGTGATGAATGTGTACATGTGTGTGGTGGGAAGTGGAGGTAAGAACAAGTATTTATTGAACAGTCATGACGTATGTACCTGGCTTCCCTTCCATCATGCAGTCTCTCCATGTGACCAAGCCTCTTGAGTTCTGCCACTTTTCAGTTATATGGCCTTGGGTAAATTACAGCTTTTCTTTCCTATGTTGATAAAGTCAGGATAATACATACTTCTGCATTTTTGTGAAGAACTAATAGAAGACTATTGAAGCATTTAATATATAGCAAAGCAGTGCACGAAGTATTATCATAGTGGAGCATGCGTTGTGTTTTCAACTCATTATGGCAAGATGTGAGAGAAAGGAAAGTCCACTGTGGCCTACAAGAGTCAGAGAAGCTTTACCAAACTAGAATTTGGGTTGGGTCTTTACAGTGTGCACTTGAACTGTCTGGGACTGGGGAAAGGGAGCATTCAGGAAACGGGTAAAGCATGAGCAAAGATGTTGGGGACAGTGGTGAGCACAGGGCTTTCAGCACTGCGGACAAGGTGGCAGGACAGGAGCTGAAGGGCCCAAGTTTAAGTGGTAGCAACAAGAGAAAAAGGACAAATCTGAGTGATGGGAGAGTCTGCTTATGAAACACTGGCAGGATTTGGTGAGTGGTTTGACGGTGATAAAATAGGAGGAAGGAAAGACATTGTTAAGAGTTTGAGCCCAGACTGTTGATAGTGGGAGATGGAAGGTGTCACTGACAGTGATGGGTGAGCTAGAAAGGGGCACCAGTGGGGAAGACAGTGTGCATGGTTGTGGGTGGGCTGAGTTTAGGTGATAGGCATGAAAGGCCTCTAGCTTTCAGTCTAGCTGAAGGCATGATGGCATTTCCTCCTCACATTGTAAAATTTTAGTCCGCGATACTTCAGAGTTACACTGGGGACAGGAAAAAGACTGAACGCCGTTAGAAGCTCAGAATACTACAGGACCTGTTCCTGGGGTCCTCTGAGGGGATCAACTAGACACTGATCTCTAACCCAGAACCACGTCACTGCTGAATTTAGGAAAAACTTTTCTAACTTTGGTCTTGCTAAAAACAAATTATTTCAAATAGGATCAAGTATATAAATAATTGGCAGTTCTACTATGAGAGAACTTTAAAATAGCTTAGGTTTATTCAGCTTTGTTCTGGCCTAGTAGGTATGTTATAACGGACTGTAGGTTTACCTGGGGATAGAGCCTATATTCCAAGTTCCTGAAACTCTCCAGGTAGCATTTCCTCATCTGTGAGGCAAGAGGCTTGCCCTATATGACCCATTCTGTACTCCAAAATCTTGATTCTGTGATATAGCAGCGTACCTTGACGATTTAAGTTCCAACTCTTACCACCAGGTGTCACTGTTGCTCATTAGAAATAGGTAATTCCAAGGGGCAGCAGGATCATGATTAATCTAATAAAGCCAAAATCTACTAATCCCAATTGATTCAACAAATATTTATTGAACACCTATATGAGACAGGCACTAATGCCAGGTGCTTCGGATGAAAAAGATCATCATGCCCTCAAAGAGACCAGAGACACGGAAGCAATCACTCATCAGCGCTCCAATAACATGCAACATTAAGCCAAGGAATCTAACTCAGTGAAAAAAATCAACATACCATCTCAAGGTAGAACATTGATTCCTCAGCATACTTTCTCTGACTCCAACCCCAGGTTAGTCCCCCAAGCTGGACGTTACTGCTACTATCTATACGTGCCATTCATCATGCTTTTTGTAATCACTTAATGGCAGCATTCCCCACTAGACATAAATTGAGGGCAGGGCCCATGTATCTCCTGTCCTGCTGCATTCCCAAGCTTATCATAGTAACAAGGTAATAGCAGTCATTCATGGAGTTTATCAATGGACCAGGTGCTATACTAGGCTCTTTATAGTCACCACTGCATTTAACCTTCCCAACAACCCTAGGCCACTGAGCTTGTCCCCATTTTACAAAGGAGGAAACCACGGCTACTTGGCTAGTAGGTGGCAGAACCATGAATCCAGGACTGATTCACTAACACGTAATACCACATTCACTTGAGCCACTTTTAAGAACTTCCACTGTTTGATGCCAACCTATTTATCCAGTTAATGTAACCCCACATGGATGAGCGACCCCACTCAATTACATAATGCTCACTACCATTTCAACACTGCACTCATTTGCCCTATCCTCTGGCATTGGTCTAGATCAACTTCTCTCAAATTAGCATTTAGCTTAACAGAATTGTAAATGTACTCATCTATTAGAACAATAATTTTCTGAAAATGGTTTCCAAACGTGTTCTTCTACAGAAGGCTTATCCTTCATGAAACAATGGTTAGGATTGCCTACCAGGATCTATGAGGTCTACTGGAACATGGAGAAATAGTTCCTAGTAATAGCTTTTATTTTTAAAGCACTTTTTCACAGACTCATAATGACCTATAAGCTACACAAGACCATATAAATTAACTAGTTCAACTTATTTTATAGCTGGGGAAAACATTGAAAAAACTCAAAAAAGATTTGATCCAGGTCATACAGTCAATGTTGAGTCAAGACCATGCTATAACCTCTTGTCTAATTTTATTAATTTATGACAACTCCAGCATTAATTTCACAAAGGCCAACTTTTCTAATACCTGTTGGCATCCACCACTTAACCGCCCAGGTTCTAGTCCCAAACCAACAACCCTCTCTAGCTATGTGACCCTGGGTTAGATATTTATACTGTTCATGCCTCAGTCTCCTCCTGTTAAATAAGAATCATAGTTCCAACCTCTTAGGATTATTAGGAAATCTAAATGACATTATACATGAAAAGCACTTAGAGCAGTGTGTGGCACATAATAAATGCTCAATAAATGTTAGCCTTTATTCCTGTTTAGTAAATATTCTTTAACCATAGTTCCTACCAAGGCTCAAAACATTCTCTCTTTTCTTGGAACTTGAACCTTGTGTTACTTGAGGAATGATTTATTTTTTCCAAACTGAAATAAATACAAGACAACTGATGTATTCAATTACTTTAATAACACTACATTTACCATGTTATCACCATGGAATGTAAATTCAGGTTAGACAAGAAAATTTTACAAGTGCAATAAAGCATTCTAGAGTATACCAAAGTTTGTGTATAATGTCTGACCAAACCACCTTGCTGATAAATCACTAATCACTTCAATTATAGGTAATTTGTTAACATTTATGATTCTTACAAAAAAAATAAACACATTTCATACATTTAAAAAGTGTTTTTCATTTACCTTTGCATTAGTACTTAAAATACACATTTCTATTTTGAGATGACATTTAAAAATTATTCTAATACAACAGCAGCATAAATATAATTCTGTAATTATAAAAAAAGCTAAACTGAGACCTATACTTAAGTTATTCTCATGTTTACAAATGATTCTGAAATAAATACTACTTCTAAGCAGCTGTTATCAGCTTTTTAGGTTTGGTTTAAACACACACACAAACATTTTCAGTTGTGGGGAAGCTTATAATGTTATATCCCATGCACTGTCCGAAAGTATTCTAAGAGTCAACCAGCCCTAAAAACTGAAGTACTCAATCAGTCTGCAAAGCACGCAGGAAAAAGTTAAATTAAACAGAATTCCTACATAACATCAAAAGCATGTGATCATCTGCAAGAACTGGGAGTACTTCGGGATTGCCAAGTTGTTCTCTTTATAACTCATTTCATCAGAAGACTTTAAGATGCTTGTTTTACCACTAACAAGTACAATTAAAAGTGACATGTTTCTTTTGTGCTAATTTGACTCCCCTGAATGATCTAGCTAACTAGTCACTAGTAATTTGGTTACCAGGCAAATCGAGTCTGCAAGAAAGGAAACCAGTATGTAAATGATCATGTTATTGTCTGACCCATTTCAAACCATTTATTATCAACATAAACATATAAACTCAATATGAGATGTCTAGAGCAAGCACCACCAACAAAACCAAGACAGCTTCTCTTCTTCTAAGGCTTAGGTTTTGCACAGAATTCCTTATACATGGAATAGCCCATACCTAAAGAAAAAAAATGCTAGTTAAGCATTTAAATATTTTCCGTGACATTAAGAAAATTGAAAACAGTTCATAAAATAGCTAGAAGTAGCACCCTGCTAGCATGCAATATTTATAAAGGGAACAAGACCCTGAACTGCTTACACTCTTGCCTTCTTAAACTATTTAAATTTCTAAAATTCTTTATATATAGGTTCCCAAGTAGCTCAAGGCCAGTATGAATAGCTCAGACTATTGAAAATACTTGTTTTAAAGATCAATGTTTATCTTACAACTTGAAAAGGAGTCACACTTACTATGTAACACCAAGTAAAGCCAATAAAAGAATGTACTACTTATATTTAAGAAAATCTTTTCCACTTTCAAAAATTCAATAAAGTAGCAATCATATGTCTTTCCCAGATAATGGATCTTACTGCCAACCTATTTACATATCTAGACTTCAGTGAAATTATAAATTCCGTGATGCAAAGAATTACCTTTTCTTTCTTTAAAACACTAGTAAGATGTATCAGAGAGTAAAAATGTCACTACTTGAACTATTTTTATTAATCCAATTTTTACATGAAAATAAATATAAGTGACATTTTCAAACTATTTCAAAGTCAGCTAAAAGTATCTACCTCATTTTATTTACAAAGAAATCTATTAATGGGAATTACAAACTTGGAAATTCCCTGTAGGAACTTACCAAGCGTCATCGCTCCCACAACAAAGCCTTGGGCTGCCACTCGCATGTGGATCAGGTGAACAGACATTTTAGTATTTCCCCTGCTCTTCAATTTATATAGTCCATACGCAACGATTGCTGCAAACCCCGCCATTCCTGTAAAACCAATTGTCACAAGTATATCATGCAAGGGGGCAGGCAACCAAAATGACTTTACTATCAATGTACTTTTGACTATTTTTATAAGGATGCTTTATGAGTCCATTAATTAACTAACATACAAATTGAGTTTTTAATTCCCCCCGCGCCCCGGCCCCAAACCAAAAATCTTTAGTTGGGAGCAAAATAGTAGCAGATTCTGAAAGTTAAGATCATCTTCAAAACATGGGCTGTGGAGTCAGTAGATGCTTTAAGAGTGTCAAGGGAACTTTTACTCTTAGTCCTACTTCCCTTCCTGAAGGGAATCCGTTAATATAGCAGAGACTGTAATAAATCATAATTGTGAGTATAAGAGGTTTTTTTTGAGTCTTGTGAGTCTTTCTAAGAAGCAAATCACTGAGACTGAGGGTGATCTTCAGGTCCTCCCAAAACATTCACTGAAATAAGGAAGAGTCAATAAAAGAAGTCTGAATACACACAGAAGAATTCTGATAGAGAGTTCTATAAAGCCAATCTTACATATTTCAACAACATATGAAAAAATATATGAAAATAAACGCTTTCAGGATGTGCTTGATAAACAAATTGACCACATTTCTACTGCATTAAAGCTTACAACAGACTGATTATTAGAACATCACAAACTTACCGATGGGAACAAACGGTGCCTCCCTAGCTTTTCGGATAAGCTTGGATCCCTGATCTTCATCATATGAAGAAAGAGAAACATCTGTGCCGGTTGACATAGTGACTGAAGGACTCTGAAAGAGAATTTCCAGAGATTCTAGAACACTGAATGGCTGAAAGTACTTAAAATACTCCTAGCTTCCACATAAAAACCTAGTGTATGTATCCACATGAAGTTTAAAAATTATTTTTTAGGAATTAACTGGATTTTTAACTCACAGCAACCTTTAAGAAGGGTTGTAGTTATTTCCACCTATTGTTCTGATGTTTATCCAACACAACCAATTCCTTTTTAAGCACCACATTGCTGGTAACAGTGAAAGCTTTTTTTTTTTAACTAAAATAATTTTTGTCAATTAAAATAGCAGCTATTAATTTTCTAGCTATTTTCACCCTTAATCAATTTCAATTTAACAGCTTTACTCAAACCAAACCAATACTCCTTGCTGCCTCTTCAAAACATGCTGAATATTCTGCTAAGCATTTTTAAGTGTAATTTTTACTGCTTTCAATGGAGACTGGCTTACTGACTCCAACATGCTACCTGGTTCAGTTTTCACCTCTGAATAGTTTCCAACCTATTACGCTAATCTCTATTATTGATGGTGGCTGTTTTGGGAAAAAGATGACAGTCTGAATTTTTTGTTTTTACCTTTTTTTTTTTTTTTAGGACAAAGCATTTATTTTAAACTACTGCTAGAAAGGCCTCATTTTAAGCATAACCTTATGTTCAGTTGAACATAATATAGCCTTTCAGTTTTCTACTTAGGGTTATCATTTTTACCATCACTGCAGCAAATGAATAACTGCAGTGGCCAAAAACTGAATGGCCCCCAGGGTCGTTCTTAATTCATCTTTTTTTTTTTTTTTAAATGTATGTTTATTTCTTAGAGAAAGAAAGAGTAAACAAGGAGGGGCAGAGAGTGAGTGAGAGAGAAAATCCCAAGCAGGTTCCACGCTGTCAGTGCAGGGCCTGATGCAGGGCTTGAACTCACAAACCGTGAGATCATGACCTGAGCTGAAATCAAGAGTCTGATGGATGAGTAATGGACTAAACCACCCAGGCGCCCCTTAATTCATCTTCTTAATGAATAAATATCTCCTAGGCTTCAGTCCTACTTCCCTTTACATACCTTACATTTCCTGGGCTTCCCTCTTAAAATTCTCTACCCTCTTTTACTTTGGTACTACTTAACTCCTGTAAGTGGTACCAAAAAAGGCAAGATACTAGCCTGATCATTATATGCATAAGGGGGCAGGAAAAAAAAGATTCACTTCCATTACCACAGAGACCAAAGACTTTCATTCTCCCTTCCCTTTACACAGGAAGCTATTTAATAATATACAGTCATATTGCTTTTACACAGGCATTTCATCACAATGAGAAAATAAAAAATTCAGTTTCACCTTCCTCACAGTAAATATATATATGTTTCTTTCTTCACTGAACTGATTTAAACTGCCTGTAAACTTTACCCATGGATAAAATAAGGGAGTCAAACATAGTATGCAAGGCTGCAAGTCTCTGATTAGTGTCATTACAATAAACTCCAAAGTCAACTGCCCATCCTACTACCCATATAACATCTTACCTTCACTTCTGGGTTTTTCATATACATCATACTCCCTTCAATAATAACTCTCACTCAACACTTTGCTATTCCAGGGGGTGTTAAGAGTAGGTAAGACCCTCGAAGAAAATCCAACCCCAGAAGGGGGTGTAGTGCTTAGTTTGAAAAGTGAAATCATCCTTCCAAGCCCTCATCCCCATTGAGGAGAGTCCACTTCTGTCATCTGACAGAGAAGAAAACCTTATTCTAGAAGGGTTGTGCAGCATCACACTGCTAAATAGGAGGAAACTCAGATCAGAACCAGACGTTCTCTTCCTGTACTCCATTACCTGCTTAATTGAATAAATCCCTACTTACTGAGCTTTCATTATATACAAAGTTCAACAAACTCTAGGTTCAGGACACTCACTATATATGTGAAGAGTTAAACACTGAAATAATTAATGGTTAAAAATTAGATTTTTTTTTTAAGGGACATGAAAGAGCATGATTATTTTCCAAGAGCATAACAGAGACAATGAGAACTGAATTTAGAGTGTGGTATCTTTTAACTTTCACAGGGAAATATTTGAGACTGGCCTTCAAGAAACTACACAAATGGACGAGATGGAGAGATTAAACATTATATTTTAGTCCAGTAGATGCTTATTTGTTGCTTTCATAACTAACTACAAGCTTCTAAAGGCCTAACAGTTTATTACAGATTCTCCTTCCACCTTTCTTGCCAACAGAATCCCACAGTATAATCACATTAATTTCTTAAAGATGTTCTCTATACCTCAGTGCCTTTGCACAAGCCGATTTCTCTGCCTAACACTTTTCCTCCCTTCCATCTCCTTCAGATACTTTTTCCTAGCCTACACCTCCCATTTTTCAAGTTTTTTTTTTTTTTTTTAATGCTTATTTATTTATTTTGAGAGAGAGTGAATGAGCCAGGGAGGGACAGAGAGAATCCCAAGCAGGCTGCATGCCCAATATGGGAAGATCTTGACCTGAGCTGAAATCAAGAATCAGATGCTCAACCAACTGAGCCACCCAGGCGCCCCTCAGATTCTTATCTTCACTGACCTCCCCGGAAGTCTGACTTTCTGAGTTTATGATAATTGCTTTGGTTATGCAGTCCTCATGCTTTCTCTATGGAAAGTCTTTCTTATAACTGTCTGTTTCTCTTGCTAGAATCCTTGAAGTTAGGAGGCTCATAATCTGCCCTGCTTATATCTATATTCACTGCCTCACACACTAACATGTAGTAAGCATACCACAAAATATTTGTTGAATAAATTTAAAAATAATATACTGCAACAATTAAAATTATTCTCAGCTATTTTATTTAGGAATATTTAGTGAAAGCAATAACAAGTATATGCATTTGTAGAGTTTAATCAGTCAGTAAGAAAAAAAAGTCAAGCACAGTAAGAAAAAAAAGTCAAACTGTGTACCTAAGTGCTTATTTAATTCTTAAAGAAATGATAACATGAGCAGGGCCTGGTTCCTTACAACCACAGGAACCTATTCTATAAAGCTACTCCATTAACACAATCCACTTTTAAAAACTAGCACCTTCTTTTGTAGATATATTCATGTTTTTTCCCTTTGCCTTAATTATTTCTAAACTACAAAGTCATTTGGGAATTATCTTTAAAAGCAAGAAAATCGATAATCTTTCCTCTGATCTCCCACATCTGGATTACTAAAATTGTTCAATAGGTCAATGGCGCAAAAGTTTTCTGTCTCTCTCTTTCAGGAGGGAGAGGATGGTAGTCTCTCTCCTCTGTATAAAAGAAAACCCACTGATCTCCACACCTCCCCTATGACACAGACTCTGTATGGGTAGCACATTTCACCTAGTTTTCTGAAAGTAATCCCTAGGGTAAGAATAAGGGTGTGGGGAATGATGTGGTCATTATTTGCTTTAAGTGACCAATGATAACCTGTCTCTGATCAAGAACGCCTTGTGTGCACATTTTGAGAATAAAGAGGAATGTTAAAAATCCAACTTGTACACCACAGATTTATTGTACTATACTTCATACTGTATTTGTAGATCATCTTACAAATTCTAATATACTATATATTCATAACACTCCTTGCATGTAAGATTTTGACAATTTTCTTCCTAATTTTCATCTGAAAATTTCCCAAGTAGTCATGATTTACAGCACATACATTGAAAATGGCTAACTTTTAAGGTATCAGGATCAATAACTATGGGTGATATAATTTGAGAATAACTATGCAGATGATTAATCCATGCCAATTGCCTAACTTTACAGATGGAAAAAGGGTTATGAAGGGTTATATGAATTGCTCAACACCAAGAATACATCTCTGGCAGGGTAGGATTAGAACCCAGATCTCCTGATACACAGTTCAGAGTTCTTCTGATTGACAATATATTGCCAAAGCATCAATCTTAAGATGCTGGCAATATATTTAACCTGAAAAATAATAAAATCCATTCCCTAACAAAAACCTGCATCTTTCTTTGAAAAGTAAAAAAATATGCAAGTCATGCATAGAATTAAATGGAACTTTCTTCCCCAGTGACTTGACTCTTCGACAATTTCAACTGTGCTTTGAATAGATTTTTTTCACTGGCACCACCTCTAGATTTTCCTTTATTATAATTTCCTCATCTGCCCATAGCAAGTGACCCAGATCTGTCCAAAAGGAGCCATCAATGACCAAATACTCAAAGCCAGTTTGAACACGCTACTCTCCAAACTTACGAAGACACTACTAAGGACCTTTCCAAATGCACGGGAACCTAGAAAAGGCATCAGGGAGGTGAGCGGAAGCCCAGCATGAGGTGATGTAACAGGCTGAAGGATCTTCACGGCCCATCATTTGGTCACAGGAACTACTATCAACAAGGGTTTCAAATTTTGATTTTTCAATCGGTCACCGGTCAGCTTGTTGAAAATGGCTGCAAAGGTCCCACCGTGGAGATTCTGATTTAGAGAGTCAGGGGCAGGGCCCAAGGAATCTGTATTTTAAGAAGGCCCCTTCAAGTGATTCTGGGGCACCAGGAAATAAGAGATACCCTGGTATTTATTCAAGGCTCAAACTTGTTCTTCATGCCGGGGCCTGGTAACACTTCGATCTGTCTCAACTTCTCAATCCAAACCGGTCCTACTCGAAAGTGTCTGGGTACTTCCCGAAGCACAGATTCCTGCGATGGGGACTGCCCCATACAAGGAAACAGCTGCTGCCCACACGGGTATTAAGTAGAGAAAGGAGAAGAATACCGCCGAATCATTTGAGCTCCTCCCAATTCTAAACCTGCGCTGTGTTTTCTAATCTCTAACCGGCAGGCTTACCTTTCAGGAAAAAATTTAAATTCCGTCACCGATGTTTACACAGGGCCTGAGGCCTTCTTACCTCCCCAGGGTAAGAGGATCTCCAAGGGTGGGAGGCAACACGGGGTCGTAGATAAGAGTAAGGTCTGTGGTTTTACGCCCTCAACCTTTAGAACCTCCTCCCTTGTCTCTTCCTGTGACCTTGTCGGGACTCGGCGACCGTAGTGGTCGCCCTCCCAGTCCCTCCTCACCCATCTCGCGGGCCCACTCTCCAGAAGGCTCCCTGCTCCAGCTCCCGGCTCCCGGCTCCCGGCGGTCGGCCCCAGCCCCCTTCACTGGCCTCTCATTACTGCCTCTCCGCAAGTCTTCCCTCTCGGCCACGTTCACCCCACAAGCTTTGGCTTCATCCCCTCGTTGGCTCTGCATCCCCTCACCCGACAGGCTTTGTCTCTGGATCCCCAACTTTCCCAGAACCACGAGGTCGGGCCTGAGACCCGCCAACTACACCTCGCCCCCTTCAACCTGGGCTTCGCCCCCCTCCTCCCAGCCCCGTGGCCCCCAACACTCCCAAGGCCCAACACTCTCGGCCCAGCCAAGCGCTGCCCCACTTCTTCCCTCCCCACGGTCGGCAATCCTCCGCTCCCAAGACTCCTTCGAGCTTCACTTGCCTGCAATTGACTGTAACGCTCAACCTTCAATCGGTTCTCGAGCTCCAACCGGTTTCTGGCTCTCGCCCACGCTCGCCGTAGAGCCGGCTTCTCCTTGTCCCGCCCACATCTGGTTCTAACCAATCAGAAGCCAGCGGCCCGCAAACGGGGGTCCCGGTAGGTGCGTGCGTGTGTGCGGTGGGTGGGGCGGGTCCCGGATTGGCTGAGGGTGACCCGCGCGGGCGGTGGCTCAGTGTCCCGGGTCTCGCGTCGGGATAACGTCCGGAGTGAGAATTCGCCTTCCGGAGTTCACGCGAGGATTTCGGCGTCCCTGTCTTAGGCTGGCGGAGCTTCGGTTATCGCTCGTCGTTTCTCCTAGTGCGGCGGCGGCGAGCTCCGCGAAGGCTTTGTCCCGAGCGTGGGCCAGGCGGGGACAGGCATGAGGGGGTTCGGTCGCAGCCAGTTCTTGGGAGGCTCGGCGGAGGACGTTCCTGCGTCCAGGGGCGCCGACGGCGGTGGGGCGACGGAGCGCTTGATACTTTCGCTCCCTAGTGGTTATCTGCTGTCACGAACATGCGCTGTGGAGCCCTCCTTGGGGCTTGCAGTGTGGTGGCGGGCAGCCATTAGTTGCAAGCATGGGGTCACTAGAGCGGTGACCTCACCCAGAACCTCCACCGGGGAGGTTTCTCTGAAGAAGGAAGTGTCTGAGGCCTCTGGTGACAGTGAACTTGGTCCAGGGAGAGAGCCCCTAGTTCGTTCGTGTGATAGTGTCTGGCGAGTTGATGCAAAGCGTCAACGACTGTGCGGTAGGGAATATATCTGTGACTAAATTAGAATCTCTTAATACTACCGCGAAACGAGGCAGGTTGCCAATGCTGTATTACACGGGTAGGAACCAAGTGCCATGAGCTCTGGCTTCTGAAAATCTTTTGTCTCATGATTGAGTTAAGACACATGTAGGAAACACAAGTGCTATAGATGATGAATTAAAAACCTCATACCTTGATTATATTACGGAATGCCTTCAGCTACTTGAAGGCACATGCTTGGTCTGGTCTGGTTCATGCCCGTATCTCCTGGAACACTGTCTTTGAGCTCAGTAGGAGCCCAGTAATGTTAAATGAAGAAAAGACATAAGTGATGCAGTAATTGTAGGGCTTCAAAAATAAGTAGGGATAATCAGAGACTTATTTAGGATATTTAAAATGACAAAAGAGCCTGAGTGACTTGAATATGGAGGTAAACCAGAAGTCTTTAAGTCCTGTGACTCTGGAAATACAAAGGCTAACGGCAGCAGTGAGCGTATATTCATTCCCGAAGGGGATTTGTACAAATCAAAGTAATATTAGCTTGATTTGCAGTTTCCAGAGAATGAGATTTGGGATCAGGGAGACTTGAGTGCTAGCCTCAGGCTGGCCACAAACTAGTCTTGACCTTGGGTTTTACCTCTCAAAACTTCACTTTCTTCATTTGTAAAATGGGGATAACAGTGGTGTGGTTAAGATGAAGAAGTATGTAGAGTGTTAGTACAGAGCCTGGCATGAAAAGTTGAAAAGTGTGGACCCTTGCTTTAAAAGTTCCTGTGCAGTGCATTGTGTGGAAAGAGGCAGACCCTGTCCTAGTTGTATGAGAAATTATCTCTTACTGATTGGTATATAGAAGCCCAAATTTTGGTAAATGATAATGATAAATATCTGAAATAATCAAGTAATGCAAAGATTTTTTAATGGAAATTATTCTGCTATACTTTATTCCATACTGTGTTATAAGAAAACAACAGTGATAACTGACAAACCATTACATCTTTCATAATGCAGACCTAAGTGATAACAAAAGTACATCATGTATTATTCTCCTTACTCTGTCATTTAGAAGTAAAATTGATGCAGAAGACTTATTTGGGTTCTCATGCATTAAACTAACCTACTTGTAGTTTATAGAAGGAAAGACAGTAAACTAACCTATTCATAGTTATAGAAGGAAAGACAGCACAAGAAGTGTCTGCCAATTTTGCTAATTTCCCCTCTTTTAGAGCCTTTGTAACTTCTTGTGTTCCAAGTAGAGGTCTACACATGATCCTATCTACTATGAGAGAAATGCGCTTCTAAACTCATCTCTATTTAGGCTGAGGCCCAGCTTAAAACTACATTACCCTGTTTTTTATATTCTTCTTAAAACTACTTTGTGATCTTTGTGGAGTTTTTTCTAAAATTTTGAGAAAATTGGTAATATCTACAGATATTTTAAAACCAGAGTTCAAAGTCACCTTCAGCAAATTACATTTCTTGGTGTGTATATTTTGGTGGGTATTGTACTGGATTCAGAAGTTAAAGACTGCTCCTTTCCCTGAGATGATTTACAGTCTGATTAGATAGAAGGAACAGATATAGAAAAACACCCAAAACCAGTCTATGATAAGTGCTTTCAGTGCAGCTTCAGGTAGATATAGTGACTGAGCATTTCACAGAAGGCTTCTTGGGACTGGGGCTTGAGTGAGAAGGCTTTGAAGAATGATTAGCTTGTAAATAAATTGGGAGACTATTCCAGAAAGAGAGAACAGTGGGAAGAGGAATAGCAGTAGACTATGGGATTGTAGCTCTAGTATGGTCAGTGAATGGGGAAAAGGCAAAATTTGTGACTAAAGCAGAGTCAAAATAATGGGAAGTAGGTTTAAGCTACATTGGAAAGGACTTTAAATGCTGATTTAAAAAATTGTACAGTGTTCTATCAGGTGGCCCTTGAAGGTTTTGGAGTAGGATGTTGACCAGAACAGAATATATTTGAGGTAATTTGTAGTGTAGTAGAATGGATTAGAAAGGGAGTATCAGGAAGTTAAAACCGATTCAGTATTTAGCTCACTATTTTATTTGTATTGAGGACATATCCTGATCTTAAGGATTTGGAAGGCTGCTACATGCAGTAGCCTCATCCCTTTACCTCCTTGACAAGAACTGCTGCTTTGAAGCAGCAATAGTTCTTACAAAGCAGTTCCCAGGCAGAATTGTCAAGGACCCAGACCATCATAGGATCCATGTTAGAGGACTGGTCTGCAGGGCTACTCAATATGCTACAGTTCTGTACCTTTTACATTTTGTAGATTAATGGAATAGTACTTAAGGTGTTTGTTTTAAACAAAAGCAAACTTCCCAGGCACATTAATAACATGACTGAAAGTTTTATTTATTTATTTATTTTTAAAGTTTATTTATTTTGAGGGAGAGAAGGAGAGAGAAAGAGAGAGAGAGAAAATCCCAAGCCAGCTCCATGCTGTCAGCACAGAGCCCGATGCAGGGCTTGAACCCACGAACCATTATGACCTGAACTGAAGTTGGAGGCTTAACCGGCTAAGCCACCCAGGTGCCCCAAAAGTTTTATTTAAAACTAGCTGCAAGGTAGGAGCTTTTAAGCAAACAATGATTCTCCTCTGTCAAAAAGTAATTGGGCCCCTTCCTGGACTGCTTATTTAAGTCTATCAAGTGTGTTATAAGAAATGCTATTTTTCCCCCAGAATGAACAGCTCCTAATCATTTCAGGCCACCATGTTTTGCTCAGGTATGATAGTTTCTCTTTTTCACAACTTACATATTCCAGAACATTAAGTCTGAGGTACCTAGTCCATCCCTCTGCCCTTTAGGAAGAATAGTTCTTAAATAAAATCTCAGAACTCTCCAGACGGGAGGAAGTCACTGTCTCCTACTTTTATATCATTGGTTTCACTCAACCATGTAAAATATTTTTCCTATTAGTAATGAGTATGGCAGTAGGATTTGTGTGTTCAGATAGTGATATTTTCTGTAGTGAACAAAAATATTATATTTGAAACATTTTAGTCTTGAATTAATTTTTCCACCAATGCACTAGTATTATTTGTTATTGTTGTTCTGGGCAGCAACATTCTCATTAAGAAGTACCAAGGGGAAAAAATGTGGTGGGGTGGAAAGGGGACTGGCCTGTGTCCCCAGGACTGCTACACGCACATAGTCAAAAGACATGGACTTGAATGGTTATTAGCATTATGACCTTAAACGTTTAAGTCATTTAGCCTGTTGGAACCCCAATGTTTCATCAACAAAATGGGGATATTAGTAAGTACCTTATAGGATTGCATTGTGTGATCTAAATAACCCCATGTAATATACCAAGAACAGTGCTTGGGCTATATTAGACACTCAGTACATGTTAGTTCCCCTCTCTAAACCATTCCCTTTCCTCTTGCTGCCATATTCCTAAGCACTAGTCAGCAATGCAGCCTTAAACAAACCACTTTTCTTCTCCAGACCTCTAAGTTTCCTGACCTGTGCCATTAAGTCATCCTTTCATTTATCCTTGCTCAGCCTCACCTTCCATTCCCCTGCTATCTCCACTAACCCTTTTCACTGAGAGCATTGAGAACTTCTCTTTCCTCTTCCTTTGCCCCTACTTCTGGACTTAACTGCATCCACCTCAGTCATTTCTTCTGGTCTTGAACCCCCGTAGTGGATTCCATCATTTCTTGCCACCTCAGCTGTCAACTGTTTGCTCTCTCATCTGTAATTTTGCTTGTTCTCTCTCGTTACAGGCTTCTCCTACCCAAGACTCTTCTACTTATAAAAACTCCCTTCCTAGCTTCTTCATCCTTCCTGTAGTTATTGTTCTATTTTCTCTTTCCCTGGTTCAGGAGGAAAAAAATGTGTATGTTATTTCCATATCACTCTTCACTCAACCCACAAGTTTCTATTACTGTCACACTACTGAGACTACGATAGTGAAGGACATCTACTCTTTTTTCCTCTTGGGATGATATCATGTACCCTCATGGTTTTTTACTCTCTTCTGTATACTGATGCTCTCTTCTCCTCTCTCTGCCATACTTCTTACCTGAGCTGTAGAACCCTACACTCAATTGTGTGTTGGCTAGCTCTATCACAGTATTCCACAGATTCTACATGTTCGTAAGTGACCTGAATGAATCATCTCTTTCCTTTCCTTCCCTATGCTCTGGACACTCCCCTTTCAGTAAGCCTGCACTTTCTCCTAAATTCCCTGAGCTGATCGGTGGAACGGCTATCCATCCCATTAACCAAATATGAAACCTGGGTAAATCCTGACACAGCTTCCTCCTTTCTCCACATCCAGCCCATAACATCTGAGCAGAGAACGGAATGATGAGGGGCCGGCCCTATGAAGCTCTGTGGGAAGATCCGAGGCAGAGGATGGCACTCTGCCTTTACTTTCATGGTGCTGTGCTCTGACCAAACTGACCCAGATTTGCCTGACTCCTTTATGCAGTGATGTTAAGAGGATTATTTTTATGGGAAAACTCTTTTTTTTTTTTTAATTTTTAATGTTTATTTTTTAGAGAGACAGAGTGTGAGTGGGAGAGGGGCAGAGAGAGAGGGAGACACAGAATCTGAAGCAGGCTCCAGGCTCTGAGCTGTCAGCACAGAGCCCGATGTGAAGCTTGAACTCACAAACCATGAGACCATGACCTGAGCTAAACTCTGACAATTAACTGAGCCACCCAGGCTCTATACAGGAAAACTTTTAAATCAAATAAGGAACATTCACATCATTTTAGGATAGAACAAAAGACTTTTCACTGACAATATTTTCAAACAAAAAGCTGTGCGGTGGTCACTAAAAAATGGATCTTAGATTCATTGCAGCTCCTTCAAATTCCTTTTTTGTTCTTTGGGGGAGGGAGCAGGGGAGATAGGCAGGTGGTGTGGGTAGGCACAGACCTCCCCTAACTTAGCTGAAGCTCTCCTGCCTGTTTGCCTTGTTTTGAAGACATTTGGATTTGGGATTAACAGCACAACCATTCCTTCTTAAAAAATTATGTAGTTTTGGAGTGCCTGGGTGGCTCAGTCGGTTAAGCACCCAACTCTTGATTTTAGCTCAGGTCATGGTCTCACAGTTCGTGTGGGCTCACCCTGACAGTGTGGAGCCTGCTTGAGATTCTTCTCTCCCTCTCTGCCACTCTCCTGCTTCCTTGTGCTTGTACTCTCTCTCTCTCTCTCAAAATAAATAAACATTTAAAAAATATATATAATTTTATATTCCATATATTTTGGTGTTAAATATGCCCTTCAGTAGAGAACATTCAGTTTTATATCTTGATTTTTTAAGTTAGAAAACTTACAATCTTATATAATCTATATAACTAAAAAGATTGACTTATTTTTATCCTCTGTATTTGCACAGGTACGGAACTAGGTTATACAAAAACAGAATTAATCACTGGAAGCAAAAGCTTTCTGTTTATCCCAAGCAAACAGCTCTTTCCACCAGAAAGGATAAACATGATTTTCTGCTTGGGCTCCCTAGCTGCTTCCTGGCACTTGATATGATGTTGAGTACTGTGGTCATATGTGAACATTGGGTTACGAGCACTCTGGCAGCAGAACCTCTGGTACGTGTATCTTCGTATCGCCCACAATGCTAGCCTAGTGGTGGCCCGTACGTAGGAGGCCTCCAGTAAATACTGGCTGAATGACTCACTGTTGTCTCTCTGCAGACGTGAGCTCCTCAGTTCAGTGACGCATGCTGCACTTCAGCTACTGGGGCTCCAGGAGCCTCTTAATTCTCCAAATCACCCACCGTTTACAATCACCCTTTCAGAACTCTCCTCCCTTCCCCCCATTGCCGTGGATGCTGATTGCCTCTCTGCTTCCCCTTACTCTGTCTCTCTCAGCAATGATTTAGGGCTGTTTTTACAGTCTGCTAACTCTGGGAACGAGGTGCCTCTTCTGGGAGACACTGCCATCCTCAATGGCACTGCAAATAGGTTTGTGTTGACTGATCTCCAGGCTCTCCAAGTCATTTTGCCCTTACCCTGATTACAAGGCACCATCTGTTTGTCTCCATGGCTTAATGAATTGAGGGCTCATAAACGTAGCTGATAGCAAAATTAGATCCAAATCACAGTGAAGAAAGGATAATGGTCTCTTTTGCCAGAGATGGATGGGCAATTACTTTTATAGCTTTGGAGAAAAATGGATTATGCAAATACTTCACTCAAATTGGTGGCCCTGAGTCACTGTCCCTATATGCTAATGCTTTTGCTCAGGGACAGGAACTTGCCTGCCCTGTTTTGGGGGAAACAGAAAAAGAAAGATTATATGCCTGCCCCAAGTTCACTCAGTGAATCAGCAGTCAGATTCTAGCCATCATAGTCCTTCTGCTACTTTGGTTTATGAGGGTCAGAAGAATTTTTCACGCATGAAGAATATTAAAATAATCATTAAAAAACTGAGCTAGAAACCTCAGCCTGTTGCCTAATGCAGTATGGCTGATCAGAGCGAAATCTCCTGCAGTGAGATGGCTGAGTGTTAAGTGTACTACGCAGATTGTAGTTTCTCTAGAAATTGGGTGGGCTGTTAAACAGTTTTGAAAGATCTATTGCCACTTATGATGAATTTGTTCTTACAGTGAGCTCAGATCTGGAATCCTTGAGATCCATGGGGTACAGTGGGTGAGCTATCTCTGGCCTCCCCCTTACCTGCAAGTATTATACCCCAGAAACAAGCAGAACCACATGCAGCTGCCCAAACAGCCTGTCCAACACCAACACATGCTCACTGCCTGCCATTCTCTAGGCACGTTGCTGTGCACTTGACGTATTCATGTCTCTGATCATTAAAGCATCTCTATCATGTAAATATTTTTATCCCCATTTTATACATGAACCTGGGGATCAGCATAATTAAGTAACTTTCGTGGGTTTCCATAGAGGCAGAGGCAGGATTTGAACCCAGCCCTGTTTAGCTCATGCTCTTTCTGCAATACTCCATCGCCGTTCAATGCTCTTTTCGCCCTCCCTATGCTTATTCTCTGTCTCATCTTCTGTTTCCCTTTCAGAATTCTTATCAATCACGAGTGTTTTTTTTGAAATATAAAAATGTGTGTGTGTATATATATTGTATATACATATATAATATATTCACAACACATATACTTTCGTATCTATATACCTATAAAGATCTAGATATTTATAGACAGATATAAATATATATATAGATGTAAATAACATTAAATGAGGAAAGATATACCCCTCAAATGTTAATGGTTGTTTTATCTGAGTAGTAGAATAATTTGTGATTTTTATTTTTTCTTTGTGCTTTTCTGTATTTCTCAGACTAATATTATTGTGCTCAGGAAACAGTCCTTTAAATCTTTCACATCCTTTCAAGTTCATATGCCACTACCTTTGTGAGTAAAATCCCAATCTCCATGAAAATGCTACTTCTTCCTCTTTGAAACATACTCCCTTTTCCCCAGCACTTTTTTTTTCTAAGATTAGTTATTTATTTTGAGAGAGAGAGGGAGGGGGAAGGGCAGAGAGGGAAAAGGGAGAAAATCTCAAGCAGGCTTCACACTGCCAGCACAGAAGCCAATGCTGGGCTCATGAACTGTGAGCTCATGATCTGAAATGAAATCGAGTCAGATGCTTAACTGACTGAACCACCCAGTGCCCCTCCCCAGCACTTTGTATTGTCTTGGGTCATTTCTAGCATTTTGCTTTGTATTCTGTGTAACCACAGGTTCCCAGGTCCCACACATTGATTGAGGGAAAGAGTCGGGGAGGCACAGCTAATGATAAAAAAGGTTAACAGAATAGCTGTTGCTCCGTTAGGGAAGCTAGACTCTTCCTGCGGTATCCACCATATCCCAGACTTTGGTCTTGTCCCCTCCCTGTGGTCCTGGCCCTGTCTCTTCCACATTGCTTTTCCTGTGACCTGAGTCAGCATCATGCTCACTCTGCTGTTTGTGTGTGATTACTGTCCCCTCTCCTGTCACTTGCTACCAAACTAGGCCCCATTTTTCCATCAGCCTCACACAGTCTAGGCTGGGCCTCTACCCTTCATCACTCTGCTGAAGTGGGACCATCTCCCACCCAGGTTGTGCCTTTTAAAAGTTATTCCCCTTCCCCTCATTTTTTAAATCTCTGATATAACCTATTGCATGATGACTCATGTTTTCCTGCTCCTTAATACATCCCCTCCCCTGCCTCCTTGCCTAGAAGTACTTGCACTGAGAGTAGGTCGGGAGCCAGAGAAATCTGGCCCAACCCTTTCCTCTCCTCAGTCAGGGGCCCCAGATGGAAGGGTGCACAACTGCTCTTTCTTGTCTGGGAGATCGAGCTGTGATTTCATTCTACAATTTATTCAAGTGTCTCTCTCCTGGTGGCTTGTTAGCCTTCATCTCGCCAGTTATTCCCTTTCCAGGAAGGGAACTGCAGCTCCCCGAACTGGAAGCCTGGTGGCCCACTCTGACATGCCCTGTGCTTGGGTAGACAAGCAGAAGCAACTCTGCTAGGGCTCTCAGTCGACTGTGTCCTCTTCTACGCCTCTCCATTAGCTTCTTGGACAGGAGCTGAGGACCAGTCAACTTTGTAAACTCTGTGCACTCTGAAGCAGCTCTTATCATAGGATAGTAAGAGCTCCATAAACTTTTGCAGAAGGAATTACTGAAATCTATTGAATTTTGTGCTCTGCTTTTCTCTCTTAACGTTATTGCAGCAAACAATCAAAGGTGATTAGTCCCACTTACACTAAGTATACCACACTGATTCTAATTCTGTGATTTATTTGAGTTTTAAAAATTGAGATTAATTCACATACGATAAAATTCACCCATTTAAAGTTTACAGTTTAGTGGGGTTATTTTTAATGTTTATTCATTTATTTTTGAAGGAGGGAGGGAGGGAGGATTGCTTTTTAGTTTTGCTGATTGTTTCCTTCGCTGTGCAGAAGGATTTTATTTTGATGAAGTCCCAATAGTTCACTTTTGCTTTGGTTTCCCTTGCCTCCAGAGACCTGTTGAGTAAGAAGTTGCTGCGGCCAAGGTCAAAGAGGTTGCTGCATGCTTTCTCCTTGAGGATTTTGATTGCTTCCTGTCTTATGTTCAGGTCTTTCATCCATTTTGAGTTTATTTTTGTGTATGGTATAAGAAAGTGACCCAGGTTCATTTTTCTGCATGTTGCTGTCCAGTTTTCCCAGCACCACTTGCTGAAGAGACTGTCTTTATTCCATTGTGATTTATATATTTGGGTGCTGCCACATTTGGATCATAAATGTTTACAATTATTAGGTCTTCTTGGTGGATAGACCTCTTAATTATGATATAATGCCCTTCTTCATCTCTTGTTACAGTCTTTATTTTAAAGTCTAGATTGTCTAAGTATGGCTACTCCAGCTTTCTTTTGGTGACCATTAGCATGATAGATGGTTCTCCATCCTCTTACTTTCAATCTGAAGGTGTCTTTAGGTCTAAAGTGGGTCTCTTGTAAACAGCATATAGATGGATCTTGTTTTCTTATCCATTCTGTTACCTTATGTCTTTTGATTGGAGCATTTAGTCCATTGACATTTAGAGTGAGTACTGAAAGATATGAATTTATTGCTGTTATGTTTCCTGTAGAGTTGGAGTTTCTGGTGGTGTTCTCTGGTCCTTTGTAGTCTTTGTTGCTCTTGGTATTTTTTTTTTTTTCATCTTTTCTCCCCTCAGAGAGTCCCCCTTAACATTTCTTGCAGGGCTGGTTTAGTGGTCACGAATTCCTTTAATTTTTGTTTGTCTGGGATTCCTTGTATTTCTTGTTCTATTTTGAATGACAGCCTTGCTGGATAAAGAATATTTGGCTGCATATTTTTACGATTCAGCACATTGAATATATCCTGCCACTCTTTTCTGACCTCCCAAGTTTCTGTGGATAGGTGTGCTGTAAACCTGATTTGTCTTCCCTTGTAGGTTAAGGACTTTTTTCCCTTGCTCCTTTCATGATTCTTTCCTTGCCTGAGTATTTTGTGAAATTGACTATGATATGCCTTGTTGATGGTTGTTTTTTTTTTAATCTAATGGGAATCCTCTGTGTTTCCTGGATTTTGATGTTTCTGTCTTTCCCCAGGTTAGGAAAGTTTCCTGCTATGATTTGCTCACATAACCCTTCTACCCCTTTTTCTCTCTGTTCATCTTTTGGGACCCCTATGATTCTAATGTTGTTCCTTTTTAATGAGTCACGGATTTCCTCTAATTCTTAAGTTGTGCTCTTTTGCCTTAGTCTCCCTCTTTTTTTCTGCTTCATTATTCTCCATAAGTTTGTCCTCTATATCGCTGATATGCTGCTCTGCCTCATCCATCCTTGCTGCTGTGGCATCCATTCAAGATTGCAGCTCAGTTACAGCATATTTTATTTCATCCGGACTAGCTTTTACTTCTTTTATATCCACAGAAAGGGAGTCTAATCTATCCCAGAAAGGGAGTCTTTTTTATCCCAGCTAGTATTCTTATTATCGTGATTCTAAATTCTTGTTCAGACATCTTGCTTGTATCTGTGTTGATTAAGTCCCTGGCTGTCTGTTTTTTCCTGCTCTTTCTTTTGGGGTGAATTCCTTCATTTTGTCATTTTGAAGGAAGAAAATAAGTATAAAATAAAAAAACAAAAAATCAAATAAATGATGCGAGATCCTAGGTGTGTTTTGGTCTGGTTGTTGAAAGGAGCTTGATTAGAGAAAAGAGGGGAAGAAAAAAAAAAGGAAAGTGTTTGAAATTTTGAAAAAATGAATACAATGAAATAGAATAAAATGAAATGATGAAGTAAAATAGAATTTGAAAAATTTACAAAAAAAGTAAAAAATATAGTAGAAAAAAATTTAAAAAAACACTTTTAATAAACTTTGAAAAAAAATAAATTTTTTCTCTTTCTGTATTCAAGAAAAAGAAAAGAAACAAAAGAGAAAAAAAATTGAATAGATGGACCAGCGAACATACTGAAATACGATTGAAATTACATTGTTTTCCCCTAGAAGTCAAACTATGAAACACTTTATAGTATGTAAACTAATCAGGTGGAGAGACTTCCAGTGTTCCTGAAGAGCAAGGTTGGCCCAGATGGGTGGGCTTAGTGTAACAGCTCCATTCTCCACTAGATGGCACTGCTTAGCTTTCTGGGGTGGATTGTTGTGGTGCTTGTAGGTGTGTATGCGCATGCGCAGGAGGGGTGAAAATGGTGTAACCCAGCTACCCGGTTTCTAGTATCGGAACTCTGTTCTCCCCAGTCAGTAAGTGCTCACCTGCCCTTTGTCTCCAGCTTCCATCCACTCCCTGCTTTCACACTGTCTGTGACCAAGCCATCAGTTTGCGAAGCGGCACTTCCCTCCTGAGTTTTATCTCAGATATGGCTGTGTTTCCCAACCCCTCACTCCTGAGGGCCTGCAGGTTTGACCGGCTCAGACCTTCTGGGGGAGGGTCTCACTGAGCAATGGCCAGATGCCGGCCACACCCAGGAACGTTCGAGGGACCATGCTGCTGCTGATGCCCAGAGACTGCAGTCGTGTAGCAGCAGCGTTTCAGGGATTATGGTAAGTCACAACATACATCTGGCACCAGGTTTCCCCCTTAATATGCTTGTTCCAGCATAGGCGAATGTGGTTGTTTTCTGGGGTCCACTGGGCCTTTGTCCATGTGGAGGTGGGGCACACAGCCTCTACCAAATGTCTTCCCAGCAGGAGAAATGCCTCTCCCTGTGTGGCCTGAGAAACCCCGGGCCTCACTTTCTGCTCCTGGGGATTGTCCTTCCCACCAGAGCACCACCAGGTATCGAGCTGGGGAATTTCAGACTCTGTGCTCCCCTTGTTTATAGAGTCGTAATGGAATTTAAACCCTCTCCTTTCTCTTTTCTCCCTTTTTTGTTCAGTCCCTGCAGCTGTTTCCACTTTTCCACTTTCTTTCCAGCTGCTTTTTGGGGGAGGGTGCTTTTCCCATGCTTTCCCCCGTCTCTGTCTTCTCCCTGCATCCAAAAACAGCTCCCTGCCCTCCGCGGCCTCTCTCTCTCCCGGCTCACCTCTCCGCACTGCATACGTGCCGAGTTCTGTGGTTCAGGTTGTGCAGATTGTTGTGTTCATCCTCAAATCAGTTTTCTAGGTGTGCAGGAAGGTTTAGTGTTGATCTGGCTGTGTTTCATGGATGTGAGATGCAAAAAAACCTTCTATGCTGTTCTGCCATCTTGGCCTTTCCCTGAAAACTTATTTCTAATGGTACCTTCAAAGCATACCTATTGAAATGATGAAATGATGAAAGAATTTTGTGGCTATTGACCCCCCCCCCCACTTATATGTTGAGCTCTAGGCTGTATACTGTAGAGACTAGAGCAGGAGAAGAAATGCAGTATACTCTGCCTCTGGGGAACCTGCAGCTTAGTTAAGAAGACAATATGTCTACATGAGAAACCTTGAACACACTATCTGACCAGATGCCAAGACAAGGGCTTTAGGAGTCTGGGCTTGTCCGCTTTTTCTCTCTCCATGCATGGGAAAGAGTCTCATGGAGGGTTTTGAGCCTGGAACAACCCTCAGGACTCCTGATTTCCAGCCATCCGTCAGTGTAGAATCCTCTGCCAGCTGGTCATCCGGCCTCCACTTGGACACTCTCACCCACAGGGAGAAGCCCCACACTCTCCACTCAGGACTTGATGATGGTTGTTTGCCAACTTTGGGCAGTGAGAGAAAATCAGATTGCTTTTTAGCTAGATGTATGCATCTTTCAATCTTTGCCATAAAAGAAACTACAGGCCTGGAAGAATGTGTGTAAAGCCAACAAGGAAAGGAAAGAGCTCTAGTCAAAAGCTTGAATTCCAGTGCAATAGGTCAATGGATATTTACATGCTGATGTTAGCTAAGGAAGGTCAGATCAAGTTCATCCTGAGAGGATCACTTCTGGGGGGGACCAAAATAAATTATTTTATGAGGCCTATTATCCTCCTAGAGCCCATGTGTATGTGAATGTTCAGGGAGTCTGAGGGTATGCGATTTAGAGAGGTGAATTCATTCCACATGCCAGTTAGACATTTCATTCTATCTAGTTTAGGATAAAGAGTGTTAATTTCCAGAGCTAATCAGATATTCCCAGAGATTTCTTGTCAGGAATGCAGCGTGATAAAGAAGGTTTTCAAGCCAGAATGTAAAACCCTTCTCTAGTAACTTCTCAAAATAGATTTATAGTAGGAAATAAAACTTTATTATGAAGTACAATACCTGCAATTTTGGTGGTGCCAGTTAAATAAAACAGGAGGATAATACAAGGGCTGGCCCAGCGTTGTATATAATAGTGGACAAAATGCGTGCTATCTATCACCGTCATCATGGTCACGTTGATTGACAGCAACTGAGGGAGAGGGGAACACTAAGCCATCTGATGTTGGAGAATTAGAGAAGGGACAGAGCAGATCTCCTGGTGGGTAACGAATGTGAGCAGGGTGAAAGAGAAGAGATGAGGTCAGCCAGAGGGCCATTGAGGTTGGAATGTGTAAGACATATGATTTGATCAATGCAAAGTACCCAGACAGTTGCACACCTGGGCTTTGGTAGAGGCAAGGGACAGGAAAACTGCTGTCCCTGTGTCCACTTAGGTGTGTCTGGACTCTTACAACTTTCAAACAAGATTAGCTCACTAGGTGCAAATAAATCACCCATATGACTGTACTCCAGGCAATAGTCCCTACTGAATAGACGACTAATGCAGTCCACCTATGACTCATCAGGAATTCTCTTCCCAAGGAGGTCAGGGGAGAAAATGGGTGTGGTGGGCCAGGAATGATGGGCAATTCTAGGTGAGCCAGAGTGAGTCACCTTCCCCAGTTGACTTCCGGTTAATACAAGAGACCAGGTGAAGGGTTTTTGCTTCTGTTGCTCAATCTCTTCACCTTTTCCCCAAATCCTTGCCCTGTCAGCTCTTTGATTTTTCTGATAAGGCCCTGGAGCTGGAGCAGCTCTAACTTTATAGATAGGGCCCCTGAGACCCAGATTGGAGAAAAGATTTGCCCTAATTCCTATAGCACATCAATTTCAGGGTTGAGACTGGATGGCCTCTTGACTACCAGCCTCTTGACCTGTATCCTCTGTCACACGACTTTCCTCTTTTCCCCATTGTTCCAACTGAGAGGCAAAAAGGACACAGACAGGACATGGCAGAAACTTGAAGGGGTTATCCCTCAACTGTGAGGTGCCCCATAGAATATATAGAGACACAAGAGGAGTTTGGGAGCAGAGTCTCACCTTCCATGACCCTATTCTCAAGAGGAAAATCCAGTTTCAGGTCACACTTTCTAAAGTGTAAACTCTAAACTAACAAACTCTTTGATGCTTTCGTCAATCGCTAATATTTTTCTATTGGGATTTCTTCAAATTTTTGTTTTCAGTATCCCTCTTTTTAAATAGCTTTTTTTAATAATTATTTTTTATTCAAGTATAATTAACATACCGTGTTACATTAGTTTCAGATGTACAACATAATGATTCAACAATTCTATAAATTTCTCATTGCTCATCACAATAAGCGTACTGTTAACCCCCTTCACCTATTTTATCCATCCCCCCACCCACCTCCCTTCTGGCAACCACCTGTTTGTTCTCTGTATTAAACTTTTTTAAAGTTTGTTCTTAAAACAAGGTCCATATTTCTCTCCGCTGATGAATGTCATCTTTCCTGCCTGAATGTCCCAAGACCTCTCTTCCTCTGGTGACCACAAAGCAACCTTGGAGGGCCCTTAGGTTGAATCCAGTATCAAAGGAAATGTGTAATTCCCTATGTAGAGAATTGGAGGTGCTCATCTCCTGCTGATGAGGACTCCCCTCTTTCCTTTTGCAGTGCAGTCCCTATAAGCGACAACATCTTGCTTTTAAATCTTTTCTGTACCCACTTCTCCCAAAATGTGGCCTAGTCAACAGGGGATGCAGCAATGCAGACTCCGAGGAGCAGAAGTGTAATGCAGGATGAAGCAAGTGCCTGCTAATGAGACCCCTTAATTTCTTACTTTTGTGCCCTCCTCTGGGCCTCTCGGAGCTTTCCACTCCTGAGGAGGCTGCATCTAAGTTCCGTCCCTGGGATTTTCAGAAAGGCTTTGTTGTTTCAGGCAAGCATCATAAACTAAACTGGGCTGTGTATCTGTTTGACTATCTGTCTGGCCTCTGTTGTACCCTTTAGCTCTCAGACTCCTCAAAATCAACTGTTCCTATTTCTCCTTATGCTAGCTAAGTGTTCTGTGGATGCCCCTGTCTGGGTCAGGAAGGGGACTCCAACGTCCCTCAAATCAGTTAATTTTAATGTTTTAAATAATTTTATTTATTTTGAGAGAGAGAGAGAGAGAGAGAAAAAGCACGAGTTGGGGAGGGGCTGAGAGAGAAGAGAGAGAGAACCCCAAGCTAGCTCCGTGCACTGTCAGCAGAGAGCCTGACACAGGGCTTGAACTAACCGACCATGAGATCAACCTGAACCAAAGTTGGACGCTCAACCTACTGAGCCATCCACATGCCCCCATATCAGTTCATTTTAAACACTTTGGTTCCCCAGTGTACTAGAGATGACCCAAAACTTCCAAGACTGATCCCAGAACCATAATTTCCTGAAATGTTTAAGGAAAAAAAAGAAAAAAAAAAAAGGAAACTCTCATCATGACCAGATTGGGTTAGAGATCTGTGAGAAAAGGAGGCTTAAAAAGTAAAAGCCTAAATCCTTAATTGCCACCTAGAAGTTGCAACATCTCATTAAGGATATTTCTAAAAATTCTTTTCTGGAAAGTCTTTTATGTACTTGTACAAAGCCCCCGATAGCAAGAGATCAAGCCTTCCTACCTTTAGAGGAGGTGTGCCAGTTATCACTTAATACCTCCTTATTTCAGATCCATCCTTTATTGCTTTGCTTGGGATACCAGAACGTTTCTCCCTGGCCAGCTCAAAGTTGAGCTGTATCATAAAGGAGTGCTGGAGGGCCAATTTCATCTACACAAGCAGGTGGTTTCTTCCCTCTAGCTTCTGCCTACTCGTACCCCAGCTGTAGGGGAGTCCTGCTTGCCAGCCAGCACCCACAGTTTCCTGCCTCAGCTACTGTGTACCAGCTCTGGCCAGAGCAATCTAGTGCACTACTCTGCCATCCAGTGGCTGGTGGCCGCAGTCACAGCCTCTCCAATAAGATTGGTGTCCCAGCTTTATGGAGAGGCTCCACCCCCCCCCACCTCTGCCTTAGAGTATTCTTTAGAGTTCTCTTTTATTCCCTCCTAGTAGGTAGCTCCCTTTAAATAGTTAATAATTCTTTTTTTTACATTTATTTATTTTTGAGAGACAGAGACAGAGCGTGAACAGGGGAGGGGCAGAGAAAGAGGCACAGAATCTGAAGGAGGCTCCAGGCTCTGAGCTAGCGGTCAGCACAGAGCCCGATGCGGGGCTCGAACCCACGAACGCTGAGATCATGACCTGAGCCGAAGTCGGACACTCAACTGACTGAGCCACCCAGGCACCCCAATAATTCTTTATATTAAACTGTCCCTGCTCAAATAACTGTGGTTACTGTCTACTGAATGTCCTTTCATTGGCCTTGATGCTGAAAATGAAATTACTGGTAAACAATGGTACCCTTGTAGGTCAAAGTTTTGATAAATTCAAAATCCATTGAACATGTGAAAATACATGGGTCCTAATATTACTAGACACTACACAAAATGGGTCAGAATGAGTTTTATTCAGCCAGAAATCCTATCTATGAATTTTTTACTTAGAATTGGTATTAAATCACTGTATGGTTTAATGGTAGTAAAATAAAGTTCTTACAAAACTTTGGACACTGAGACTTCTGGAATGAGAGAGTGATTCTCCCTTTTCCTTGAGTAGCTGGGTGATCAGCACCCAGAACAGTTGAATAGCAGAGAGTCTCCATCTTTTAAGACCTTAGATATCCAGTGCTGTCAAATTGGAAAAAAACCTCCCCAATCTGTCCATCAGATTAAGAAATTCCATTGCCACACATGCAACATGTATGACTGACTCTAGACTAGTGCTGTGCAGTAGAAATAGATGGTAGCCACAAATGTAATTTAAGATTTCCTAATGGTCACATTAAAGAAAAGAGAGAAACAGGTGAACTTAATTTTATTAATATATTTAATTTAATCCAAAGTAGAGAAAATATTGTCAAGATAATAATCATTATTAAATTATTAATTAACATTAAACTGTTAAGATATTTACAGTCTTTTATATGTACCAAGTCTTTGAAATCTGGTATGTGCTTTATGCTACCACACTTCTCAATGTAGACTAGTCACATTTCAATGTTTATTTATTTTTGAGAGAAAGAGAGATGGAGCATGAGTGGGGGAGGGACAGAGAGAGAGGGAGACACTGAATTTGAAGCAGGCTCCAGGCTCTGAGCTGTCTGCACAGAGCCCGACACGGGGCTTGAACTTGTGAACCATGAGATTACGACCTGAGCTGAAGTCAGATGCTTAACTGGCTGAGCCACCCAGACACTCTAAACTAGTCACATTTCAAATGCTCAGTAACCACATATGGCTAGCGGCCACTCTGTTGGGACAGCGCAGCTCTCAAATATGGCTTGACTACTATGTGAGGTCATAGGAGTGACTTTAGTGACTGGGACAGTTTTTTAAAAAAAGGAACTGCATAAAAATATTGGATTTTATTCTGTAGCTTTATTGGTTATTAATATTGTATTTTAAACCAATTTTTGTATTAGATACAAATAAGTGTAGTAGCAATAATGTGTATTATTCTAGGAACCAAGAATTTCAGTATAAAAGAAAAGGAAGTGCAATCACAGAATTAAGAATCTAGGTTGGGAACACTGTTGGGCATTAATGCAATTTGTTACTCAATCCTGTTGATCTGAACCCACTTATTGGTATCATGAAGATGACAGAAACTTTTAAAAAAATAGCAGTTTGGAGACATTTTCTGACTCAAAGCATGTATTAGTAGAACAAAACTGTAGTTTTTGACCTTGAGTCAGCGGAATCCATGTGAAATATCCAAAATCCAATTGAATCCAATTTTAAAGATCCTTGGGAGTTACATAGTCATATGAATATGACAGAACACAATTCCTTCAGGTCTTTGTGTCTTAAAATTAAATGCAGAAGACATTACTATGGAACCTCAAGTTCAAGGGTCTCTAGATATAGCTACATATCTTTACTTTTTAATGTAAAGATATTTACATATCTTAACATATGTACATTTATATATCTTAAGATTTCAAAACTCAATCAAGTAATCAACTTGACTAGGAGCTGCAGACTTTTAGGGAGAAAAACCTGACCCAGGGGAAGTGGACTAGGTGATCACCTCTCTATTTATATAATTAGATATATATTTTCTTTTTATTCCTGGATTATTTTAAAGCAAATCCCAGATATCATATCTTTTCACCCAATTATTACCCCCATGACATTATGAAGTCATTAACATAATCATATGTAGAGTTTAGGGTTGCCGATGGAGTCTCAAATGATTCTCAACATCGCAGCCCAAGTATCTATCAATAAATGGCATCAGTTCACTGGCATGCTAATTGCTTTCTTTAGGTGGGGAAACATCTTCTAACCTTAGAATAAATCATAGAAATATAAAGAGAAGAGACCCATTAGTATTAATATTATTTTGTGTTAAGAAAGTGGCTTTGGGGCACCTGGGTGGCTCAGTTGGTTAAGTGTCCAACTTCAGCGTAGGTCATGACCTCAGGGTTCATACTTTTCAAGCCCAGGCATCAGGCTCTGAGCTGACAGTGTGGAGCCTACTTAGGATTCTCTCCCTTTCTTCTCTCTCTCTCTTTCTCTCTCTGTCCTTCCTCCACATGTGTGTGTGCTCTCTCTCTCTCTCAAAAATAAATAAAACTTAAAAAGAAAGCGACTTTGTATATTTGATGTTTTATAAAAATGTTTTTATTTAGGGGCACCTGCTTGGCTTAGTTGGTTAAGCGTCCGACTTCTGCTCAGGTCATGATGTCTTGGTTTATGGGTTTGGGCTCCACGTCAGGCTTCTGTGCTGACAGCTCAGAGCCTGGAGCCTGCTTCAGATTCAGTGTCTCCCTCTCTCTCTGCCTCTCCGCTGCTTGCACTCTATCTTTCTCTCAAAAAAATAAATAAGCATTAAAAAAAAAAGAAAAAGTTTTTATTTCGAGAGAAGCAGAGACAGAGAGAGCAGGGGAGGGGCAGAGAGAGAGAGAGAGAGAGAGAGAGAAAATCCCAAGCAGGCTCTTCACTGTCAGCACAGAGCCTGATGCAGGGCTTGATTACACGAGCCTCGAGATCATGACCTGAGCAGAAATAAAGAATCAGACACCTAACCGACAGCCACCCAGGTGCCCCTGCATATTTGATGTTTTATAGATCTGTCACAGAAGGATGGGTTTGGATAGGTAGCTTTGTAACTGATTTGAAATGTTTGAGCAATACAGATTTTTTAAATTTTAAGATGAAACCTTACTAAATTATTCTTAATATTTTGAAATATCTAAGATACCTTTGGATTCCTAATATTTATATGCCTAGGGTATTGGATTTACAAGTATGAATTTCTATCCAGAAAGTTTTGCTTATTGTAAGTTAAAGCAGTTGAAGTATGTAAAGGGAAATGCTTGAGATGAAGCAGTCCACTCTGTGAATACATTTATAAGCACCCTCTTCCAATCCCTGGCCCCTTGTCACTTTTCAACGTTAAGAACGACCACAGAGCCTACAAAATGGGGCCCCAATATAGAAAAGCTGCCTGGACACTAACAGATTGCTATTCTGTCCTATGTATTTATAGCTTCCACCAAGATGGGTGACTTATGGTCCCCAAGTCCCTCCTCTCCTCCCTGCTCATCAGAGCCAGCATCTTAGCATACAATTGAATGAAGGAGCATGATAGAATGAAAAATGCTAGGCATGCACCTGGGTTTTGCAATGTATTGGTTTTTCATTGTGTGCACTGCCTTTCTTCCACCACTGGTAATGCGGGAAGGCACTCTAGAAGAGATGGTCCCAGCATTAGGAGCATCCACAGGCCGGAGTTATTCTTTGGGTAGCCTTGAGGTGACCCCTATTGGAAGGCAGATGTTCCCACAGTCAGAAGAACTCCGAAAACACATTCCTTCCTGGGAAAAGATAGACTCGTATCTAAACTCAGACTAATGTTCTCATTTTACGGGACAGGTTTTCCAACATGTGTCTAAATTACAAACCACACATCTCTTCCAGCCTCCAAATCTCTGGTGAGACAGAAGCAAAACTATGGCACTAAGCAAAACTATATAAAATTTTTCAGCAAGCAGGCTTTATGTGGCCTGTGGCTCTATCAAGGATCAAGGTAAACTCTAATGCTGCAATTCTACAATCCACCAGATTTGGGGACTCAGCCCATGTCAATATTATTATCTAGCTGGTATGCCAATAGTGTTACTCCAACCCTGAGAGCTTTCTTACTTGTCTGTTGCTTCCTAATTGTCAAGTACTCACTTACATCTTGGATTCCTTTGCAGCCCAGGTTATCCTGGACACTATACAGTGCATATGTTCTAGCAGGATATGAAAAGGAATTTCAAGAAAGAACCTAAGAGTCTTATGACATTCTCTTGACCATCCCCATGACTCTATGGGGCTCTAGACCATCCTCAAGGATACAAGAGTGACAAGCCACAACTTCGTCAAAATTGGTAGCAAACAAGGTAAGTCTGGATACAATTCATGGCAACTTTATCCTAGAAAGAAAAGGGAATTACTGTGTGGCATTCAAGATGGACTAAGTGAAGACCACAAAGAAATTTTATAGGGCATATGGAGATGCCAGATAAATAACCTCGGGTCTAGTGTATGAGATGGGAGACTGCTGGGCTAAAACCAGGATTCTTAAGTCCTCACCTTGCTTACCACCATCGTTTATTTCTGCGTATCAGGAAGGTCCTCCTTCCCTGCCCCTTTCCACCATAGCGCTCTCCTTCAAATGTATTTGGCAGTGGTAACTCATGGCCACCAAGTGATTGGTACACAACAGACTTTACCATTGTCTGTAGAGTTCTTGGCTACATATTCCACCTTTGAGATGCAATGTACTAGACACTATAAAAATTCTGCTGCCTAAAGACTATCTAAGACATGGATCCTCCCTGACGTATTGTGTGTGTGTGTGTGTGTGTGTGTGTGTGTGTGTGTGTGTGGTGTGTGTGTGAGTGTGTGAACTGCTTTGGAATATAAAGAACTCCTCATCTTTAGGGACATTTGGTTTTATATCCTTTTTCTAGCTCTAATCCTTGGAACTGGGATTTTTGAACTAGAGAGACCTGTTGTAAAACGTGTGGGGATTCTAGAAGAAGGCCTAATGCAACTAGGGATGCCACTGGGGCTCTACAAACCAAGGAGTTGTCTCTTACCTCTGGAAAAGAAGAATAAAATAGGTCAGAAATTTTAACTGTGACTCAAGGTAGATAGAAAAAGATACCCATAAAATTGAAGTAGTAGTCTAGTTTCTTTATTTTTAAAAAATTTTTTAAATTTTTTTTAATTTTTGAGAGAGAGACAGAGTGCAAGTGAGAGAGGGACAGAGAGAGAGGGAGACACAGAATCCGAAGAAGGGTGCAGGCTCTGAGCTGTCAGCACAGAGCCTGATGCGGGGCTTGAACCCACGAACCAGGAGATCATGACCTGAGCTGAAGTTGGACGCTTAACCGACTGAGCCACCCAGGCGCCCCAAGTTTCCTTACTTTATAGGAGAGGAACAGTGCATCAGTTGGTTTGGGTAGATCCTGGACATTGGTGGACAGTTATTAAAAGTTATTAATTACCGGGGGCCCCTGGGTGGCTTAGTCGGTTGAGTCTGACTCTTGATTTCAGCTCAAGTCATGATCTCACAGTTCGTGAGATTGAGCCCCAGTGGACTCTGTGCTGGCAGCATGGAGACTGCTTGGGATTCTCTCTCTCCCTCTATGTATGTATGTATGTATGTATGTATGTATGTATGTATGTATGTAAATAAATACATAAACTTTTAAAAAGTTATTAATTACAAATTAAATATCCTGATTGTAAGATGAACTCTTATGTATTTTTTTTAAACTACTTAGTGTTTGCTTGTCATGTTACATTAGCTAAGCTTCACTCCCAACATGAATTTTTGGAAGGCCAAACAAATGAGCCTCTGAAAAGCGGAGGAACAAAGCCAAGACTATGTGAAATTATTTACAGCATTAAAAGACATCTGTATAGCCTACTAAATATATACTGTGGATGTACATCGATCAAAGGGAGGGCACAAAAAGGAAAGCAGGTCCCATCATCTCCAGAACTTCATTGTCATTTATTCTGCAAGATCAACTCTGAATTACCATAAGTCGGTAGCATCTGACTCCATGCATAGAAACTATGGCCCTCCTTATATATCTTAAAAGTTTTACTGGATGAAAACTCTGACCTCTTTCAAAATGCACATTAACAGAACCCCCTTTTAAATAGCATTCTGAACTTTGCTAATATAGGTTTATCAATCATAGGCCTAAGCATAAGACCAAAAATTATAACATTTCTAGAAGAAAACAGAAAAGAAAATCTTTGTGACTTTAGGGCAAGCAAAATTACACAAGTAAAATTACACAAGTAATTATAAGTATAGCTACTATCTGTTACCATACAACGTTATGACAATATCATGGACTGTATTTCTCTATGCTGTACCTCTTAGTCCTGTGACTTATTCATTCTATAACTGGAAGCCTGTATCTCCCCATCCTCTTCACCCATTTTGCCCATTCCCCACCCCCCTCCTCCTTTCTGGCAAGCATCAGTTCTCTGTATTTATAGGTCTAATTCTGCTTTTTGTTTATTTATTCATTTTTTTGTTTTCTAGATTCCACATATGAGTGAAATCGTATGGTATTTGTCTTTCTCAGTCTGACTTATTTCACTTAGCATAATACCCTAGGTCCATCCATGTTGTCACAAATGGCAAGATCTCATCCCTCTTTTATGACTATGTAATATTTCATTATGTGTATACATATACATATAAATATGTGTATATGTATATATATATACATGCGCACACACACCACATCTTCCTTATCCATTCATCTATCAGTAGACACTTAGGGTGCTTCCATATTTTGGCTATTGTAAATAATGCTGCAATAAACATAGTGGATAGTGGTGCACGTATCTTTTCAAATTAGTGTTTTCATTTTCTTTGAGTAAATACCCAGTTGTGGAATTATTGGATCATAGAGAATTTCCATTTTTAAGTTTTTGAGGAACCTCCATACTGTTTTTTCACAATGGCTGCACCGGTTTACATTCCCATCAACAGTGCACGAGGGTTCCTTTTTCTCTACATCCTTATAACACTTGTTATTTCTTGTCTTTTTTTATTTTAGCCATTCTGACAGGTGTGGGGTGATACCTCATTGTGGTTTTGATTTGCTTTTCCCTGATGTTGAGTGATATTGAACATCTTGTCATGTATCTGTTGGCCATCTGGATGCCTTCTTTGGAAAAATATCTATTCAAGTCTTCTACCTGTTTTTTAATTGGTTTGTTTGTTTATTTGTTTTGGTGTTGAGTTGTAAATGTTTTTTATATATTTTAGATATTAACCCTTTATCAGATACATCATCTGCAAATATCTTCTGCCATTCAATAGGTTGCCTTTTTGTTTTATTGATGATTTCCTTTGCTGTGCAAAAGTGTTTTATTTTGATATACTCCCAACAGTTTATTTTTGCTTTTGTTTCCCTTGCCTCAGGAGACATGTCTAGAAAAATGTGTCTATTGATAGTCAATGTCAGAGAAATTACTGCCTGTGTTCTCTTCTAGAATTTTTATGGTTTCAGGTCTCACATTTAGGTTTTTACTCCATTTTGAATGTATTTTTGTGAATAGTGTTGGAAAGTGGTCCAGCTTCATTCTTTTGCATGTAGCTGGCCAGTTTTCCCAACACCATTTATTGAAGAGACTGTCTTTTCCCTATTGTATATCTTGCCTCCTTTGTCATAGATTAATTTGCCATCTAATTGTGGGTTTATTTCTGGGCTCCCTATTCAGTGCTATTCATCTATGTGTCTATTTTTGTGCCAGTACCAGACTGTTTTGATTACTGTAGCTTTGTAATATATCTTGAAATCTGGAATCATGATACCTCCACCTTTGTCCTGCTTTCTCAAGATTGCTTTGGCTATTCAGGGTCTTTTGTGGTTCCATATAAATTTTAGTATTATTTGTTCTAGCTCTGTGAAAAAATGCTATTGGTATTTTGATAGGGATCACATTGAATCCGTAGATTGCTTTGTGCAATATGGACATTTTAACAATATGAATTCTTCCAATCATGAGCATGGAATATCTTTCCATTTGTGTCATCTTCACTTTCTATGAAAAATTCTTTATGACTGCATTTAAATAAAGGCTAAGAGCAGGTAAAGTTAACCTATGTTAAAAGTCAGAATAGTCACCACCATTCTTAGAGTTGTAGGTTACTGGAAAGGAGCACAACGTGGGTGCTTTTTTGAAGGTCAGCCTCAATTTGGAAAACAAATAAAAGCAGAGCAGGAGGAGGGACTTTTCTCAGCTCTGAGGGAAGAGTTCTGGCTGTGCCCTTGGGCTGGAGGATTGAGAATGTGAACTGGCTCCCCCCCAGTGGACAAATATGGATATGCATGTCAATGCTTAAAGGTGGGACATCACAGGCCTTTCCTGGACGCCTCATAGTGTCAGCCAGTTTTGGGAGAGGGGTGAAGATTCTGGGCTCAGGAATGGAATAGAGTATGTCAGTAGGACCTCAAATCAGTCTTTCTGTCCTGCTACAGAAATATGGGCTCAGCCAGGCTGAGGGGGGACAAATGACTTCCCTGAAGGGAAAGTCAGGAAGCCCAGGGAAAGGTGGACCCTACCCCAGCTGAGGGCTCTCCTATCTCCAGGCTTTGTCTGCCCCACTAGGCAGTCCGGGCTGGGTTTGGACATCAGCTTTACTCAGGTACTAGATGCTAATCCAGTAAGGTAGGTAGTGATCCCCATTCTAGAAGTGAGGGAACTGAGGCCTAGGTAGTTTGGCTTATGTAAGTAGCAGAATTAAGGTTTCAGCTTGGGTCTGTCTAGCTCTAAACTGAGCCCTAAACCATGATTCTCTATGTAGTGTCTTAACCTCTTTTGTTCCACGGCTCCCTCTGGCAGTCTGGTGAAGCCTACGGGCCCATCTCAGAACACTGTTTTAAAAATCATAAAATAAAATACATAAGGGGGAGCAAGGGAGGGAAAAATACATAAGATTAGCGATCCTATTGAAATTGCCAAGAACTGCTGATCTTATTAAAACAGATACCACAATATTTTTTTCAATTGTGGCATGGCATGTGCTATCTATGTGTTTCTTTATTGATGTCTTAAATACAAGTGGGTCTGGGAACAGAATTTTCAGAAAGTGATGGGTGTAAATATTTTGAGACGTCTGCTACACTGGTGATGTGAATAAAACTGTCAGTGACTTCACTGGTGACAAGTCATGTATCACATTCTGTCTGAAGGAAATGCTGAATTTCCATCAGAGGTCAGCGAAAATAAGGATCTAATCTTGTTCTTATCTATCTACGTGGATTTCCTGCATACTAGGCTAGGTCCATTGGGGATCTGTGGACCCCAGGTTAAGACTCCTTGATTCTCTTGCCTCCGACTCATCTCCCCTTCCCCTTGACCATTCCCAGAGCTTTGTTGGAAACCAGCCTGTGAGCTGTAACTTGCAAAGAGTGCCGGGTGTTTGTTAAACACGAAACAAAGATCACGGGGTGCAACAGACACTTAATTGAAGGTGTGCAATGCCTCCGACAGGCTGCTGGATGCAGAAATACCCAGGAATAAGATGTAGCCTTCCTTTTAAGAAGCCCCAGCCTGGGTAGAAGCAGTATCTCCAAGTAGTTTATTAGTAACCCCCAAATGAATTAAACAGACAAGAATTGAATGCTTTGGGGACCAAGGAAGAACAAACCTATGGGCTGGGCAGTCCAGGAAGTTCTGGAAAGAGGTAACAGGAGGGCTGGCAGCGGGTAGTACAGTGCAGTAGTCAGGCACACAGGCTCTGTTGTCACATGGCCTGGGTTCAAAACCTGCTTCCATCACTTCTAGCTATGGGCAAGTCTATCTGATCTCTCTATACCTCAGCTTCCTTATCTGTAAAATAGGGTGAACCTAATACTTCATAGGGTTGGTGTGAAGATGAATGAGTTTAAGTGCTGTTAGCCGTAGTAAAGGTACTGATTATCATTGGATAGGTGGACAGACAGAAGGGTGACACCTTTCTGGGATTAGGGACAGCTTGAGCTATGTAGAGCCTAGATTGTTTTCTTGTGAAAGGAGCAGGCCAAGGAGGGCCACTGGCTGAATGATTTAAGGCAGAACACAGAAGGCATACTTTATTTTCACAATTGTGGTTTTGTTTTATTTTGCATTAGGGAATAGCATCAAAGCTTTGATTTTACCAAAAGGATTCTGTAAGACAGGGCTGGTATGAATATTTAAGTTTCAAAAAAGTGATGAGTTGACTTAGAATATTCATACAATAATACATATTACAGGTGGTACGGGGATGTGGCAAAAATGTGAAAGGCAGGGGGCACCTGGGTGGTGCAGTCGGTTAAGTGACTGACTGGCTCAGGTCATGATCTCATGGTTTGTGAGTTCGAGCCCTGCATTGGGCTCTCTGCTGTCAGTGCTGAGCCTGCTTTGGATTCTCTCTCTTTCTCTCTCTTTCTCTCTCTCTCTCTCTGCCCCTCCCCCACTCACAGACACTCCCTTTCCCTCTCTCTCTCTCTCAAAATAAATAAATAAATAAAACATTAAAATTTTTTAAAATGGTGGAAGGAATGTGAAAGTGGTAGCAGTCCTGTTTTGAATCACTGGATTAAGAGATAGGAATCACTTTCGTTTTACGGAAATTTGAGAGGTTCTCCTGGGTCAGCCCAGCAATCCCTGCAGCCCTGAACGGGACACAGGGGCTGATGTAAATACACAGTATTTAGGAAAAGCTCAGCAATCCTGGTCCACACCCTTTTATTTCTGGATACACTCAAGGGCAGTATTTCAAACTGTAGGTCACCATCCAGAAGCGGGTTGTGAAATCAGTTAATGGGCCACATCCAGCATTTAGAAAATATGAAATAGAACAGAGTAGAAAATATCAATGCATGTTGGGGGTAGTTAGGACAATTATTATTTTGTGAAGCTTGAGCTACGGACCGCCAGGTAAAATGCATTTCCTCCAGTGGGTTACAGGGGAAAACGCCTGCTCTGTGGAAGCAGCCTTGCCTTCTAACCCCAATATTGCTTTTGCAGAATTCAGCCTGCTTGAGCAAGGCTGGAGCCTTGGAGCCAGATTCATTTTGCTGGGTGGCTAACCAAGATGTGAAAATGCTATTTATGCTCCGGGTTCTGTTTTAGCCAAAGTGTTCTTGAGCCTCTCTCTATGTCCAGAGCCTTCTATTTTGGAGGGATTGAGTTCTCCAGGAGGGAGGACCAGGATCAGGCCAAATAGTCCCCTGGGACCTTTCAATTTCAATGTCACCTTCCTGATCTCAGCCAGATGTTCTTCTTTCCAGATTTTCAGCTCACACCCAGGTCTTTTGCTTCCAAACATTCCATCACATTTCCAGCTACAGCATTTCTTTATCTCCTATGGCTTCCTCATTTTGTGGCCACACTTCCCACTCCAGTGTGCAATATCTGGGTGGAGCATGTGTTCATCCTGAAGCAGCCTCTGCCGTTGTTCTGCCCCACCTCTTCTAGGACCCGCCATCTGGGGGGCCAGAGCAGGCAGAGGATCCTCTGTAGATCTCAAGGGGTTCAGCCCCCCCGATTTGGTTTAGCAGCTGCCTCCCATTGACTGTCCCTAAGGGTGGCTGGGTGGCGATTTGTGGGGCCAATCCTTGGATAGCGTATGTAGATAATTGTTGTTGGCAGACCCTGAGACAAAGGGTTGAGTGTAAATTTTAGTTTGGTCTATATGAAATTGCCATTTCTGTAAGTCCAAGAAGGTTGGCTCTTGGCAAGGTCATGTGATTGAAGTGGTAGTTTGTTTAGGAGACACAGGCAGGGGAGTAGGGAAGCGAGGCAGGGGAGGAAAGGACGCCAATGACGAGTATGTTACCCCTGTTACCCTGCGGGTAGCTGGAATTTAATCCCACTGGAGAAACTCAGGGTAATTAGTATACAACACACACCTCCAGGGCAAGGGAGGTGGGGTAGTTTTGTACCAACTCACCCCAGTCATTTGTTAAGGAATCTTGAGGGGATGGGGCTACACACAGCTGGGCAGGGGCAAAACAGGCCTTGTTAGCCAGAGCAAGCCCTCGGAGGAAGCAGTGTGGGCATTGCCAGTGGGAAGTCAGCAGCGTATACTGAGAAGGCGAGGCCACAGGATCGGAGGACTACCGAAGTGCCTGCTGCTGAAGCTCTGCCCTTGGATTCCCAAAGTGCCACTGGCTCTTGGCCACATACTCGAGTGTACAAGGAAACATAGTCATAGTTTTCTGTAATAACTTATTTTCTGTTTTGAGACCCTAATCCACAGGATATTGAAAAATAAGCCTCGGTCACTGTGAGGGTCACCCATTTCCCAGAACCGCATCACTTCTATGAGATTCAGTCAGTGCCAAGGTTCAAGCAAGCACTGTGCCACCTGGTCTTTGGCGGCATCTGTCTGTGGAGGTCTTCACTTGGATGTCATTTCCTGCCTTCCTGTTGGTCACCAGTCCCTCCCATCCAGACTCAGTCCCATGTGCCGGCACCTTCAGCCCCCGCAGGGCACTGTATATGTCCTTTGACAGGCAAGGGCATGGGCTGGGCTTGTCTGTGGCCCTGCTTGTCTTGAACTCACCATTACCATGTCCCTCTGCCTCTGGACCCCATAGACCCCAGGACTCTGGCTAGGAGGCAGAGCACAGGATCTTTCTAATGTCTACATTGACTTGCATCTCTCGGACGTCTCATCTCCCCGGCGTGGGGAGTAATTTTTTAGATGGATATAGGATAGAAAGAGAGGCTTAATTTCCTCAAGCTCCTTTATTCCTGTATCATAAATGTGTTTAAAAAATATTTTAACAAGGGGCGTCTGAGTGGCTCAGTCGGTTAAAACATCTGACTTCAGCTCAGGTCATGATCTCACAGTTCATGGGTTCCAGCCCCGCATGGGGCTCTATGCTGACAGCTCAGAGCCTGGAGCCTGCTTCAGATTTTGTGTCCTTTCTCTCTGCCCCACCCCGGCTTGTACTCTGTGTGTCTCTCTCAAAAATGAATAAACATTAAAAAACTTTTTTGTAAATGAATAAAAAAATAAAAATATTTTAACAATTGTATTTCAGAATATTTTTTTAACCTAAAAATTTTTTTTATGTTTATTTTTGAGAGAGAGACAGACAGAGCGGGAGAAGGGGAGGGGCAGAGAGAGAGAGGGAGACACAGAATTGAAGCAGTCTCCAGGCTCCATGCTGTCAGCACAGAGCCTGATGCAAGGCTCAAACTCACGGACAGTGAGATCATGACCTGAGCCAAAGTCGGACACTCAACCGACTGACCCACCCAGTGCCCCATTAACTTTTTATTTTAAAATAAAAGTATCTAAATTATAGACATGAATTTTAAGAAATAATTCAGAGAGCTCCTGTATACCCTTCATCCAGTTTCTCCCCATGTAACATCTTGCAAAACTGTCGTCCAATATCACAACTGTGAAATTGATATTGATACAGTCCCCCTACTTTATTCGGGTCTCACCAGTTTTCTGTGCACTCGAGTTTGTGGTATGTGTGCATGTGTGTGTGTGTTTAGTTCCATGTGGTTTTATCTCATGTAGATTTGTGTGACCACGAGTACAGTTCTGTCACCATGAGGGCCCCTCATGCTGTTCTTTCATAGTCAGACACTTGCCATGCTCTTCCTTCCTTAAGCCCTGGCATCCACTGATCTTTCCTAATCTGTTTGGTCTTGAGTAGTGTGGCATGGTAGGCATGGAATTTATTTAATCATTTTTCCCACTGAGGACAACTGGATTGTTTCTAGTTCTGAGGTATAATTAGTTTTTAGCATATTTTTACTTTATGTATTAAAAAATATTATCCTGAGAGAGAGTCCAAGGCTTTGTTACGCTGTCCAAGGGGTCCATTGGCACAAAAATGTAGTTCTAAAGGGGAAGAGGACTATGTATCTCCACGTTACCTTTCTCTCCATAGGGACTGGGTAGGAATGGGAACCGGGGAAGGAGCTATTTCAGAGCCTCGAGTCTTCTGTGCTGCTGGGTGAGACCTGAGGCAGGTGGCCTCTGTCACCACAGTGAGTCACTGAGGTGATCTTCACTGTAATGAGGGGAGTGTATCTGTGGGAAGGAGAGTCAGAATGAGAAGGGTCCGGGAAAAAGAGGGGGGCCCAGGCACATGACAAATTGAAACCCAACCATGGCCCCAAACTGAAGGATTATCTGTCATGCTCACAGTGGAGTGGCGAGTGACTCTTGAGCAGACAGAGTCACATGGCCTAGTCCCATTCCTGTATCTGCAGGGCCCGGGAACAGCTGGGAGAGGTGAGCTGTGACTGGGCTGGAGCACTCAAGGATGCAAAGACTCAGAGCTAGAAGTGACTGTGACAGCAGAAGCCACTGGGAGTTTTAGCAGAGGCAACCTCCCACTAGGCGTAAGCCCATTTCATTTAGCGACCTCAGCTGGCACTGAGCTACACTCGATTTCACCTCTTTTGGTTGGAGGAGTCAGGGCACACACTGTGATGACCAATGAGCCTCCCATCCCCCAAGAGTAGCCCCCTAACTGGGGTGTTTTGGATGGAGCTCGTGCTATCTCTAAGTGCCAAGGAATGCCAGTAGCTAAGAAGTCATTTAGGAGAAAGGTGCTACAGAATAAGGTCAGATGTGCTCCAGAGTCTGCAGGAGGAGAGATGGTAAGTCGTCAGAGGTAAACCAGCCACCATTGTGCAAGAATGAATGGGCCTTGGCATTGAGTATCAGTGGCTGCTCAGCTCGCAAGAAAAGCAACAACCACACAGTACATGCCTTCCGATGGATGAATAACACCGCCTGTGAAGTATCAGAGCTGAATCTGATCAGACCTCCAGCTTCGTTCAACACCACCACAAGGATGCAATCAGCACGGTCTAGACCACCAGAAACCTGACATATGGGACAAACAACCAGTTTCCTCAATAAACAAGTTTCTAGGAAAAGCAAAAAGATGGAGGTGGAGAAGGAACCTATAGGTTTAAAAAGACAACATATAAATCAACCATTTACAGTGTGTGGACCTTCTTCTATAGACAGAAGAAGCCTATGGGACTGGAGTCTGTGTGCAAAAAACATTAGGACCAGCCTTAGATAAGAGGAGGTAGTTCTTGGGAAGGCTTTCTACACAGAAGCATGTGTTCCCTCAATAAACTTATTGAGTGTCTTCAGTGTGTCCATCACCGGCTGGGCTATGGTGCGAGGGATCCTCAGATGAGTGAGGAATAACTTCTGTCCTGGAATAGTTAACTAGATCTGAGTTGGAAGGGTTGGCGAGTAGGAAGGAGAAAAGAATCAAACAGAATATTCACATACGTTGTAGGCAAGAGAGCACGGACATAGGAGCCAGAAAGCCCTGGTGGTTCCTGTCAACTGTGTTTCTGCACAAGTCACTTTCCCTCTCTGAGCCCCGGCCACCTTGTCTACAAAACAGGTGTGATAACTTCGGCTCCACCTAACCCACAGAGGAGACATCGGGAGAACTGCTACGTTAAATCTAACATATTATATGTGGTTGAAGATTTTGATAAATGAATAAATGCATTGATTTCAAACAAATATGTTTGTAGCAAGGGACTGGTAAGTGGTACAAAGGTTACACATGCCCCGCCCCCCCGCCCTTAGCTGAAAGCAGCCCCCTCCCAGGGCCCTAAACACGACAGGCTGGGCAGATGCACAAACCGAGAAAAAACACACGTCTGGAAGGGATCAGCCGGTGGGGGCAGCACAGAAAGAGGAAATGGAAGAGGTGAGATGAGCAAAATTTCCTTCCTGTTGTGCCGTCAATGGAGCATGATAGGAAGAAGTTGGTCTGGCCTGACATCTAATCAAAGTAAGTAAACATGGGCTTTACCAGAACTTCTAATCTGGGGGGGCAAGTTTGTAGTTTTAGGAGTTCCAACTTCGGGACCCCAGAGAGGGTCCAGCTGAAACTGTAATGGGCTTGGCTCAGAATGGGGTGAAGTTTGCCCAAGGAAGACAGAGAAATGGAGAGAAAGAGACCGAGAGTGAGGCAGAGGATGAGGCAGGGCCAAACGGGCTCATCCATCAAAAGTCAGCTTGTGCGGTGCTGGCTGGGCTATGTCAGCAAATCAACTTCCCGGCTCTCTAGCTTCTGCCCTGTGAGGGTGCCACCAGCTACTCTGTGTGCACCCTGACTGTGAGGAATTTGTGGTCTGGTAGGGAGACAGATTTGTCCTTGAACAATATTTCCCCTATAGACTCAGGAAGCTCAGAGCAGGGCATCAGGGAGGCCTGGAGAGGCTTGGAGAGGCTTGGGGAAGCTTCTGGGTGGGAGATGGGCCTAGAATTGGCTGGTAGAGGACAGGGAGGGTCCAGCTGCAGACAAAAGGTCCACAGATTCACCGTTGGTCCTTGGCTGACAATAGAAACATGTTTTGAAAATGGGATGCCACTTTTTGCTGTAATGGTAGATGTATCCAATGTGTTTAAATTGTGTGTGTTAGGAGTGTGTCAGAACAGTATGAATTTTAAGGTCTCTATTCTGAAGTTGAAGCAGCATTGTATCCTGTAGGAGAGGCCCTGTGCATCCTGGCTGCCTATTGTCAGGGGCTGGGTCTACACCCTTCCCAGGACAAATAATCCTTGCACTTCTTAAAGAGAGCAAAGAAGATTGAGTTCAGAGCCTTCTTTCCCCCAGCCCACTTTGATATGGGGGAAGTCCCCCTTGTCCTTAACTGGTTTCTCTTGCTGTAGTGTGCTGCTCTCTCTGCTTTGGCTGCTCTTGGGGCTGGTGGAGAACAACTAGTTACTAAACCCCAGGGGGAGAGTGCTTTCTTTGCATGAGAGAATTTTAGCAAGTGCTGCCTGGCTGTCTGCCACCTGCACTTCTCAGCAGCAATCCCTGCATCTGGGCAGAGGAGAGGGGGGTCAAGAAGGAAAAACGCAGGACATGAGGTGGGCTGGTGCTGCCACTGGGCCAGGATTGGGGTGGGTCTATGGAGGGCAGGATGAATTCCGGGAGAGTCTACCTGGCCAGGCTCAGCTCTTCCTGGAATTCTCTGCTTCTGGAACCATGACTGACTTCCTCTAGCCGGAACCTGCCCATTCCAGGAGGACCCAGCCCTTGCTCGGAAGATGCCTCAGTGAAATCCAGGGAAACCTGGCCACCCATGCAAGGGCTCTGAGCCCTCACAACCTGCCCTGCATACCAGAGAGTAAGTGTTTGAGGTGCTATGCGTGGAAATTCAGCTCAACAGGAAGCAGATGGGCTGAGATATTTCAAAAGAGGATGAGTGGGGCGCCTGGGTGGCTCAGTAGGTTAAGCATCTGACTCTTGATTTCAGTTCAGGTCATAACCCAGGGTTGTGGGATTGAGCCCTGCATTGGGCTTCTTGCTTAGTGTGGCTGGCGCCTGCTTAAGATTCTCTTTCTCTTCTTCTGTCCCTCTCCCCCAGCTTGTGCGTGCTCTCTCTTTCTCTCTCAAAAAAAGATGAGATGATTTGAACAGCAAAATCAATGATAATAAGGGAATAAAACTAATACTCATGAGTCCATAGTGATATACATAAATAAATAAGAGAGAAGGGCCAAGTCTTTCTTACAGTAAAAATCCAATTAATAAATGTAAAAAGAATGATGGAAGTTGTGAGAGGATGAGATTTTAGCCCCTGAGCTGGAATTTTTAACGCAGAAATTAAAGCGAGTCTCATTTTGTAGAGTTTCTGGGTAAATGGGCGGGCAGGAGAGTTTTGCAAGTTTTGGCATAGCTCAACAAAAGTAATTACCACTGGTACTGGCAAAGAGTGAAGCCAGCATACCAGACCTGCCAGGGTTATCACACGGGCAATTGGTTTGAGCAACAGCACAGAGGTTACTCCCTTTCTGGTTATGCAGCAGATGGAAGTGGACACAACCTTTCTGTGCATGAGAACCTCTGGACACCCAGCTGAAACTCTGGTCATGTGTCAGGAAAGCACAGCTCTGGCAGGAAGGCAAGATGAAGACTCACTGGAACATCCAAATCTTCATTTGAATATTTAAAGAATTAAATAAGGAGCTTCTGGTGAGAAGTCAGGCCCTATGGCTCTCTCATGAGTTGCCACTGGCAGCCTTTGGACACAGTTCACTCTAAAATCCCAAATGAGGGGCGCCTGGGTGGCTCAGTCGGTTAAGTGTTTGACTTCAGCTCAGGTCATGATCTTGTGGTTCACAAGTTCGAGCCCTGCTTCGGGCTCTGTGCTGACAGCTCAGAGCCTGGAGCCTTCTTCAGGTTCTCTGTCTTCCTCTCTCTCTGCCCCTACCCCATTTGTTCTCTCTCTCTCTCTCTCTCTCTCTCTCTCTCTCTCTCTCAAAAATAAAGAAAACATTAAAATCCCAGATGAGACCTCAGAGGAGCATGATGTTCATTAAGCTACCCAACTGTCACATTAATTGCATTTTGCTTTGTTTCTGTTTTTGAAAAAAAATTCTCCCAAGAATGTGCTGGATTCTGTATGTACATACAAATCTCCAGGACTTCAATGTGACTGACATGATAAGTGATGTAAATGAACTTTACCAGCACACACACACACACACACACACACACACACAGAATGATAGAGATAGAAAACCACAATTTGGCAAACAACACAGTAATGATTGTCAGAAAGCATCACTAATGAAGGTTAACGTTAGTGGGAAAAGTTGATGAGAAAGAGTATTTGCATAGTCTCAAAGTACCTCCTTATAAGATGCTTCTTATCACAAAGGGATAAGGAGTAATTTCACAGTGGAAAACCTGCAGACACTGTCTTACCAGGTGATTAAAATTAACATTGCCAGTAATGAGACATATTGAAATCATGCATGTCTGGTATAATGCACCAAGAAGGACACAACATCAGTTCTATGGCATTCCTGCCCCAAATACATAGCCATAATTTAATCTTGAAAAAGCATCAAACCTAAAGTTAGGGACATTCTATGGTTCTCTTCAAAACTATCAAGGTCATGATAGACAAAGCAAGACTGAGGAACTGCCCTAGAAATGGGGAGACTAGGGAGCCATAACAACCAAAAGCAATGTGGGAGTCTGCTTCAGATCTTGAGGACCAGAGAAAGGATATTAGTGGGACAGTTGATGACATTTGAATAAGGTCTGTAGATTACTGAATGGTATTGTGCCAATGTTAGTTTCTTGCTTTGGATCATTATACTGTGGTTCTGTGGTTAACATCAGGGGAGGTTGGCTGACAGGCATATAGGAATTTTGTGCACTATTTTGCAAATCAAAAAATTATTTTAAAATAAAAAGTTTGAAGAAGGGGAGGATGAGGAAGGAGCCTAGATTCTAGAACTTAGCTGTTCTAATTCTCTCAAGAGAATTATACAGAATGAAAACAAGCCAGTCTTGAAAGGTTATCCATCCCTGGGATGGAACCAGGGCTCTGTGGCCTCTGTTGGGTATTTCCCCACTCCTCATTGTCCTATTGGTAACCAGCATTTAGCCTGGGGAGACTTGGAGACACCCCACTTGAAAAGTCCTCTGCTCCCTTCTGTTGGAGTGAGAACCCATCATAGCCTGGCCTCCACTCTAGGTGGCCCATGGACACCAGGGAAAGAAAAATGTTTAAGTCCATGTCCACCTCTCTGGGGACTTTCAGTTCTCATCATGACTCTCTGAGGAAGGCAGCATCCCCACCCTCAATACACATCTGAATAGCAAGGCTCAGAGAGGTGAAGTCACCGTCTCTATATCACACAGCAGGTACACACAGAGCCAGATTCAAGCCTGGCAATGTGTCGACCCCAATGCCAGTGCCTGTGACCACCTGGCATTATTCTGTTACTGCTTAATTCAAGTAGAGACAACAGGCACCTGCTGTGTATCAGGCTGCAGGGGGCTGGAGGTGAGGGTGGCTTAGACATCATCCCTGGACCACAGGTACTGTCCTGGCAAAGAGGTACCTTTGTATTGGCAAGCATATGGCAGGCAGAATGTCACACACATATTTAGTCTCTGCTCTTTCTGGCCCTAGGCTTTGGCTGGTGGGTCAGGTATGGTCCTTGCCTTGGCAGTTCCTGACCCGGTAAGAGAGCAGACAAGTAAATAGGCAGAGGGAGAAGAGTGGAGGGAAGAGAGAAGATGGTTTGGAAAGTCTAGGAGATGAATATATTGCTGACACTTTGGGGAGCAGATGCAGCACTGCTTACTGAGAGTTATGACCAAGAGGAGATGAGGGGCAGGATGGGGTAGGAAGGTGCTGGAGAGGTGTCTGAAATCAGTGCAGCTGGAGGTTGGGGAAAGCTGCCTAGCAAAGGCCTAGAGATCTGGACTGGGGCTGCTCATCATCTTTCTGGCTCAGCTGCTGGGGAAATGGTCCAGAGAGGTGTGGTTGGGGACACATGTTTTCCAAAGGCATTAGACTGTCTTTGGGTGGGGGGAGTTGCTCCTTCAGGAGGGGCGGTCATTTGAGCTTGACTCATTTCAAATGAGGGAAATAGCTTATGGCTCTACAGCTGAGGCGGGGCAGGGGCAGGCCCAAAGGGATGCTTTGTTCCAGCCTCAGAACAGGATGTGTGTGGGGCACTGTCCAGAGTGGAGATTCACACTCACTCTGCACTGCCCTGAGGAGGAAGGACCCAGGCGCTGCTGCTCCTCCTGGGTAAGGTTGGACATCCCCAGGCAAGGTGGTCTGGCTCTGGTAGGTTATGGTCACTGTTGGAAAGGGGTGAACCCTACCCAGGGGTGCAAGGAGAGACTACATCCAGGGGCTTGGAGAGTGGCCACAGGTGTGGGGAGAGGGAAGTGCTAACGGGTCAGTGTGGACCTTTCTCTCTAAGACAACTCTTGGAGCAAGTGCCTCAGCACTAGGGAAGAAGGCATTTTGCTGGTCCTTTCCCCCTTAGGCTCCTGCTCTGATTTGTGGATTCTGAAAGTCCCTGAGAGTTGGTGTCAGATATGGCTGTGTGGCCTCAGGCATTCCTTTTTGTCTCTGGGCCTCCGTTTCCCCAGCTGAGACAGATGAGATGGTCTTTAAGGTCCCCCTCCCAGGGCTGAGTTTCCCCAACTCTGTGATCTTCGATCTTCTTTTGTGCATGTCAACTCTCCTTATGCCCCGTTGTCCTCTCTTGTTACCCTTCACCCAAGTTCTGAGCCCCCTCCTTCTGCCCCAAACAGTCTCAGGATTTCCTCTTAGCCCTCTTAGGCTAAGCCAAGTGTCATTTTGGGGCCTGGTAGGGAACCAATACTTATGTGTCAGGCACTCACTTAATTATTATAAAAACTCCAGGAAGGAGATATTTTATAGGTGAGAAAACTAAGGCTCAGAGAGGTTAAGTAATTTGCCCAGGGTTACTCAGCCATCAAGAAGTAGACCAATCTCTTCTGTCTGTCTATTCCCTGCTGCACCATGCTGAGGGTGCCACCCTCCCTGGGGGTAGTGGAGGTGGTGATTGTGTTTCATTTTGAACCAAGCATAATGCTGGAATATAAACGCAGGCAACACTGAGAGAGACAAAGGAGAAAAAAGCAAAAATGATTTGGGAAACATGTGAAAATCATACCTTCTTTTGCAGCAGCAGGTCCTTAAAGAGTGGGGCTCTAAAATTGCTGAGTTTTTATTAACTGAAGTAAGCTTTGAGAGGAGGGGTTGCCCTGTGAGTTTATCAATGTCACCAACACCCCCATTCCCTGATAAGAGCCAGGAAACATTGAGTAATGTGGGGTCCTAGGGAGCATGGGGAGCAGGAGGGCCTCACAGATCCCAGGGAGCTGGAGGCGGCAAGGAGGCGGCAAGTCTATCCAGAGACTTTAAAGGCACTCACACCCTGCAGGGGACTGGAAAGGGCCACTCTCTGCCAGCCAGGCTCTCTGTGATTCTTCAAATCTTGGGAGGTTTAGTGCAGCGGATGGAGCCATGGGCATGGAAACAGACAAGATATACCAAAATATTCCCAGAGCTTATTCCTGGAGGCAGTTAGCCTCTTTTCTATTTTTCTCTTACATTTCCACATTTTACACTGGGCATATATTATTTTTGTAATCAGGAAAAATACGTGTTAAAGAAGTAAAGAAAGAAGGAGAGTGTGCAATGGTCCATGGCTCAGAGATTCAGGGCTCTGAGGTCAGCTCTGCCTGACTTGTGGTGTGGCTCTGGGCTTTCTGTGCAGCCAGCCTTGTCATAAGGGAGCTGAGAGAGCCAGGATATAAAAGAGTCTGGAGAAGTAAAAAGCTCCATGTAAACATCAGGACTGGTGACTATTATTTTCATGGTGTTTTGTGCATCACAATGAATCTAAATGCAATGCTTTCCATAGTGGACCTTATGTCCGTAGTGGACTAGCTGTGTGGCCTCGGGCAAGTTCCTTAGCCTCTCTGTGGCTCCGTTTCCTTATATGTAAAATGGAGATAATGATCGTACCTGCCTCTGAGTTGTATTGTGAGGATGAAATGAATGGGTGCATGCTGGGTTCTGAGACTAGAGCCTGGCCCAGCGGAAGTGCTGTGTGAGTGGTGGGTGTTTGTTACTGTTGTTGTTGGAATTGTCATACACACAGTAGAGTTTAATATCTGCTGTTTTCCCAAATCCAGGAGGAGGAGAGTGGAGTGATCCCATCGACTTACCAGTTCCCCCAAAGGCAAGTTTTCTCCCACCTTTTCTTCTACCTTCTACCTTCTACCTAAGTGTCCTCTTTCCGCAGCCAGACCCTGTGGTCAGAGAGTGAGTCACTTCATAACCCCTTGCCCCAGCTTTTCCAGCCACAGCTAGGCCAGGAATGCGGAGTGGGAAAACCAGAGTTATAGGCACGGAGGGCTCATTCCAAGCTGAGCCCGGGTAGAGTCCAGGCCTTGGGACTCCATCTCCATCCCAGTCCTCCCAGCACAGCTAGGGGAGCTCCTAAGGGAGGAAGCTGGGAGTGGCCAGAGGGCACATCCTGTGCCAGCTGGAGATAGCACTTGAACATAGCTGGAGTGGAAGCAGTGGGCCGGACGTGCTCCATGGCTAGGGGCTCCCAAGGCCGCTGTGGCAGGCCTGGTCCAGGCTGGGGAAATGACCCACAGAAGGAGGGTCTTGGCTCTGCTGTGTTCAGGGCACCAGTAGGGGAAGGCAGAAAACCAGGCAAGGGACAAATGAGGCGAGAGAAGAAGGGATGAGGAGAGGTGACAGTACTGATGAGGTCCATGGTCATTTGTTGACTGCCTTTCAATTGCCAGCCCTGTGCTGGTGAGTTCCAACCCCTGGGTGTCCTCAGTCTAGCAGAGGAGGCCAGCAATTCTCTAAAAGGGACTCTGCTCAAGGAGGTCGGTACCGAGGCTGAGGGATGACCTTCTGTGAGTGCTTGGGGGCTGGGGCGGGGGTTATGCCAGGCTAGTGACCTGGACAGCCTTCTGGGGATGAAGAATTTAGGTTGTATTTTAAAGGATATGATTTCCAAATTGTAAGGAAGCCAGCATAATTTTTGTTCACTGGAAGTGATTTCAGATGTTATTCTTGGTTTTACATTTTGAAGGCTGGTGTGGCCTTTTTTGGGGTCACATTTGATCTTGTTTACTTGTTCACTAGTCACAGCTGCACTGTGGGCAGCACACTCAGCATGGCTGTCCGTGGGCACAAGATAGGGGACCTACATGTGACCCTGTCCTCAAGGGTTCTTGGCGGGAGAGGAGGGCAGCCATGGGATGATGCGGCAGATGGAGGGGGAAAGGGGATGGGGACACAGACAGGGATATAGTGAAAAGGGCAGGATTGGGTCAGGTTTCATGGGGTCCTAATCAGGGGTATGCAGTAAAGGTCTCATAGCCAGCTCTCAGTGGTGGCGGTGGTAGTGGAGGGCACATGCAAGAAGTAGAGGAAGCTCCGATTTGCAGCCTTTGTCACCATGTACATATTTCCACCACGACTCACTTCAAGCTACCAACTCATCCCCAAATGCAGAATTGGTTAATTTCATGAATGTTTGCTGGATGCCTCCCAGATGTTGTATTTACTGGCTCTCGTGAGCCTGTGGGAGCTGCCTCAGCACATTAATGGCTTTGAATCTTCTCTGCCACTGGTGGCTAAGGTCAGAATTCTCACTACCAGAGGCTCATCCTTCTAATTCAGGTTTGGTCCATGTTGAAAGGAGAGCTAGAGGGAAAGGGTCACCGGTTCTACCTTGTCTTATGGGGGCCATCTAACCAAGGGTCCATCATTTGCTGATCTGAAACTGTGGGCAGTTGGACTCCACTATTCCAAACCTCAGTCTTCTCATCTGGAAAATGGGAATCCTAACAGTACTGCCTCCCAGAACTCTGGTGAGGATTAAAAGAGAAAATTGCATCTGAGTACTCAGCTCATAGAAGGAGCTCAACTTACATGGCTTCCTTCTTGTCTAGATGGACATAGCAATATCCTCTCTCTTGTTGCCTCAACTATGACATATCTGAGAGGCCTTGGGAGATGAGCCCTCGATCCTCAGGAGAAGACATTATTCTCCAGCCAAATGTTCTTTCTGAGTCAAAGCTGGAGCCAGCCCAGACCAGCAGCCTCGGGAAGTCACAAAGAGGATGATGTTACTGGTCCAGAGACAAGGAGTAGTTTGCCTTTGTGCCCTTGTCTCCAGTGTATGGGAAACTCTGCTCACCTCGCCCTTGTTGTCCCTCCTCTTTCAATCCTCCCTCTCTAGATATTTCCTAGATTCCCCCAAAGGTTCCACTGCAGAACTTCATCCTGCTAATTCATACTAGGATGTGAATAACTGATACCCTCCTATATTCCTCTCAAGGTATTGCTGGATACACCAAATGAATTCAGGCAATAAGGAAAAGTGAAAAGAAAAACAGAAAAAATTGAGTGAGTCCAGAGGACAGGTGGGGGGGGGGAGTGGTTAACAGAGACCTGAAAGGCAGTCAGGAACATGGGGGTCATGGCTCAGCCTGGCCATTGATCACTCACTGTATGCTCTGCACAAGTTGTTCCCCTTCTTTGAATCCCAAGTTCCCCAACTGTAAGCTGAGGGAGGGGTATCTCACTCCCTTAGTCTGAGATACCGAAGGCACAGAGGGTCACAGGAATAGGTATTACCTCTTGTCACTGTATCAAATCACCTCAAACTCAGTGGCTTAAAACAGCACACATTTACTATCTCAGAGTTCTAGAGGTGAAAAGTCTAAAAAGGGTCAGCAGAGCTACATTTCTTCTGGAAGCTCAGCAAGGATCTGTTCCTTGCCTCTTCTAGCTTCTAAAGGCTGCCTGCAATCTTTGTCTTGTAACTGAATTGCTCTGACCCCTATTTCCACCCTCACGCTCCTTCTCTGACTCTTACGTCCCTTTTATAAGAGCCCTTGTGATTATTGGTCCTGCCTTAATCACATCTGTGAAGTCCCTTTTGATATATCAGGTAATATATTCATAGGTTTTAGGGATTAGGATGTGGCTGTCATTGGGAGCCCATTATTCTGTTGACCATAGAAAGGCTGTTTCACAAGGAGGCTCAGTAAAGCCTTGGGGGTATCAATAGTGAAATCTACAGAGGGTAGGCCAGCCTCTGAGGGCAGTATCCTGGGCATTCAAGAACCCCTGAGACCAAATCACACATTTCTAAAGTGGCCCCTTTTGGTGACTGTGGGTTAGACAAAACAAAGGACGGGGGTGAGAGGGCACCAGGGTCAAGGCACTGTTTTTAAAGTCTAAAACCTGGGATTCAGATACAGTTCAGCTATGTGATTGTGGAAAAGTGCTTCTCTCCTGGATTAAATGGGGCTGACAGTTCCTTCTTGATTTGCCTTACAGGCCGGCCACAGTGGCTGTGAAGGTGCCTGACCAATTATCACATGCACATGGGGGTGCTTCTTGCTGCTGTGCTTGTTGTTGGCATTATTGATGAGAGTTACAGAAGGGGCCCTTCTTTCCAAGAAGACCTGGAAAGATTCCCAGAACAAAAGATCAGGAGGCCAGAGGCCCCAAGAGGAAGGGAACAGTGTTTCAGTTGGAAGGAGCCTTGTAAAGGTGGCCTGGGCTAGCCTGGAGCCTGCTGACCATGACTCTAGCTTTGATCAAAGAATCATTGAACTTGGTTGTTTGTTAAAGTGGGGACTTTGAGATCCCAGCTCAAGATCGAGGTCAGTAATGCTGGACCAGAAGGGCTGATATTTAATTAGTGACAACTTCTGATTAATAATCCCTAAGGGGCACCTGGGTCACTCAGTAGCTGAGTGTCTGACTTCAGCTCAGGTCATGATCTTGCAGTTCATGAGTTCAAGCCCCACATCAGGCTCACTGCTGTCAGCCTGTGAGCACAGAGCCTGCTTCGGATCCTCTGTCCCCCTTTCTCTGTCCCTTCCCCACTTGCACTCTCCCAAAAATAAAAAAATATATATTAAAAACATAGTAACAATCCCTAATCAGGCCCAAGTGCAGAAGAGTACTCCCTCCTCCCACCCCCCACAGCTCATGGACTCCCAACACCAGTCATGTGCCGGGGGCGTCCTTACTGCTGCCCAGGAAAGGGAGGGGCTCAGGAACAGGAGACCACAGATATACAGGAGAGGAATGGAAGACCAGGGAAGGAAGGCATAGGGTGAAGTTCCTGAGGCCAGTCAGGAGCTCAGCCCTATATAAAGCTGCCCAGGCTGAGCTCCTAGATGGGGACAGGACATGTGTGTGATTTTCCCAATATCTGGCCTGGATTCCATTTAACAGGAGCCCAAGGCTGGTGCAGAGACTCAATGAGTAGGAGGACTTCAGGGACTCCCCAGGAGAGGTTCTGCCTCAGCAGCATTGTATATTTCCATCAGCTGTAGTCCCCGTGTCATGGATACTTGGCAGGGTCAGCTGAGGGCCTGAGTGAACATTTCCTTCAGAATTTTACCTGGAAAAAACATAGACAAAACTTCTTCCAGGAAGGACTGGGGAAAATGTTTGCAATGTATATGTAAAAAGCTAAATCCTTACCATATAAAACCTCTTCTAAAATGAGAATTAAAACAATAAATTATTCACAAAAGAAATACAAACTGGCATTGAACAACCTCACATTAATCAAAGAATAAAAAATAAAACACAAAGGTACAAAGTGGGCTTGATTTGTATTTCTTGGTTTATGAACCATTATCACCAGCCCCAGTCTGGAGGCCGTGCATGATTGCTGCTGGAGTTATGTATCCTTTTTTATCTCCTACATCTCTTCTCCAAAACCTTGTTCTTCACTGGCCAACAATCTAATGTGTTAAACGTGAAGTCTCTCTCCTGGAACACACAACAGAATCGAGTATAATTCTTATAACTGGTTCATGTGTGGCTCTCTCTTAAAAATTATTTTTATTTTTTTCTGAAAGAGTGGGCATGCACACATGAGCAGGGGAGGGGCAGAGAGAGAGGGAGAGAGGGAGAGAGAGAGAGAAAGAGAGAAAGAGAGAGAGAGAGAATCTTAAGCAGGCTCCACTCCCGGCTCAGAGCCCATGACCCTGGGATCATGACCTGAGCTCAACCAACTGAGCCACCCAGGTGTCCCTTCAAAATTATTTTTAATAATACAGTTAAAACCTGGGAAACCACTTTTCTGAGAGAACTTGGCCACAGACACTGACCTGCTGTTACCCCATGCTTTGGGCTTCTGCCCAGGCAGCCACCATCTTGAATGCTGGGCCTACCATTCCTGTGCTTTCCCATTCATCTCTTTGAACTCCTTCCAAGTATTTTTGTTTCATTTGTTTTAATTCTATTAAAAGAGTATCATGTACATATTTTTATGGGTCTTAGAAATGTTAGATGTGTTCAAAAGGCAGTAAGGAGGTAGAGACTCACAGGACGGTGGTGAGGGGGTGAGGAAGGAATCCGGGACATCTCCTATGTTTCAGTCTTAGGTGATGGAGTTGGTGGTGCCATTCAGCTAGGTAGATGCAGGTGAGGAGAAGAGGCTGCGGGGAAGATGTTGGACTCAGTTCTCAACAAAGCAATATTTTAAGCTAACATTTATTAAGGGCCTACTATGTTCTAGGCACTCTTCATGGAGTGTGAAATGCTCTGAAGTGAATAATTTTTAAGTCTCACAAGAACCCCATGAAGTAGACACTATTATTATTATTATTATTATTATTATTGTTATCATTTTACAGATGGGGAAACTGAGGGATGGAAAGGTTAGTAGTTTCTGAGTCTCTCAATGTGATGGTTCACACCTTTCTGCTACAAACCTAGATATACTGTATAAAATATTTAAAAAATTTTAAATATTTATAAATAAAAATATTGATATAAAACTAAATATTTATACATAACATATTTCAAAAATAGCAAAAGCAAGAGAAATCCTTAGGTGATAGAGATCCAAAAAATTAAAGAGCCAGAGTGGACATACTAGACATTTATGGATGAAACAAGTCCCACTGAAGAGAAGCATTTGTTAAAAAAAAAATCACAAGCTGCACATGAGGAAGAGTATGGAGACACAATACATAGGTGAGTTGGTATTCTCTAAGTAATAAAGAAAAATATGAAAGACATTATCAGTTCTTTTTTAAAATTTTATTATTTTTTAAACTTACATCCAAGTTCGTTAGCATATAGTGCAATAATGATTTCAGGAGTAGAATCCAGTGTGTCTTCCTTAATGCCCATCACCCATTTATTCCACCCCTACCCGCTACACCCACTACCCCTCCAGCAACTCTGAGTTTGTTCTCTATATTTAAAAGTCTCTTATGTTTTGTTCCCCTCCCTGTTTTTATATTGTTTTTGCTTCCCTTCCCTTATGTTCATCTGTTTTGTATCTTAAATTCTCCCTATGAGTGAAGTCATGTGATATTTATCTTTCTCTGACTAAATTTTGCTTAGCATAATACCCTCTAGTTCCATCCACATAATTGCAGATGGCAAGATTTCATTCTTTTTGATCACTGAGTAATATTCCATTGTATATATACACCACATCTTCTTTATACATTCATCTGTTGATGGACATCAGGGCTCTTTTCATACTTTGGCTATTGTCGATAGTGCTGCTATAAACATTGGGGTGCATGTACCCCTTCAGAACAGCAGTCCTGTCTCCCTTGAATAAATACTTAGTAGTGCAGTTGCTGGGTCTTATCAGTTCTTTTAAATGATGAAGGGGAAAATAAAGAGGAGAAGCCATAATGAAATAAGTGAGTACTATGAGAACATCTAAGGTTAAGCTACCCACCCAGGGTGACATGGCTATAAGTGGTAGGCTCAGGATCCCCACACTTGTGCTCTTCCTCTCTGACCTACAGGTACTGAGGTCGGTGTGAAGTGTCTGTTGGGCTTCCCAGCTCAGTAGCAAAAGTGGGTTTGGAGAGAGGTAGAGAATGCCTGGTTTCATCTAACTTCTCTCCCACTGTACTCTGGTCCACAGAGCTCCAGAACTGGGCGTGTCCTCCTAACATGGCCTCCACGGAGTCCCCTCTGTTGCCTACCACTGAGGTTGCCAGTTCTGAGAATAGCAGCTCCTTCTACGACTATGAGTACTACCTGGACAATGTGGCCTTCATGCTCTGCCGGAAGGATGAGGTGATGTCCTTCGGCAGGATCTTCCTGCCAGTCTTCTACAGCCTTGTCTTTGTGCTGGGTTTGGGCGGAAACCTCTTCCTTCTAGTGGTCTTGCTCCGGTACATGCCTCGCAGGCGGATGACTGAGGTCTATCTGCTGAACCTAGCCATCTCCAACCTCCTGTTTGTGGTGACACTGCCTTTCTGGGGCATCTCTGTGGCCTGGCATTGGGTCTTTGGGAGTTTCTTATGCAAGACAGTGAGCACCCTCTATACTATCAACTTCTACAGTGGCATCTTCTTCATTAGCTGCATGAGCCTGGACAAGTACCTGGAGATTGTTCACACTCAGCTCCACCACAGGCTGAGGACCCGGGCCAAAAGCCTGCTCCTGGCTGCCATGGTATGGACTGTGGCCCTGGCTGTCTCCATCCCGGACATGGTCTTTGTGCAGATGCATGAAAACCCCACGGGTGTGTGGAACTGTTATGCGGATTTTGGGGGTCACGGGACCATCTGGAAGCTCTTCCTCCGTTTCCAGCAGAACCTCCTGGGGTTTTTCCTTCCACTCCTTGTCATGATCTTCTTCTACTCCCGCATTGTCTCTGTGCTGGTCCGCCTGAGGCCCCCAGGCCAGGGCCGGGCTCTGAAGATAGTCGTAGCCCTGGTGGTGGCCTTCTTTGTGCTGTGGTTCCCATACAACCTCACCTTGTTCCTGCACTCACTGCTGGACCTGCAAATCTTTGGGGACTGCAAAGTGAGCCAGCACTTGGACTATGCACTGCAGGTGACGGAGAGCATTGCCTTCCTTCACTGCTGCTTCACTCCCATTCTCTATGCTTTCTCCAGCCGCCACTTCCGCCAGTACCTGAAGGCTTTCCTCATCACTGTGCTCCGGCGCAACCACGCACCTTGCCCTGCACAGGACCCCCTGTCCAGCTGTTCTGAGAGCAGCAGGCTCACTGCCCAAGAAGAAATGACTGGCATGAATGACCTTGGGGAGAGGCAGGCTGAGCACTCCCCCGACAAGAGTGATACGGGGAAAAGTGAAGCCTGAGTGGCCATACTCCAGGCATGTGAGAGTGGGTGGGACCAGCTCCGTTGGGCTCTCTCAAGGGCCTCATGGACCATGTTGCCAAACCCAGTGGTCAGTTCTCAGTTCTCAACCATCAGCAGCATTTACTTACTCCTGCCTCTTCCTTCCACTTTCTTTATTGCCTTCCAGGAAACCATATTCTCTTACATGAATTACTATAGTAGTGTCCTAACTGACCTCTGTGCTTCTTATCGTCATGCTGTGTCCTGTCTTCTGATCTGCTCCCAGCAGCCAGAATGATCACCCACCCTCAGCCCTCACTCCCATCTGCCCCAGCATAGCCCAAGGCTTGCCACCCACCGGGGTGCTCTCTTCCCTGTAGCTCAGCTGGGAAAATATTGTTACAGTATTGTTTCATGCCATAGGCTTGATTGCAGCACCAAGGGTCTGGTGAGCCGGAGGGCGTGGCAGTGCCCCACCTGGGGAACTTCCCAGGAACACAAGAGTCAGTAGGTGGGAGGCCAAGTGCACAAGGGTTCCTGGCAGCCCAGGAGGATCTTCCTGTGCTTCCCATGCCCCCCTTTGGAGCCTTCCAGGTTCCCTGGGGCCTGCACAATCAAGTCTAAAAATTTTATCTACCTTCAGGCCTGGAGTTCTCACACATAGAATCCCACACACCATCTTCCCCTTGTACTCCTTCATTCCTTTTCATTTCCTGGACACCGGGCACCCCTTGTCCCACCTCTATGTTTTGTGCTTGCCCACTCTGAGCAAGGACTCTGAGCTCCCTTGGTGCCCTGGGAAATGAAGCTCTGTATCTGAAGGTGGTGATTTGTCTGAGTAGGTGGGGGGTGAAGTTCTATTTTAGAGCTCCTGAAATCCAGCCCACAAGGGACCCCAGTCCTGCCCACATAGCAGCCTGACTGGTGAGATACAGCCTGAGCTGTACCAACTGGGTCTAGGTACATCGTATCCATGATGCACAGATGAGATGGGTAAGGTGTGCCGGCCAAGGGACACCTATGAGGGCTTATCCCCAGCACTGGAAGATGTATGTGTGTGTGTGTGTAGTCTATGTGCATGTGTCTGTGTTGCTGTGTGGACTGTGCATAGTACATACAGTTGTCTGTGGATCTGACATGAATGTGTCACTGTGTCCCCATGGGTCTTGTGTCTGTGTGTTCCTATGTGTCTTTCTCTAGCTGTGTAAGTGTAGGTATGTGCTCCCTGCAAACAACAGGTATATAAGAAGTGCCCTGAGGCCTATGCCCAAGAGGGGGGGGGAAGGACTGGCAACCAGTGACCCATCAATCCCTCTCACTGTCCTAGTTGCCATGTACTGCAGCTGACCATAGTGAGGGCTCTGACTACAGCACAGAAGGCACTGGTCAGGGAGCGAGTTGGAGCTGGGCTCTCACAGCCCAGGCCGGGGCAGAGACCTCTTCATCCTGAACTTCCTTCCCAGCCTGGACCTCAATTCCTCCTGCTGCTCTCCGTCTGCCCACCCACAGGCCTGGCTCGCTGGCTACACTGCTCACACCTTTCCAGGAAAGCTCCCAGGATTCTTTTCGTCCTCAGACTCTGCGGCAAGATGGATGCCTCCCCTGGCTGGCCCAGGGAGAGGGACAGGCATGGTTCTGCCTCTACCCTGTGAAATGTGGTTTGAGGGTTTACAGCTGTTACTGCCTAATGGGAAAAAAATTTTTTTTCTTTCCCAGGTGCCTGCAATTCCACCATTGGCATGCCATCCCTGATCTTGCTTTTTATAAGCTGTCCTTAGAGAATACACATAGTGGGCTTTTCTTGGAGGGAGAAAAAATTTGGTGCAGATATGAGGATTTGAGGGTCAGGACTGTTGTGTCAGGACAGGTAGTGACTAGATGTATCCTTGGGGGTCTCAGTCTTCCTACTGCCTCAACGCCCTTGCTAGGGAAGGAAGAGTGGCCCTTGCAGAGAGTTTGTCCAGTCCCCATGCAAGGGACGTGGGACTACAGGTGCCATGGGCCCCTCCCATGCCCTCAGGTGGGCAGTGGCCTCTACGTGCACACTCTAATCCTGGGTGCTCACTGCTTCCTGGGAGGCCTGTTGTTAGGGTGGACGTCCATGACTGGGGCACCACATACTTGTACTCACCCCACGCCCCTGATCCACTGAGGCTTCCCTTGGTCCCAGGCATACCCTCAAACATGCAATGCCTGGGAGATCACTCTCAGTTGAGACCTCTTGGTCTTGAGTCATTGGATTTGGGCCCTCAGTCCTGTCCCGTGGCCTGTTGACAGGCCAGGCCCTTGGTCCAGATTTCTTTGGGTGTAGGGAAAATGAGGGGGTATAGCACCTACGTCTGAGCAGTGCCCAGGAGGTTTGTGAAGGCCCTGCATCTTTGCCCGTATCCCAATACCTGCTCTGGCATAGGACCTGGCTGTGTGGGGAGGTCATCGATAAGCTCCCCATGGTGGCTCCCAGCCTCTCAGTCCCCTTCTCCCTCTCCTGTTCTCCCTGTGTGTCTCTTCTTGTGTTCTTGGCTCCTTGTGGGATAGGTTATGATATCCTGGCTTCTCCATGGTAGTCAGAGCTCTGTCAGGATCCAGGCAGATGTCGTCATTCTGGGGCAGCTACACCCAGAGAAAGGCAGACTCTGGCCCGCCATCACATAGCTAGTAGGGACAGACTCCTGCCTCCAGCCCCCAGCCCCTGCCAGAGTTACTCTAAAAACCTGTTATCTTGGCAAAACTCAGGGCAGAACAGCCAGCCTCAAAAAAATGCAAGAGGCCAGTCATAGATTTGGGATAGGTGAGTAGAGAGAAGCCCACTGGGCATCCTTGCAGGGGGTCTCTGCTGCCTGGCCTCCCTTCTCCAGGACCCTCTGCTGGCTCCCACAGTCACTGGCCCTCCTGTCCCAGTCCCAGCCAGGGCCCTGCCATCTGCCAGCTGTGGCTCTGGAAGCAGCACTTGCAGCCCTGGTAGGCATACCTGGCAGTGGGACTGTCTCCATGTCATATGCCAGGAAACTGAGTGAGGCCAGGGAGGGGAAGGAAATGATTTGAGGACATGAAGTAAAGTAGCTGAGACAGAGCCAATTTTCTATCATTTAATCTCCATTTAGGGAATTGGGAGTCAGGGATGAAGTAATAAGATACCAAGCCCTGTGGGCTGCAGTCCGGGGGAGGGGGTAGGAGGAGGAAAACAGGAAACAGAGAGCGACAACATGTAACAGATGTGTTGACCACAAGCGATTCCAGGGGAGCATCAGGAGGAGGGAGCCCATTTCTGGCCAGAGGATGGAATGGGTGAGATCCAGGAAGGCCTCCTGGAGTAGCCGGCACCCGGGTTGGCAGTAAAAAAAAAAAAAAAAAACCAACTACTTTCCAGACAGTTCCATTGGAGAAAGTTGGCAAGGCTGAATTGCACTGGATTGAACATTTGGGAACCAACTGTGACAAAATTTGAATGTTAGGTGCACGGAGGGTAAAAACATGACAGGTGAAAGGTCTGGCGAAAGGTCTCTGGCAGCAGGGTGAACATCTCTGCCTGGTGTGCAGACATGCAGAGTGCTGAGTCCTAGGAACGGCAGTGGGGCTGGGGAAAGGGGACAGTTTCAGAGGCAGACAGGGGGTCACACTGGCAGAACAGGAGCCTGGCTGTAGGTGGGTGAGAGTGGGGAGGAGGTCAGGTTTCTCCTCCAGATCTGTCTTGGGGGATGGGGTGGTGGTGTCCAGAGCAGAGGCAGGCAGGGAAATCTGGAGAAGGAGGTGGTTCAGGGCAGAGGTGGTGGGGAGATAGGTGCTGAGTTCTGCGTGGGCCAAACCCAGAGGTGCTATGGGACCCCGGCAGGGAGATTGAGGGTCTGGAAGTAGGAGAGAGCTCTGAACTCAGCAGTGGTTGTGGAAACCACAGAAGGGGTTGAGACCACCCTGAGGTGGGAGTGTGGAGGGGAGACAGGGCACTGAGGAGGGGCCTTGAATAACTCCTATGTGAAAGGCAGCGTTTCTCCACATCTGTTTTATCCAATTCGGGGGCCACTAGTCACCCATGGCTGCTGAGCACTAGAATGTGGCTAAAGTAAGACACACAGCAAGGGGAAAAAGTACATACCAGATTTTGAAGGCAACACACACACACACACACACACACACAGAAATGTAAAAATATTTCACTAATATTCTTATGTATATTTTACTAATGTTCTTATATTGATGACATATTGATATGCTAATATTTTTTATATATTGGGCTAAGTTAAGTATATTATAAACATGAACTTCACCTGTTTCTTTTTACCTTTTAAAAAACGTGTCAACTAAGAAATTAAAAAGTACATGTGTGGCTTGCCTTGTATTGCTTTAGACGAACCCGAATTCCACAGGATGTGGAGTAAGCAATGAGGAGAATAATATAGTGAGGTGGGAGGATGGAGGTTAACATTTGCAAGACACCATGTTACTCATGGTAACCAGTTTCTCTACTGCAGGGCTCGCCAAGTTTCCCCCCGATATCTCCCCCTTCCCCTGGACTTTGTATGAGAGGAAGGTTCTGCAGAACCCACTGTGAGAGATGCTTTCAAGAGAGAAAGATAAGCCTATCAGGTGGCTAGAGGAAAGTCAGAGAGCAAGGAAGGCAACCGGACACAGGCAGGAGATATCACAGAACCGGAGGGAAGGGTGGGGCTTCAGAGGCATAAGAGAAGGGGGAGACCCCAAGGGAGCCTCCCTGGCCAGGCTTGTGGCCACCCTGGCAGAGCTCACTTGGTAGGACGCAGGCGGTAGCGGAAGTGCACCTCGTGGCTCGGCTGGGTGGTGCCGAAGCCCCAGCGCTGGGGGTCCACAGGTGGCACAGGTGTGTCAGGGTCCACCAGTTCCAGGTCAAAGTAGGTGACCATGAGTAGGACAAAGAGCTTCATCTCACTGATGGCCAAGAACCTCCCAGGGCAGATGGAGACGCCTGAGCCCCACGGCATGGTATAGTGGTGGATCTTCTTGCCTGCCTTGTAGAAGTCCACTTTACGACTACCGTTGGGGTTGAGGAAGCGATCGTACTTGAAGGCAGTGGGTTCCGGGTGGATGTCAGGATCCATGTGCACTGAAAGATAAGGGAAGAGGGCCACGATGTCTCCACCGCGGAGCAGGCACTCCTGTCCACTGGCCATCTTCAGGATATGGTCACCGTGCACCACCCTGAGGAGGGTGGGTGCAGCCCCCAACCGCAGTGTCTCTTCCATCACGCTGTCCAGCACTGGAGTGTGGTGGAGGACGCTGATCTCAAAGTCAAAGGATTGCCTAGCCTTGGGCTTGGCCTCCCCCAGGACTTGGGCGGCCTCCTCCCTCACAGCATGCATGGCTTCTGGGTGCTTCAGGAGGAACAAAAGGGCCCAGAAGGAGGTAGGCCCCGTGTTCCCCTGGGAGGCCCAGAGCATCATGAAGTTGAACTTGTCTTGCATGGCTGGGGCTGTTCCCTGCTCCCTCAGAAACTGAAGCATGTGGGATATCCAGTTGCTTATGCCATTCTTCTCCAGGTTGTGCTTCACAGAGAGGGTCTTGTGAAAGAGACGCTGGAGCCGGCCCACTTCTAGCCACTCCCGGGGCCCCAGCAAGGAATAAACAAACCTGGGGAACAAGCGATCAAACTTGCGGAACTGGACAAATAACTCTTCTGCCTGTAGCAGGTCCTGCTCCTGGTTCTTTGTATAGCCAAATAAGCTCAGGTAGCCGGCCTTGAACAACACATTATAGCAGAAGTGGAAGAGGCCATCTTCACGCCAGCAGTTAGCATCCAGACTCTGGCCCATGAGCCCCAGGATAACCAAGGACAGGCTGTCCAGCATGGTTTTGTTGAGATCCTCCAAGCCATCCCCCATGAGGTATTTGGTGCTGGCAGAGTGTATCATCCGGTGGTCTCCTTGCATGGAGCGGTATCCAAATACCTTTAGCACCAGTTTTTCTGCATATTCCACAAAGTCTAGTTTTCTCTGTGCATCCTTGAGGATGGAGCCAAAGGAGAGGGGGTCCATGACAAAGGTGAAGTACTGGCCCCCTAGCAGCACCGTGAACACATCTCCATGCTTGGCCCGCATACGCTTCAGGAACTCAAGCATATTTTTCCGGAAAGCCATGGCATGGCCCAGCCAGGGTATGGAGCCCTTATCCAGAGGGGGTTCCTGGGGTTTGCGTTGCCGGAACAGCCCCAGCAGGTACAGACACCCCACCGTGGCTACCAGCAGGGTTCCCAGCACCAGACCCCAGAGCACCATGGCTGTGCTTTTCCAGGTTGAGCTCTGGGCACACTGTTCTCTGGGTGCCTGAGAGCTTTTGAGAGGCCCTGACAAGTTGGGGGTGGACCTGGACCTTGCCCTGGCAAATTATACTAAAAAACCCTGGCAAAGTAGAACATAGGAGCAAAATGTTCTCCTAGATTTCTGCAGCCTAGTCATGTGGGAGTAGTTGGCAGGACCAGAAGGAAGCCCAGAAAGAAGGCTCTCCTCACCAGCTTACGCTTTGCTGTAATCTTTTCAGACTCATCCCCAGCATGATATCTACAAGCCTCTCATGGATCCCACCCCACCCCCATGATTTACTGACCATTCACACCTTTATTTTCTCAAGGATTCATTTATTCATCAGTTTGCTAGCTCAGCAGAAATGCAACACTCATTTATTAAGTGTCACATTTAGGGGTGCCCAGGTCGGTTAAGCGTCCAACTCTTGATTTTGGCTCAGGTCATGATCTCACGGTTCATGAGTTTGAGCCCTGCACTGGGCTCTGCACTGACAGTATGGAGCCTGCTTGGGATTCTCTCTCTCTCCCTCTCTGTCCTTTCTCCGCTATAAACAAACAAAAAAACAAATAAATAAAATTAAATAAAAAAAGGTTCTACCGTCCCTGAGCCTCTGGACTGGAGCCCTACCACTGGCCTAGTTGGCTTACACACTGCTCTAGCAAGAAAGACAGATTCAGAATCTTGGAATTACAAAATGTCAGAGATGATGACTTCAAACCTAATCGCTTTATTTCATGATAAGGGTGTAGGCTCAGAGCACAGTGGGAACTTTCTCTTCCTGGTGTCCTGGCTTGGGTGAGGTGAGCTGACCATTTACTGGGGGCCTTCTGTGAGGTGTCAGATGAGGTCCCTGCCTGCAGGCCCAGGAAGGAGAAAGCTCTGCCATTGACTCTAAGGCCATTGTTGCAATAAGGTGAGGTTCAGCCTCAATTCATCCAGTTCTGGCGACCTCAAGTTACTCTTTAACTTCCTAAGTGACTCGCAAACAGGGACTTTGTCTCCTCCGATTTCCACATGACCTCTTGAGTGAGCCCCCTTTGCCTTGTGCTGTTCCCCTCTGTAAAGAGCTGGATATGTCCACACTCTGCCTCCATGAAGTCCTCTCTGATTGCTTAGGGCAACCACAGCAATAACTCAGAATCATCACCTCTCCCCAGCCTTAGAATCTGCAGTCAGAAGCTGTCTGTGGGCCAACATGCATAAGCTGAACTTTGTTCCGCAGTTTTTAATGGATTGGAGCACCATGTTACATTCATTCTTACCTTGATTCATTTCATTCCCTCCTTCCTTGGAACAGCCCCATATATCCGTCCAACAGATATTTACTGGGCACCTACTGCCAGAAATTCTGCTATAACCAACCTTGAATGAGATAGATCTGGCCCCTGCTGTTCCCTGCTCCCTCAGAAACTGAAGCATGTGGGATATCCAGTTGCTTTTGCCATTCTTCTCCAGGTTGTGCTTCACAGAGAGGGTCTTGTGAAAGAGACGCTGGAGCCGGCCCACTTCTAGCCACTCCCGGGGCCCCAGCAAGGAATAAACAAACCTGGGGACAAGCTCAAACTTGCGGAACTGGACAAATAACTCTTCTGCCTGTAGCAGGTCCTGCTCCTGGTTCTTTGTATAGCCAAATAAGCTCAGGTAGCCGGCCTTGAACAACACATTGTAGCAGAAGTGGAAGAGGCCATCTTCACGCCAGCAGTTAGCATCCAGACTCTGGCCTACTGAGACATTTGATTTCTTAGCAAGCCCCTGGGCAAATCTTTCAGAGCCTCAGTGTTATTTTCATGTTTCTCTCTACTAAGAACTGCTTAAATGTCTTCTATTAGTCATGTCTAGAAGTCCAAACCCATTTCACCCCAGTCCCCAGTTCCATCTGTTACTACTTTATGTGTCTACTTTGATATCTCTTGATTTCTGACCTACTGTAACCTATTACTCCATCTTTCTCCTTATTCCAATTTTTTCCATTGAGCTTTGTATCCCCTAGTTCACAATCTGGAAACTCGCCTGTGGTACTCACAATCTTCTGACAAGTTTCTTCTACCTGCCTCTCTTAATTAGACCCTTGCTGCACCCTGACAATACCTCAAATCAGGAAAGCTCATAATCCTCACACATAAGAGTCAACAGATTGGCTGCATGTCTTCCTCCATCCTCAATACTGTCGCGCTGCACTCAACTCTCACGCCAGCTGGTTCAGTCCACCGGTAGCCACCGAAGGGCGGCCTGGGGGAGGGGCAGTGATTACCGGCGGCTCTGCCAGGGCAGGGGCGAGCCAGCCCCCGGGAGATCGGCCTAGGCGGCTGCCCTCACACCCTCCGGAGTGGCCGGGAGCCAGGGACCCAGAGCGAGTCCAGCGGCACGCCTCTTGTTCCCAAATAGGGCCTCAGCTCCACCGGAGGGTGGGACAGAGTTACAAAGGTCACCTGAGAGCCCTGGAAGGAACAACGACAAGCAGAGATGGCCTCTGGGCGTGCTAGAGCGGGCGTGGGCCCAAGGGCCGAGGCGCGGTGACGCACTTCCGCCCCCGCATTGTCTGCGACGGAGTCTCTAGGCTGGTGGTGTGGGCAGTCCTCCGCGCGCAGGCGCCCTCTGTCCGTCGGTCGGCTAGGCTAGAGGTGCTGTGTGGCTGTCAGTTCGTCTGCGAAGCTGGTCCATAAGGGCATGGGGCTGGGAAAGGCGTGTGGACACCGGCTGCCTCCTTCACTGCCACCGACGAGTGGGCGGAGCGTAGCCAGCACTTCGGTCTCACTCCTGAGAGTTCTCACCCCGTAAACCCGGCAGGAGCATTGTTTCAGCTGTCCTTCGACATTTTTTGTGCTCCTTTCTTGCACGCCTCATTTGCACATTCCGTGGTGGTCAGGGGTGGTGGAGATGCAGGGGAGAAATTGTTTCACTCTGCCTTTAAGGTCAAATAGTAGTCTCATTTAATTTTGGGCTGAACTTATTTATGGCTTCCTTTCCTTCCTAGCTTTCACGGTTCCTTATTTTCTAGGAAGAGAAGGAAACACCTCCACTGCAGCTGGGTTCTTGACAACCTGGCCCCAGGTTAATGATCTTACTCCTAGTCTGTATCACATACACCAGGCGACAGTGAAGTCAGTGTAGGGCTTAAGGGGCAAACTTGGGTTCTTGTTTCAACTTTGTCACCAACTAATGGCATGACTCAGGATATTTGTTTATCTCTCTGGGCCTTACTACTCTGCTGTGTCAAACAGGAAGCTAAACTTGAGGTACTTGCCAACAATGAGATGCCATTATAAAGATATTGGACTTTGCATTTACTATGAGACTTAGATGAGGGCGTATAGTGGGAGAAGATGGAGGAATAGGATGGGGATTGGATTGATTGACCTTGACCTATCCTGTTCGTGGGTCTGTACTCGTCATCCTCATTGTCACTATAACCATCACTATTCTTATTTTGAGAATTTACCATGAGCCAAGATGCTAGATGTCTTACATGTATTAAGCAATCTAATCCTCATCAACCTCGGGGAAGCTCCAAGACCACCCTCACATTCAGAGAGTCCCTAGATGAACTAGTGGGACTTGGCATATGGTTGTACCCTTAAGATTTATTACAGTGGTGTACTAAAGATATATAGCCACATCATAAGGGAAGAAGACACACATGGAATCTGAAAGAATCCACCTGTAAGCTTCCTAATGCTTTTTTCTTGGAAGAAGAAATCATAAGAGAAATTACAAAATACCTTGTGATGAATGAAATTTAAAACCAACATACCAAAACTCATGCTATACAGTGAAAGCAGTGTTCAGAGGTAACATTATAACTGTAAATGCTTATGTGAAAAAAGAATATCTCGGGGCGCGTAGGTGGCTCAGTCAGTTGAGCGTCCAACTTCGGCTCAGGTCATGATCTCACAGTTTGTGGGTTTGAGCTCCACACCAGGCTCTGGCTGAACGTTTGCTCAGAGCCTGGAGCCTGCTTCAGATTCTGTGTCTCCTTCTCTCTCTGCCCCTCCTCCACTTGCCCTCTGTCTCACTCTGTTTCTCAGAAATGAATAAATGTAAAAAAAAAAGAATATCTCGAGTCAATAACCTAAGTTTACATCTTAAGGGATTAGAAAAGAAGAGGAAACTAAACCCAAAGCTAGTAGAAAAAGGAAAGCATAAAGATTAGAGCAGAGATAAATTAAATAGAGAATAGAGAAAATCCATGAAACCAAAAGTGGTTATTTGAAAAGTTCAACAAAATTGACAAAAACTTTAGCTATATTTACTATGAAAAAAAGGAAAGAAGGTACAAATAATGAAAATCAGAAATGGAAGTGGAGACATAACTGCTGACCTTACAGAGATAGAAAGGATTATAAAAGAACATTTTAATAATTGTATGTCAACACTATCAATAAGGTATATGAACAAATTAGATAACCTAAAAGAAATGGACAAATTCCCTGAAATAAAAATTACCTAAACTGACTCAAGAAGAAATAGAAAGTCTCAACAGATCTATAACAAGTAAAGAGATTAAATCACTAATTAAAAGCCTCCCAACAAAAAGAAGCCCTAAACCAGATGGTTTCACTGGTGAATTCTACCAAACATTTATTATTGTTTAAGCTTATTATTATTATTATTATTTAGTAATCTCTGTGTCCAATGTAAGGCTCAAATCCACAACCCCACAATCAAGCTGTTCCTCCAAATGAGCCACCCAGGCAGCCCCCTACCAAACATTTAACGAGGAAAACCTTTACAAAAATTTTAAGAGGAAACACTTGATAATTTATTCTGGGAAGCCAGTAGTACTGTGGTACCAAAGTCATAAAAACATCACATGAGGAGGAGGCAAGATGGCGGAGAAGTAGGGAGCTCCGTACTTTTCACCTGCCCGCATCACACAAAGAAGGACTGAAGCCATAAGGCTCTAAACCACAAGAGTCTGAGAGGAAAAGAGACAGAGTCCACTAAGAAAATAGCCTCATAGGTGCAAGGTTGCAAACTGGGGAAGATAAAAATGGGCCGGGACCCAGAGGCATGGAGGGGAGGGAGCCCCCTCCATGGCGAGCCGCAGAGAGCACAGAGCCACAGAGAGATGAGGGGAAGAGAAAGAGAGGCTGAATCCTCTCATAGAACTGTCTCTGGAGAAGAGAAAAACCTTGGCCCAGGATGGAGAGGGATCCTATCATCCCATCAGTAACCACAGGGCGTTTGGAGAGAGATCCTTTCTCTAGCTGTGGTGCTTTCCTTGGGCTGGGCGCCCCGATCCCAGGCGGTGCCAGGAGAAACTGCTCCCCTACTCCGCCTACTCGATCCCTGGCTAGGAAGCCACCTGGCCTGTGGGAGTACATTTCGGGTGGTATCATTAAAGTGTGAGGACTAAGATCTGGAAACGAAGCAGGGCTTGGGAAATATAACTCGGCCCACCTTGGCTACGCCCGCGGCACAGGGAGATCGGACCCAAAAGAGTGAGTTGCAATGCTTGGTTCAAGAAGGGACTGGGGCGCCGCCATTTTCTCCCCACAATCACCAAGGTGGGGCCTCAGGGAGTGGCCTGCGGGACCTGAAGTGGAAGCAAGACCTGCCTACGCTAGACCATGCCCATCCATGTTGGAGAGCTGCCTTTATTTTTCCCCCAGAGCCCAGGGCAAGACCAACATTTATGCATTGCCATGATTAACTCTAGATCAATTCTTGCTATTCAGATATATTTTCCCTTATCTCATTCTTATCTCTCCCCTCTGCTGGACTGGGCACTCTGGTCATTGGTTTGCTTAAAGAGTCACATTTAATCCATTCTCTTGATGCATATTCTACACCTCCGTCACTACCTTCCTTTGTCTCTCTCTCTGGAATAATTAGACTATATAGTTTCTTTGGGTAACATTATCCTCGTTTTTTTCTCCTTGCCTCCCACCATATTCTCCTCTTTCTCTCTCTAAATTAAGCCTTTTAGTCTCTCTCCATGGTCAATGTTCAATTTTGGTTCCTCACCACCCCTGGCTCTTCTCTCTTTGTATATGCTCTTCCATCAGCACTGCCTCCACCCTGCTCTTTATTTGTAGCTGGGGTTTCTGGTTTTATGCTTTTAGACTGTCCTTTGTCTTTTGTTGTTTTTGTTCCCCCCCCCCCCCGCCCCATTGTTTTTTCCTTTTGGTTTGCTTGTTTGTTTGATTTGTTTGTGTGTTTGAGTGCTTTTGTTCCCTTTGTGTTTGTCTGTCTGTTTTCCTTTTCAGGGCTACCTCAAGAAACGAGCCAAAGTACACATGGTGGAGAGTACCAAGTATCACTACAAGTAGGGAAATAAAATAACCAAAGGCACAACAAGGAGACCAAGGGACACCATTAAAAGAACATTTCCTGAACAGACAGGCCCTGGACAGTCAATGAGCCTCCTTTAATATAGCAATACTCACAGGTGCAAAGTGCATAACAAGCTTTTAAAACTGACAAGAGACAGAAAGCTAGCCAAAATGACGAAACGGAAGAATTCTCCTCTAAAGAAATTCCAGGAAGAAGTCACAGCTACAGAATTGCTCAAAACAGATATAAGCAACATAATTGAGCAAGAATTTAGAACAATTGTCATAAAATTAATCACTGGGCTTCAAAAAGGCATGGAAGACATCAGAGAAGCTATTACTACAAAGACTATGGACCTTAAAAATAGTTGTAATGAATTTTAAAAAATGCTATAAATGAGGTGCATAACAAAATGGAGGCAGCCACTGCACGGATTGAAGAGGCAGAGAGGAGAATAGGTGAATTAGAAGACACAGTTATAGCAAAAGAGGAAGCTGAGAAAAAGAGAGATAAATTGATCCAGGAGGACGAAAGGAAAAATCAAGAACTGAGTGATACAATTAAATGAACAATATCCGTATCATAGGAATTCCTGAAGAAGAAGAAAGAGAGAAAGGTGCTGAAGGGGTACTTGAACAAATTATAGCCGAGAACTTCCCTAATCTGGAGAAGGAAACAGACATTGAAATCCAAGAGGCACAGAGAACTCCCCTCAGACGTAACTTGGATCAATCTTTTGCATGACATATCATAGTGAAACTGACAAAATATAAGGATAAAGAGAGAATTCTGAAAGCAGCTAGGGATCAAAGGGCCCTAACATACAAAGGGAAACCTATCAGAGTATTACAGACCTATCCACTGAAACTTGGCAGGCCAGAAAGGAATGGCAGGAAATCTTCAATGTGATGAACAGAAAAAATATGCAGCCCAGAATTCTTTATCCAGCAAGCCTATCATTCAGAATAGAAGGAGAAATAAAGGTTTTCCCAAATAAACAAAAATTGAAAGAATTCATCACCACTAAACCAGCCCTACAAGAAATCCTAAGAGGGACTCTATGAGGGAAATGTTGCAAGGAACACAAGGTACCAGAGACACCACTACAAGCATGAACCCTACAGAGAACATAATGACTCGAAACCCACATTTTTCAACAATAACACTGAATGTAAATGGACTAAATGCTCCAATCAAAAGACATAGGGTAGCAGAATGGATAAAACCAAAATCCATCTATTTGCTGTCTACAAGAGACTCATTTTAGATCTGAAGACACCTTCAGATTGAAAGTTAGGGTATGGAGAAATATCTATCATGTGACTGGAAGTCAAAAGAAAGCCGGAGTAGCCATACTTATATCGGAAACTGGCCTTGAAAGTAAGGGCAGTAACAAGAGATGAAGAAGGGCATTATATAATAATTACAGGGTCCCTCCAACAGGAAGAGCTAACAATTATAAACATCTACTCACCGAATTCGGGAGCACCCAAATACATAAAACAGTTAATCGCAAACAGAAACATTCTTATGGATAAGAATGTGCTAACTGCAGGGGATTTTAATAATCCACTTACAGCAATGGATAGATCAACTAGACAGAAAATCACTAAGGAAACAATGGACCTGAATGACACATTGGAACAGATGGATTTGACAGATATATTTAGAACTCTACATCCTAAGGCTATGGAATTATGTTCTTCTCGAGTGCACATGGTACATTCTCCAAGATAGATCATGTACTGGGTCATAAAGCAGCCCTCCATAAATATAAAAGAATTGAGATCATACCATGCACACTTTCAGATCACAATGCTATGAAACTGAAAATCAATCAGAGGAAAAAGTCTGGAAAACCTCCAAAAATATGGAGGTTAAGGAATACCCTACTAAAGAACTAATGGGCCAATCAGGAATTAGAGAAGAAATTAAAAAAATATATGAAAACAAATGAAAATGACTGCAACAATCCAAACTCTTTGGGATGCAGCAAAGGCCATCCTCGGAGGAAAGTACATTGCAATCCAGGCCTATTTCAAGAAACTAGAAACAGCACAAATACAAAATCTAACAGCGTAGAAACTAGAAGGAGAGCAGCAAGAGCACCCCAAACCCAGCAGAAGAAGAGAAATAATAAAGATCAGGGCAGAAATAAACAATATAGAATTTAAAAAAAACAGTTGAACAGATCAATGAAACCAAGAGTTGGTTTTTTGAAAAAATAAACAAAATTGATAAACCTCTAGCCAGGCTTCTCAAAAAGAAATGAGAGAACACCCAAGTAGACAAAATCACTAATAAAAATGGATCTATTACAATGAATCCCTCAGAAATACAAGAAATTATCAGGGTATACCATGAAAAATTATATGCCAACAAACTGGAAAGCCTAGAAGAAATGGACAAATTCCTAAACACACATGCACTACCAAAATTCATATGGGAAGAGATAGAAAATCTGAACAGACCCATAACCAGTGAAGAAATTGAATCAGTTATCAAAAATCTCCCAACAAATAAGGGCCCTGGGCCAGATGGCTTCCCTGGGGAATTCTACCAGACATTTAAATCAGAGTTAATACCCATTCTTCTCAAGCTATTCCAAAAAGTAGAAATGGAAGGGAAACCTCTGGACTCATTCTACGAAGCCAGCATCAGTTTGATTCCCACACTGGACAAAGACCCAACAAAAAAAAAGAGAACTACAGGCCAATATCCTTGATGAATACAGATGCAAAAATACTCAACAAGATACTAGCAAATCGAATTCAACAGCATATAAAAAGAATTATCCACCATGATCAAGTGGGATTCATTCCTGCATTACATGCTGGTTCAATATTCGCAAATCAGTCAATGTGATACATCACATTAACAAAAGAAAAGATCAAAACCATATGATCCTGTCGATAGATGCAGAAAAAGCATTTGACAAAATACAGCATCTTTCTTAATAAAAACCCTCGAGAAAGTCGGGATAGAAGGAACTTACTTAAACATCATAAAAGCCATTTATGAAAAGCCCACA
>CM053573.1:139842826-139903774 GCA_028646485.1 Cryptoprocta ferox | reverse complement strand
CATTGTTAAAATGTCATTATTACCCAATGCAATCTACACATTCAATGCAATCCCAATCATAATTGCATCAGCATTTTCTCAAAGCTAGCACAAACAATCCTAAAATTTGTATGGAACCACAAAAGACCCCGAATAGCCAAAGTAATATTGAAGAAGAAAACCAAAATGGGAGGCATCACAATCCCAGACTTTAGCCTCTACTACAAAGCTGTAGTCATCAAGACAGTATGGTATTGGCACAAAAACAGACACATAGACCAATGGAATAGAATAGAGAACTCAGAATTGGACCCACAAATGTATGGCCAATTAATCTTTGACAAAGCAGGAAAGAGTATCTGATGGAAAAAAGACAGCCTCTTTAACAGATGGTGCTGGAAGAACTGGACAACACCATGCAGAAGAATTAAACTAGACAACTTTCTTCCACCATACACAAAAAGAAACTCAAAATGGATGAAGGACCTGAATGTGAGACAGGAAACTATCAAAACCCTAGAGGAGAAAACAGGAAACAGCCTCCTTGAACTCAACCGCAGCAATTTCCTACTCGACACATCCTCAAAGGCAAGAGCAGAAATGAACTCTTGGGACCTCATCAAGATAAAAAGCTTCTGCACGGCAAAGGAAACAATCAAGAAAACTAATAGGCAACCGCAGGAATGGGAAAAGATAGTTGCAAATGACATATCAGATAAAGGGCTAGTATCCAAAATCTATAAGGAACTCACCAAACTCCACATCTGAAAAACAAATAATCCAGTGAAGAAATGGGCAGAAGACGTAAACAGACACTTCTCCAAAGAGGACATCCACATGGCCAACAGACACATGAAACGATGCTCAATGTCACTCATCATCAGGGAAATACAAATCAAAACCACACTGAGATACCACCTCACACCGGTCAGAGTGGCTAAAATGAACAAATAAGGCCAGTATAGATGCTGGCAAGGATGTGGAGAAATGGGCACCCTCCCACACTGTTGGTGGGAACGTAAACTGGTGCAGCTGCTCTGGAAAACAGTGTGGAGGTTCCTCAAAAAATTAACAGTAGAACTCCCCTATGACCCAGCAATAGCACTGCTGGGGATTTACCTAAGGGATACTGGAGTGCTGATGCATAGGGGCACATGTACCCCAATGTTCATAACAGCACTTTCAAAATAGCCAAATCATGGAAAGAGCCTAAATGTCCATCAACTGATAAATGGATCAAGAAGATGTGGTTTATATATACAATGGAATACTACATGACAATGAGAAAGAATGAAATCTGGCCATTCGTAGCAACGTGGATGGAACTCGAGGGTGTCATGCTAAGTGAAATAAGTCAGGCAGAGAAGGACAGATACCCTATGTTTTCACTCATAAGTGTAACAGGAGAAACTTAACAGAGGACCATGGGGAGGGGAAGGGGGTGAAATAGTTGGGGAGAGGGAGAGAGGCAAATAATGAGAGACTCTTGAATACTGAGAACAAACTGCGGGCTGATGGGGGAGTGGGAGAGGGGAAGGTGAGCATGGAGGAGGGCACTTGTGGGAGTGAGCACTGGGTGTTATATGGAAACCAACCTGACAATAAACTATAAAAGAAAAAAAAAAGAACATCACATGAAAAAATTTCAGGCCAGTATCCCTTATGAATATAGATGCAAAAATCCTGAACACAAAATATTATCAGATCAAATCCAATAGCATATTAAAAGGGTGATTCACCATAACCAAGTGGAGTGTATATCAGAAATATAAGGGTGGTTGAACATAACATGAATATAATACAACATATAATAGAATGAAGAAAAAAACCTACATGATCATCTCAATCAATGCAGGAATTGCATTGACAAAATTGAACATCCATTTATGATAAAATATTTTAGAAAACTAAAATTCGATGGAAAATTCCTCAATATGATAAAAGGTTATTTATGAAAAACCCATAGCTAATATCATTGAGTACAATGGTGAAAGACTGAAGAGTTTCCCTTTAAAATCAGAAGGCACAAGACAAGGAGACCCACTTTCACTACTGCTATTCAACAGTGTACTGGATGTTCTTGCCAGAGCTATTAGATTAGAAAAAAATAAAAAGAGCCAAATTGGAAAAGGAAAGAAAAATCTCTATTTGCAGATGACATGATCCTATATTTAGAAAATCTCAAAGAATCTACAAGAGAACTACTAGCATTAATAAATTCAGCAAAGTTACAGAGTACAAGATCAACACACAAATCAGCTGTGGTTCTGTGAACCAGCAGTGAACAATCCAAAAAGGAAATTAAGAACACAGTTCCATTTACAATAGCGTCTAAAAGAATTAAATACTGAGGAAAAAAATCTAGCCAAGTTGGTGAAAGACTTGTATACTGTAAATACAAAACTTTGCTGAGAGAAATTAGACTTACGGAAATTAAGATGGAAAGACATTCCATGTTCATGGAGAGGAAGGCATACATTGTTAAGAAGTCAATACTACACAGACTGATCTATAGATTCAAAACAACATGATCTATAGATTCCAATAGCATTTTTCACAGAAATGGAAAAGCTGATCCTCAAATTCATATGGTATTGCAGGGGGCCCCAAATAGCCAAAACAATCTTGAAAAAGAACAAAGTTGGAGGAGCCACTCTTCCTGACTTTGAAAAACTACAAAAATACAGTAAAAAACAAACAAACAAAACACTGTGGTACTAGTATAAGGACAGACATATAGACCAATGGGATAGAATGGAGAGTCCAGAAATAAACCCTCACGTATATGGTTAATCGATTTTCCAGAAGGATGCCAAGACGAAGGCTCTGGGAAAGGACACCATTTCAATAAGTGCTGCTGGGAAAACTGGATATCACATGCAAAAGAATGAAATTATACCACATACAAAAATGAAAGTGTATTGAAGACCTAAAAAAGACCTAAAACTATAAAACTCTTAGAAGAAAACATTGAAGAAAATCCTAATGACATTGGATTTAGCAACAATTTCATGTATATGACATCAAAAGCACAGGCAACAAAAGAAAAATAGGTAACTTGAATTTCATCAAAATTAGTTGTACAAACCCTAACAGGGTAAACCCAAAGAAATTCAAGTCCAGACACAACATAATCAAACTTCAAAAATCTAAGGCAAGGAAAATGTTTTAAAAGCAGCTAGACAGAAACAGCATATTACATATGGAGAAACAACTCAAATGACCTTGGCTTTCTTATCAGAAACCATGAAAATCATTTGCAAGTGGCACAAAATTTATCAAGTGATTGATAAAAGGAAAGAACTGTTAATTCAGAATTCTATGGCAGTAAAAATATCCTTTAGAATTGAAGATAAAATCAGCATATTCTCAAATGAAGGAAAATTAAGAGAATTGTCACCTACCCTAAAGTGATGGCTAAAGGAAGTTCTACAAACAAAAAAGAAACAGTAAAAGCAAGAACAGCAGCCTGCTTAAGATTCTCTCTCTTTCACCCCATCCTCCATTCTCATTCTCTCTCTCTCTCTCTCTCTCTCTCTCTCTCTCTCAAAGAAAAAAAAAAAGAAGAGAAGCTTGACAAATATGGCTTTACTGCCAGCCACACCGCTGAATACCAAAGGAAACTCTGAAGAACATAAGTAAGGGTGCTGGACGTGGCAAGTCCTGGCAAATAGACTGTATGGATTCCCTACCTTCATATGAAGAATACTGCAGGGCATAGACTACAGTAGACATCCTTTCTGGGTGTGGCACGACCATTTTCCACACAGCATATGAGGAAAATACCATTCAAGGATTCTTAGATGACCTATGTTCCATATTTAGCTTCCCCAAACATGCCCAGTAAGATAACAGTGCTACTTTTATAGCTAAACGTACAACAGTGGACAACTACCCGGGACATTAGCTGGACCTTTCATGAGAAGTATCATCCCCAAGAAGCAGGTGCTGTTAAAAGAGAAGGTGAACTCTGAAAAACTGAAAAAGATAGTTGGACCATCAAGCCTAAGCTGTTAGTGGTGTACAAATTAAGATAATCTGTTTGACTTCCAAATGTGATAATTACCTAAAAGAGTATCTCCCATTCAAGTATAATGTCTAATTATGAGGTTCAGGAGTGGAAGAAAGCCCTAACTGGCTGCAGGAAACCCAAACCACATAATTAACCCATGTAGCTCTATTTTTTCCCCTCCTATGCCTATCCCTGGAAAACTGGAGTACTAGAATTTGCAAGTAAGAAAAAAGAGGTGGGGGCTGGGAGACTGAAACTTAGGGTATCCCCTCACCCCACCCATGTTTGCTGAATTTGGAAAATTATAGATATCAATTATGATGATCATGAATTATGAGGTGTAATCTACTAAGGTGGTCTCGGCATGGATCACATGTCAGGGGATGGGAGATATTCTAGGATGTTCTAAATTATAAAAGAAAGGAACTTCTGCGCTAACCAGGGATGAGTCTACGCATATGGTGTGGGTTAGACATGGAGAGAATTGGGGAAAAGGTGCAGTGATGGTTGCAGAGACTAGTCATAATGGTCACATGGCTGTGTAAGGAGAGAATCAACCCTGGTTGGTAAGAATTAGACCCTGGGAAGTCAGGGACAGAGGGAGGGACCATTAATCTCTTAGCTTTTGTCTGTAGGCTATCTGACCAACTTAACCCAAGCTTCCATCACCACCCTCAATTTGACTACTGACCAACAAATAATCTTAATTTAAAAACTCTCAGAATCCTCCCAACAGCCACTGACTCCAGAAAGAAATACTCTCAGCAAGAAACAACAGAATAAAATTAACTTTCTGGACATTGAAATGATTACCTTTAGCCCTATCCTGTTATTGTTGGACTTTTTGTACATTTTTCACAGACTACTGATTGTCCTAAATTCTCTAGCATGAGTGGCAATGGAGATTATACTACTTGGATTTTTTGCTGGCTAGTTTAGGTGGGGTATGTGGCATTGCCAACATCTCTTGCCTCACTTAGAATAATGACACATTTAGCTGACTTGGCTCTGCATGAGGAACCTGGTTATGGTTCATTCTCTAGTGGGCCTGGTTTTACTACTGTGTATCACTATCACGGTCACTTTTGTCTAATGTTGCCTAAGACAAATGGAATGTATTTGATCCAAGCCTTTAGCAGTACAACTAATTAGAGTCTCTGATGACTTACATGGTGACTCATGTTCCTGAGAATCTTTACGTGTAAAGGTTGAGAGGTCTAGTTGTAGGAGAATAGCTTCACCATGGTGCCCTGGCAAGTTTTCACATATCTGTATAGCCCATGCAGGCAAAGCCTTGAACTACGGTTGCTCTGAGTCATGGCAGATCACCTTGTGATCCTTCTGAAACATGAGAGGATGAAGGAGCTTTACAGGCCTTCAAGCCCATCTCCCACTCCTTCCCTCTCTCTTGTGGGAGACTTTCATGAGACAATTTCTCATTGCCCCTCAGATTCTGAAGAGGCATGAGGCTTTCTGGATATAGCTGCAGACTGTAACACTGCTTAGCTACAGTCTAAAATTGGCTTCTCACCAAGGATCTTGCAATCATTGAGCCCTCTTTTGTTTTGGTGTCATTGTGTTTGGTGTATTTGGTGTCATTGTGTTTGGAGGATCTGGGGACTGGCATACTTGGATACCCTTCCTTTTGCTGTTTATGTAAGTAATACATTGTGTGAATCTAAAAGTGGCTTATTGTATCTTTACTGGCTGAATCAGTTAGGACATGGCCTTGACCTTGCCTGCTGGTGTGTGTTTAACAGGAAGAACAATAGAAACAGTCAAAATATATGGGTAAATATGATAGACTATCCCTCTTCTCTTTAGTTTTGAACCAAAACACTGGTCAGAGCCATAAGAGACCTTTCTTATGGTCTTCCTTAAGACCATGACTTAATAATCAGGTATCTGAGGGCTCCTTGGTCAGAGTTAAAACTCCCATAATTGTTTTGCACTCAGTGCAGCTTTCTCCATTTTTCCCAAAGAAAATCATGGGAGCATTTGTTGTGTGCTCATCCTTCCTAGTGATCTATCCTAGGGTAAGACTCAGTGCTTCCTTCTCGGTGCTCACAGACTATTCACTAAGTGTCCATTTATGAGCTTCTTTAGTATCCTCGTAGAAATAAACATACCTTGGAGCTCGTCTGAGGTCTCCTTTGCTCTGTGATTTTTCACAAGTATGGTATCTTTAAGCTCTCAGTACCTGGGGACCTAAAAGGAATATGAGCCTCTAGGCTGGAATTCTGTGAAGCAGACATCTTCCTAATTTCTCCATCCCAAGAGACTATATGTACAAATAGAAAATGGACAGACCATATAGAAAAATAGAACTCTGACCCACAGTCTGCAGCAACCAGTCCAGGAAGCCAACCCATTATCTGTAGTTACCAGTCTAGGAAATGTGGCAGTTCCTAGTCTGTGGCAACCAGACCAGGAACCCAAAATGAACGCTGTAGTAATCAGCCCCACACAGCCAAAATTTGATTAGTGTCCTCTCCCAGCCAATTACATAAGATGCTTTGCTTCTAGTTAGCCCCCCAGGCCAACAGTCTCCAATCAGAGCATATCTGAAGTTTCCCCCCTCTTCCCCACTGCTAACTATAAGGCTTTCTCCCTTCTCTACCCGACTTAGAGCCTGCCAAATGCAAGTGATGGTGGTTGACTCCCTTGCTTAGAGCAAGCTCTGAATACATAGCCTTTGCTTGTTCTTATGTTGGTGGTCTTTTATTTCCACAATTTCGTTTAAAGGTGTAACTTCCCCGACATGCTGTGTGATGTTAGATAAGCCATCTCCTCTCTTTGGGCTTTACTTTCGTCAACTGAAAAACGGTTTCAACATTTATTCATTCCTTTATTCAACAAACATTCCTTGGCACTTAAAGAAACTGGTCCATAAGAGTTGCTAGACATTGGGTGGATATTCGAGGTGCAAAGATGATCAGGGACGTTAGTTGCTCTCTGGGAATGTAGAACCCAGTAAATGGATGCGGCTACATGAACAGGCAAGTCAAGTATTTGCTACTTCATATTAGCATCCATCCCACAACGGCGCAGTGCAAAACCGAAGAAGGGCGGTCAGTGGGAAGACGAGGGCTGGGAAAGGATTCCCAGAGAAAGCCTCCTCCCCAAGCCCGCTTCCCCCGGGTTCCCACAGCAGCGCCCCGAGGCCGGCTGTGCCTGTGGAAGAGCTGAACTCGCTCTCCCCTCCCCGTGTCTTTGCAGGGCCAGAAGGGAGGACCACAGAGACGGGGCGCCCTCCACCGTCCTAGAGAAGCCGGAGTGGCAGGAGCGCGGCAGCCTCCACCTCTCCGGTGCGCAGCGTGGGGAGCTGAGCGTGGGGCTGGCCGGACCAGCGGGGCGCGGAGCCCGGGGCTTGCGCTGCCCGCTCCTGGGCCGCTGTATCAGACCCGCCCCGGTCCGGGGCGTCCCTCCCCGACCCCGGGGAGCACCGCCCCGCCCCCCCCCAGGGGAGCACCGCCCCGCCCCCCCCCCCCAGCCCCCCGTAGGGCCTGGCGCGCGCTCGCTTCCCGGGAGTGCGGCCGTGGCCATGGCTGCCGCGGCCCTGGCGAGCGGGTCCCCCTTCGGCCCTGCACTCGAGCTGCTACCGGAACAGCCCGCGCCGGCCCGGGCGCGCCCGGTGAGTGCGGGGCCGGCGCCGCGAAGCTGGCTCGGCTCTGCCCAGTGCTCTAGGCCCAGATGAGGGGCGGAGGGGGCAGTGCGGCGGCCGGGAAATCGGGGTACAGCCCAGAGCGGAGGGGCCGGAGGAACAGGCAGGGAGCAGAATGGATTCGACACCCCCCAGACTTGCGCCAGCAGGGGAACCGCGCGTGCGGCTGCACGGGCCTGAGCCAAGTGCTGGGGAAGAGGTGTTCACAGAGCGCTGTGCGCAGCGACGGAGGTCCAGAATTCCCAGGTCACTGGTTTTAACAGAGCTGGTTATGTTTGAGGTGGGTCTTGAGATGAATGGGAGTTTGCTGGCGCCGGAGGGAGGAACTGGATCTCCAGGCAGGGGGAGCTGCAGGTGCAAGGGCACAGATTTGGGCAAGGAAAGGGTTTGGATTCATAACAGAATGGTGGCAGGATAGGGGATGCGGTTACCTTGGCAGGTAAACTGGGTCTCTGAATAGTGAATGGAATTGTTTGCGGTGCAGAGGATTTGGGCATTTTGATGTAGGTGAGGGCGAGCCGGCCAGTCTGTGAGCCCTGGAATGTCGGGTAAGTCTCTGTGGGGACTTTGTAGGGCAAGGACTAATTCGAAATGGAACAGAATCGGCGTCGCCATAGTATGGAGATTGAGATCCTGAATGAGGCAGTGGCTGGGAATGATAAGTCTTGATGGCTCTACATTAGCTCTGTTTGTGTTTCTTACGGAGGAAAGTGAGAGGGAAGGTGCAGAAGGTTGGGCCTCCCAGAGATACAGGAAAAGGGGACATTAAGACTGGGATGTGGGGAAGAAAGAGTAGAGTGGGATGTTTTAGAGAGTGTGTTGGAGTGGCAGAGTGCCGGGAGCAAAGTCAGTTTGGATCTGCCCTTTGGCGACCAGCCTCCAGAGCAACCCGAGTGTTCTGAGGTGCCCTCAGGGGCCTCTTTGGCTGGTGGCAGTGATGGGAGGAAGAGAAGAGAAAGAATCTCAGGCAGGGGCGGCAGGAGTGAGGATAGAAGGCAGTGTGGCACAGTAAATAAGAGCCAGAGAGTCAGACAGGCCTGACTTCTGTCTAAGTTCTGTGACTTGGGGGGCAGTTAATCTCTGAACCTCGGTTTCCTCTTCTATAAAGTGAATCTAATACCCTCCTCATAGGCTGTGGGGCATACGCAGAGTAATGCATGTAAAGTGCTTGGCACAGGCTCAGTAAATGGTGATTGTACTTGTTATTAAGGGTTGGTGACCTCTGAAGGAGGGCGCATCGTGCAGAAAGGATGGCACCTAGAGCACACATAGTTGTTTTGGGCACCGGATGGAAAGGGGAAACTCGCAGAGACTCATGAAAAAGATGATGTGATGAAGTTAAGATGAAGAGATGTGAGGAGTTGATGGCTGATCCCTTATATCTTTGTAAGTAGGGGACGCAAATCCGCTGAGAGTTCCCTTAGACATTCAGAATCCAGAAACTCAATGGGCATCCCCTCCAGTACCACTTGGTGCCTCGTCTACCCCTTACTCTAGGCCTGGGCCTGGGATTGTCCGAGGGCATTTAAACACATGTTGTTTCAGGAGTCAGTGACCTTCGAGGATGTGGCCGTCTACTTCTCTGAGAACGAATGGATCGGCCTGGCCCCTGCTCAGAGGGTCCTGTACAGGGACGTGATGCTGGAGAATTATGGGGCTGTGGCTTCCCTGGGTAAGGGTCTTTCCTTTTGGACTCTGCCCTTCAGAGCTTCCCGGCTCCTCCTTCCTCAGAAGCGCTGGAGTCTTTGATGAGCCTCACCTGAGTGGCAGCTTCAGGCCCTTGGATTCTTAATGACCCAGCCTCAATGGTTGCTAGGAAGTGGAAGTCCTGGTATAAATTTGGGCCTCACATCAGCCTTTCCTGCCCCAGGGTGGGAGCTAACTCTCAACTCCGGTGCTATGGGTACAGTAGGAAGAGAGGAGATTCCTGGTGTCCCACTAAGCCCTCAGTTTCCCACCCGCGCAGTTTGGGAGACCAGCCCAATACCAAGCATCCTCGTGCAGATATCTGAACTTGAGAGCTCTAAGGGAGGGAGAGAACAAGAAAGCTCAGTCTCTCAACGAGTGGGATCATCTGTTCGCTCACTCAAACTGTTGTTGAGCACCTCTCAGTCTAATCCTGACCTTTGTCAGCCTCCTGGCCCTGCTTCCCTCGGTCTCCTGTTCCTTCCCTTGGACTTTCTTTTCTTACTCCCCCTGATTAATTTCCTTCTTTCCCCTCCTGCCCCTAAAGACAAGCCTGGGAGGAGCCATGGGGTTGCTCTCTGTTGCCCCACTCACCTGTCTGTCCCATTTCCTCCCCGTCAACCAGCATTTCCATTTCCCAAACCGGCTCTGATTTCCCAGCTGGAGCGAGGGGAAGCGCCCTGGTGCAAGGCTCCTCAGGGAGGTCTGGATGGAGAGCGCCCTCGGGGCCTCTCCTCAGGTGAGTGAGGGCCATGTGCCAATCATCTGACCAGTTCCCTTGTCTTGATCTTTACAGTGTAATAGGTACGTGTTCTCTTAACCTAGTGCTATAGACACCGATGGGATTCCTCCCCCCTACCCCCCGTGTCCCCATGTTTTTCCATATTCTTGAGTCTGTTTATTCACCCTGGCTCCTCTCCATTCACCTCTTTTGCCTTTTCCTCATTTCCACTGTTCTTATCACAGCCACCACTTATCTGTACTCCCTGACTTTTATGTTTACACTCTGAGGTGGCCTTTCTACTGTCTCAACCTGCTTATCCTCTTCCAGCAGAAGATTCTGACTGCCCTTTGGACTATCATGGTCATCTTTATCATTAGAAATCAAGAAGTCTCAATAATTCTGAGCCATATAGTTCCAATTCAGGGATTTCTGGTGGGCAAAGCCCTGGCATTCCTTTAGGAACAACACAGGGCTTTCCTGTTCCTAACTTGCTAGTGACAACTGTGCCCCTTATTGCCCCCCAGGTGCCATTCCATCTTCTTCCCACAGGAGCTCTTCTGTGGGCACAGTGGAACTTGAGCTGTGCCCTCAGCTTCCCTGTTCTCACAGTTTTTTGCTGTGTCTGGCAGTCTTTCCATATTAGGATATCCTTGATTACAAGTAACAACCCAATTCAAACTGGCTTGAACACAAAAGGAATTTGCTCTTTCATGTAAGTAGGAAGTTCATAGGTAGAGTGCAGCTACACCTTGATCAGAGCTTCAGTCTCTGGTCTTTTCTGTCTCCTTATATGTTGGCTTTGTCTATGGCCTGGCTCCTCTCGTGGTTGTAAGGTGATTGGTAGTTGTAACCAAGGCTCTGCTTCTTCATACCTAGGGAGATAAATAGGGCAGGCCTTCCTCAGGCCTTTCAGATGTACCATCTGAAGTCTTGTGCCAGCTCTAAACCAGTCACTATGGCCAGGGAAATAGTATGCCCTGATTTCTTGGCCTAGACTGCCGATTTCTGAAACTCTCTCTCATGTAGTGAGTAGGATGGGCTAATCTGCTTGTCTTAGACTAGTAAGTGCTGCACTAGGAACTGGAGTTGGGATTGCTCTCCTCCAAAAGGCAGGGCTATTCCATAATGGGCACGGTGAGGGTAGGGGTCGTGGTACTGGTAGAATGGATATAGAGAGACAACTACAGTGTCCTCTGCACTCTCTCAGGATCTCAGTGCTTATTCTCCCACCACCCGAGGGAATTTCTGGTCTTTGCTTTAGGCAGAGAGCCAACAGCTAAGTTATCCTTGAGTAAAACCCTAACTCCCTGACCTGCACCAAACTTCCTTTGAGAACATGTCCCTATTCAAAGTCCATTTTTGTCTTAAAGACAAAAGAAGGGAATACTCAAGGGACACACAGTCCTTGGTTTCAGCAATATAAAAGATTGTCATTTGGAGGATGAAAAATTGATCTGTTTCTTAGAAGGCATTGGATGGGGGTTACAAAGACACCAATCTTAGCTAAGCCTAAAGAGTTTATTAGAGTGGACTTTTGCAGTTGAGGTGTCTGTCATTAGAATAAGAAGTGACTTCTGGAAATGGCTTCGTGAGGGCTGTGAGGCCATTTCTAATGGACGCCATAGAGAGATCCATCATTGATCCTTTGTGGAAGGAGAGAGCAATAGAGAGATGGACAAATGGGAAGAAAGCTAAGAGACTCTGGTTTCCAGCATAGCCTCAGGAACAGTTCTTTGCGGTTCCATCCTATCCTGATTCTATTCCATGTGAACTGGCGTTCACCTCCTCGGGGAGGTGAAGAAGAGAACTTAGTCTCACCTATTTTTTCTTGACATTTAAAAATGACTGATACGTTTTGCTGTTTTAGGGAACTGATGGAATCGCAACTTCCCTGTACATCTGTTTTCCATCCTTTATATTGTTAACCTCCTCCAGTTTCAGGTCATCTGTGCCGATCTTTCCACCCATCTTCATTCTTCCTTACCACTTCCATCTCTGCTCCTTTCCTAGTGGGCCCCCACTCCTCTCACTGAGCCAGCCTTATTTATATCTTGACCCTGGCAGGGTATCCATTTCTAAAGCCTGCTGGGATCTCCCATCTTGAGCAGGTGGAAGAGCCATTGAAACTGAAACTGCAAGGAGAGGGTCCAAGCCTAATCTGTACTGGTAAGTGAGGGGAATGAACACTTTTCTCCCAGGCACATGTTTTCCTCTGTCTTTCCTTTGTAAAATGTTAAGATTCCATTTTACCATTTATGTTCTAGAAAAAAGACCCTCTAAAAATCGCCAAGTCAACCGTAAGAGGAAAGTTAAACTATAAGCTTCTAGCTTTCATTTGGTCATGGTCAATTATAATTAAATTCGGGTACGTCTTGGGTTGTAGGCTGTAACTGAGCAGATGGTCTACTGGCTGCTATGGACAACCAGTATTTTAAAAGGAAATGCTGTATTTTATTCATTCTGTTAGTTTTTAAGGTGTGATGCTGTAACAGAAGTGTGAATAAAACACTATGGGAACAAAGAGGAGGCAGTCTTTGCCCAACTGTGTCTGAAGTAGTTTGGGGAAGTCCTTTTCATGGTGGACCTGGTGACTGGATTGAATGACAAGTTTCCTTTTAGTGTTGACAAGTATGAGGAAGATTCTCCTTATTGCTCCCTACTGTGTGTGACAAGTTCACGTTCCCCAGGTTTACCACAAAGGATTCTTTATTTCTGAACATGTTATTTCTCATGTTATAAACTGGACTACCTAGAAGAAATTCTGACTTGTCTCCCTTAGATTCAATTCATCTATTCCTGGAGAGCTCCCCCTGTGCTTGGTCTGGTGCTTGGAAATCATAGCCCTCAGGGATTCTGTCAGTTTTTGCCTTTCTGTAGCATAAACTTTGGTTGTTTTCTGTGTGTTAGCCCTGTGGTTCCACTTTCAGCTAGGACAGGGCCTCTGGGACATAGAGGTGATGCTTGAAGTGAAGTGGACATATGAGTACCACTTGGTGATCTTACTCGCTCTGTTATGGGTAATGATGACATTTGCAGCTTTGATTTCTTCTTTCAGAGGGTGTGTCGAAGAGTGAGAAAGAAGATTTTATTCTGAAGGAGGAAAGTTTTGAGGAGGCAGAAGACCACACGGTGCCATCAAGTGGACCCCGGTGGTGCGGCTCCCAGGAATTCTGGTTTGGGAAAACCTGTGAGGAGGGGAAAAGCAGGTTAGGGAGGTGGTGTGACTACTCCAATGGGAAAAATGCGGAGAACACTGCAGATGATATTATAGAAGTGATTGTCAAAGATGAGATGCTCTCGGGAGAAGATGGTTCAGAGGGTACTGATGTTAATACCCACCTTGTTATACATAAGAAAATCCTCAGTAAGCAGGTATTCTATATTTGCGAAGAATGTGGCAAGTGTTTTGATCAAAATGAAGATTTCGGCCAACACCAGAGAATTCATAATGGAGAGAAGATCTATGGTTGTAAGGAATGTGGGAAGACTTTCAGTTTTAGATCACATTGCATTGCACATCAGAGAATTCACACTGGGGTGAAACCCTATGTGTGTCAAGAATGTGCTAAAGCCTTCGTTTGGAAGTCAAACCTGATTCGGCACCAGAGAATACATACAGGAGAGAAACCCTTTGAATGTAAGGAATGTGGGAAGGGCTTTAGTCAGAACACAAGCCTTACACAACATCAGCGAATCCATACGGGAGAAAAACCATATACATGTAAGGAATGTGGGAAAAGCTTTACTCGGAACCCAGCCCTGCTTCGACATCAGAGAATCCACACTGGGGAGAAGCCTTATGAATGTAAGGACTGTGGGAAAGGCTTCATGTGGAACTCAGATCTTGCTCAGCACCAGAGGGTCCACACGGGGGAGAAGCCCCATGAATGTACTGACTGTGGGAAAAGCTTCATTTGCAAGGCACACCTTATCCGACATCAGAGAATCCATACTGGGGAAAGACCCTATAAATGTAATGACTGTGGGAAGGCCTTCAGTCAGAATTCTGTTTTGATTAAGCACCAGAGGCGCCATGCTAGAGAGAAACCCTGTAATTATCAGACCTCTCACCTTCTTGAACACTAGAGAAGGCATAAGGGTGATACTTGTTTATAATTCTTACGCTACAGGAACCCCAGAGACAAAACGAGGTGACTGTCCATAGTCTGTTACACCTCTAATAGCCAGTATTATCTTGCCCCTTCTGAACAGGTACCCTGTACTCTAGCAAGATGATCCCACTGTTCAACCATGTTCATGCTAGGCAACTTTTAGCTGAGCATCTACTCTGTCAGGCACTGTGCTAGCCACTTTACATACATTCTTTAGTTTTTCTGAATCCTGTTAAGGTAGGTACTTATCCTCATTTTACAAATGAGAAATCTGAGGCTGAAAGAAGTTATAAAACTCATTCAAGGTCACTCAGCTAATATGTTACATAACAGAGATTGGAATCAGGCCTGTCTGACTCCAGAGTCTACTGTTCTTTATTTGTATACATTTCTCCTGCTCATTTCTATTTGCTCAAGTTTCCCTGGGCTACAAATTTCCCTTCCTCATCTAAGACCCAGCTCCTTCAACTGAACAGACCCCTCTTTCTCTTCTGCTTATAATCAGTACTGTCCAGATTGGTATTTAACTATGTGCTGTCATATTTTTCTAATGTCTCATGTGTGTGAGTCCAGCTAAACGGCTCTTTGAGGACGAACACTGTATTTCTTTTATGTTTTTCAAATTTTGAAACTTAACTTATTTTTGACTAGATATAACATGTTCACTGTAAAAAAAATGTTGAAATAGTTCAAAAAGGTGTTCAGTGAAAAGTAAATCTTGTCACTCCTGCCTCCCAGTCTACCTCCTCAGAGACCATCACTGTTACTGGCTGTGTGTCTTCCTGGACATACTCTCTCTATACACAAGTACTTATTAATACTGCTTTCAAAAGTCTACCTCACTGACCACCATTAGATGTAGATGATAGTGCAGGTACATTGCCAACTCTAGAACTTTCTCTTCCTTAGAAGTTGTGGTCTACTTTGAGATCACCAAGATGACTTAAGGAAGGTAGCTGAGGGTAGTCTGGGTTGTGCAGTTGTGGGAGACCCGATTGCCCTTGTGTTTTAAGATAGTAATCTGGGACTAGGAAAATGTAAACCAGGTGGGAGATTTTTGTTTCCATAAAAATGTGTATATAACCCCTCTCATTGCTGCACTATCCCAAATCCCCTTCCAGTCTGCCCCTTCTCATCACCATGATAGCCCACATCCCAGAATTTAGCTGTATTATTGGAGAATGGTATTGACCATCTTCAAGGGTTAGAGAAAAAAAGGCCCTATTCAGAGAAGAGCGCTGGCCAAAACAGCCGAAACCTACATTCCAGACTTCACCCCTAGAGCCATTTTCAGATTGCAGTTTGCCTCTCTGCTAATTAGGCATTCCACTTTAGAAGCTCCCAGCCAGGTAATATAATTGTTGACTACGGAGCAAGGAAGAGAAGCCAGAGGCTGGCTTGGACTAAACTTCTGGTTCCTGGAAATTACAAACATTAACTGTAGAGCCCCTGATGGCTGAAGTAGTAAGGAGAACTTGGCCTAGCATAGTCTAGTTACAGTACCTCTACTAAGTAGTAAAACTTTTAGTTTTAGGTTTCTTTTTTCCTTTGTACTAAACAGAACCAGGAAATGGAAATGAGTGATATGAACAGGTGTTTGGGGGAAGTTTATTAAGCAAATAATCACTGAGTACCTGCTTGCATGCAAAGCACTCTGCTTCATACTGCATAAACAGTGGTAAGTCAGTTCCTGCCTTTCTGGAACATTAATGAAAGAGACCAAACAACAAAAAATCAAGTAATTTATTAAAAATTGCTAAATGTTATGAAGGAAATGAATGGTACAGAGAGAATGATAGAGAGGAACACTCTTTATGGATGGTCAGGGAAGGCCTACCTACCCTAAGAGGTAACAAAGCTAAATCTCAGAATGAGAAAAAGGCACACATATCAAGAACGGGGGAAGAACAGCAGGCAGAGGAACATCTCTGCAGACTCCGATGTGTGAAGGGTTTGGCACGTTCAAGACACCAAAAAGTCTTAGGTCTAGCATAATGATCAAGGGCATGAGTGGCACAAGCTAGGTTTGTAGACATAGGTGGACCAGATCATTCACTTCCATCCCACGTGAAAAGCCATTAAAGGGTATTAAGTGGAGGAATGACATGTTTGATTCACATGTTAAGATGATTCCTGGCTGCTAAGTAGAAAATGGCTTGTTAAGGGACAAAAGTAAAAGGAGAGATCATATTGGAGAGATATTGGAGAGAAAATATATTTAAGATACAGTTTGGAAATAAAATCAGTGACCTGCTAAAGGATTGGATATAGGAATGACAGGAATTAGGTATAGCTTCCTGGTTTTTGGTTTGAGCAGCTGAGTTAGATAGCAGGCCATTTACTGGAATGAAAAAGACTAGAATGAATAGGTTTGGGGAGGGAGAAATCTAGAAGTCTGTTTTGGATTAACATTTCAGATATGTGTGAGATGTACAGGTAGAAATTCCAAGTGGTGGTTGTATATATGGGCTAGAGCTCTGGGTTAGTGATATCTAGAGCTTTGCATCTGGGAGTCATCAAATGAGCAAAAGGTATTTTTATTTATTTATTTTTTAACATTTATTTTGAGAGATAGAGCGTGAGTAGGGGAGGGCAGAGAGAGAGAAAGAGAGAGAGAGAGAGAGAGAGAGAGAGAATCTGAAGCAGGCTCCAGGCTCTAAGCTGTCACCCCAGGGCCTGACGCGGGGCTTGAACTCACGAACCGCAAGATCATGACCTGAGCTGAAGTCGGCCGCTTAACTGACTGAACCACCCAGGCAACCCAGCAAAAGGTATTTTAAGCTGTGGGAAGAAATGAAGGAAATCTGGAGCTGCCATTCAACAGAGTAGCTGCTGGCCATGTGTAGGTATTTAAATTAAATGTAAATTTTAGGTTCTTATCATACTGGCCAGATTTCAAGTACACAATAACTGTGGGAGTTGACTACCATATTGGATAGTGTTGACATAGAACATTTTCATCATTTCAAAAAGTTCTATTGGACAGTACTGCCTCCAGAGAGGATAGCAAAATATGAGGACCCAGGATAGAGTCCTATGAAACACTCAGTAGTTAGGGAGTTGGACAGGAGGAAGTGCCAGGAAGAGATGCTAAGAAAGAATAGTCAGTGAGAGGTTGGCAATATTACCAGTGGACACATTAGACAGGCAGCAGTTGAAATAAGGTTGAATGCTTGGCCTAGTGCTAAAAGAAGATAATCATTAAAATCCTAAATATTAATAAGCTGCCAGAGTGAGGATGATGTGTATGCTAGATGATGTTGGTGTCTTAAAATGGGAGAGAGATAGGTAATGAATAGGAAGAAGAACCCATAGAAATGGAACCTGAAAAAGAAGAAACAGTTTGGACTCATGGAGGATCCTCGTGGAAGTTGATCAACCCTAGGAACTCTCCCTCAAAGATGGAAATGTTGTAGGGAGAGTGGTGGAATGTCAAGACAAATTTTAGGAGTGTCACAATGAGAGAATTATCAAAATATGGCAAAGGCACGTATTTCAGAGGGATTAAGAAATAACATGTAGGAATGGGTGGCCCCTATCAAAAGAATTCCTAACTAGTCTTTTCCTTGCCAGAGGCCCAGAGACAGGCACTTGGAAGTCCTGAGCCTAAATCAACAACCATAATCTGTGATGAAGGAATCATAACAAGTAATTTGTAATAACACTTCCCACACATCTCAAAGTCAGAAGAGGGATGAAATTAATACTTCCTAAATTTTGGAGAAATATAAAAGAAAAAATTAGAAATTTAAGACACTTTCTGATAAATCCCAACTAGCAATACATTAAAATCAAGAATTGATTATGGTAAATTTTTGTCTTCAAAATTTTCAAAAATAGAATTGGAAAGTAAGGAAATATAAAAACAGTGTATAGAGTCATTCACATAGTGAAAATTAACCAGCCTGCCCAGAATCTCTTGGGGGAATGAATAATTAAATCTCTCCTAATTTTCAACTCAGAGATAGCTACAGAGTTGCCTTAGAAGCAACTCAGTTGCAAACCAGTGTCTTCAATTCTGAGCATGTCTATGTCATGGCCAAATCAGGGTTCCGTACTATTCATCTCTTTGTTGGTTCCCAGCATCCATTCTTCTCTCTGGGGACAAATAACCCAAATATTCTTTGGGAAAGCATCCCTTCTCAGCCACCTGGTTTGGCTCCACCCCCAGCTTCATAAACTTACCCTATTACTTTGGCCACAGAGCCAATGAGATATAAGGAGATATTTACTGGGCCTTCTGGAAGAGAGAGGCTTTCTTTGAGAGCAACCAGAGGAGATATTCTGTACTCCTGTGGATGGTATATAGGAAGATGGTAGGCCTTGAACTGCAACAACACTTTGCTTCTGTTGAGAGGGGGTAGTCTGGAGCTCCCTGGTGTTAGCATGTGGAGACTGAGGATGAAGTCAATACCAAAAGAGATAGTGGCAAACCAGAGAAAAACTGGGTCCCTGGTCCTCTGCAGTTGTAAGCTTTTTCAGAACAGGATAGGTCAGGAAGTTGTAATGTCCCCAAAGGAGATGAATGAATGGAATGGCCAGCTGAGGATTGTACTAGTCTGTATCCAATTAGGAGACAGAAACCAACAGTGATTTAAACAAGGGAAGTTTAATAAAAAGAATTATCAAACTATGATGGAAGAGTAGCCTATTAGATGTAAGAGAGCTTTAAATGGTATTATAGGGCTGATGGAGACACCAAAGGGAGGACAAACTTGGAAAGGAGGTTCCTTCCAAGGCTGGGGTTCAATCCTTGTTGGAGAAGGTGTAGTTGTAGTCCTTGGGGTGGCAGAGAATGTCTGATTTGCTTGGGCCAGAGCTAGTTTATAATTGCTGGGCAAGCAGGAAGGAACCCTCTAGGGCATGGGTAATCTATAGCCAGTGAACAGGTACACAGGTCATTATCGCCCTGAGTACATTGTATTCACATCGGGAGAGTCACTAGGGACAAACCTGGGATAGAGATGTTTATTTGAGATGGAAATGCATATTAGTGAGTATGTGGGATTAGGATTTAATGCACAAAGAAGTAGTTATAATCATTGGGCATATATGCAAAGAAGGAGAAAGAGGCCATCTAGACTCACTAAAAGTTACACTAATATTTACCATTGATGTGTGTCATTGAATGAGTGTTTGCCTTTCAGATTTACTTATCTGACACATGACCTGTGAATTAGTCTTCCAAGATTGTTCACATAGTATGAATTTTCTTAAATACCAATGGGAAATATTATCACAGAATTGTACAAGTTATAAAGGCAAAATATTCCTGCAATCTCACTATCTCAAGAGATCATATTTTCATATTTATATTCTACTTTTTGTCCTTGTCCTATATATATCCATAATTTTTACAATCTTAATCATAGCAAAATATTAATATTTAAATGACTGTTATCTTGGGCAACTTCCCTCTCCCCCATATCCATATGATTTTCATGATTATTATTTGTCAGCGAGTAGATGTGTCCTTATTATCTATTCCCTTCATCAAATGTTAAATTGGAATTTTTGGGCAGTGCTTTGTCTTCGGGCTTTTTGTTTTTTGTCTTTTTTTAAAATTCAAGACATCCACCACGGTGTCTGAGCAGTAACTTCTGTTATTTGAACTTATTTGATGGACATTTAGGACAATTCTTGTTGCTAGGTATTAATATTACTATTGCTATAATCAACTTGGTGATTGTAGCTTTTTTCCTTCTTTTGTATTATTTCCTTGGGATGCATTTTTAAGAATGAGATACAAATCCAGGAGTATGAAGATTTTTGTTTAGAAGACATCATAACAGCCTTCATAAAAGTTCATACCAATTTATTCCATTTCCAGCAGTGTGGTAAGTTTGCTTTTGCTTGCAACCAACAGTGGATATTATTATTATTTTAGAGATGGTTAATTTAATAAGCATAAAAGGGAGCCTCAGGGTATGTTTTTAAAAATATTTCTTTAATTGTGAGATAGTGTGTGTTTTCATGTTAGATTACCAATTCTATTTCTTATGGTGTCAATAGTCAATTAATATCATTTTATCTGCTGAATTTTAAATATTTTAAAAAAGAACTTAAGATCTTTCAAAAGACAGATGTCATCCACATAAGAAGAATGGTGATATCAATGTAACTTTCTTTCCTTAGATTTTAGGTAAATTATTTGCTCTGAGGCTTCAACTCTCTGATGTGTTCAAGGGAAATTTTCAAATTATCCAGCTATTTTTTGTTGTAAGGGTACAGCCATCCTCTTCAGTTTTCAGACTCTTGAGAAGAGATGGATTTCTTGATTTTTTATTTTTCCAAGTGAATCACACTTAGAACAACAACAACAAAAAACACTAACCACCTGTTTGCAGATACTCAGTAGCAACTAGTGCAATGTGACCATTTTTGGGAAAGAGGAGGCACATAACATGAACTTTATATTCACCCAGACTTTCTCCCTGGGAATATTTGCCTAGTGGCACAGAGAGTTAGAGCCTTTCTCACTGTGTGGAGGAGGTAGAGATCAGCCCCTCTATATGTTTTGAACATACTGTATTAATAAGGGGAAATGTATAGAAAGAGCACCAAATTGTTGACAAGGATGGGAGTGTGTGACACTACTGGTTGGCTGACCTCAGAGCCATTTCCAGGTCTGCCCCATATGGTTGTGATAATTGTGTCATGACAGGAGTAACTGGCCTTCAACTGGGGAGTTGAAATCTCCCTAGTTGCCCTTGACCTGTCACACATCCATGAGATTATATCTGTGTAGGGGATACTCCTTCCTAATAGGCACTGCGGTGCCAGATAGGCTATTCTGGCTATTCCCAGCACCTTTCTCTGTTGCATTCTTTCACTATAGAGTATGAGAAGCTAAATACTCTGTTTTCTAGTCCATCTTCATTTTTTCTTACAATGATCATGATACAGACTGTTACTTGTCTCCTGGTCTCCATTCTCTTTTGCTCCTCTAGAAATTATTAAATTTCTTGATTTCTCCTGTAGGTATGTTTGGCCATGTGACAAAACATTCTGGCCATTGTGATGAAATGGTATGTGAGGACTCTCTGGCCATGCACTTAAATATAGGCCCAGTACCCACATCAGACAAAGGAAAACGGGGTCCCACCCCAGGACATGCAGGGGTTCTTGCACTTTGGAGTTCCTTTACATTTTTAAAGTCATCTTCTGCTGCCTGAGGGTGGCCGGGTCCAACAGTGCCATCAAATGGGGTGCTCCAAGAATAGATTGTGACCTGTGTAAGCCCTGTGCTCTGTTTCTCCCCTTTGGGGCACTCTCTGACCTTTTGTCCAGTTTGTGGAGTTGACCAGGTACACACCTGTAGGGTTGATCCAGCGTCCTGTGGCTGGGCCACAGTTTCAGGAGGGTGGCTGACATGGTTTCTGTTTCACAGCATCACATGAGACTGGGCCATCAGAATGATGGTGACAGTGATTTTTTGTGCTGAGAGCAATTCATGTCACTCACAAGTTGAATTCATGGCTCTGGGACACCGTGGGTCCGCTGCTAATCCTTGGGTATGGGCTGCGTGTGGGCCTTGTTCATCTGTGTTCCTACTGCAATACTGCCTATGTCTATAATACCAAAGAACAATGGAGATAATAGCAAATGTCCTTTATCTTGTGACACCCCCCTTGGTGGCATCCAGGGTGGTCACTGTCCCCCCTCCCAGGCTCTGGCACCACATGTAAAGAAGTTCTCTGGGGGTAGCCACATCTGTCTCCTCTGAAGGCTTTCGACAGGCTTTTGGTTAGATGTCCTCTCTTATCTTTCACTGCTGCAGTGAGGCCATGCTGTCCTGGGTCTGTCTGAAGCATGCTGGATGGGGATGGATATTTTTTAGGTAAATTGAACTGTTCTCACTCTGCTCATGGGCCCACTGTTATCCTCCCCACTGGTGGTGGTATGTGGATCAACACTGAAAGACAACACATTCTAGGAATGCAGTGATTATAGTAGTTGCTGTGGTCTGAATGGTTGTGTCCCCCTCAAAATTCAAATGTTGAAATCCTAATACCAATGTGATAATATTAGGAGGGTGACCTTTGGGAAGTGTTTAAGTCATGAGGGTAGAATTCTGATGAATGGGATTAGTGTTCTTGTAAAAGAGACCCCACAGACCGCCTTAGTCCCCTTCCACCAGTTGAGGACACAATGAGGAGACCCTATGAACCAGGAAGAGGGCTCTCACCAGAATTTACTCATTTTGGTACCTTGATCTTAGACTTCTCAGCCTCCAGATGGTGAGAAATAGATTTGTTTATAATTACCCTGTCTGTGGTATTTTGTTATAGCAGCCCAAATAGACAGAGACAGCAGTTCAAGAGAAGTCATGGTTGGAGGTGCCTGGGGGGGCTCAGTGAGCTAAGCGGCCAACTCCTGGTTGCAGCTCAGGTCATAATTTCAGAGTTTGTGAGTTCGAGCCCTGCATCAAGCTCTGCACTGTCTGCTTGGGATTCTCTCCCTCCCCCTCTTTTTCTGCCCTTATCCCGCTGGCACTCTCTCTATCTCTCTCAAAAATAAATAAACAAAAACAACAACAAAAAAGAGAAGTCGTGGTTGTAAAACATGTTATTTAATGATTATGCTATAACATTTTAAATGGTAGATTTAACGTGGCCAGAAAATGTATTACAATTCACATTTTCCTCCATATTCTTTGTAAGACTTATATTTGCAGTCCTTGTAACAAACTTTGACAACATCATTAGAAGCCAGTATTTGTGGGTGGCATGATGCTGCAATGCCATTAGTAGTGATGTAGTCAGTATTAAATAAATAGTATTAGAGAACAGAAGAGGCAAAAAGATCAATATTGTTTCAATACTATGGTGAATTCAAGGATTTCAGGGCTGATCAAGAAAAAGACAAGGCAAAGAAAAGAAAAAGAAAGAAAAAGAAAAAGACAAGAAGACCAGGAGATGGCAGTATTGTTCAACAAGCTTTATTGGATAGCCCCACACCAGGATTGCCGAAGAGGGGAAGTCCCTAATGGAAAGGGACCACCCAGCAGGGTAAAATGGTAAGAGAATTGGGGAGGGATTAGAAAGGACTGGCTTACCTGTCTAGGCAATGTCGCCAGCAGCTACGTGGGAGTCTCTGGGTCGGAGAGCTTTGAAGGGAAACAATGGTTTGGGATCTTTTATAGCCATAGAGTTTGTCTTACCTATGGCTAGCAGATGTTAGGTGCAGTGTCGTGGGTTAAGCAAAGCAGGTAATATCGATGTGGCTAAAAAATGCTCATTTGGGTTATATTTAAAAGCAATGAGATGGTTAAGAATTTGCAAAATGTGTAAAAATAAGTAAAAGCATTTAGATATGTGTGTTCTTAAAACTCGATATAAATTCCTTATGATTATAGGCTATTAGACAATTACAACTGAACATTCAAATCAGTATTCAAATTGCATTAATTTAATGTTAGGGACAGTGATGTTTTGCTGAAACTAAACTGCTGTTCTAAAATGAATATTGTACTAACCACCATGGAATAGGTTCTTTTGATTTTGCCTTGGCATATCTTTTTTTTTTTTTTTTTTTATTCTGAGAGAGCAGGGGAGGGGCAGAGAGAGAGAGAGAGGGAGAGAGGGAATCCTGAGCAGGCTCTGTGCTGTGAGCATGGAGCCCAAGGTGGCTGGATTCCAGGAACTGTGAGAGATGATGATCTGAGCTGAAATCAAGATTCAGATGCTTAACTGACTGAGCCACGCACCTGCCCCTTGCCTTAGCATATCTACTCAGCCATGTACTTTGTGATGACTCGGTTTCTTCTGAGTAGGGAGTGAGATCCTGACCCTTCCTCTCCCTTATTTAAAGGTCTTTGGGAGTGATCAGAGGAGCTCTTATAAAGGTCTGGGGTTATGTAAACCATTGAGGCCTTGAGATTAAATTACCTTAAAAAGATGTGATCTGGATTCCACACAAGGTTCTCATGAATCCTGGGCAAGTGTTGGCCTCAGTAGGCTATGGCTGAGAGCTGGATGTTCCTCTGGATCCAACCTTCTTGGCAGTGTGGTGGTTTTGTGGGAGACAATGGTTGAGCATGAGTGTGAGATAAAAGAGTTGTAAACTTTGAGTCCCATGTGGGGACTGGGCAGGAATTAGACAAATGAGAATAGCCAGCAGTGGTGGACAAATGAAGCTCGCTGAACCAATCAAGATAGTCTAAGAAAGGTATGCAGGATTGTGTCTAGGCTCCTAGCTGGGGCCTAGACTCATTTCTCCCTGCTCCTGACCCTCCCTCACTCATTCATGGTGGCTCTCCCTACTGTGCAGAACCGAAAAGCTCTGCCTTCTTGACATCCTGTTTTCTGGGTTAACAATAAGATCATCTTTCATTCATTCAGCAAACATACTGGAGGCTCCTCTGTTCGGAGGTCCCCACCCCGTCCAGACCAGCCCTTAGCCTTGTTCAGATCCCTCCCCAGTCAGACTCCTCTTCCAGAGTCCAAAGAGACTCACCTCTAGGTGGGAAATCTGCCAGGCAACGGCTGGGGCTGGGCCTGTCTGGGCAGGGAACAGTCTCCTGCCACCAAGGGGAAGGATGACCTAAGCAGACTGTACTACTCATTGGCCCGGCTGGGCTCCGCCCCTACAACATGATAACCTATGGATGAGTACCCTACGTCTTGCTTTAGTGGGACAAAGTCGATTGCTGGGCCCTGGACTCAGACCTGGAGGCCGTGAAGGAGGCTGGAACTATACCTTGCCCGCTCTCCTTTTTCCTTAGGAATGTCTCGTGGAAACTAGAAGGGAGGACCACCGATATGGGGTCCTTCAAGTTTACTAGAGTGTGGGTTGGAAGTGTGACATCAGTGTGATGACGTACTTCCGGAGCAGCCATTTCCTTAATGTGTGAGCCTGTGGTCTGTGAGGACAGGGAGTGGTGTCCCAAACCTGTTACCTGGAAAGCTGTAGAGGCCGACCAAAGCCCACCGTGAGCGGATCGGGCTTGTCCTGAGGAGGACATAAAGGATTCTGTGGGAAACCTGCGCGACTACTGCTGATACTGGGATCCTCACCCAGCCTCTTGGGCTTGACTCGATTTTGTCCAGGGGGAGCACTGACAGCCCCAGGACACTGGCCTTGGGGTCTTGCCCGGTGGTTTCTCTTCCCCAGGACAGCTTGCGGCCTGTTCAGATTCGAGTACTGACACAAATTTGAGTGCTGACCCTGAGGTCCTCAAAAAATTTTAAATTTCTTCACTCCAAGATACACTATCAATAAAGAACATGATGTCGTGGCCACTCCAGCCCCCTCTTGTCCCAGCTGTGGAGGCCTCAGTCTTACCCCTTGGCTTGTGTACGTCTTAATGCTCTTTCTCCCTTTCCAAGGGGTCCCAGGAAATAAGTCTGTGATCACTTCACTTTTTTTTTATTTTATTTTTTTTTACTTTATTTTGAGAGAGAGAGAGAAAGAGCACAAGCAGGAGAGGAGCAGTGAGAAGGGGAGACAGAATCTCCAGCAGGCTCCACACTGTAAGCACAGGGCTCAATGGGGGCCTCGAATTCACTGGCCATCATGACCTGAGCTGAGATCAAGAGTCAGACACTTAATTGAGCCACCCAGGTGCCTTTTTAAAAAAATTTTTTTTAGTTTGTTCACTACACTTACGTAATTGCCTTGCCTGGTGTAAACCCCATCTGGAAGCTTATTATTGTCTGTAGAGCAAAGTTTTGAGAATAATGAAATATTTGAGTCTTTTTACACCCTGGGGTGGAGGCTACTTACTTAGTCCACCAATTGGAGAACATGGAGGTCTGGATTTGGATTGGCCTATATGAGTGTTTAATCTGAAAATCTCATGACTAGTCATACCCACTAAGCACCTAACAGGTGTCCTGTGTTTCACATATAATTTCGTATATGCAATATTGAAGATTTGGAGAGATTTCTTGACCTCTTCACATCCTTTGTCACTACAAATACTCTCATTACATTCTCTTAACTTTTCACTAATTGTCATAACCTAATTGTTAGGGTTCCTAACAATCAGATTAAACATTTGGTTCCTGTCATTAGTGAAGTGTGTTGGTTATGATTTGTTCGCAACCCAAGCTTGTAATCTATGCTTCAACTCCATAGTTTTGGTCTTCCTCATAGGCAAGTAGGAGGGAGTGTTCTGCAGGGTGGTCTCTGCTTCTGTTCTACTTTCAGAGGATTTACTTTTCACAGATTGTCAACTGTGCAGAGCAGACTTTTCTGCTTACGTCCTTTTGTTTAATATGTCAATATTATTAAGTATCCACTCTAAGGGACATTTATTATGAAGATGCAATGACAGTATGATTTAAGAGAGCTAGAATACACAACTGTAAGGGGTAACTGTTTACTCAGTATGAATCATCGCTTTTCATTAACCTTGGACAGAAACCATCCATGAATTTAGCGGCATTATTTGTGTGTGTTTGCATTGTGTATTCATTTACATCCTACACTTGTAACTACTCTTTTTCCTTATTGTAATCCCCGTAGTTTCCAAAATGTGGTTTTTAGTGTCTCCTGACAGCTCTGTTTCTCTGATAGCCTCAGCTTCTTCTACTTTCCTGGATGGCTTTCTGGATTCACTAAGAAGTGTCGTGGAGGAAAGGGCAGGGTACTGGGTGTATAAAGTGTTTTGTCTGATGTTATTGTGGTATCCTGAGACTTACAGCAAATATGGACTTGAAATGCAAGTTGTTTTTAAGGTCTACCTACAAGTGCATGCACTTTTATGCTTGTTAAGTATTTCTGACCTGATGGCAGCTATTTGTATTTCAAGTGTTACCTTTAATGTGTAAACCTTGCTAATTCACTTTATTGAATGGCAGAAGGCTTACTTCTTAATGACCTGTTAACTGACCCAGAAATGGAGTTGGAACCACATTAGAAATGAAACTGGTTTGCTTCTCTTATATTATAATATTTAGAACTTGGGACATTTGAGGTAGGCCATGAAGTTGATGGATCTTAATATATGCTGGTGTTTTTTTTCTCACCACCTTCCCCCAACACTTAGAACATTGAATGAAGATCTTATAATCAGTCTATTTAGAGGAAAAAATAGTAGTGAGGAGACATAAGGATATTCCTAATAAGCTATTTTCAAACTCTGTTTTGACTTATTGCTTAGGTAATAAAATAGTCTAATATTTTAAAGGACATAAGAGGAAAGACAGATCCTGAGGTCTTATGGTGTTTGATGGATTCCTTGTACATAACTCATTACTAACTTTACTGTGTAAATTCTAGGGATCTTAACTGGAGCTCCAGTTTTCTTTTCAGCCCATTACATTCTATCCCCTGACTACCCTATTTTTCTTTTCTGTCCTCTTTCCTACAATGTCTTCTCTAGATTACCAAAAATGATGGTTTTCTCAGTCACCTTCTCATCCCACATTCCTGAGATAATTTCTGTTTCTTTTCTGTGTTTCCCTCTATACCTGCTATATTATCACTGTGAGATGAGAATTGCCACTGATACAAGGGACTAACTGATGAACAGTAAGAGTTCGCATAGCCTCAAACACGGTGGGTCAGATGTAGTGTACAGGAGTTATGGTCAGTAGAGTTCCTGTTACTAATGCTTCTTTCTTTACCTTTGCTCCTGAGACTGACTTTTCCCCAAGACGGGGACGGCAATGTCCTTAATAGCCAGGCTCCAGGTAAGCTGGGTTTCCTCTGCCTCTGCACATATGCGTGTGTATGTACATGTGTGTATTTTATGTATGCATGTATACTTTCATGTATGCATACACAAACATACATATAAATATATATTTATATAAGTTATATATATACATAGGTAAATATACATGCATATATAAAATATATTTAACATACTTTTATATATGCATATATAAAATATATAAATTTACTTTCCCACTGAGGCATGGCTTATTTACAACACAAATCTGAACTGTATAGCTCACTTTTTAGAAATATATATACTTGTATTACCATCACTCATATTAAGACAGAGAATGTTATTGGTGTCTCAAAAGACTACTTCATGCCCCACCCTGAAGTTGACCATTATTCTGACCTCTGTCACCAGAGATTAGTTTTATTTGTTCTTGAACTTCATATAAACAGAGTGATTCAACATGTACTCTTTTGTATCTGCCTTCTTTTGTTCAACATTATATCTGAATTTCACCCCTGTTCAGGCATAGCAGCAGTTGGTTCTTGTCCCTTATTGAATAGTTTTCCATTATTTGATTTTACTACATTTTATTTACTCATTCTACTGTAGCTGGACATTTTGTCTCCAGATTTTGACTACTGTGAATAAGAATGGAGTGAACATTCATGCCTTTTGGTGGACACATGCACTCATTTCTCTTGGCTATATCTTTAGGAGCCAAATTGCAAGGTCATAGGGTATACACATTTGGTTAGTTTTGGTAGATGCTTCCCAACAATTTTCTGAAGTGGTTATGCCGATTTATACCTTTACCAACAGCATATGAGATTTCCAGTTGTTCCATAGTCCTGCCAACACTTCTTGTCACTCATTATTGTTCGCTCATTCAGGTTTTTAAATTTCCTTTTCCCCAGTAAGCAGTGATAAGGAGCCCTATTTCATATGTTTGTTGGCTACATGGATATCCTCCTATGTGAAGTCGTTGTTTAGAATTTTCCTCATTTTTAATTACATTGTATGTCTTTTCTTTTATCCATGTTGTGGTTCTTTATTATGAATATGAGTCCTTTATCAGACATATGTATTATTAAATATCTTCTGTGGCTGTGGCTTTTTCACTTTCTTCACGGTGTCCTTTGAAAAGCAGATTTTCTCTAGCCTATCCCAAGTAAGCAGTATTTTCCTGTGCCTCTCTATCCTCACTATCTCTGCACAGAGGTGGGGAGTCATAGATCTGAGAAGTTTGTGCCCAGGACAGGGGGACAAGCAGACAAGAGTGAGGGAAGAACTGGAACAAAAGCAGAATTGGGAAATGGCAGTAAAATGAGCAGGCCAAATAATCATCCAAATATATCACAAGGTGGGGAGGGGCTTAGAGCTAAGGTGACAGTCACATCTAGTTGTATGTTAGTTCTCCTTTTATATATGTACTTTCAGACCTAGGCCCAAGCCTAGCTCCTTTATGGTAGTCTATTTTGAGGTCACAGATGTTTGGCAGCTCATAGTGAAGATGTATTTGGTTCTTACTGGGAAAGTACGCTGAACTCTGCCTTTTATTCTGTGTCCTCTGCCTCTAAACCTTCCAAATTTCACACAAAAACCTCTCAGGCACATAAGGGACCCGATAATAAATACTTATCATTATAGGTGCTTCCTTTGTCTCAGGGTGGTTTTGACCATCACCAAAGTCCTGAGGCCTGGGAGAGCAGGAACTTGTCCTTCGAGGAATCAGTAACTTTTGAAGATGTGGCTGTGTACTTCACTGAGCAGGAATGGGCCAGCCTGGTGCCTGCCCACAGGGCCTTGTACAGGGATTTGATGCTGGAGAGCTGTGGGAATTGGCCTTCTTAGGTAAGGCTTCTCTGTTACTTGTGTCTCTCTGGGCCCTCAGAGGTTAAAGGGTTCTCTCATAACTATTAGCTGACCCCAAATGGCAAATGTCAAAAGTTGCCAGGCAAGGAGAGCCTTCCATGACTATTTGACCTCCAAGAAAGTTATCCTTCTTTTTACATCATTAAAGCTACTCTCTAGCTAAAATGAACAAATCAAGAGACTATAGATGCTGGTGAGGATGTGGAGAAACGGGCACCCTCCTACACTGTTGGTGGGAATGTAAACTGGTACAGCTGCTCTGGAAAACAGTGTGGAGGTTCCTCAAAAAATTATCAGTAGAACTCCCCTATGACCCAGGAATAGCACTGCTAGGGATTTACCCAAGGGATACAGAAGTGCTGATGCATAGGGGCACATGTACCCCAATGTTCATAGCAGCACTTTCAACAATAGCCAAATCATGGAAAGAGCCTACATGTCCATCAACTGATGAATGGATCTAGAAGATGTGGTTTATATATACAATGGAATATTACATGGCAATGAGAAAGAATGAAATCTGGCCATTCGTAGCAATGTGGATGGACCTCGAGGGCATCATGCTAAGCGAAATAAGTCAGGCAGAGAAGGACAGATACCATATGTTTTCACTCATAGGTCTAACAGGAGAAACTTAACAGAGGACCATGGGACAGGGAAGTGGGGAAAAAGAGTTAGGGAGAGGGAGGGAGGCAAATCTTGAGAGACTCTTGAATACTAAAACACAAACTGAGGGCTGAAGGGGGGAGGAGGAAAGGGGAAGAAGGGTGATGGTCATGGAGGAGGGCACTTGTGGGGAAGAGCAATGTGTGTTATATGGAAACCAACTTGACAATAAGCTATAAAAAAAAAATAAAGCTACTCTCTCTGCCTACCTGTCTTAGAGGTGATTTTCTGGGTACAGTAGGGCTGGAGCCAAATCTCATTTCCTTCTCCCTAATATTGAACCTCCAAGTTATCCTGAGAGAACTCAGCCTATTAGTCTCTCTGTGGGAATTGCTCTACCATGTGTCTGTTTCCCCACAATGGGAATTTTCTATCCTCTAACAAAGAAGGTAAGACATTTTGTTTCCCTTTAAATAGAAATTTGTCTCTCAAAGTGCTTCTGGCTTCTTTGGGAGCACTATTCAGAGGCTTCTCTCCAGGACTCCCAGCTGGACCTCTTTAGGTCACCTCTTGCTCAGTCCACCCAGGAATTAGTCTCCTCTTCTTGGTTCATCTTGCAGCCACAGGGTGTGATTGACCACTATGACTCTGCTCATCATAGGATATATTTCAAAAATAAGAATTTTTACCCACTCACCATCTTCTTTCCTTCCAGCAGCATCACCGACTTCCAAACCAGCTCTGATTTCTCAGCTGGAGCAAGGAAGAGAGCTATGTTTCACCCAGCCATAGGGAACCTTAAACAGGAGGAGCAAGGGAGCTGGCCCCAAAGGTGAGTTAGGCAAAGTATGCCCTTTATAACTTTCTCTCTTTGTTTGCTTTCATTTCATCAAAATGAAAGATGTGTGTTCTCTGTGCCTAGCATCAGGGAGTACATTGGGACCTTTGATCACACTCTGACTGGTCTGTTATTCATTGCTTCCCATCCCTTTAAACCATTAGTACACGACAGCTTGCTTCAGTATTTCAGTATTCACACACTGGGATGGTTTTATCCCTGGAGATATGTGGAAAATTTTTTCTAAATACTGGTTATGTGTGATTACCTTTTTCCTGTTTCCCCCAGTTTTACAAAATTGAGAAGCTCAGTGCAGTATTCCCCATTAACCCACAGAACATACAGAATTTATTTTTGACTTTCATGATAATTAACATATTACTAATTTAAAGTAATTTTTTATATTGAAATACCTTAAGGTAGGTTACAGATATTATGATTTTCCTCCCCTTTAGGGTACATCTCAAAATTAAGAATATTTGCCTACTTAGCTAAAATAATATTACAAGCAATAAAATTAAAAATTCCTCAAAATGATCAATTCTGGGGAGACACGACAAAGGCTTAATTCTTTACTTTTAAACACTAGTTTTCAAAAATTAGGGGTTAATATTCCAAAGTATATAAAGAACTTATACAACTCAATACACACACAAAAATAATCCAATTAAAAATGAGCAGAAGACCTGAACAGACATTTTTCCAAAGAAGACATACAGATGTCTAACAGAAGCATGAAAAGATGCTAAACATTATTAATCACCAAGGAAATGGAAATCAAAACCACAATGAGATATCACCTCACACCTGTTGGAATGACTAAAATAAAAAACAAAAGAAACAACAAGTGTTGTGAGTATCTGCAGAAAAAGGAACCCCTGTGAACTGCTGGTGGAAATGCAAATTGGTGCAGTCACTGTGGAAAACAGTGTGGAAGTTCTTCAAAAAATTAAAAATAGAATTACCATGTAATTTGGTAATTCCACTACTGGGTGTTAACCTCCCCCCCCCCCAAAAAAAAAAACCCAACACTGACTTGAAAAAAATATACATACCCCTATGTTTATTGCAACATTATTTACAGTAGCCAAGCTGTGCAAGCAACCCAAGTGCCCATCCATAGATGAATGGATAAAGATATAGTATGCATATACAGTGGAATATTGTGCAGCCATAAAAAAAGAATGAGATCTTGCCATTTGCAACAACATGGATGGACCTAGAGGGCATAATGTTATGTGAAATAAGGTAGAGATAGATGAATACCATACGATTTCACTCATGTGGAATTTTTGAGAAATAACTAAGGGTAAAGACAAAAAAATACACAGAGAACAAATTGGTGGTTGCCAGAGGGGACGTGGGAGGGAGAGGAGGGCTAAAACAGATAAAGGGGACTAAGAGTACTCTTATCTTGATGAGCACTGAGTAATGTATAGAATTGTTGAATCATTATACTGTACACCTGAAATTAATATAACATGTTAATTATACTCCAATAAATTTTTTTCAAATTAGATTTAAGCTAAAATAAAATACTAAAGGGTCCAGTTCAGTGGTATTTAGTATTTTCATAGAGTTGTGCAATTGTGCATTACCACAATCTATTTTTAGAACGTTTTTGTCACCCGTAAAGGAAACCCTGTATCCATTTACCGTCACTCTTTATCCCTCTCTTTCCCACAGTTTTAGGCGACCACTCATCTACTTTCTGTTTCTATAGATTTGCCTGTTGTGGATATTTAATATTAATGGTCTCATACAATATATGGTCTTTTGCTTTTACTTAACAAGTTTTCAAGGCTAATCCATTTTGTAACACGTACCAGTACTCCATTCCTTCTTATTTAGGAATAATATCCATTGAATGAATAATACCACATTTTACTTATCATTCACAAGTCAAGGGACATTTGGGTTGTTTCCTCCATTTGGGCACTATAAAGAATGCTGCTGAACATTAGCGTGTAAATGTTAATGCAGGCACATGTTTCTCATGGGTACATACTCTAGTTATATACTTGTTGGGCCATATGTGAATTCTCTGTTTAATACTTTGAGGAATGACATTTTTTTCCCAAAGTGGTTAAGCCATTTAAATTTCCCACATAGCAGTGTATGAGGGTTCCAAATGCTCCACATCCTCACCAACACTTATATATTGTCTACCTGTTTGATTATAGCCATTCTAATGAGTGTAAAGTGGTATCTCATTGTGGTTTTGATTTTTATTTCCCTAATGACTAATTATGTTGAGCATCTTTTTATGTACTTATTGGTCATTTGTGTATCTTCTTTGTAGATAGAAGTCTATTCAAATATTTTGCACATTTTTAAATTGGGTTATTCCTCTTTTTATTTTTGAGTTGTAAGTACTCATATTTTGGATACTAAATCCTTATGAGGTACATGATTTGTAAATATTTCATTCTATTCTATGGATTATCTTCTCACCTTCCTAGCAATGTTTTTCAAAGCACAAAATGTTTTTAATTTTGGTGAAGTTCCTTGGTGTTTCTATATTCAAAATCATGTCATTGCAAATAGAGTTTTTCTTCTCCATTTACAGTTTGAATGTTTTTTTATTTCTTTTTCTTGCCTAATTATTCTGGCCAGAACTTTCGGCACAATGTTGAATGTAAGCTGTAAGTGTTGATATCCCTATCTTATTTTTGATCTTAGGGGATAAACATTCAGTCTTTCACTATTAAGTATGATGTTAGCTGTGGTTTTCTCTCTATGTTCTTTATCTGGGTGTGGAAGTTCCCTCTGTTCCTAATTTTTTTGGTGTTTTTTAGAGTTTGTGAAATAATTTTCTGTTCCTATTAAGGTGATCATGTGGTTTTTGTCCCATTCTATTAATGTGATATATAACATTAATTGATTTTTGTATGATGAATCAACCTTGCATTCATTGGTTATTGTGATTGGTAATGATATACAACCCTTATATTTTGCTGGCATTTTGGGAGGGTTTTGCATTTATATTAATAAAGAATATTGGTCTGTAGTTTTTTAATGATTTTTTTCTGGTTTTGATTTCAAGGTAATAATTGGGCTCAACTCATAGAATGAGTTGAGAAGTATTTGTGTCTCTTGTAGTTTTGAAAAAATTTGTGAATGATTAATATTAAATCTTTAAATGTTTGGTAGACTTCACAGTGATAATGTTTAGATGTTTGATAGAATTCACTGCCATCTGGGTCTGAGATTTATTTGTGGGAAGTTTTAAAATTATTAACTCAAACTCCTCTTATAGGTCTATGCTGATTTTTTAGTCAGTTGTGGTAGTTTGTGTCTTTTTAGGAATAAGTCCATTTCATCTAAGTTATTTGTTGGCAGTTATTCATACTATTTTCTTACAAACTTTTTTCTGTAGTGATGTTACTGCTTTCATTTCTGATTTTATTAATTTGAGTCTTCTCTTTTTTCTTGGTCAGGATAGTAAATCTTTCTCGGTATTGTCGATAACTTCAAAGAACCAACCCTTGGCTTTCTCTCTCTCTCTCTCTCTCTCTCTCTCTCTCTCTCTGTGTGTGTGTGTGTGTGTGTGTGTTTTAATCTCTACTGCCTTCCTATTTTTAAAATTTCATTTATTTCTTCTTTAGTCTTTATTATTTCCTTCTCTTTCTGTGGGTGTGCTTTGCTCTTGTAAGTTGTTTGCTTCTGTGCAGAACAAGTAGTTTTCTACTTTCTTAAGGTGGGAGTGTACGTTATTGATTTGAGATTCCTCTTCTTTTTTAATATAGGCATTTACAGTTACAAACTTTCTTTCCTCTAAGCACTGCGTTTAGCTGCATCCCATAAATTTGGGTGTATTGTGTTTTCATTTTCATTTATCTTACATTTCTAATGTCACTTATGAATTCTTCTTTGACGCACTGGTTATTTACTGAGGCTTACTTCATAGCCTTAGGATCTGTACTGGAGAATGTTTCCTGTGTATTTGAGAAATGTGCATTCTGTTGTTGGGTGCAGTGTTCTATAGATATCGGTTAGCTTTATAATGTTCAAGTTTTCTGTTTCCTTCTGAATCTTCTGCAAAGTTCTATCATTGAAAATGGAATATTGAAGTCTTTAGCTGTTACTGTTGTCTTCCTTCAATTCTGATGGTATTTGTTTCATGTGTTTAGGGATTCTCTCTTTTTTTTTTTAGGCATACATATGTTTATAATTGTAATCTTTTCCTGATGGATTTACCCTTCTATCATTTTAGTCTGTCCTTTTTACCTCTAGTAACATTTTGTTTTGAAGTCTATTTTGTTTGATATGCAGATAGCCACTCCAGCCCACTTACAGTTGCTGCTTTCATGGTATATATTTCTCTGTCTTTTTACTTTCATCCTGTTTGTGTCTTTGAATCTGAAGTTAGCACATAGTTGGATCTTGTTTTATATTTAGCCCTAGAGTCTTTGCTTTTTGATTAAGTTATAATGCATTCACATACTGTTACTGGTATGGTTGGATTTATGTGTGCCATTTTGTCTTTTGTTCTCTATATGTCTTATGTATTTTTTGTTCCCCTATATCTAATTTACTTATTTCTTTTGCATTAAGTGAATATTTTCTACTATGGCATTTTAATTCCTTTTATGATTTTTTAAATTACATTTTGAGCTATTTTCCTAGTGGATTGCTCTAAGGCTTACCATATACTTCTTATCAGAATCCACTTCAGGTTTATACTAGATTAATTCAAGTCAGATAGAAACTTTACTGACATATTTTCTATTCCCTTCTCCCCCAGGTGCAGGTTATTTGGCCCTTCCCTTCTTGGCCTGTCACACCAATCCAGGCCTACCTCTTGTCTCTCCCCAAAGGATTTCCTCTGTTCCAGATAGTTCTTTCTCCCTACTCTACACCACACACACTCTTACTTTCTACCTCACAGCCCTTGCTCTTTCTGCTTTCTAGGATGCCCTCCCCTCTTCTCTCTCCTTTCCTTTGATCTTTCCTGGACCTCGGTAGGCCCTTTGAAGTTTGCAACTTTGATACCACCTTTTGCACTGTCTTACATGCACCCTCCTCCATTTTGAACTGTTACCTTTTCTGTAGATGGCCACATTACACTTGCTACTCAATTACATGCTGGAGTTTCCACCACCACCACCACCACCACCACCACCCCCGCCCCCGTGAACTCAGATTTTGATTTTTAACCATTGCAACGGACAGAAATCACATGGATAGAGGAAAAAAGATCAGGAAGTTTAGATATATTTCCACTGTAAATGAATGTATGGCATGATCATTTGAGTATAGGCTATAGCAATTGATTTCACACAACTCAAAAGGGAAAGCTTTAAACAGAAACTGAAGATGTTGCTTTAAGAAATTGACCTTGTAGAGAGCTGTTTATGCTTGGAACATATAGGAGGCTGTAACCTAATAGTAAATGGAAACTGGTCCTCAGCTGTACTTTCTAGAGGAATGATTTCATCAGGGCCACCCCATACAATTGGATACTAGCCACTTGTTTCTTGGGACATTTCACAAGAGATTACTTATTAAGCAAAAATTCAATTTGTTATTTTTTGATATGGTACATCTTTGCTAGGTCCAAAGAATTATTTGCTATCTGGTTTCCATTGGTCTATCTCTCTTTCCCTCCTTCCATGATGGAGTAGAGTAGCTTCATTATGAAAATGTGTAATCCTTTGTAGGTTGACTGTTTCCAGGTACTTTTAGGAAATAGCATGATAGGTTACTTCCCTTTCTCTTGTTCACCCTCGTTTGTATCTTGCAAATATTAGCTTCTTTTGTTGTAACCAAAAGTTATGCCTGGTTGCAAGCTGTGGTTTAGAAAAATATAAGTGAGCCAGATGTTGATGACCTTGAGCCAGGATAGCTACACATTATAGACCATTTTATCCAAGGGTAGAGAATGTGAACTCGGAACAAGATCCTGTAGCTGAAAGCAGTAATGTTATTTAGAGAAGTGACCTAGAGGAGAGAAATTGTGAGCTAAGAAAAGAAAAAGGCTATTAATGGAGTTCTAGTTTTATTTAAACAGTGAAGAGGTTTGGGGATCAAAGAATAGGGAGAATTAATCCAGAGACCCATCTCTGGAGGGCCAGATTGTTGCTTGGAATGTGGTGCATGTGGCCTGAGTGTATTATCTGGTAACTACATTGGAAATGATAGATATGAATCATTTAATCCATGCACTGTTCTGGATTTCTGGTGAGAAGGGAGCTTATCCTTGATAACTGGGTATTGAGAGGGAAATAAATAACCAGGCCAAGGAAGAGATATTGAGCTCTTACCTTAACCAGTGCTGTACATTAACCAACTGGGTTCTATTAATCTCATGTATTCATAATTACAAGCCTGCATGGAACTTCCTTATATCTGGCGTATATTGGGTCATTTGAACATGTTGGGGGACTGAAAATGTTTAGCACAATGCTGGGAGTTATCTTCAGAGTAATGTTGGAAAGATGAACAGCACCCTAGATCACTGAGAAACTGGTATGCCCAGCTGAGCAGTCTGAACTTTTTCCTGGACAGAGGAATCAAGGGCATTGGAAGAATTAAGCGTCAGTGAAATAGGAGACAGGAAAACTAACTAGACCAGTGCTTCCTAAATGGGAGTCTATGGACCAACACAAGTCCATGACAGCATTTCTATCAGTCTGCAAAGTGAGGAAAATGTGGTGGAAATCTCTGCGTGTAGGTGGAGCTGTATATGTTCACACACGTTGGCCCAGAGTTCTTGGTAGCTTACACTGAAGTTGTCTTTTCTCCTTTTTAGCAATAAAATGGTCTTTTATGAAATAATCATGAGGACTGTAGACTTTTGGTGTAGTTTTGCTTTGTTTTTTAATGCTCTTTATTGAAAAATAAAAAGATGGTTGTGCCATATTTCTGCCCTCTCGTGTGGTCATTCATGTTTTTTTAAAGGTTTATTTATTTATTTTGAAAGAGAGAAAGGGGGAGGGAGAGAGACAGATGGGCAGAGAGGGAGAGGGAGAGAGAGAATCCCAGAGAATCCCAAGCAGGCTCCACATTGAATCCCAAGCAGGCTCCACATTGAATCCCAAGCAGGCTCCACACTGTCAGAACAGAGCCTGACTTGGGGTTCAAACTCATGAACCATGAGATCATGACCTGAGCTGAGTTGGATGCTCAACTGAGCACCAGTTGGTGCTCAACCTGGGGCACCCAAGTGCCCTGATTTTTTAAAACTGTTTTGTGAATTCAAAACAGATAGCTAACTAGTATTATAAGCTTTTTTGAATCAGCTCTGGAAACTTTAGTTATGAGGTTAAACTAATGTTTCTTGGACTACCTATGGTAAAGGAGTAGTTCTCCATTCCCTCCACCAATCTTTCATTGACAAATACATGCTTCTGCAGTGGCACTTGACTAATGACAGCTCATGCTACATGTGATTTATTGTACGAGTTCAAATCTGGTGTAAATCCTGTTGAGTTGGGCGCCTTGGTGGCTCAGTCGGTTAAGTATCTGACTCTTGATTTTGGCTCAGGTCTTGATCTCATGGTTTGTGAGTTCGAGGTCCACATTGGGCTCCATGCTGAGAGTGCAGAGACTGCTTGGGATTCTGTCTCTCTCTCTCTCTCTCTCTCTCTCTCAAAATAAACACATAAACTTAAAAGAATCCTGTATGAATTTACTGATCATGTGCTTGGATGTCTTGGCACTGTCAAATTGCTATATTCCTTTAAAAATATTTATTCTCAATTTCTGCACTTGTGGGCCTTTAAGAAGGCTTGACACCTGTCCACAAACTGCCTTTTTGGTTACAGGGCATCAGACTGTATCTTTATGGATGAAATCAGGAGTCTTTCAGGTTAGTGGGTCAAGCAATTGGAGAAATTGTTCAGTCCTGTGGTCAGAATACCTTAAGTGAAAGTCACTACTTTTCCTAGGACCCTGGAGGCTAAAGGGGACTCATGAGGCCTTGGAAAAAGAAGTAATGTGACTGGACAAGAGAGTCAGGGGTTAGAAGGTGGGCTGTAGTGTAAAAGTTTCAGAGGGATGATTGGAGCCATTAGAGCTCTTCTTGCATAAGACCTGTGCTGATTGAGATTGTGCTATTGTGTTTTATTTGAACTATGTAATTTGTATCTCCCAGATTATTATGCTTCAGCAAAGATATGCTCTTAAATGAACTGTGAATGTGTTATGAAGGGAGTGCTATGAAGAGGGGCTACTTTAGAGAGTGTGTCACTCAGCACAGTGGTTTACAGTTCACCCATGTTGTAGTGTATCAGAATGTCATTGTTTTTTATGGCTGAATAATACTCCATTGTATGTATATATCACATTTTATATATTCATTCATTGTTTGTGGAAGGGACTTTGGTTGTTTTTACCTTTTAGCTGTTGTAAATAATACTGCTATGAACCTTTGTGTACAAGTATCCATTTGAATCCCTGTTTTCAATTATTTAGGTGCATACCTAGGAGTAGAATTGCTATGTTGCAATGTAATTCTAACTTTTTGAGAAGTGCCTATTTTCCATAGCAGCTGCACTATTTTACATTCCTACCAGCAATGTGTGAGGGTTATGATTTCTCTACATCCTGGCAAACATTTACTTCTGTTTTTTTTTAATTTTTAATTTTTATTATTTTTTTAATTTTTAATGTTTGTTTATATTTGAGAGAGAAAGAGAGAGAGTGCACGAGTGGGGAAGGAGCAGAGAGAGAGGGAGACAGAATTTGAAGCAGGCTCCAGGTTCTGAGCTGTCAGCACAGAGCTGGACATGGGGCTCGAACTCACAAGCTGTGAGATCATGACCTGAGCCAAAGTTGGATGCTTAACCGACTGAACCACCCTGGCGCCCCATTTAAAAAATTTTTATAATAGCCACCCTAGTGGTGTGAAGTGGTATCTCGTGGTGGTTTTGATTTGCATTTCCCTAATGACTAATGATATGGAGCATCTTTTGATGTGCTTATTGGCCATTTGTAGATCTTCTTTCAAGAAATGTTTCCTCAAGTCTTATGTCTATTTTTTAACTGTCTTATTTGTTTTTAATGATTCTCCTTTCATTTCTGATGTTGGGAATTTGAGTCTCTTTTTTTTTTTTCTTGGCTTTTGCTATAACCCCTAAGTTTTGATGTGTTATGTTTTCATTTTCCTTTGTCTCAAGATAGTTTCTAATTTTCCTTGTGATTTCTTTGACCTGTTGGTTGTTTGTGTATATTGTTTAATTTACACATATTTGTGAGTTTTCCATTTTTCTTTCTGTTTTTGTTGCGCATTCCAAGGATGGGTGGATGGGAAGCTTCCGATCATTGGGATTCAGCTCACAAGTCAACTGGCAGTCAAGTCCCCTCAACGATTTCCCCTAACAAATAAGGAAGGGTTTACTCCTGCTAGTTAGCTCTTTGTTTTCTATGTGTCATATATTTTGTTGTTTCTCAATTCCTTCATTGCTGCCTTTTTGTATGTATTTGTATGTATTGTTTTGATTCCCTTATTTCTTTTCTTTTATCTATTTTTATTTATTTTATTAATGATTACCTGGGGGATTACACTTAACAGCTTAAACTTATAACAATCTGGTTTTAGGGGCACCTGGGTGGCTCAGTTGGTTGAGTGTCTAACTCTTGATGTCAGCTCTGGTCAGGATCCCTGGATCGTGGGATTGAGCCCCACATTGAGTTTCACACTGAGCGTGGAGCCTGCTTAAGTTTCTCTCTCTCCTTCTCTCTCTCCCTTTGCCCCTCTCCCCTACTCGTGCTTGCTCTCTCTCTAAAAAAATAAACATAATAAAAAATAAAAATAATAAAATCTAACAATCTTGTTTGAATAATACCAACTCAATTTCAATATATAAAAATGCTGTGCTCTTATACATCTCCATCTCTCTCCCTTTATATTGTTATAGCCACAGGTCACATCTTTATGCATTATGTGCCCTTTTAAGATATATTTATAATTATTTTTATGCATTTAAAAATTATATAGGAAACAAAGAATTATAAATCAAAAGTACAATACTAGCTTTTATATTTACCTATGTAGTTCTCTAGTAGTGTTTTTATTTCTTCTATGGCTTCAAGTTACTGTCTACTGTCCTTTCATTTCAGCCTGTAGGACTCCCTTTAGCAAATCTGGCAGGGCAGGTCTACAGGTAATGAACTCCCTCACCCTTTGTTTATCTGAAAATGTCTTAATTTTTCCTTCATTCTTGAAGGATAGTTTTGCCAGATATAGGTAAAAAAACAACAACAACTTTCAACCAAGAAGTCCCACTGCCTTTTGACCTCCATTATTTATGAGGAGAAATCAGTTGTTAATCTTATTGAAGATCCCCTGTGTGTGATAACCACTTCTGTCTTGCTATTTTCAGAATTATTTCTTTGTCTTTAGGTTTCAATGATTTGACTGTAATGTGTCTCATTATAGATATCTTTGAATTTATCCTGCTTATAGATCTTTTTGATTTTTGGTTGTGTATAATCATGTATTTCATCAGACTTGGATAGTTTTCAGCCATTATTTCCTCAAATATTTTTTCTGCCCCTTTCTCTCTTTCTGGGGCTCTTGTGATACATGTTTGGTATACTTGATTTGTCCCAACAGTCCTAGTTCTAGCAGTGATTTTATAGTGGACATTCTTGCCTCATTCCCAATCTTTAAATTTTTGTATATTTGTATTTGTAATTTGTAATTTTGTATAAGATACCTTTGTTTCTGACTTTCACAAGTTTTTTTCTTAATTTATAATTAAGAAATAGAAGAAGGTTGTATTTATCAGATGTTTCTAAGTCTGAGATGATCATGAGTTTTCTCCTTTAATCTGTTAATGTGCTAATTACATTGACTGATTTGTTATGTTAAATCAACTTTGTGTTCTGAAATAAACTCATTTTTGGGGTGACTGGGTGGCTCATTCAGTTAAGCGTCCAACTTTGGCTCAGGTGGTGATCTCATGGTTTGTGAGTTTGAGCCCTATGTTAGGCTCTGTGCTGACAGCTCAGAGCCTGAAGCCTGCTTCAGATTCTGCATCTCCCTCTCTAACTGCCCCTCCCCTTCCTGCACTCTATTTCTCTCTCTCAAAAATAAATAAACCTTAAAAATATTTTTTTTGAAATAAACTCATTTTTGTCATGACATAGTAGCCTCCCTTCCCCCTTTTTACAAATTGCTACATTTGATTTACTAATATTTAATTTTTAAATTAATTTATTTAGAGAGAGAGAGTGTGTGAGCAGGGGAGAGAGAGAGAGAGGGAGAGAGAATCCCAAGCATCCTCCATGCTATCAGTACAGAGCTCCTTGCAGGGCTCCATCCTATAAATGGTGAGATCATGTCCTGAGCCAAAATCAAGAGTCATTGCTCAACCAACTAGGAGCCACCTAGATGCCCCTGATTTACTAGTATTTTATATAGGATTTTAGCATCCATGTTTATGAATGAAACTGGATTATAATTTTTTTCTCTTATAGAGTCCTCATCAGGACTCTAATAGAAGAAGGTTGTTTTTATCAGATTATAATAGCCACATACAATGAGTTGGAATAAACCTTTTTCTTCTGTTCTCTGGACATTTTTATGTTATGATTAACATTGTTTGTTTTCCATATTTATTTGGTAGAATACTTATTAAAGACATCTGGGTCTGGAGATTTCTTTGTAGGAAGATCATAATTACAAATTAAGCCTATTTAATCGGACTATTTCAGATTTTTTGGTTCATTTTCATTTTGGTGAAGTTGTAGTTTTCTGAGAACTTCCCTTTTCCTGTTAAAATTTCAAATTTGCTGGCATAAAATTGTTCATAATAGCCTCTTATTATCTTTTTAATGTTTACATAATCTATACTGATATCTTTTTTATTAATAATATAGGTTGTGACTTCTCATTTTTTTAATCAGTCTTGTTAGAAGTTTTCAATTTTATTAGTCTTTTCAAAAGACCAACTTTTCACTTTAATACTCTTTATTGTATGTTTGTTTTATATTTTATTAATTTTTACTCTCATTTTTACTATTTTCTTCTTCCTCTACTTTGTTATTGCTCTTCTTTTTTTTTAATTTTTGACTGCTTGGACTAGTGCTTAACTCATTAGTTTTCTACCCTTTTATTTTCTTTTCTTTTTTTACCCTTTTATTTTCTAATATATGAATTTATGCTCTAAGTACATTTTCAAATTTGTTATCTTCATCTTTATTAAGTTCAAATCATTTTTTTTGTTTTTCTTTTAATGTTTATTTATTTTTGAGAGAGAGATAGAGACAGGGTCTGTGTGGGAGAAGGGCAGAGAGAGAGACACACACAGAATCTGAAGCAGGCTTCAGGCTCTGAGGTGTCAGCACAGAGCCTGATGCAGGGCTCATGCTCATGAACCTGGAGATCATGACCTGAGCCAAAGTCAGAGGCTTACCTGACTGAGCCACCCAGGCACCCCAAAATATTTTTCTAATTTATATTGTGATATATTCTTTCACCTGTGAATATGTAAAAGTAATATTCCTTAATTTCTGAACACATAAGGATTTTTTTTTGTTGCTGATTGCTAGCTTGGTTGAGTAGTTATTAAAGAATATACTCTGTATGATTTCAGTCCTTTGAAATATGTTCATACTGCACAATGGATACTCAATTTTGAGAAATATTCCAGACTTTAAAAGAATATCTATTTTGTAATTACTGTTTTCAGTATTATATAGAGAGCCATTAGGCCAACTTTGTCATTGTATTCTTCAAATATTTTACACCTTGACTAATATTTGTCTGTTTTGCCAGTTATTGAGAGGTATATTTTAAAATTTCATGCTGTGCTTCTGGATTTGTCCATTTTCCCATGTTTGCTTAGTAAACTTTGAGACTATATTTCCATATGTGTATAGCATCTCATGGGTCTGAATAGGTATTACTAATGTGTGGATGGGCGGATAGACCCCATGCCTCTGGGTCCTGAAATAGTGTGCTCCAGGTTTTTTGGGGGATGTTTGTTTTTTCCCTCTTAAACTGGGGGAGCAATACTTTCCTATTGACTCTTGTAGGGATTCTGAGACTATGAAAGGGAAAGTTGCAAGTTGGTTAGAAAATAGAGAGAGGAGACAGAGAAACAGAGGGAGGATCAGGAAAGCCTAGCTGCCAAAAGACTGCCAGGGAGGAGGAAAAGAGGATGTTATTTTGACAATGTTTTCAAATGTACCCATTTGCCAAGAAAGAAATCATTACTTTTTTGCAGAGAGTTTTGAAGTCTTTTCCCTTTCATTTCCTGCCATGCCTCCAAATGCTACCCATATGCAGGTTGGCCTTTTGTGTCCTTCAAATTCAAACCCAGATTTCTGCTCTGCGAAGTCCAGATCCAACCAGATGCACATCATTTAGTCCCCTTTGACTAGAATGTCTCCCCTTCCCCTGTTGACCAGTTGGAGAACCTATTACTCATCCTGAAACACTCCACTGGCCACAAGTCCTAGAAGCATTAGCTCATCTAGTCAGGAAGGTTTAATTCTCCCTCCTCTAGGTGACAAGAGCAGCCTGGTCATTTCTTTCTAATAGCTGTAGTCATATTATTCACTTCTACACACACACTCTCTCTCATCTGGAGATCCTTGTGGGCAGAGGACTGTGTTCTAGTCATCTTTGTCACCCTGGCCCCTTACACAGATCCTGGTACAAAGCAGATACTTAATAAATACTGAATCAAGAAATGAGTGAGTGAAGTGATTTCTGCAATCAGTAGATATGGTATATATTGGACAATTCAATCACTTTAACATTAGTTCACTCAGCAAACATTTATTAAGCTCATTCTCTGTACCACGCATCATGATCAGTGCCAAGAGTCCATCTGTGAATAAGTTAGTCACAACATCTGTCTTCATATTGCTCAGGAAAACCACAAGAAGATAGGCAACCATCTATGGGATAAAGCAAGGACTCTGGTAGCAAAATATAATTTCATGAATCCCACACTGAAAGATCAGCTGGTGGTAAAAAACAGCGGGGTGGGCTTGCTCAGGATAAGGTTTGTGAGATGCCTATGGCAAGGGGCTGTTTGGTTAGAGCCTGTTAGGAAGGTAGGAGGCCCTAAAGGTGCAGATCTTCTCAGTGAGGAACCAATTGTGGCATTAGCTGTATTCATTGCCCTGGATTTGTCTTAATTCTGTCTCCACCCTTGTGAAGAAAGGACATTTTACAGTGGCTAGAAAAAAACCCAAGGCTGACTCAAGGCATATAATAGCTTTCCCCATGGAATATTGATCATACCGTGAAACTATTTTACTTCTTCAAACTCTCATTATTTAAAATATTTCTCTCTTACTCTTGATTCAGGGACTAGCCTGTGTCCAATCCTGCCTGCCATTCTTGAAGCTCAGTGCATTGGCCCCTTTTAATTTATTCTGAGGGGATTGCTGTCCATGACTGGTGAGAGCAATTCAGGATACTCATTGCTATGAATTCTCAGAATTCATCTTTGGATCTGAAATGATGTGGTCAGCCAAACAGTTTCCTGAACTTGAAAAGCAGTGGTTGGCATTAGGATGCATGTTGACCTGATGCTGCCCTTCATTCATTCTCTATACTTCTACTTGGGTACAGGAAGAGAATTCTCATATAATTAATAATCAATCATTATTGAGGGCTCTATGCACTAGGCCTTGGCGAGTGTGGAAGAGAAGAAAGCTGTCATTTGATGAGCACCTATTAGAGTTAGCTCCTTCCATTCATTGTCTAAGACTTCCAACAAACTTTACAAAGTATGCATTATCCCCATAAAATTTTTTAATGTTTATTTATTTTTAAGAGAGAGACAGAGACAGAGTACAGGCGGGGAACGGGCAGAGAGAGAGAGAGAGAGAGAGAGAGATAATAAGAATCTGAAGTAGGCTTCAGGCTCTGAGCTGTCAGCACCAGCCCAGCATGGGGCTTGAACCCACCAGCTGTGAGATTATGACCTGAGGCAAACTCAAAGACTTAACCGACTAAGCCACCCAGATGACCCTATAAAATTCAGTTTTAAACCACAGCCCCAACTTCTCTTTTCTTCATATGATTTGCAAGATGAAGCTCCTACACCTGTAACATTTATAATGTACTTAGGGAGATAAGATTCCTAAAAGTATGTTTAATTTAAAAAGGTGACAGCAACTTAAAATAGATAAAAGAGAGCTACTTTTATTGACATGGAAAAATTCATAATATATTGCTAAGTGAGCAAAAAGCAGGCTTGAGAATAGCAAGGTAGTCTTCACTGGGGGCAGGGAGATGGATTGTGCCCACCACCCAGATCAAGATGGCATGAGGCTTCCTTGTGGTTCTTCCTGGTCAACCTCCTCCCAAGGGTTAATTATTCTAATGATTTCTATTACTATAAGTTAGTGTTATCTCTTCTCCATACAAATAAAATCATTTAGTATGTACTTTTTAATGTTTAGATGCTCTCACCACATTTAGTCTGTGAGATTTATCCATGTTGTATATAGCAGAGGCTTTAATTTTTTAATTTTTTATTTTTTTACTTTAAAAATTTTACTTTTTAAATTTAAATCTAAGTTAGTTAACATATAGTGTAATAGTGATTTCAGGAATAGAATTTAGTGATTCATCACTTACACGTAACACCCAGTGCTCGTCTCAACAAGTGCTCTCCTTAATATCCAACACCCATTTAGCCCAGCCCCCCCCCAATACTGTGCAGTACCCCTCAGTTTGTTCTCTGTATTTAAAAGTCTCTTATAGTTTGTCTCCCTCTCTGTTTTTATCTTATTTTTGCTTCCCTTCCCCTATGTTCATCTCTTTTGTTTCTTAAATTCCACATAAGAGTGAAATCATATATTTATCTTTTTCTGACTTATTTTGCCTAGCATAATACACTCTAGTTCCATCCATGTTGTTGCAAATGGCAAGATTTCATCCTTTTTGATCTCCGAGTAATATTCCATTATATATATTTGTGTGTGTGTGTGTGTGTTGAGTTGTATAAGTTCTTTATGAATTTTGAATATTAATCCCTTATCAGATATATCATTTGCAAATATTTTCTGAAGAAAAAAATGAGACAATCAAAAAAACAGACTCTTAATTATAGAGAACAAACATGGTCACCAGAGAGGAGGTGGGTGAGGGGATAGGTGAAAGAGGTAAAGGGGATTAAAAGTACACTTATCATGATGAGCACTGAGTAATGTATAGAATTGTTGAGTCACAATATTGTACTCCTGAAACTAATATAACACTTATGTTAATTATGCTGGAATTAAAAAAAATTTTAAATAAATATAATTATTAACACTGTTCATTTATCCATAACACTAAACTAAGTATTTGGCTACCTAAATAGTTATAAGCTTAAAGAATATGTCTTATGTAAATTATTCCTACTCAGTTCTCACAAAGACTATGGAATAGAGAAGGAAAGCATTACTTCATATTTGCTTTTATAATAAATGTAGATTGTCTTGCCCACAGTTACGGCTATCTGGAGCAGTAATTTTATTTTTATTTTATTTTTTAAAATTGTTAATGTTTATTTAATTTTGAGAGAGACAGAGTGAGAGCAAGCAGTGGAGGGATAGAGAGAGAGGAAGACACAGAATCTGAAGCAGGCTCTAGACTCTGAGCTGTCAGCACAGAGCCCGACACGGGGCTCCAACCCATGAACTGTGAGATCATGACCTGAGCTGAAGTCAGACGCTCAACCGACTGAGCCACCCAGGCGCCCCTGGAGCAGTAATTTTAGACAAAGGTTTTGAAACACAATATCAGAAAGGTATTTAAAAAAATTTTAGTAATGATATAGTTATTTTAACATTAAAACAAATACATGTGTCTATAAAAGACTGGGATGAAGAAAATTACATGCTATCCATGAAGCGGTTTAAGGCCCCATCCTCAGTCATGTGCCTTGGGTCTAAACTGCCATTAGGGAAGAAGTTTAAGGACTACTGCATAAGGTATACAACTTCTTTTTTTATTTTTTTAAATTTATTTTTGAGAGAGAGAGAGACAGCATGAGCAGGGGAGGGTCAGAGAGAGAGGGAGACACAGAATCTGAAGACCAGCTCCAGGCTCTGAGCTGTCAACACAGAGCCTGATGCGGGGCTCGAACCCATGAACCGCGAGATCATGACCTGAGCCGAAGCCGGACACTCAACCAACTGAGCCACCCAGGCACCCCAGGTATACAACTTTTAATAAAACAAGGTCCTAATATTCCAGGAATAAAAGGAGTCACCTGATGGTAGGGAAGGATAGTGGAACTGGCAGGTCCTAACCCACCCCCCACTCCCTATATTTGTCATCTTTCCATTAGAGTTTCCTAATTCTCTCTTCCTTGTAGGTATGTCTGACCCCTAGTTTACTCAGATATGATTTCTTTCTAGCCAAGGCAAGGGCAGAAATCCACTTTCCACTTTCTCTTACTCCATAAGGGGTGGAGTCTAGATTTTGAGTTTCAGTTTCTCCATCTATAAAATGAAGACTATAACAGCTACTTCATGGGACTATTGTAAATATATATTTTAAATTAAATGTACATGAAAAGACCTTGCCCCGTACCTGGTCATTGTGGATGCCCAGGAAGCGTAGTTAATTGCTAATTGAACGCCTCCATTCTGGAAGTGGATATAAATGATATAGACCTTGAACTTCCTTTAGGCAAGGGTGATTGTCTCCCTGGTTTGCTCAGAGCTATCTTGGTTTTAACACTGAAAGTTCAGCGTCCCAAGAATCTTCTTGCCAGGACACAAAAAGGCCTGCCGTAAAAATCTCATTTTGAAGAATGGAACAAGAAGGATGTCTGTTTCGGTTTGTTTGGGTCACCATAACAAAACACCATAGACTGGGTAGCTTCAACACCATACATTAATTTTCTCACCATTCAGAAGACTGGAAGTCCAAGATCAAGAGGCCAGGAAGTTGCAGACAGCCACCTTCTGTGTATGCGCAAGACCTCTTCTTTGTATGCATGTGAGCACTTCTTTGTATGCATGTGAGCAGAGAGAAAGCAAGCTCCCTGGTGTCTCTTCTTATAAGGACACTAATCCTATTGGATCAGGGCTCCGCCTGCAACCTCATTTAACCTTAGTTGCTTCTTAGAGGTTCCATCTCCACATACAGCCACACTAGGGGTTAAGTCTTCACCATAAGAATTTTGAGAGGACACACATATTTAGTTGATAACAATGTCCTTCTTAATTTGGAAATATATTGATGAGAATGAAAAAAAAGATTACTGTGAAACCACTTATATGCTGTTTCTCTGAAACAGTTTGGTAATCTTTGAAGAGGTCACAAGAAGCCTGAAAAAGCATGAACTGACTACACTTGAGTCATTTGATGTTATATGTAGATTGTAGCAAAAAGTTCTATGGCAAAACATGACTTGATTTTTGGAAGTAACACTGCATTAGAACTCCAAAAAGTCACCAGGAAAGGGCAGCAAGGTTAAACAGGACTTTCTCAATTTCTTTATCAAAGGCTGTAACTTATTTAGAATTTGATTTCACAACTTCAGATTATCTGTGTGCTTTAAGTTCATCTTCCCTGAGAAAGAGAGGTTTAACTTAGGATGACAACTAACTTGCTTCAGAGTATTTTAAAATGAAATGTAGACATTTCAGACATAGATAGCCCATCCGATGAATTTATAGATGCAAAATACCTGCTTGACAAACAGCTGGTCTACTGAAATCAAACCTTTAGATAGAAAGTGGATAGACATTTTCAGAGAGCTGGAAACTAATTCCTACCAATCTATAAACCTGTTGTTGCAGGTTATAATATAAACCTAATAAATAAAACCCTCAGAATCCCATTTTCAAATTCTTTTGTTGAGAGGATATGTAGCTTCATGTCATCACATTAGACTGACACCAGGGATCAATGAAACGGACTTAATAAGAGCAGAGTTATAGGTCAAAATGAAGTTTATATGTGACTGTAGTTGGTTTTACCATTACATAAAAGAAAAAGAAGGATGTTTTAAAGGTTGTAGGCAGTTTAGAGAAATGCCATTGGGAAAGGAAACAGGAAAAGTAATAAACATCCTACTGTATCATGGAACGAAAGAAACATACTGTTATTTTTTATTAAATATAGGTAATATCTCTTTCATTAGCCCTATTGCTTTTATGTTCTCTTAAACTCTTACATTTATGTCCTACATAATTCTTTTAAACTCTTACATTTATAATAATATATAAAAATATCTGTAAAGAGTTTAAATAAATTGGTGTGTCAGAAGAGAAAAAGGGGGTGCCTGGGTGGCTCAGTCAGTTAAGCATCTGACTCTTGATTTTGGCTCAGGTCATGATCTCACGGTTCTTCAGTTCTTTGTGAGATCAAGCCACAGTTGGGGCTCCATGCTGACAAGGCGGAACCTACTTGGGATTCTCTCTCTCCTCTCTCTCTGCCCTCCCTCCATGTGTGTGCATGCTCTTTCTCTCTTTCTCGAAAATAAAAACGAAAAGGAGAAAAAGAAATATTATGAAATATTGTCATATTTTTCTCACACATAATTTTAATTACTACAAATTACTATTGCTAACTAGTCCTATTGTTTTGTTTTGTTTAAATAATAGCATTTGTGAGGCAAAGAAAATCTAATTATTAGAATAACCCAACAAGAAAGAATCCATTCATAGTTTGCTTTACCTGATGGATATTCTTGCCAAATTATCTAGATAAATCTTTCCATTTATTTTTTTAACTGAAATATAATTAACATACAGTGTTATATTAGTTTCAGGTGTACAATATAAAGATTCAGCAATTCTATACATTAGAGCTTATCACGGTAAGTGTATTCTTAATCCCATTTATCTATTTTATCCATTCTCCACCCAACTGCCCTTTGACAAACCACCAGTTTGTTCTCTGTATTTAAGAGTTTTTTTTAAGTTTATTTATTTATTTTGAGAGAGAGAGAGAGAGACAGAAAGTGAGTGGGGAAGGGACAAAGAAAGAGGGAGAGAGAGAGAATAAGCAGAGCCCGAGAATAGGCAGAGCCTGATGCAGGGCTTGATTCCACGAACCATGAGATCAGGACCTGAGCTGAAATCAAGAAGAGTTGGAGGCTTAATCAGCTGAGCCACCCAGCCACCCCTAAGAGTCTGTTTTTGTGTCTCCTTTTTTCTTTGTTTTGTTTCTTAAATTCTACATAGGAGTGAAATAATATGATATTTGTCTTTCTTAGTCTGACTTATTTCACTTAGCATAATACAGTCCATCCACTGTTGCAAATGGTGAGATTACATTCTTTTGTATGGCTCAGTGATTTTCCATTGTATATATATATGTCACATCTTATTTATCCCTTCATCTACAGAGAGCCACTTGGGTTGCTTCCATATATTGATTATCATAAAAATGCTGCAGGAATCAGTGTTTTTGTTTTCTTTGGGAAGAACTTAAGAACTTTCATTTGAAAGTCAACCAAATGTTTCGGATCAGTCCTCTGGAAAGCTAGTTATGTCTTTTGCAGCAATGAAGTTACTCTTATATTCCCATTTCTTGACCAAACCTCTTGTAATAGTGTGGCAGTCCTGGCCCTCAGGAGGTTGACAGCACTTTGTAGAAACAGACACAATCTTTTTGGGATGTTGGCAGAATCAGCAGGTGACACCACTGCAGGCTGAGATGAGGAGCATGTTTTTTTCACCAAAGCAGCAAAACCAGATGTGTCGCCAGGCATCACAGATGCTCTGTCTGAGCCCAGAGTGCCAAGCTTTTTATTTGACCTAAGTTTGGCAAAGAAATTCTTCACCATGTTAAAGACATTGACTGCAGATTCTGAAAGAAGATCACAAAGTAGCAATTCTCTCTTGATTGTAAGAGCTTGCTGACAGGAGTTGGCTTTGGTTGTGCAAGTAGAGGTGTCTCTTGGTGTTGTTATATGCAGAAGGGACATATTCTGACATTAAATAAATGCCAGAAAAAGATAGCATTCATGGAACAAATGTAGATAATACAGAATTATACATAATTTTCAAAGAACACTGATTTCAAAATTTTTATGTTGAAGTAATAACACATACATATATAATAATTTATTATATTATTATGGGATTTGGGTGGTATAATGTGCCTTTTTTTGCCCTGACAACCCTTTTGCCCTGGGTTGGCTCTCTAAAAGCTTAGCCATCCTACCTGTATCACTCAGCTTTTGCCACAATAATGCTCTGTAACAAATGTCTCCGAAACTCAGTGACTTCCAACCGTAAGCATTTATTCACATGCCTGTGGGTTGACTGGGCTTGGCTCCAGGCAGTGAGTTGAGCTTAGTTCTGTCCCACGTGTCTTGTTTTAGGGCTCAGACTGGAGGGTAGTGGCTACCCAAGGCTTGTTCTCTACATGGTGAATCACCAGAATGAAAGCCATGCAATACTGCACAGTATATACAATGCCTCTGTTTGCTTACAGTGTAGTGGTCGAAATGAGTCCATGGCCAAGCCCAACAACAGTGAAGCAAAAATATGTGCTCTGCTCACAGTAGAAGGAAGAGAATGAACATTTGCTGTAACCTAAGGGATCTCACCTCCTTTAAAACCTTTCTGTGGGCCCCATCTTAGTGACTTCCATTTATTTCTTGTTGGCTATCCCTTTTCTAAAGGAGGTTGTGAAACATATTTTTTTTTGGCTGAGGACACTGCTGTCCCACTAAAATATGGGGGTTCCATGAATGAAGAGAAAAGAGAGAAGGTAAATTGGATGTTAGAATTCTCTGCTGCAAGAGAAGTTTCTCACTTAGTCATTCATGGATTAAACAAATATTTTTCAAAGTTTAACATGAGCCAAGCCTTGTTTTAGATAATGTAATTTATATGAACATGTTACATGGTGGCAGGAACCCAAGGAGGTGGGCTGAGTAGGGATAAGCGTTCTTATTTGTCAGATGAGGAACCTTGAAGCCAGTGGGAGAGAAGTTGCTCTCCTGAGTACCTATGCTTTGTGAGCGATAGATTCAGCATTGAACCCCAGTCTTCTGTCTCATTCTTTTATTCAGAAGCATTTACTGAGTAGCTACTTGCCGTTAGCCAAATGGAGGATGACCTCAGAATGGTCCCTTCCTCTAGGGAGTTCGGGTCCATCCACAAGATCATATTTGCAATAGAGTAATCTCAGGGAACTTGCTGTCCCATGTCTTCAGGATAGAGAAGATTCAGGGTGGATGTGAATGGGTGAGAGGTGGAAGTATGTCGGGTTAAAAATAAGAGTGTGTTGAGAAAAGGCTTTCAGATGGAGGAAACCACTTAAGAAGGTTTAGAAATGTAAGAGCCCTAAAGAGGTAATTATGAGCCAAACCTTGAAGGACTTTGAAAGCCATGCTGAGGAATTTGCATTTAATCCTGAGAGTTATGGGGAATAGGCTAGTGGCAAGTCCGCATTTCAGCTGTGATGTGCAGGATAGATTGGAGGGAGTAAAAGTACATCCTGGGACACTAGTTCAGGGGTCCCTCCAGGAGTATTGTGAATGAGACAAAAGATTGAGCCAAAGACATGGTAGTGAGAACGGATAGAAGGAGATTCCACAGTCATTTAGAATGGCCATTTGGAACCAAGAGGAATTGCTTAGTTTACCAGTTCTCAGCCCTGAGTGTGCTGAAAATACAGATTTTTAAGCCTTGGAAACTCTGATTTAGTATGTCTGGGATGGAGCCAGACTTGGAACCACAGTAAAGGGTGTACCCATTGGGCAGCCGCCTGGGTTACAAATTTATGAGGACCCTAAAACATCATTAGAGCAAATTGGAAATCTGACTCCATAGAACTGGTGAAGGTAAAGATAGACTCACTTCCGAGGAAGTAGGAAGAGCCCTCTAGAAGAAACAGTAAATATATTCCCGACTAGCACCAACATGTCTCGGCTGAGTGTTTCCTACTTGCAAGGTCCACTGTGTAACCAGAGACCCTACCAGCAATCTGGGAACAGCCAACTGCCGTTTGGAAAGAAAGTAATATATGGAGTGCTGTTTTCTAGAAAGGAGGGATTTACTGGTTATCTAAATTGAAAAACTCTTAACATAGCATCCAACAAAGTTGTGTATCTCAGGGGAAAAAAATCACAAGATAAAACCCAAGGGGGATCAAGTGTGTAGTCTTAAATACAGCAGTCAGGGAAGGCTTCACTGAGGAGGTTACATGAGCAAAGACCTGAAGGTGATGAAGGAGAGCGTCTCCTGGAGCACAGGCAGTGAGAGAGTGCAGGTGGTAATGATAGACAAGCAGAGTGTGGAAGGACTTGCGAGGCTCCTGTGGGAGTTGGGAGTTTTTACTCTGAGGAAGATGTGAAGCCTCTGGAGGTTTTGAGCAGAGGAGTGACAAAATCTGATTTATGGTTCTTCTCAAGCAACTCTTCTCCAAAGTAATTTTATTCATGTGATTAGGATGGATTAAGTTATGCTATCGCAACAATTTTTGAATCTGAATGGGTAAACACATAAGTTTATTTCTCATTCACTCTCATATCCTGTAAGGTCTCGTGGAGGCTCTGCTCATCAGTCACCCTGAGACCCAGGCTGATGGCGGCTCCATTTTGACATACACTTTTCAGTCACTGCATAAGAGAAGGAACATGCCCTGTCATGCACCGGCTTTTGTAGCTTCCACCCAGAAGTGATGGGACTTCAACTTACCATCTCATTGGCCAAAGCTAGGAACATGACCACACCAACCTCCAAATGGCAGGGACACATAGATGCTACTCATTATCTGAAAGATGGGGTGCCAGATGTTTGTGAATAGCTCTAGCGGCTACCATAATCCAGCTTCTTGGAAACACAGCCTTACAAATCTCCCTTTTATCAGAGAGTGCTGCATGACTAAGAGCTCCATTGGTACATATGTATGTGTGTGTGTGTGTGTGTGTGTGTGTGACAGAGAGAGAGAGAGAGAGAGAGAGAGATTGGCGGGGGTGGAGTTTAAGGGAGGTCCTGTTTTTCTGGAAGAAAAGAATAGTTAGACCCAGAGTTATAAATCTCCACCTCCCACAAAACTAAGTTTGGTTCAGAAGTTTGAAATGACACTTTTTTTCTCTCTCTCATCAAATCTTCAAAGCCCACAAGGCTGAGTCGGATTTAAGTCTCAAGTTCAAGGTATGAGATGCCATCTGTACTTCCAGCAGCTCTGCAGGAAAGCCCTGTCCCCAAGCACAGGCCACAGGTCTGGGAAGTCCCCCTGAGGTGGGGGAGAAGGTGGAAGGCCTAGTCCCTCCTTACTTTTTATCGCACTGATATGTTCACCTGTTGTTCTTTCCCATCAGACTGGCCACTGGTTTTCAGAATGAGACATGAGCAGCCCATTCATGTTACAAGAAAGACCCCTTAAGGTGTGAAAAGAGACATGTAAATTTCTATTTCTGCTGTATTAACCTCACCTTTTCAAAGTTTTGTTGTTTTTGTTGTCGCACATTTTATAGTAAGTAGAAAATAAAGTGGTACACTTAAGTAACTTGTAGGTAGGTAATGCACGTATTGGGGGATATATTCAAAAACTTATTGGTACTGAGTTGAACAATATTAAAAGTTTGGAGCCTGCTAGGATAGATCATGAGTCCTTTGAGGCTAGAGACAGTATGTGCTAATTTTTATTTCACGTGCATACAGAAAGGTACACATATCTTATACAGCTTGATTTATTTTCAGCTGTAATTGGTACTAAAATTGTTAGCCAGACTGACAAACAAAAAATACTAGCAACACCACAAAGGTCCTCTTCATACCTCCTTCTCAGTCCTCACTTTCCCCTAGGTACTCACCTGACTGCTCACAGCAGATATCAGCATTGCCTGTTTGTGTACTTCATACAAATGAAAGCCCATGCAGGCCTGTTTTCCTGGCTGGCTTCTTTTCCTCCACAGAATGTTTGTGTGTGGCTGTAGTTCACAAACTGCCAATGCTGTCAAGCACTGCATTGTGTGAATACACCACAGTCTATGTATTGTTTCTACTATTGATGGATAGTTGGGCTGTTTCTCATTTGGGACCATTTGCAAATAATGCTGCTGTGAACTTTCTTGTACATGGCTTTTGAGGCACATGTGTAGGCATTTCTGTTGGGTAAAGGTCTAGGATTTGCTGGGTCACAGGGCTCATGTATATGTAGCTTAGCCAGAGAGTTTCCTAATGCAGTGGTACCTCTTACTTGTTCTTGACATTAACATCCATCACAGAGTGTGCGGCAAATAATGCACAGAGAGGGAGGAAGCAGGGGGACAGGGAACGAAAAAGCGCATGTCAAAGACTGTCAGCATGTTCACGTGTTGGTCACAGAGTCACAGCTATAGGCATGGCCCTATGCAGGAGGACGTTATCAGGGAAGTAAATGCTCACATCTAAGGTATTATGGACCAGCGGTCTGAATTAGAGCACTTTAGAGCTGGAAGGAGCTAGGAGTTAATAAAGAAAGGAGGTGCTTTTTCTAGGCAGGATTCTGTGAAGGGCAGCTGGAGTCACTGCAGGTCCAGGTGTGTCCTGGGTTCAGAAGGTCCAGAACTCAGTTCTCTCTGCTTACCCAACTGTGGGCATTTCTGGAATCCTGACTGCTTCCATTCAGTCTGGGTTACAAAAGTGGCAGTTGTTCATTTACAAATGGAGGTCCTACCTTCACCATGGGAGGGTGGGGCTCCTTAGCTGAGCAGGGTATCAGGTGAACAAAATGAGTCTGTGCTCGGGAGTCTGCCTTCAGAATGTAGGATTTTAACTCTCTGTTCTTATGTTGACAGTTCGCCTGGATAGGTAGGTCCTAGAGTAGCTGTTCCCAAGTGTGTCCCATGAGTCCACAGAAACAGAGTTAACATCCAGTAAATCTGGAAAAAACTGGGCACTTTCCTCCTTTCTCAGAAAATCTCAATGCATAGTAGCATTGAAGGCTCTGACAAGTCCTACTGCCAAAGAGAGAGAGAGAGAGAGAGAGAGAGAGTCTGAGAGTCTGTTTAACCGTACTCAATGTTCTCAAAGTTGGTGAACAGAATCCCTCCCTCTTAAATTCTTTTTATATATCGCAGATAAATTCTGCAGAATACCACAAAACCCTTTGAAAACATTAGTTTAAAAGAATATGTCTGCTTCACTTCCTAGTGTAGTGTTTTTCATACAGTACTTATTAGTAGACACTATTGAAATAAACATAATGATTTGAGCTCACCATTACAAATAATTAAAATGGGATAGAATAGAAAACATCAGAGTGCATCGCATGTAATGCTGTTTTACAAAACTTGGTTTTAATGACATTTATACATAAATGTTTGTGTAAAGAGTCACAGCCAAGAATGTACATCTTCTTTTTCTTTAATGTCGATTTATTTTGAGAGAGAGAAAGCACGTGCACATGGGGGAGGGGCAGAGAGAGGAAGCAAGAGAGAATCCCAAGCAGGCTCTGTACTGACAGCACAGAGCCCCTGATGCAGGGCTTGAACTCAAGAACCATGAGATCATGACCTGAGCTGAAATCAAGAGTCGGACGCTTAACCGACTGAGCCACCCAGGCACCCCTAGAATGTACATCTTATGTGGGTTGCAGTCAGAAAAGGAGACTCAAAAGACCACACTGTTTCCTCAGCAGTCTGCACCAGACAGTCTGCAGGGCCCGCCTCCTGCCCCCTCACTGTCCTCATCCGGGGTTCAGATTCTGTGCTCTCCTTGCAAACTAATCTCCTCACACTGCTACAGTTTGTAGCACTGCATCCTGCCTCCCGTTCCTGGTTTATCAATTTCTTCCTCTTCCTCTCTGCCTCTAAGGAATAGGCTTTTTTGGTTTGCTACAAACGACTCGCACTATCTGGCTTAGGAAAGTCACTTCAGCTCCCCAATCCTCAGTTTCCTCACTTGTGAAATGGTGGTAATAAATTTTCTCTCTTAGGACTGTTTGTAACGATAAAATAAAATAATCTGTGGGGAGCATCCAGAATATAAAAAGAACTGAAGAACTCCTTTCCCTTCCACTGGTCTCCTGACCACCATACACAATTTAAGGAAGCCCTCTGAATATTTGTCCTCCTTTAGAAGCACTGTCATCAGTGACAACCTGGAACCATTCTGTGGCCGGTGACTCCTGGGAAGATGGTTACAGACCATGTAGTGATGATTCTTGTTAGTTTCCATCTCGGAGGGTAATCTTTCCAGCCTGGTTTCCAGTCTGTGGGGCACTCTACTGCCGACTCTGCCCTCACTTCTACCTTCATGCCTATAGGCTCTTAAGAATCCTGAGATCCAAACGTTGGACTATTTAGGGACAGGTCCCAAATATGTCCAGGCACCAGTTAAAGGTGACTTAATTGTTAAATGTCACTCAGCTGTTAACAGAGGGATCCCCGCCCCCCCCCCCCCCCGCATTCCAGGACTATGGACTCCGAGCTTAGCCTTCTCTCCAACAAGGAGCATCAGACCCTTAGGTCCTGCCTCGACTGTGACCAGGGGACACAAACGCTCTATGCATCCAGAGCAGAGGGGTAGGTATCAGCCACTTACTTCTAGCGATTAAACACTGATTAGTTCTCAAGGGGGGAAAATGTCCATTGTGACAAACGTCCAGAGGATTTTTCTACCATATTTCCTTCCAAACCGCCCTGAGGAACTGAGCCCAAATAAGATTACGAGATGCCAGCGAAAAGACTTACCTTTCTGCGGCTTTGCAAGGAAGAGCACAGTTTTGGCGACCCTCAATGGGCCGGCCCCGCCCTCCCTTTCCCCCTTCCTTTCCCACTCCCTCCCTCCCCGTCCCCCCTCCCTCTCTTGACTGTCCGAGCTCTGGGAGCACCCTCACACCTCACCTCGGAGGAGGAATCGAGGCGACTTGGCAGGCCCCGCTCCGCGCGGGGCGGGCGGGACCCATTCCTTCCTAGCACCTAGGCCCCTGCTCCGGGCGGCTGCGGCTGCCCGAGCCCGGGTCGGGGCTTTTATTGTGAAAGGAGCTCCTCCTCCCTAGCTTTCGGGAAAGTGGGGAGGCCGGGCCGGGACGCGCTGCAGGGACTTAGCAAACTATGCAAACGTCCCTGGCTGAACGCGGAGGCTCGCGGCTGCGGAACGGCTCCGGCACCCCCAAACACGCAGATTCCGCGTGCATTCTCCCGGAGCTCCTCTAACAGCCCACCTGCAGAGCATCCCTGAGCGCACTGCACACCCAGGCGTCGTGGCGCCGCTTGGCTGCTGGGAAGCAGTGGACCTTCGGTCCGGGAAACCCGCGTCTAGGGAAGCCTGGAGAGTCGCGGAGCGAGTGGCGACCCCGGGGCGGTGGGATGAGCCGGCGAGCCAGCTGAGAGCTCCCAGGAGCGGGTCCAGCCACTGCGGGCGCCATGGTAGGAATCTGGAGAGGGGACGCTCGGTGGGCGGATGGGGTGGGCACCCAGGCGGGTCGCCGCGGACTGTGCTTACAGCTCTGGGCGCTTGGAGCCCGCGTGGCCTCCCGGAGCTGGAATTGTTCCGGAAGGTGGCTTGGGGGCGGCAGCAGCTCTTATTTCTGTACCTAGGAAAAAGCGTGCGGGGGGACGGGGGGGGGGGGGGGGGGGCGGGGAGGTTCGGCGAGAAGGTGGGCAATTAGCTTTGCTGCCTCCCTAGGCGGGGATGACCGTAGTAAGGGAGCTTTCATTATGGACCCGCACACCGTGGCTGAACCTCAATCCACGTAGAAATAGATTGGCTCTGGTAAGGGTCCAGCTCCTGGCTCCATCTCCTGGACCGCAGGGCAGGTGTGGGAGTGCTGGTTGGTCTGGGATGTTATTCGGGAAGCTGAAGAACTTGAGAACCGTTGCCTTTCCACTGATAAAACTCACAGACACCAACCTGCTGAAAGATAGACCCTTTGAGCGTGAGACCCAGGCTACTTGTGCAGGCTTAGGAAAGGGGCTTCCCTCAGGACTGGCTGCTGATTAGCTTTGCTTCAGGGTTAGAAACGCCCTGCAGCCCCACCCGCTTGCCTCAGCTGATCACCCTACGCTGGAGGAGAGGGGAGGGTGCCAGAGCCAGAATGACTTTGAACTCTGAAGGAACCCACAGGGCTCTTCTATCTGTTTCTATGACCCGCTCCCCCTTCCCACTCTTAAGCTCACAGACGTCAGATTAGAGCTCACTGGAGACTTCTGGGGAGCTTAGCTATGGGCCTGGAGTTTAGAAGGGCTCCTAGATTCTTCTGTAGCATGAAGGGCCTCTGAGGGAACAGCTCCCCTGATGCAAAGGTGTCCTGGAGTTGTGGGGACCAGAGATCAAGAGCTGGTCAATAGGAGGTGCTGTCTTCTCCAATGCTCATAGGTTTCTTTCTCAAGCTGCTAAAGAGAAAGAAATAATGGAATCTTAAGGTTGAAAGGGGAAGTTGGGGGAAGAGATAGAAAATCAGAACAGACCCATAACTGGTGAAAAAATTGAATCAGTTATCAAAAATCTCCCAACGAATAAGAGCCCTGGGCCAGATGGCTTCCCTGGGGAAGTCTACCAGACATTTAAAGCAGAGTTAATACCCATTCTTCTCAAGCTATTCCAAAAAATAGAAATGAAAGGAAAACTTCTGGACTCATTCTAGGAAGCCAGCATCACTTTGATTCCCAAACCAGACAGAGACTCAGCAGAAAAAGAGAACTACAGGCCAATATCCTTGATGAATACGGATGCAAAAATCCTCACCAAGATACTAGCAAATTGAATTCAACAGCATATAAAAAGAATTATCCACCATGATCAAGTGGGATTCATTCCTGCATTACAGGCTGGTTCAATATTCGCAAATCAGTCAATGTGATACATCACATTAACAAAAGAAAAGATCAAAACCATATGATCCTGTCGATAGATGCAGAAAAAGCATTTGACAAAATACAGCATCTTTCTTAATAAAAACCCTCGAGAAAGTCGGGATAGAAGGAACTTACTTAAACATCATAAAAGCCATTTATGAAAAGCCCACA
>CM053573.1:139779313-139842326 GCA_028646485.1 Cryptoprocta ferox | reverse complement strand
GGAATGTAAACTGGTGCAGCCACTCTGGAAAACAGTGTGGAGGTTCCTCAAAAAATTAACAGTAGAACTCCCCTATGATCCAGCAATAGCACTGCTAGGAATTTACCCAAGGGATACAGAAGTGCTGATGCATAGGGGCATATGTACCCCAATGTTCATAGCGGCACTTTCAACAATAGCCAAATCATGGAAAGAGCCTAAATGTCCATCAACTGACGAATGAATGGATAAGAAAATGTGGTTTATCTATACAATGGAATACTACATGGCAATGAGAAAGAATGAAATCTGCCCATTTGTAGCCACATGGATGGAACTTGAGGGTGTTATGCTAAGTGAAATAAGTCAGGCAGAGAAGGACAGATACCATATGTTTTCATTTATAAGCAGAACAGGAGAAACTCAACAGAGGACCATGGGGGAGGGGAAGGGGAAAAATAGTTGTGGAGAGGGAGGGAGGCAAACCATGAGAGACTCTTGAATACTGAGAACAAACTGAGGGCTGATGGGGGTGGGGGAGAGGGGAAGTGGGGTTTTGGGCATGGAGGAGGGCACTTGTTGGGATGAGCACTGGGTGTTATATGGAAACCAACTTGACAATAAACTATAAAAGAAAAAAAAAAGAAAAGAAAAGGGGAAGTTGGGACACCTGGGTGGCTCAGGTGTTTAAGCTTCCGACTCTTGACTTCAGCTCAAGTCATGATCTCATGGTTTGTAAGTTCGAGTCTCGCCATTGGGCTCTGCACTGACAGTGTAGAGCCTGCTTTGGATTCTCTCTCTTTTCCTTTCTCTCTTCCCTCCCCAGCTCACACGCATGTGCACTCTCTCTCCCTCAAAATAAATAAATAAACTTAAAGAAAAAATAAAAGGGGGAGTGTCGGAGGTACAGGATGTGAAATTGAAAAGCATAGAGATTTTTTTACTATAAAATTCCATGTTCAGGGGCAAGAGTAATGCCAGAAGAGTGTAGGGGCCAAAGCCATCAACTCAGAGGGGTGTTACAGGTATTCAGGAGTCTCTTGATTTTAAAGGTGTGTATGATAGCATCTCAGGCCACCTGCGATGGAGGTGAGGTGCACAGAGAAAGTCCTCGCTGTCTGCTCTAGCAGCCTAAGGGTGCATTGGTGTGTTTGCCTGCTCTACTGCCCGTGTGGGCTTCCAGTCCTCGTGAGCCTGCATCTCCTGGCTTCTCATCCTTAGTTAGGAAGAGGACTTGAGTCAGAATTTCATTTGTGTCAGGGTTCACTTGCCAGAGAGACTGGTGGCCTGATAAAGCGACCTGTGGCAGCAAAATGGCCTTGGAGATCTGAAGGTTTCGTTTGCTTCAACCTCTGAATGAAGGGTCCTGTGGTCCAGAGGCTGAGGGCCCAAGGTACAACCTGTCACTGACCAGAACAAGTGTTGGAGGAGGTGGGGGGCTGATCCTTTGGGAACTTCAATTTCTTCTTCTGTAAAATGAGAGATTGAACTAGATCTCCTTTGACGTTCCATTTAGCTTCAAAAATGGATGGTACATGAACAATTTTGAGGTTGGACCCCAATCTGGTGTTGACTTCTTAGCATGTACATTTATGATGGGGTGAGGAAGAAGTGGTTCTTAGCCCTGGCTCAGACTGCTTCCCAGACCAAATCCAGACCAGACCCAGACCAAGGGGTTCGTTTTTAAGGCTGTCCAGCTAACCCTAGTGTGCAGCCAAGACTGAGAAGCACAGGGCTAGAAGGCTGAGAGAACAGGAACTGCGCTTCCCCAGATATCCCTGAATCTGTAAAGCCGCAATCCCTTGAGATAGTCCTAAAATAGAAGGTGTCAGTGGACTTCATCTGCAAATGATACATCTTCTATGTCCCTCTTGCAGGATCATTCCACAGAGAAACCTCTCATAATTCATTAAAAGTGAGATGTGAACTTCCCTAGCTTGTTTGAATATAGTACCATTTATCTAGTAATTCCTTGACACTGTCATATTACTGATCCAAGGCACATCAAATGAGAAACTCTGGGTTAGGAATATAAAGCTAAAAGTCTGGTGTCCTTAGGTGTCTTTTTGCAAAAGTGAACACTGAGTGCAGGACCTGTGAGGGTACTTTTGATCATCCTGAAGGTGGTGTGGGTCTCTGGCAGGGCTTGGTGTGTGTGTTTCTGAAGCTAAGATTGAGACAGACACCTGCCATCTTTCCACAATGAAAGATGTGTATGCCAAGACCCAGAACTCGGATGAAATATTGATAGAAGAAGTTAAGATTATTATTGCCAACTTTAAAAAATGTTTTGTGGGGTGCCTGGGTGGCTCAGTCGGTTGAGCATTCAACTTCAGCTCAGGTCATGATCTCACGGTTTGTGAGTTCGAGCCCTGCATCGGGTTCTGTGCTGATAGCTCAGAGCCTGGGGCCTGCTTCAGATTCTCTGTCTCCTCCTCTCTCTGCCCCTCCCATGCTCATGCTCTGTCTCTCTCTGTCTCTCAATAATAAATAAACATTAAAAAAAATTTTTTTTTAATGTTTTCTTCCTGGGGCGCCTGGGTGGCTCAGACAGTTAAGCATCCAACTTTGGCACAAGTCATAGTTCGTGACTTTGAGCCCCACTTCGGGCTCTGTGCTGACAGCTCAAAGCCTGGAGCCTACTTCAGATGCTGTGTCTCCCCCTCTCTCTGCCTGTCTCCTGCTTGCATTCTGTCTCTCTCTCTCTCTGTCTCAAAAATAAATAAACATTTAAAAAAATTTTAATAAAAAAACAATTAAAAAAATTTTCTTCCTGATCATATATATGGCCATACTACCAACTTCTATAGGTGACTGTGGGTATCATTTTGGCATATTTCCTACTCTCTTTTAGTATTATTATTATTATTATTTTAAATGTTTGTTTATTTTTGAGAGAGAGAGACAGAGCATGAGTAGGGGAGGGGAGGGCAGAGACAGGGAGACACAGATTCCAAAGCAGGTTCCAGGCTCTGAACTCTCAGCACAGAGCTGGACTCAGGGCTCAAACTCACAGACCATGAGATCATGACTTGAGCCAAAGTTGGATGCTTAACTGACAGAGCCACCCAGGCATCTCCGAGTATTATTTTAAAGAGCTGAGATTGTATCAAACATGCAGTTTTATAGTTTGATTGTTTTACTTCACTTTTTGTCAAAACATGTTCCATTTCTGCATCTCCAAAAAATACTTATAACCATATTTTCAGTGCTCAGCACCGTGTTTTTGATAGTCATCTCTCTGCTTGTGGACTTGAGATTGTTCTCACCTCGGAGCTGTTTTCAGTGGCACAGGCCAGGGGATCTGAATGCCTGGCTAAGTGGAAATCAGACAAACTCACAAGAACAAATTGTTTTTGCCTCTTTATAAAAGATTTTATGGCAATTACCTTCAAGGGCCCAGAACATGGGTGTGGGAGGCGTTTCCTGTTGTCTGTCTTCACTCTATACTATGGGCATGTCATCAGACAGGCAGCCACTGAGGGAAGAGGGTCCCAGGAGAACTCACACATGGGTCAGTTCTCTTCAAAAGAACCAAGAGCTAAAATCGCTGGTGGTTAAGACTTAAAGGGGAATCTTCAGGTGAAGGAGCTGAGATCAGAGAAGGAGTGTGACCTTCTCAAGGTTACCCAGAGCTCATTAGAGTTCTCCCTACTCCTAGTTCTCCGTAGCCTCTTCATACACTTGAGGCATTTCGTGCAGCTTGGAGTAGCAAAGGAAAGGACACAGGGTTTAAAACCAGAATGAGGTTTGTGCCAGACTAGGCTACCACATGGCTCTGGGTAAGGACTCCAGTGCTCTGAGTTTCAGGCTCCTCTGTAGCATGGGGTTATAATAATGGACTGTTGCAAGGAGCAAATGGAATCAATGGAAGTGAAATGCTTGGTGCCCCAAAGGTGCTATAAGAATGAGGGCTTTACAGAAGACCCACAGAATAGTTTTCTTTTTGTCAGAACCTAAAACAAATGGTAGGGAAGTTGCTGATGCATTTTCACTTACCACCAGTCACAGAGGGGCTACTGGGACTCTAAGTACAGATCATCTGCAGACAGATTCTATTCTAAAGCAGTTTTCTTGCTCCTTTATTATTTTTTTTATTTTTTAAATGATTTTTTAATGTTTTATTTTTATTTTTGAGAGAGAAAGAGACAGTGTGAGCAGGGAGGGGCAGAGAGAGAGAGGGAGACACAGAATCCGAAGACAGGCCCCAGGCTCTGAGCTAGCTGTCAACACAGAGCCCAACGTGGGGCTTGAACCCACGAACCGGGAGATCATGACCTGAGCCAAGTTGGATGCTTAACCAACTGAGCCACACAGGAGCCCTAGTTTTCTTGCTCCTTTAAATCTTTCTTCTCACCAGACAGGAAATACCCAGCCTGCAGGAGATGTTCGCCCAATTTGTGTGCCCTGGGCCTCCTTGCTGAACACTGGGTGCGCATACAGTCCCCACTCAGCCACAGGCCCCTGAAGTCTAATGCTGGGGTGCTCCAGCCAGCCACCTGGCCCCTGTTTCTCAGGCTCAGCTGAAGAGAAGAGGCGAAACTTGTTTTTTGGAATCCGAACTAGGAACCATGACATTCCAGCCCTTGGAGCCCATGGGGAATTTGATACCCTTTCTCTTGTGCCCCCCCCCCCCATAATCTGCTACAGAGATGAGCCAAGGCTCTGCACAGGACTGGCCAGGGAGCAGAGGGTTTTAAATAATCCACTGGTCCTTATTAGCCCAAGAAGAGGCTGGGTCACAGAGCAGTGGGTTGGGAGTGGGGGTGGGGAATAGGCCTCACAAAGAAATGGGTTCCTTAGTTGTTTAAGGGGCCAGAGAAAAAGAAAAGTGCTTTCACTGGGCCTCAAAGATGACGACAGCCTCAGAACAGACCTGGGAGGCCCAGCCCTCCCTCCCTACCCAAGGTACCAGTGTAGAAACAGAGTGCATCGGATTTCCTTGAGGCCCAGGTGCTGTGAACAACCTGGGCTGTCTTTGCTTGGATCCCTTTTTGTTGGGACTGTGGAAGTGTTTCCATCTGGGGGGCTAGGGGCCTGTCCCCCTGTTGTCTGGATGCATCTGCACAAGTCTGCATCTGAAGGCCCCTGTGGCCCCAGAGTGAGGATAGAACAATGGTTTGTGGGTGACCCCCAGGCTGCCCTTCTCTGTGTGGACCCCCAGCCCCAACACACACATACGGACACCTATTCTTCAAAGTGGACTGGGACATGGCTGTATTCCCAAGGGCCTAGCCAGGTGGCCCTGGAACTGCTCACTGAGTAGCAGCTGGAAGGTGCTTTATGATAGCAGCTAGTGAGTTCAGTGGTGAGTGGGTGTTAAGAGTGAGAGGGAAGGAGAAGGGGAAGTGGAGGATGTGGAAACAGCAGGAGCCTCACACTGCTCTCTAGGCCTTGACTGGTTCTCAATGAACCTGTGCCTCTTTCAGGCAGAGCTTGAGTCTATCCGAGTGGCTTTGGAATTCTGGAGTGGCTCATCTAGAAGGCCATGAAAGGGGAATTCACAATCTTATGTTGTGTGTATTAGTGCTCTCTCTCTCTCTCTCTCTCTCTCTCTGCTGTTCAGCCATCCATTCAGAAAATACGTGCTGTAAGCCAGATATAGCGCTAGGGCAGGAAATACAAAGATGAGTAACAGAGACCCTGCTCCAGGGGAGTATGCAGCCAGGTGATACCATCTGTGTGTGCGCGCCTGTGTGGGTGTGTATGTGGGGCAGAGGAGGTGGTAGGTTCAGGGGAGAGCCAAGTATGAAGAAACATCTCTGTTCTGTAATCTAAATGCTCTGGTGAGGAAGGTGCTTCTGAGGACTGAGGAGGCATGGGGCGTGTCTGAGGATGGCCTGGCTTTTGTCAACTGAGGAAAGGAGGAGCCACGATTATCTATTAGGATAGCTAAAAAGCAAAACGCCCTGACAGTATCAACTGCTGGCCAGGACGTGCAGTAACGCTCCTACATTACAGGTAGAAATGTACGGTGATAGAACCACACTGGAAACAGCTTGTCAGTTTCCTGTCAAGTTACACACACACTCCCCACAGAACCCAGCAATCCTATTCCTATGTATTTACCCCAGAGGAATGAAAAATATGTCTATGCAAACAGCTGGATCCTAATGTGTATAGTAGCTTTATACATAATTACCCCAAACTAGACACAAATCAAATGTCCTCAACTGTAGATTGGACCAACAGGGTGAGTTCCAGCCATACCATGAAATAAAGACAACAATCTCCTGCTACACGCAACACCAGGATGAATCTCAAAGGCACTTTGCTGAGCGGAAGAAACCAATCTCAAAAGGTTACCTACTGCGCGATTCCATTTATCTGACATTCGGGGCAAGGCGAAGCTACAGGAGTTGGAGAACAGGTGATGGTTGCCAGGGGTTGGGGATGGAGAGGCTGTGACTCCAAAGGCAGGTCACGAGGGAGGCTTTTGGAGTGACGGAGCTGTTGTCTCCTGATTGTAGTGGTGTTTCTATACATGTGTGTGAAAACTCCTACAACTGTCCACAGAGATTTTAGTTGTACTGTAAGTTAAAATAATAGAACAACAAGAAGGAAAGGCAACCTAGCAGAAGGAACAGCATGTGCAAAGCTCTGGAGGCAGAAGTGAGCTGTCAAAAGTTGGCTAGGAGTGGGGTTAGGGAGAACCTCCTGGAAATAGGGCTGGAAGCAGAGTTTGGCTCTTGGGGGTGGGTGGATTTGTGTTATTATCCGAAGGGCAGTGAGGGCAATGGAAGAGCTTTTGAGCATGGGGAGATGGGATGTGTTTGCATTTTAGAGAGCATGTTCAGAGGGAGGGGAGGCTGCAGGGAGTGGAGGGGAGCGTCTGGGAAAGGAAGGTGATCTGGACAGACATGAGGGAGGATGGACCTCGTGAGTGTCCGGGAGGGAGCAGGTAAGAGGGGATATATTTGGGTAAGATAACCACTAGTCCTTGGTAACCTCAGATAGGGAAGCTGGGCAGGTCAGGAGTGATTTGTTTATTGTTCAGGCATATGGGTACACAGAACCCTTGTCTGCCTTCCTCCTCTCTCTTCATCTTCATTTTTATTTATCTTATAGTGCCCCTTAACTAGTCACACTTAGAAGTAATCATGATGTGGAAGTAACTTATTTAAAAATGATACTAATCATTTTAATTCTATAAAACAGATTATTATGTTATATTCTTAAGAGCCACAGTGAAGTGTTTGACATTCCTTTCTTAATCTTCTAAATTGGTTCTGCCCTTATAATATCAAAGTAGGGTAGGGGTAGTCGCAAGAATAAATGAGTATGGTGTTGGTTATGTTGTCCCCGCCACGTTGCCTGTGGGCCCTAGTGCCCCCACCACCTTGTCTGTGGTCCCTAGTGCCCCCACCGCCCTGCCTGGGGTCCTTAGTGCCCCCGCCACCTTGTCTCTGGTCCCTAGTGCTCCCTGCCACCTTGCCAGTGGTCCCTAGTGCCCCTGCTACCTTGCCTGTGGTCCCCAGTGCCCCCGCCACCCTGCCGATGGTCCCTAGTGCCCCACCACCCTGCCTGTGATCCCTAGTGCCCCCGCCACCCTGCCTGTGGTCCCTAGTGCCCCCGCCACCTTGCCTATGGTCCCTAATGTCCCCGCCACCCTGCCTGTGGTTCCTAGTGCCCCCGCCACCCTGCCTGTGGTCCCTAGTGCCCCCGCCACCTTGCCTCTGGTCCCTAGTGCTCCCTGCTACCTTGTCTGTGGTCCCTAGTGCCCCCGCCACCCTGCCTGTGGTCCCTAGTGCCCCCACCACCCTGCCTCTGGTCCCTAGTGCCCCCGCCACCTTGCCTCTGGTCCCTAGTGCTCCCTGCCACCTTGCCAGTGGTCTCTAGTGCCCCCGCCACCTTGCCGGTGGTCCCTCGTGCCCCTGCTACCTTGCCTGTGGTCCCTAGAGCCCCTGATACCTTGCCTGTGGTCCCCAGTGCTCCCTCCACCCTGCCTGTGGTCCCTAGTGCTCCCTGCCAGCCTAGGGACCTCCTAGGCTGCCAGCTAGGGACCTCCTAGGCTGCCAGCTCCTAGGCTGCTCCCTCCACCCTGCCTGTGGTCCCTAGTGCTCCCTGCCAGCCTAGGCTCCTCCGTCTCTCCATCCCCAGGTTCCCCTCCTGCCATGGGCTTGACTTTGGGTTTCTACTAAGTGGCTGCATGAAGGGGCTATGTCACATGCTGTTTACTTGTGGGCAATTTTTGTTTGGCTTTCTAGGGTGTTTGCTTGCAATGAGCAAACAGCCTCTTCCAGAGCCATCTGGAGAATTCAAATTCTTTCATTTTGGCTTGGGCAGCAGGTCCATGGCTCCATGTATAAAAGCCAAGTCAGATAGGGATTGTTTCAGAAATGTTACCAGCCAGGGAACTGGTGGAAGACATCAGAGGGGAGAGGGGTAGAAGAGAGAAAGGGAGAGAAGAAGAAAAGAGTCAGAGCCAGAGATGTGTGGATGTGAGATGAGGGGGCTGAGGCTGAGACAAAAAGGACTGGCCCGTTGGAGGAGCAGGCATGAGCTCCTCACAGCCTGAGATCCTGGCTCTCAGGGGACACAGGGCTCTGGGGCTGTACTGGGCAGAGTGTCCTGGGCTGGTTTCAGCAGTGAGTTGCCCTCTGGCACAGCAGTGACGCTTTCCACTGGCCTGGCTGGCGAAGGCTCACTGACACCGTCTCTCCGTGCTTCACATGCATGGGAGTCAGCCCTGTGCTCCTGCTGTGGGGGGCAGGGGTTAACAGCAGAACACACTTGGCTTATCCAGTGGCTGGCCTTGCCTCTGTCCAGACTGGTTTAGCACCAGTGCTGTGCATTCACTCCCAATGCATCAGGCACTGGCAAATTGTCATGACATTCTGTCTCTTAATGTCTCATTTTCCACATTTCTTGGAAGGAGATTATCCATGTGAATCTGCTCCTTCATCTACATAAACGAGCAGCATATACCTCCTTCAATCATTTCTACAATCCAGCCAAGTACTTAAGCGGGCAGTGTTGTCTAGGGCCATCTTCCCGTCTGGACTGTAAACTGAGGGCAACGATTTAAACATTTTAAAAACTGCTTTAGTGCTTTTAAATGCTCGGTGCCATGCTTGAGGTGGGAAGCGAAGACCCAAATATAGTCAAATCCAATATAGTCAATATCAGAGGGTCATAATTTCAAAAAGCATGGCACCAAACATGGCACTCTTCACTCTTTTCCCCAAAGATGAGTGAGCACCAGCCCCAAGGATAACGTGATAACCGATGACCACCCAGATGGAAGGACGCAGGGGAGGGAGGGAGGGCAGGTAGGGAGAGGCAAAAGGCTCAAGCTGTGCCCAGGCTGGGATGGGGCTCGGGGATGTGCTGTCTGGGATGCTGGACGCACTGGAGGTGGAGGCTGCAGGCAATGTGAGGATTGGAGGCCCGGATGGCTAGTGAATGGGCCATTTGGATGTCCATCCCTGTGCTCTGAGGAAGGTGGGCAGGACACACAAGCTTCTTTCTCTAGGACAGAGTGGCTCTGTTGTCTGTCCATACAGAGGCTCAGTGTGTACCTCCTGGGGGAACTGGACCCCGGCTCAGGGACTGGCTGGCAGCAGGGGTGGCCTCCTAGACGGTATGAGCATTCCCTCCCGGCCCCCCTGTGCACCAGCCACTGTCCGCAGGGCCTGGGCGCAGTCAGCTCATGCCGTCAGTCGCCGAGTTATGTCTCACCCTCCTCCCCCACCCTGCCTCACTTCTGGCACTCTAAAGATCCTGTTCCAACTACAAAGATGCTATTGTATTCCTCTTTTTTCAGAACATTCTCTCTTGAAACGCTGGTTAAATCCCTTCATTTCCCATTGGGGTGGGGATGTAGATGGCTGACTGGGCAATGCCACTCTGTTTAGTCACTGCACTGAGCGTGAGGAAAGGCTCCTGGCTCTTTGTTCACATGCACTCACCTCCCTTGCACTGCCGCTCACTCCCAGGGTGAATGGGTTTAAACTGTAAATGTCGCAATAGCTTACTTGGTACAGTGTTAAAGCATGAAGGGTTCAAAAGGGCTTCCCCCCTCAAATTTTACTTAAATTCCAGTTAATTAACATACACTGCAATCTTGGTTTCAGTGATTCATCACTTACCTGCAACACCAAGTGCTCATCACAAGTGCCCTCCTTAATGCCCATCCCCCATCTAGCCCATCCCCCAACCACCTCCCTCCATCAACCCTCAGTTTGTTCTCTATTGTTAAGTCTCTCATGGTTGGGACCCCTGGGTGGTTCAGTCAGTTAAGCATCTGACTTCGGCTCAGGTCATGACCTCATGGTTCGTGAGTTTGAGTCCCGTACCAGGTAAGCTTGAGCCCCGCGTCAGGTGAACCTTGCTTCTCTCTCTTTGCCCCTTGTGGGAATGTCAGACTCTCTCACTCTCCCTCTCTCTCCTCCCCTCACTTACTTATGCCCCCCCCTCAAAAAAAAAATCTCTCATGGTTTGTTTCCCTCTCTCTTTTCTTCCTCCCTCACATATGTTCATCTGTTGATTTTCTGAAATTCCACGTATGAGTGAAATCATGTGGTATTTGTCTTTCTCTGACTGACTTATTTCGCTTTGCATAATACACTCTAGTTCCATCCATGTTGTTGCAAAGGGCAAGATTTCATTCTTTTTGATGGCTGAGTATATATATATATATATATACCATAGATTTTTTATCCCTTCATCAGTCAGTTTGTGAATCCCGGGAAGACCGCATCTCCCCTGCAGCACCCAGTGTAGATGCAGAGGACATGCTCAACAAGTGTTTTAATTGGCTGATAGCCTCCCATATCTTATATTTAAGTCTTTCCAGAGATGTCCAATATAAATTCTGGAGATGATGGAAATCTATTCTGTGCTGCCCGTCGTGGGAGCCACTACCCACAATTGGCTATTGAGTACCAGAAATGTGGCTGGTGTGACCAGGAATGAAGATTTCAAATGTTAATTCATTTAAATGTAAATAGTCTCATGTGCTCGGTGGCTCTTATGTTGGTCTTATACTGGACCACAAAGTATAAACTGATGTGCACACAGAACCCAGACTGCTGGCATCGTGAATGAAGTAAGCTAGTTATTTTGTTTTCTCAAGTTTTATTGAGCCAAGGTCAGAGAAGTGTTTATCTTCTATGGAAGACAATAAAGCTAGTGAGATTCCAAAGACACATGTCCCTCCTCCTCGGTGTTAGGAGACAATAGAACGAACTGCAACGAACTGAGTGAGCTGTACTCTACTCCTGCCGTGCGAGAACATGGGCTCAAGCTGTGGCTAGAACTTCCTCTTTTTAAGGGAAGTCCAAAATCTGGATTTTGTATGTGAAATATCCTGGTTTTTAAACACTGAATTTCTTGAAACTAGTTCAGGCCAGGCAAAACACATCTGTAGGCCAGATTTGGCCCATGATCCCGGTTGGCCTTATCCTGAAGAAGTACATTTGACCTGCTATAACTAGGATGGATTTAAGACAAGAGTGAGGTGGAGTCTTGCCTTAGCGTCTTCATTGGCTCAGTTTCCCCTGTTGTCATGGGTTTGGTCAGAGAGGGGAAAAGTGTGTCTGGAAGACAGACTCCCCCCACCACCACCCCACCTCCTGCCCCTGCCCCTTCTCTGGGGTTGTGTCCTGTCTTCTGAGCAGCCAGGGAGTAGAATACTCCAGAAGTCTGGAATGGGATGGCCCAGAGAGAAACTTGATGTGTTTTTAAGCAAGAAATCCCTACTCCCTTCCCACCCCAGCCCCACTCCTGGGCCTAAGAGCAAAATATATGGCAGTTAATACAAGGGCAGCCAGAGATAATTTCAAACAAATGACAGGGTCTCCAAAATTCCATCTGGCCTGTGGTGTTCCCACAGTGGTGCTCTTGTGAGCCGGAACAAAATGGTAATTCAGTTATGGATACAGAAAGGGCTCCTGGGGCCAGCAGGACTGCAAAAGCCCTGACGTAAAATCAATGTAGAGATGACAGCAGAACAAGGGTGAGCAGGGAGGGAGAGGTAAAGGACATAGGTTTAACTCCCTCTCAACTCAGGAGCAGGCAGAGGCTTTACACACCCACCTATAGGGCATGTGTTCTCCGTGCAGACTCTAGAAACCCTACCATGGAGGTAACCCCATGGGTGTTTCTAGAAAATTACAATCATAGTAATAGTAGGAAAACTAACACTGATTGAACATAACTATAGGTCAGGCTTTGTTTTGAATGCCTTGCCTACAGCAGCTCATGTAACTCTTGTGGTGCTTAGTGGAGTGTTTTTATTTTTATGAAGTCACATTCTTTTCCCACCAGAATGTCACCATCATAAGGGTGGTGACATTAGTCTGTTTTCTTCATGACCTGTCTCTTCTGCCTGGAGAAGTACTTGGCTCAGGAGTACCTGCTAAATGAGCTAACGAATAGTCCTCCTTACCAAGGAGGGACTCCTTTTATTGCCATTGTGCAGATGAGGACACTGAGGCCCAAGCTGACACAGCAATGACACAGTGGGGCTTGGAAACAACAGCCAGGCAGCCTGGCTCTGAGCCCACATGTTATGAATGGGCTGGTGATGGCAGGCAAGCCTGGTAAGCTGTTGCCTCCTTCTGGGCCCAGAGAGGACACTTGTCAAACATCTTGGGGGCTTGAGAAAGGATGTGGTGAGCAGATTTGTCCTGGGAGCTAGTCTTGCAGTCGGGGTTGAGTGGAGGTCTCAGGGACCATTTGGAGGTGGGCTGTTCAGTGCCTTTCTTAGCCTATGCCTATGGGCTGGGGCCATCTGCACTGAGCCTGAGGGCTTGTGAAGTCCCTGGAGAATGTGCACAAACCCTGAGAGATTGTTTGTCTTTCTGATGACAGATAGGTCACTCTGTCCCTGGAGCAGAGACCTGGCATGTGTTACAACCCTATGTAGAACCACACATTCCATGCTTCCTTCATATGCTGAGCAGTGAGTCAGAGCTGAGGTCAGAACTTGGGCTAGAATCCTGTCCCCTGGGGGGCAGGGCTGAGGGCCCCTGTGATGGGCAACTCCATGAGCCAGGGTTCCTTGCTTGGGGCAGGAGGCACAGTTTTCCTTCTTGTCCATCCTCCACCCTCTGAGAGCCATACTTTGGGTGACCCCTGCACCTGTGAGAGGGTCACAGGAATGTAGTGTTGTGTGTGATCCACGGAGGTGTTTCAGATTGAGAAACAACATTATTTTTGAGAAATAATGTTTTTCCCTTGGACTTGTCCATGGGCTGCTCTGACCCTCACCATGCAGACTCTTCCCTCTCCAGCTGAACCTCATGTGACACTGCCCAGGGAAAACTCCTCCCCCTCCTCCCAGCTGACATTCACTAAGCATCTACTAGGAGCCTGAAATCCCTGTAACCATTTGACATTTGTCTCATTGAATTTGCCTAACTTTCCTATAAGGCTGTGTCTTAAGTTGGCTTCTCCCCAAAGCAGACCTTGAGACAAAGATTCCAGTGTGAGTAATTTATCTGAAAGATGTCACTATAAGACAGCAGCAGGTGGGGCTGAGGGGTGAGGAATGGAAAGTGAGACCAGGAAGGCAGCTGATGCTGGCTGCTGGAAGGAGCATGTTACCACTGTGGGTTGGAGCTCATTCCTGCTGGGGACTTCGGGGGAACTATGTAGCACATGCCTCAGAGTTGCCCTACCTACGGGATGAAGCAGATGGAAACTTTACCCACCAGTTCCTGTCTGTCATGTGTCAAGGGCTGATCCTGGAGGGTATTAACTTCCCAGCAGGCATATTCCAGCATCCAAAGCAAGCCTGAAGGCAGAGAGAGTCAAAGCCACTTGTGGGAGGGGCTATGGGCAGGGCACGAATAGCACCCACTATAGGTAGGTATGTCTATTTCCCCCAATTTACAGGTGAGGAAATGGCAAGTTCCATATTAGTGGGTCTCTACCAGATTATTTTTTAAGAGAAGAGAAAGGAAGAGAAGGAAAGAGAAGGGAGAAAGAAAACATGAGTCATTCCATTGCTTAAGGGTGTCATTTCATGAAGCTTTTATTTCAGTTAAACACACACACACACACACACACACACACACACACACACACACATTGGGTCACATTGTCAAATGTATTCCTGTGCATATTGGTAAAAAGAAAGTTTGAAAGCCAGTGGGTAGATGACATAGCTGTGGCAGTCAGGACCTGGTAAGGTAAGAAGCAAAGAAGGTGAGTAACTTGCCCAGGGTCACACAGCACGTCGGCAGTATTGCTGGGATAACAGAGCCTCTGTGCTGGACTACTGTGCTGTTATTGACCACTTCTGAAGTCCTTTACATGGGCCTGGCCATCTCCTGGTTGTTCATCTCTATGGGAGGATGTGAGCTGTGAGCACAGTTCTGTAGAAGGAATACCTGAGAGAACTCAAAATTTAAGAGGTCTCTGCCCAAGAGGTGGTTGGATGGAGGACCAGCTGTGGACTGTCCTGGGGACCTGAACCCCAGAACGAGAAGAGGCTGAAGGAGAAGAGGTAGGGGTGAGGGTGGGGAGGGGCAGTGCCAGCAGGGCAGGCATGCTCAGAACCAGTCCTCCTGAAAGAGGTAATGGCTGGTAAGTGGCATCTAGAGGTTGGATGTGTAGGCAGTTCTTCAGCCCAGTTTGTCCTTTGTTGTGGTTCATTCTTCACAGGATAATAATAATGGCAGCTTCCATCTTCTGAAGAGTTTCTATGTCCCTGTAACTTCTTTATGCATTTTAGACACATTAACTCATGAAACACCCGCATTAATCCTGGGAGGTAGGTGCCATTGTTTCTACCATTGTAGGAACAAGTGAAGAGCTAGGACACCTGCCCTGGGCATCTCCCCCAGCTGGGCCTGAGGGCTGTTGTGATATGCTTGACTCTACAGGGCAGCTCCTACTGATGGCTTTTCCTCTCTACTGGTTCACTACCAGTAGTCCCTCCCCGGGACTTTTGTGCTAACCTGGGGATTTCTGGTGCAAATTCACCTGATACCAGCTCTCTGGTCGTGACTGGCCCTGATTTGGTCTCTGTGGCCATTGATGATGCCCAGATTTGCGGGAGGGGGACTCTACCATCAGTGTCAGCTTTCTTAGGACACGCACTCAGGGAAAAAACCTCTGGTTTCTCATCGGGTCCTGACTGCCACAACTCTGTCATTTAACCCATTGTTTTTCAAACTTTTCTTTTACTGATGTGCTGAGCAATATATTTTGCCTTGTGACTCCATATGTGTGTATGCATGTAACTCAAAGATTTTATGAAATGGTACTTATCCCTATGAGATACATTAACTCATGTTTTCTTTCTCTTTTTCTTTTATTCCTTTCCTTTCCTTAAAAACAAAATCTGATAGTGACCCAGACACTACATGGGTTTCAACCTGCAAGGTGAAAGTCTGATAGAATTCCCCCCTCATTTTAATATAGCTGTTCCCCACTTCTAGAGCTTGGTTCGGTTTTCCAGGAATGAGGCAAATTTTGGAGGCAATGTGCCTGTTGTTGCATTTTCAAATCACTGTGCCACCCTGCCTACATCTACTCTGCATTCTGGACTGAGCTAGTTCACGCTGATGCTTCTCCATGGGCCAGTGCCCTCCACGCCCCACAGACCCCAGGGCGAAGGTGCTCAGGAGCCCCTGACCTGGACCAGCTGTCAGGGCCAAGGCCACCTCCCTACTGTTCCATCTGGGTTAGGATAGGAGGTGGTCCTTTGAGTCTTCCAGGCTGCCTCCACCAACTGCCCGCCCTGACATAGACCCTCAGATTCCCAAGGTGGGCATGCTGGATGTGGTCTTCTTAGAATCCATGCTGCCCAAGGACTTCTGCAGTGGGAAGACATCTTTAAGGGAGGCTATAAGGCCCATCTCTGTGGCAGACAGGGTGGAGGTTGTATTAGTTTCCTCTTGCTCCTGTCTCAAATGACCACAAACTTGGTTCCTTAACACAGCATCCATTTGTTCTCTTACAGTTCTGGTCAGAAGTCTGAAATCTGTGGCACTGGGCTAATGTCAAGGTGTCAGTAGGGCTGCTTCCTTCTGGAGGCTCTAGGGGAGAAGCCTTTTTCAGCTTCTGGTAGCCACTGCATTTTTTTTGGCTTGTGGCCCCTTCCTCTACCTTCAGATAGCATCGCTTCTACCTGCTTCCCTCATCATACTGCCTTCTCTTCTATAGTGAGATCTCCCTCTGCCTATCTCTTGTAAAGACATTTGCCATTATATTTAGGGCCCCCAAGTAGTCCAGGATAATCTCTCCATCTCATGATCCTTAACTCCATCACACCGGCAAAGTCCCCTTTTCTTTTCTTTTTTCTTCAAAGTCCCCTTTTTAACATGAACTTCACAGTTTCAAGGGATTAGGTCCTGGAGATCTTAGGTCCATTACTATGTTTACCACAGTAGTCATACAGCCTCCACTTTGAGGACCATGAGTTACTCCCTGTCATCAGCTGGTCCAGTCCTGTGAGGTCAGGCTAGGGCTGTGTGCTCCTGAGGGTCAGGTGAGACCAATGTGACCTTCAAATGCTTTCCCACTCCCATCTAGCAAAACAAGGCAAATCAACAGTCACTAGTTACTTAACAAATAAATGCTGTATTCTCCTCTGTCCAGAGTTAGGATTATAGCTCCTCAATTAAGTTCCTTTTTGGGGCTGTGGAAATACAGGCAGCTGCAGAATCTCAGAAGTGGAAAGAATTTAGAGCTCATGTAATCCAGGGATTTCAAACTGGTGGCCCCTGGGCCAAATTGACTAGATTCTCCAGGCTTGGTCTTTGATGCTAAAGAGGAGATGAAGGCACCTGGGAAATCTCTCAAGACAGAAGCTGTGCATACAAGTTCATGAATTTCCATAGAATTCTATTTTGCATGTCAGAAGGTGAACATTGGTCTCACCGTTTGCATCTCTTTTTTAACATTGTGAAGAATTTCGGAGAGCTAGGGAGGCTTCCGGCTCCCTCTGACACTCCCAGGTAAATGGATAAGCTTCACACAGGTTCTTGGAAATACAAATAGGAAAAACACATGAATACTTTGTAAATACTGCCTTTCTTACATTTGTTGTTTTACATGCTACTCCCATGAGATGAACTGTATGTATAATCATCCAACAAGTGGCTGGGGGTATATAGACAATTTAGTTTTAGTTGTATTGGGGGCAAACTGGGGCATAGAGGACACTGAAGACTACTTTCTCTTAGTTTCCTAGTTTTGCTTTTTAAAGTGTAGATCCAGTTCCTGAACTAAATTTTACTTTTTTTTTTGAAGACAGGGAAATTTTCATTATTTTGGACCCCCACAGCACTGCAGTAGAGGTACCTGATAGATGCCTGTCACAGGAGAAGAATGGAGTTTAGCTCACATGTTCCTGCCTAGGAGAGCTCTCTCCTTGGCTCTTCTCCCCACTCTCTGCCTCTGCCCTTCCCCTGTCCACCAGATACACCATTCCAGATGCCCCAGTGTTGGGAACGCCCAGCACCAGATCTTCACGTTGATGGAACTCTGTCTGACCAGAGCTCTGGCATTGTGGGACCAGTCCAGAAAGCTTGCCCTGGGTCATATGTGGAGAGAAGTTACACTTCATGACACAGGAGAGGAGCAGAACCCTTCCAGTGTCTTTTCTTGGTGGAACTCGGTGGGGATACATAGTCCAGGATAAGAGATCATTCCTTCTAACACTCGATGCAACTTAATCCAAACAGCATGTGGTCACATCCAGCCTGAAATGGGTTTGGTCCCACCAGACCAGGGCAGAAGGCCAGAACAGAGGAAAAGGAGCCAGATGTTACAAAATATTGCTCTGTGCTCAGTAGGGCTCATGTAGCTCTTAGCAAGTATATGGGCAGGGATGCAGTGCTTGTTTACTTATTTATGATCACAAAGCTGCAGATGGGGAAACATTGATTGACTCAATCCCTTTCAAAGGACAAGAACTGAGATTCAATTTGGAGGGGGTGGGGGTGGTGTATAGCTACTACTTTCCAGAAACAGCTACTTTTGCCAAGAGCCTCACTGAGAAATTAGAGGCGGTGAGGAAGGTAGGGGTGAAGGTGGCGACAGGTGGGCCTCTGGGGGTGTAATTAGAGCATGGGCACTGGGGACCTTTGGGGCAATAGTACATGTACTTTAAAATTTTTGTGTGATGAAGAGAAGGCAGTCAAACTTGCTTTGGAGAAGGAATTTCTGAGAGCTAGGGGGGCTTCCCGCTCCTTGGGTCCTTGATTCACTTCTTCTTACCCTGGAGGCTCCAGGGATCCTGTGTGCTGCCTCTCCCCTCTGTCACCCTCTTTCCTACCTGAACTGTGTTTCCTTCCGCACTTGATGCAGAAGCAGGTCGTTTCCTGACCTGTTTTTCTCTCATTACATACACCTTCCTTTCCTTTTTGGATTCTTTTTACTACTAGAAACTTTGCTGATTAGAAATCTGGTGTTAATTCCCTCCTACACTGTTGGTGGGAATGTAAACTGGTGCAGCTGCTCTGGAAAACAGTGTGGAGGTTCCTCAAAAAATTAACAATAGTACTCCCCTACGACCCAACAATAGCACTGCTTAGGGATTTACCCAAGGGATACAGGAGCGCTGATGCATAGGGGCACATGTACCCCAATGTTCATAGCAGCACTTTCAACAATAGCCAAGTCATGGAGAGAGCCTAAATGTCCATCAACTGATGAAAGGATCAAGAAAATGTGGTTTATCTATACAATGGAATACTACATGGCAATGAGAAGGAATGAAATCTGGCCATTCGTAGCAATGTGGATGGAACTCGAGGGTGTCATACTAAGTGAAATAAGTCAGGCAGAGAAGGACAGATACCATATGTTTTCACTTATAACAGGAAAAATTTAACAGAGGACCATGGGGAAGGGGAAGGGGGAAAATAGTTGTGGAGAGGGAGGGAGGCAAACCATGAGAGACTCTTGAATACTGAGAACAAACTGAGGGCTGATGGAGGAGGGGGAGCAGGAAAGGGGGGTGATGGGCATGGAGGAGGGGACTTGTGGGGATGAGCACTGGGTGTTATATGGAAACCAACTTGACAATAAACTATAAAAGAAAAAAGAAATCTGGTGTTAATTATCACTAATCTCCTTCCAAATGTTAATGGAGCAAGGTATGTCTGTGTTCAAACCTTCCTCTCCTAGAATCCCTTATAGACAGTCTGGTGTGTTTCTCAAGACTGATAGTTTCAGAGACTGTGCTACAAGAATTTCCCAACTTGAGACAAAAGACTCAACATATGTTCTAAGGTTGAAGGAAAAACTGATGTGTTAGTTTCCTAGACAGAATGCAAGTAGGGGAGGCGCAGAGAGAGGGAGACACAGAATCCAAAGCAGGCTCCAGGCTCTGAGCTGTCAGCACAGAACCTGGTGCGGGACTCAAACTCATGAGCCCAGCCATAAGATCATGACCTGAGACGAAGTTGGGCGCTTAACTGACTGAGCCACCCAGGCGCTCCTCCCCTTTTTAAAATGTGGCTACTAGAAAATTTAAAATTTCATATGCAGTTAGCATTATATTCTTTTTAGACAGTGGAATTAGATAAACACTGGCTCATAGCAGAACCTCATTCTTCAGTTCCTATATTCTTTTCCCTTTGAGAGAGAGAGCAAGAGTGCATGAACGGGGAAGAGAGGTAGAGGGAGGGACGGACAGAGAGAGAGAGAGAGAGAGAATCTCAAGCAGTCTCCATGCTCAGTGCAGAGCCTAACGTGGGGCTGGAACTCAGGATGGTGAGATCATGACCTGAGCTGAAATCAAGAGTCAGATGCTTAACCACTCCAGTTCTCATATTCTTGATAGTCAAGGCCAACAATTCCCAATCTCTTGTTTCCTAACCTTTTTTCCCCTGATTTTCATTTCTGAACATTCGAGGGCTATAGGTGTTCATTAGACTCTGATTTTCTCATTCAAATGTACCGGGACTCTATTTGATTCATTTATTTCTGAGAAAAGTCTCTAGACTCTCGACCTCAGTCTTGATGATTCATTCACCTGATTTACACAAGAAAGTATTTATTTGGTCCCATATCCCATTCAGATCATCTTTAGTACACTGGGGTTATGTACACATTTAAAAAAAATAACAGATGAGCATAGTCACACTCAGATTTCTCCTTGCCAGAGTCATTTTGTGTATGAAGAAACAGACTGTTTCTAGGTTAGAGGTCAGGGGTACACTATATGTATACTGGGTTACAGTATAAAAAATATTAAAACTTCTGCTTACATTTGTTTTACCCAATCGTTTTCTAATTTTTCATTTCTTGCTCATGTTTTATAATGAATGTATTCACTTAGCACCACCTGCTTATAATTTGTAAATATTGGGAAAACTAATGTGTAAGTATTAGAGGGATGTGCTCAAAAGTTTTACTAGTAAGTATATGTCATCAAAAGGTTCTGAGACTAGTGGTCCAATGAACATAATTTTCCCCCTTGTGTACATTGAATCCCACCACTGTGTTAGTGACTCTTTTGAATATATTCAGTTCATTCATTCATTCATTCATATATTATCGAGGATCTACTAGGCAGCCGTTGCTTTTGTCCTGTAATGTACCTGACCTCCGGGAGTCTGGATTCTGAATCTGTTGTTTTCCTGCCTGCCTCATGGCTGCCAGAAGTTTTGGCAGGTCTTGAGGTGTTTGGGGGTGGAAGAATGAGTGATGGAGGCCTTTTCTTCCTGGCCTTGCCAGGATGGTCTTTTAGTACTTAGCACGTCTTCGCCAAGGAGAAACGTCTGCCATTTCTAAATTTAACATTCTTCTCTGTATTGTTTTTAAAAGTTGTACTTTCTGGGGCTCTTCTCCCTGTTTCAATTCTTTTCCTAGCTGAGAACCATCACTTGTTAAGACTTATTTGGTCCTCATTCCCAACCCAGGCACAAGCTATTGCCATTCGTGCACCCAGGAGGTTTCTGTCACATCACAAGGTGATCGCATCCCTGGAGTTATGTTATGGAAGGTAAGCAGCAGAACCCAGGCAGACATTCATGGAATTGTTTGCTTGGGGCGAATGAGATTTAAATCTGAGCCTCACAAGAACTTCAAATTACCCCCTGCCGTGAGCCTTCAGTCCCCATCTCTGCCATGAATCACCCAAGGTCAAATATCTATGGTGCCTTTACCTATTCAAAATGCTTTCCTTCAAGTGGGCCAAAGAGAGCATTTACCTGGGGAGGATAAGAAAGGGCGGGGAGGAGATGAGAGAAGATTTTCATTTTCAAGGACTTTTCTCCGTCCTTAAGAACCCACCCACTGTGTAGACCACAATTTACAAGACTAAGCTGGCTTATTGGACTTAACATCCACCGAATTGCTGGAAGTAAAGACTGTGTGAGACCACAGGAGGTTGGTGAAAAGAGCACAAAATCCCAGGTCCTCTGCCATGCCTATCCCCTCCCTCAACTCATCTCTGCCTCCCAGGGATTCCTTCATCATTCTGTGGTAGAGTGAAAAAGTACGTGGGCTTTGGGAAAAATTCAACTCCTGTCTGCCACTGACCATCTCTGTGAGCTTGAGCAAGGTCCTTCTCTCAGTCTTTCTATACAATTCTGTACAATTTCTATAATTATAAAAATCGTCATGTTAGTACATATACTGGGGTTTTGAGAGTGCCTGGCACATGGTAGGTACCTGGTAAATGGCTGTTATTAATAGAATCTGCTGTAGTCATCTCTCAAGTCAGATATGCTCAATTCCTGGCTATAGTCTTTGATTGTTTTACTTGAGGTGTGGCTGACATACAATGTTACGTTAGTTTTGGGTGCACACCATTGCGATTTGACAAGTCTGTCCCTTATGCTGTGCTCATCACACGTGTATTCCTGGCTACACTCTGAAGAAAGCTTGAGCTGGAAGGAACGTGGGCACCATCTGGTTTTAGAAGGAGCAGGAGGCTTAGAACCTGTCTGGTTTTGAGATTCAGCCATAGACCTAATTTGAGGATAACAAATTTTTTTATTATTTTTATTATATTTAAATTTATTTTAGAGAGATAAAAAGAGTGCACAAATTGGGGGTAGGGGGAGAGGGAGAGAAAGAGAGAATCCCAAGCAGGCTTCACGCTCAGCCCAGAGCTCGATGCAGGGCTCGATCCCATGACCCTGGGATCATGACCTGAGCCGAAATCAAGAGTCGGATGCTTAACCAACTGAAAATAACTGTAAATAACAAAGTTATTTACTTTGAAAGGAAAGTAGACGTAGCCTGGAAATGTTTTAATTTTCCCTCAATTTTCCGCATTGCGAAAAGGCCACCATCTACCCTTGATCTCACACAAGCCTCCTTTCACAGATGAACTGAGCAGTCGCAAAGGGGTGAGCCTCCTTAGAATGCAGAGCTTGCCTCTGAGACCCAAATGCAGTCTTTTATAATCCAGGCTGGAACAGAGACTTTGGGTGATGGCCCCTTCCTAGGGGGCCATAGTGATTAGGTCAGTGGCTCTGGAGTCAGACTGCCTGGGTTCACACCCTGGTGCTGCCCTTGCCGGCGCTGTGAGCTTTGGGTCACCCTGATTGTCTATGCCTTGTTTTCCTCACCTGTAAAATGGGACAGTAACACTAATACCTATCTTATACGACGGGCATACAGATGAAATGAGTTAAGAGAAGTAGAGTCCTCACACAGTCGCAGGCACACAGGGAACACTGAATAAATGTTAGTTATCATTGCTCTTTTTTTCCCCCTTTTCCCTGGAAATTGGCTGGGCCAAAAATTACAGGGGCAAAAGTGCTTTCTTGCCTTGAAGTTGCTGATGTGGAAGGAAAACCACAACTCTCCAATGAGGCTGAGCAAGTGGGCCTGGCTAGGTGGTGGCTTAGGAGACAGGCAGCCTGGGCTTCTGTCCACAGTGGAATAAACAGCTCCAGCCCCCCAGGACCCAGCAGATCTTACTGCAAGAGGGACGCTGTGTGCCCGGAAGTCCTAATGGGCTGCGCCTGTCGCCTTTGCCCCTGGAGGCTTATGCCAGACCAATTTCCCCTGCCTGGAGCCTGACTCCCGGTTCAGCCAAGGAAAGCAGAATTTGACCAGGTCTAGCGCGCAGTATTACTCATAGGACTGACATGTGGTTTTAATCCAGCCCTCTGAAAATATGCTCGTGTATTCCCTTTCACTCTAGTCATGGGTTTGTTATGAAAATTATTCAACTGGTTTTTAAAAAATGGAACAGAAATTCCAAGTTCAAAATCTCTGCCAATCTCACTCAGAGTCTGAGTGGTGATGAATCAGTGATCCGCCAGTGGAGACTGTTTAGTTTAGAAGAGAGCAGAGGTCGAGGGGCAGAATGGAGGGGTCTTTTACACCTTTACTCATGATTCCAGAACTAGTGCCAACCAGGAGTTTTATTACACACACACACACACACACACACACACTGTCTGTTCTCCCACCAAGAAACACTTTACAAATACTTTGTAATTTTATCTGTTTTGATGGGGAGAGGACCCTGTGACCTCTGTCTTCTCTCCACCCCTCCTGCCCTACATGTTATGCCATCATTCATGGTGGTTGAGTGGAGGACCAGAGTTTTGTCGTCCTTTTCTGACATCCGGGAGTTGAGGAGAGATGGCTTTGCCTCTGTCTCTGCCCGTTGGTTCCTGTGTAGCAGCGAGTGGGAATCATAGTTGTCAAGTACACGGGGTGTCAGGGCCCAGAGGAGGGCATTCTGGGACGTGGTCTGGGGTAGAGAGAGCTAGGGCCCAAAGGTAAATCCTGACCAGATTTTCTCAAAGTAGAACGTTCCTTTCTCTGAGACCCCTTAGAAATGAGGAAAGGTCTCCTGCTGGCTGTTACAGTACAAAGTGTAATTGAGTCCTTTCCTCCAAGGGTCCTTGTTTCTGAAATTGACTGTGTTCAAAGGGCACCAGTTTGTACTGGAATTCTTCAAAAAAAGTCCTTCTTGAAAGATCTCTCTGGTTTCCATTTCACAGAAGGCTCCTTCAGTGCCATCTACCTATCTTATGGAATAAACTTGCTCATGGGATACATTTGTGACCAGGTGTCCTATTATTATCTTCATCACAGCCTGAGTCTATCTGTAGTGACAGCACTGTCCCTTATTAGTCAAGGGAAAGACACTGTACTTCATTACTAAACTGCCTTACTGTTATCTGATCAGGGACGCACATTGAGCCCAACATAAACCACCAAAGGATCTGTATTAGTTAGGTTTTCTGTGATAATGCTGCATAAAGAACAACCTTACAGTTTCAGTGGCTTACGATACACATCTATAGCTTAGTTAAAGGCCTATGTGTAGTTCAGGCCCAGCAGGTATGGCTGGTTTAGCTCCAGGCTGGGGATTGGATTCAGGTCCCTTCCAGGTGCCTCACCTGGGGCATATGCCTCTCGTGCTGGAGGACAAGTTTGCAAGGAGGAAAGTCAAACCACACAAACACATTCAAAGCATCTATTAGGTTGTGGCATATGTGATGTCTACTAATATTCCCCTGGCAAAGCAAGTCACGTGGCCAGAGTCAAAGACAGTGGGTGGGGAGGTATACTCTCTTTTCAGTGAAACCATGGCAAGGTGAGGAGGAAGGAAGAATAACAAACAAATAATACCAATGGCACTGCCCTTCATGTTGAAGAGCTGTCTTGCACCCTCTTTGGAGGTAGTGATAGGGAGTTTGGGGGTGGTTCCTGTCCCCAGCATAACACCCCAGGTTTTCAGTGGGCTGGGCTCTTTTCTACTCTCCTGGCTTTCTGTGGAACCCAAATCCCATGTTTGTCAAAATCTCAGTCTTTTCCTTTTAGTCCCTTCACATATTTCCTTTCTGACTTCTACCCTTTCTCTCCTCACCTTCCAACATGTTTTTAAGCCAAACAATTCCTTCCTGTTCCATCCTTGATATCTTTGGATGGACAAGACCTTTCCCACTGCCGAGGTGGTCTCCTTTTAACTTACACTTGTAGTTTTATGATGAAAGAGTTTCTCTTTCAGCCTCTTCCTTGAGCTGTGCTCCCAAATATCCCATGTTTTATTCTGACATTACAATATGCCAAATGCAGAAAAGGGCGTGGGTATTTTTCAGATCCAGAAGGGTAAAGGGTGTTCAGAAAGTGGAGGCAGAAACATTGATCCCACTACTCATTTAAATGTACTAAATTGGGGCACCTGGGTGGCTCACTTGGTTGAGCATCTGACTTCAGCTCAGGTTATGATCTCACAGTTTATGGATTTGAGCCCCATGTCGGGCTCTGCGCTGACAGCTCAGAGCCTGGAGCCAGCTTCAGATTCTGTGTCTCTCTCTCTCTCTGTCCCTCCCTGCTTGTGTTCTCTCTCTCTCTCTCTCTCTCCCTCTTTCTCAAAAATTAATTAATTTTAATTTTAATAAATTAAAAAATAAATGTACCAAAGCACGTAGTGGACCCTTTATATATTTCGATTCATTTATGTCTCACGGCAATCCTTGGAGGGAGGAATTATCTCATTCTCCACCATTTTGTGACTGAGGAAACGGGGCAGAGAGGTTGCGTAACTTGCCCATTGTCACACAGCTCAAAAGGGCAGAAACTGACTTAGAACTCAGCTGTGTTTTCCCCAAATCCTCCTGTTTAGCTGCCCTCTTTTTTCGGTCCTCTTCCTCTGCAGCTGTGGGTGGACATGACTGCCAGGCCAGCGGGCATCTTCTCCAAGGAATGAAGGGTGAGGAGTGGGGGTTTGAGGAGAAGAAGAGAAACAGAGCAGCTGCAGCAACAGACAGTGGAGGTCACAGCATTCCTCTTTCCAGGCCGCCAGCATCATCACAGGGCAGAAAGGATAGTGTGAGTGTTGGATGGGGAGAGTGGGGGCGGGCTTGGCTGGCAAGTGTGCAGGAAGGGTGTCCGTCAGCAGACTTTCTAGTATATCAAGCCTCATTCCCCTTTCCCCTTCTCTACCGTACTCTTTGTTACTCAGCTGGATATTTCTCTTTACAGGTTGTTTTTTTTTTTCAGTTTGATCAAAGCTGCCTTTCTCTTCCCAAAGCTTTACTTGGGTGGCCCTGTGGGGGAAATCTGCTCCTGGCCGTTCTGAACCTCTCTCTCCGCGCAACTGCGCAATTGCAACTTTCTCCAGGTGTCTGAAGCCAAGTAAGGCCGAGAATGATCAAAACAGTCTGTCTTCTTCAAACATTTTTAAAAAGATGATTTATTTTTCTCCAGTGGTATCCAAAAGTTTGAGAATGCAGGTTATGAATCCAACATGAAAACATAGTTTTGTTTTTCAAAGGAAAAAAAACCCCAAACAGACTCCTTTTTCTATGCCCATTTCTCCTTTTAGTTTTAATTAAAAATATTGGTATTCTTGCCGGCTGTGGGACCCTGGGCAAATGTTAGCACTCTGGACCTTTCCGTTTTCTCAGCTGTTAAAATAGGAATGAAATAATTCCCACGTCCCTCATATGCATTAGGATTAAAGGAGATAATAACTGATATACGATGAAAAGTTAGTCCCAGTAAGGGGTGGGACCCAATGGCTTCATCTCTTGGTGTCTCTGCTATAGAAATGCTCACAGTTTCCCCAGAGCTGTATGTCCTGTGTGGTCGGTGCGGCATTGTTTGCTATAATAAAAATAGGAATGATCTAAATATTCTCCCTGTAGAGAAACGGTTCAAGAAATTATGGCATCTCCCCCCTGTGAACTATTATGCAGCAAGTCAGTAACTCTAGATAGCCAGATACGGAAGAAGCTTCACGACATATTGTCATGTCATCAAGCAACTTGCAGATCGGTCTTCTCTTTGATGCTCAAAATAAGTACCATGTATGATAGACGAAAAAGTAATCTCCCCAAAGACATTCGTATCTTAATCCCTGGAACCTGTGAATATTGCCTTATTTGGAAGAAAAAAAAAGACTCTTTGCATATCTCAGTTCAGCATCTTGAGATGGGAGCTGATCCTGGGTTATCCAAGTGGGCCCCCAAGTGCCATCACATGTGTCCTTGTAAGAGGGAGGCAAAGAGAGATCTGATACACACAGAAAAGGGGGAGGCACAGTGGCCGCAAACTGGAGTGGTGGAACATCAGGCCAAAGAATGCCAGCAGCCACTGGAGGCCCCCACAGGGAGCATGGCTCTGCTGGTTCCTGGATTTCAGCTTCGTGAGACTGATACTGAACACATTTCTGAGGTTTTAAGCCAGCAAGTCTGTGGATGTTTGTTATAACACTCACGGGAAATTAACACACCGTGAGGTATGTGCACGTTTTACTGCAAAGAAAAAAAACAGGCCTGGGGAGATGTCCATCCAAATTGTTGACTGTGGCTCCCTCTGGGGAGGGGAAAAGATGTTCGTATTTTGTTTGATTTTCTTAATATTATTGGGGTTTATCACAGTGTTTACTTATGAATGTATTATGTATGTGTGAGTGTCTTTTAAATCGTAATAAAGACCAAATTAAAATGTATCTAATCAGGACAAAATTTAGAATCTTACTTTGAAAGGATTATCAGATACAGACATCTTAGGGGGTGATAAGAATCATCTGTTTTATGGGAAAAAACGGCTCAGTTCCACTGGGGACATTCTGTGGAACCATGTAGAATGCCCCTCAGAGTGGTCCCTCTGAAAGATGGAGACTGGGCATTTATCCACTGACTTTTGTCCCATTTGGGCTGAGGGGTGTCACCAAAGGTATTAACTTCCCCTGTGCTTCCCTGAAGAGCAGGCAAGAAAGCAGAGAGTGAATCAGACACTTGAGGTGGGAAGCTGGCAGTGTGCAAGGGGAATGTCCCCTGTGGGGGCAGCTGGAATCAGTCATCAGTCGGGAGCCAAGAGGACCATAACATGGAGGCACAAAAAGCATCTTCTATAGAGAGAAAGCTCCTGGAGCCCCAAGCAGGGAAGAACCCCAGAACTGGAGGAGCCCTTCTGGCCAGCAGACTTGCAGTGCCCTAGGCCAGGGAACGGTGTTTGTCCCTCTCTGAAAACTCTTATCTGAGGGTCCATTTCATATGGAGCTTCCTGTGTGGTAGGCACGGTGATAGTCCCAAGACACAACAGCAAGTGAGCCAGTGTCCTGCCTGTGTGGATCATCAGACTTTAAATGATCAAATATAGTAAAGAATGAAAGGGTGTGCTCAGGGAGGAGCAGTGTTACGGGAGCACATAGCTAGGCCATCCAGCCCACTGAGGGACCTCTGTGGAAGGCTTCCCAGGGAGGTTGTGTCTAAATAATGAGAATGGAGGGAGAGGAGTATTCCAGGAAATGGAACAGCATGGGTAAAGTATAGATAGAGAGGGTCTGGCACTGACCAGACCAGGAATTGAAAGAAGTTCATTGTGGCTCAAGCACTCCAGGCACTTATACTTTCTCCAAAGAGGCTTTGAAGGATATGACCCAGTGTGTGGAAAGTGGATAGCAGAGGAGCAGGAGTGGAGGGAGAGACCAATTAGGTGTCCTAGCAAAGAAGAGGGTGCCTGGGCCTAGGTAGACATAGTGGCCAATGAGAACTGAACTGATTCAAGAGATGTCAAGGAGGGAACATTTGTAGGACTTGGGTATAGGAGGCAGAGTCAAGGGTGGAATGGAGATCAGGCCCAGATTTCTGGCTTGGGTATCTGGGTGGATGGTGCTACCTTTCAGTAGATTGGAAACCAAAGGAGGGACATGTTTAGAGGTGGGGGAGATGGTGAGTAAATTATATAAAGTGTTTGTCCCTCTCTGTCAACTTCTGGTTGACCTAGTGATCCCCTCCCCTCTCTCTGACTCCTAGAAATCTGTGAGAGGTGGGCCACCTCTCTTCCTGCTCCATGACACTCTTTCAGCGTGGTGTCTTGGGGATGCTAAATGGTCAACATACCTGGAGGCTGCACTCAGTTTCCACAAAGCTAGTGAATAGATCTTGTGAAAATGTACAGAGGGAGCAAAACTCTTGGACTTCCCAGAGCTGTTTGGGTATTGTGGCTCCTGACCATAGATGTTGGAAAAAATTGGTTGTTCTGTGGCCTGCCCTAGTCACTGCATTCTGTTAGGGCATGTTCCTTTCTTCTTAAAAATGTGCCACTAAGGCCCGTGACTATGAACATGGCTGCATAAACTGCATACTTGCCACTGTCTCCTGGAAACCATCTGAAAGCAACAAAGAGAATGGAAGACAAAATGAAAATTCCTTTTAAGGCTAACTGAGGAGGCACCAGAATCCTTGGGAGCTGTGTAAAAAGCGGTCAGTTTCATGCAGAGCAGTGTTGGGAGACGCGAGAGAGGGGAGGAGAGAGCCCAGTGGTGGCAGATCCCAGAAAGCACCAATACAAATATAGCTGAGAAGCAAGGTCTCTATCTCGTCTTGTCTGCCAAAGGGGCTGTGAAGATGAGGGTGACTGTGGTTGCCCAGCAGCCCCAGCTGACCATTAAGATGAGAGAGGCAGAGGAGGGGACACAGGAAGGACCATGCTCCGGAGCCAGATTTGCAGCCTGGCCGCGATTTCAGATTCAACTCAGGCCCCTCTATAGGAACCTCTTTCAATGGATTTGTCCAACTCCTAAGAAGAGGTCAGCATCCATACAGAGACACTGTAAGGAAAAAAAAAACAACAGCAAAGTTTATGAACAGATGAAGGTCAGTCACCCTGAAACAGGTGAAAATTTCGAGCAATCATTTCACTATGAATTTATAAATCTCAGTGAGAAAAAATATCCTCTCTGAAAGAACGCTACAGAAGAGAAATGCAAGAACGCAAGAAAAAATAGTAAGATAGCAGGAAGAAATGAGATACGATCTGGGAAGAAATAGGGAAAACTAGACATTAACCGGAATTAGGTAGAAATTAGAAAGTACTCAAGGAGAAAACACAATAAGCCAAATAGAATGAGAAACATGAACAATCTGAAATGAAAATAGAAAGGATTGGAGAGAAGATGGAAGATACACAGGACAGACAACGGAGATCCAACATATATGTAATTAAAGAGCCTGAAGAAAAAAATAAAAATAAAATAGTGGAATGGAAAACATACTTCACATTTAGTCTAAGAAAACTTTGGTGAAAGAAACTATTTAAATCTACCTTTTCTAACAAGGTGGATCGCACCAAAAAAATGGACCCAGGAAAGTCGACACTGAAATATATTCTAAGAATATCACTGGACTTTAAAGAAAACAAAAGATCACCTCACACCTGTCAGCATGGCTCAGAAGACATGTCCAAAAGACAAGAGATAACAAATGCTGGGAGGATGTGGAGAAGAGGAAACCTTCTGCACTGGTGACGGGATTATAAACTGGTGTGACCACTGTGGGAAACAGAATGGAGGCTCCTCAAAAAAACCAAAAAAATGGAACTCTCAGACAATCCAGGATCCCACTCGTGGGTATATATCTGAAGGAAATGAAATCAGTGTCTTGAAAGCTATGTATCCTTCTATGCTCATTGTAGCATTATTCATAATAGCCAAGAAATGGAATCAACCTAAATGTCCACTTACAGATGAATGGATAAAGAAAAAATATAGATAATATATATTATGTTTATATATTTTATAGATTATATATTACATACATACATATATATATATACACATATACACACAACACAATATTATTCAGCCATAAAAAAAAAAGAAGGAAATTCTGCCATTGTGACAACATGGGTGGACCGTGAGGGCATTATGCTAAGTGAAATAGACCAGACAGAGAAAGACAAATACTATATGGTACCATTTGTATGTGGAACCTAAAAATAAAATATCAAACTCATAGAAACAGAGTGGAATGATGGTTGCCAGGGTTGGGAGAGGGAGGAGATGGGGAGATGTTGGTCAAAGAATATAGAGACTTTCAGTTATAAGGTGACTGAGTTCTGATGACCTAATGTACAGCAGGTGACTGTAGATAAGAATACTGTACTGTACACTTCAGATTTGCTGAGAGTAGATCTTAAGCATTCTCAACATACACACACACACACACACACACACACACAGTTAACTATGTGAGGTGATAGGTGTGCTATTAAATAACTTGGCTGTGATGATCATTTCATAATGTATATGTATATGTATATCAAAGTATATGCTTTAAATATATGCAGTTTATTTGTCTGTTATACTTCAATAAAGCTGGGAAAATGTAGAGACAAAGAAAATTCTTATGGCAACTAGGCAGGGTAAAACGTCCATTTCTTCAGTGGAGCAGAACCCACAAGCCATTCTGAGAAAGAAACGGTGACAAAATATTTTATTTCTAGTCAAACTTTCCTTCAGGTCTGAATGCTATAGAAAAACAGTTTTGAACATGCAGGAACTCAGAGAATTTTGTTCACATGCGCACTGCTTGAGGAAATGATGGAGTTTTGGCTTCAGCCAACCAAGAAATAATGAAAAACTAGGGCAAAAGGGGCAGGAGCACGCAACGAATGTATTTCACTGAAGAGCTAAGACTTGAACAAATATGAGTATTGGACTAATGGGATAGAAGGTACAAGTTTTATATTCTAACAATTTAAAAATGATACAAATATACAAATTTGGAAGGGGGAAGTGGGAAACGGTGGCAGAAAGAATAAACATGCTGTTCATTAATAACAGCTGAGAACCAAGGGATATCATTTAAAGCTGCCAGATATAGTAGAAATGTAAGCCTACATATTGAATTGTACAAAGGCAAACATTAAAATGGACAATGCAAGTGATTAACATTGAATAGCAATGGAGCAGCAGGGGAAGGGAGAGGGCCGTTGCTAATTTTATGATCAAACTAGGGATTCAGAGCTACTGTTTAAAGAAGTAGATGAGGGCAAACAACCATCAAGGTGTACACCACAAAACAAAAGTAAAGGCAACTGAAAACATACTGAAAGAATTCCATATTACAAGTACAAAAATATGCTATAAAAATTTATGACAAAACAAAGACTAAACATGTATAGCATATCAGGTAACATAAATGGACTGAACCTACCTAGTGAAAGAACACAGAGCTGTTTTGGTGGAAGTGTTGTGTGTGGAAGTGTGTATGTGTCTATGTATATATGTGTACGTGTGTGTGTGTATGTGTGTGTAGGGAAATGCAGAGCACACAAAGTGCTCTCCTAAACCTTTATCCCATGGTAGACCATGAAGGAACCCTCTGGGCAGATTTGAAAACCATCGTGCCAGCCCGTCTCCATCAGGCAGGAGAGAGATTCCAGATGAACTCCAGGATTTGAGAGCTCACATTTATGAAGGAAGATCCTCTCTAGGCTTTGTCTCCCTGCCCTGTGGCCCTGGGGGCCTTGAGTGGAGTGGGGAAAAATCAGAAACCTGCTTTCATCTGATCTCCCCACTGCTATTACGCCTACTGGTCCCCACCCTGTCGTGCCTCAATCAGGGTGTTCAGACTTGGGGCTGCATGGGCCTGGGACATAGACCTACCTGCTGACTCACAGCAGTAGAGGTAGCTTGGAGCCAGGTGAAGAGGGCTGGGACCTGAGAGCTTGCCTTTCTGACAGGTTCCCAGTGATGCTACTGGGAACAAAAAATCACTGCCCCAGGGGCGCCTGGGTGGCTCAGTCCATTAAGTGTCCAACTCTTGATTTCAGCTCAGGTCATGATCTCATGGCTCGTGAGTTTGAGCCCCGAGTCAGGCTTTGCGCTGACAGTGCGGAGCCTGTGTTTGATTCTCTCTCCCTCTCTTTCTGTTCCTCCCCCCCACCACCCCGCCCTAAATAAATAAATAAACAAAAAAAAAAATCACTGCCCAGGGCGTGTCCTTGCCCACACATGTGGAGCTGGTGCTACCACTTCTGTGTGCCAACAGAGGCTGGGGCATCCAACACCATTCTGAGAAAGTGGGGCAGAGAGAAGTGCCTAGGCAAAGACTTGGTCACATGGTTACACCTGGCTGCAGGAGAAGCTGGGCAAGGGTATCCATGGCGGGGCAACCTGGAAAAGGGAAAAGGGAAAAGCTTGCTTGCGGGGGACAATTAGAGGTTTACAGAGTGGGCCCTAGGACTCACGTGGAGATGAAGAGAGGGGCCAAGCACTCCGTGGTGAGGCACAGATGTGAAAAGAGATGCTTCTGGTGCTTGGTTCCTAGTGCCATCATGGCGGTTTATTCAGGGGGGAGGAGCCCAAGTCTGTGTGCAGACATCTGCAAAGGCTGCCCTGGAAGGCAAAGCAAAAAGCTCAGCTTTGAAGCAGGGCCTCTTGGCAGTGGTTGCCCATTCCTCCCTCAAAGGCAGCTAGGTGTATTCTACCATCTTTGCCCTCTCCATGTGCCCAAAATGTTCATTCACTGTCCCTGTTGTTTTGTGGGTTGGGCCTGACGGTTTCCCAGGTCTCAGACTTTCTTTTTCTACCCTGTCCCCCAGGCATCCTGGCTCTGGAGAAAGCTGCGTGGCAAGAGGCGGCTGGTGATGGCATTCTGCCTGTTGATGACTCTGTCTGTGGTGGCTGTCACTCGCTTTCCCCCAGAGCGTCCAGTGACTGGCCCAGACCCTGGTCCCATGGAGCCCCAGGAGGTGACTGGTGCCCATGGCTCCCACAGCCCGCAGGCTCTGAGCTCCAGCTGGAGGAAGCGGGCAAGAGACCGACGGCTCTGGAGAGGCTGGGCCTTGCCTCGGAATTCCATCCCAGTGTGTGCTGAGGAGCAAGGCCACAGAGGGCCAGTGGACAGAAGCAGGAAGTCCCTGGGAGGGGACAGCAGGCATCCAAGGAGGGTCAGGAGGGACATTACTTTGGCATCTCTAGGAGATTGGAGACTCAGTACCCAGCGTCTTGTGCTCCTGAGGGAGGATGAGGTCAGGGGTCCAGGACCCAAAGACTTGGGTCCCCCCTGGCATGATGGTCTCATCAGAGAGGCACAGAATGAGACTGGCACCCTGGTTGGCCCCCTCACAGGGCATGGCATGACGGCTTTACAGGCTTGGAGAGCTACTGCTGGACTGAGCGTCCGCCCCCACCCAGCAGAAGGCAGCAATCTGCCAGGATGGACTGGTGGGCAACTGGCAGGGCACCCTCCCCCAGCTGCAGGGGCTCGTCGCTGGCCGGGCTCTGTTGGGGAGCTGCAAGGATCTGTGTGGTGCAAGGTTGAGAGCCCCGGTCTGCTGACTGGCTTGCGGACCAGTGGGCAGGTCCCCCCGTGGCTCACAGAGCACGATGTGCAAATGCTCCAGATCTTGGCCCAGGGGGAGGTGGTGGGCAAAGCCAGGGTCCCAGGCCACGGCCAGGTGCTGCAGGTTGGCTTCTCCGGTGACTGGGCCTTTCAGGACATGTCTTCTGGGCTCAGCCATCTCTGCTCTCAGGGGCTCTGCGGCCTGATCAAGAGGCCTGGGGACCTGCTTGAGGTCCTGGCTTTCCATGTGGACCGTGTGTTGGGGCTGCGCCGGAGCCTGCCTGCTGTGGCCCGGAACTTCCGGAGCTCCCTGCTGCCCTACCGATTCACAGACGGCAGCCCAAGGCCCGTCATCTGGTGGGCGCCTGATGTGCAGCACCTGGGTGACCCAGACGATGACCAGAACTCTCTGTCCTTGGGCTGGCTGCAGTATCAGGCCTTGCTGGCACGCGGCTGCGGCTGGCCAAGCCAGACCCCCTGCCTGGGCCTCCGCCACGCCGAGTGGGCACGCCTGGCGCTCTTCGACTTCCTGCTGCAGGTAGGCGGGGCGGGGCACGGTGAGGGTGAATAGCAGCAGAAGCATGCGACTGGGGATGAACGGAGACAGTGGAGTTGCCCTCTTGAGGATGGTTGGTGACTCCCCCCTCCAACACTTGTCTTTGGACCACCAAGCGCCTATTTTTGTTATTTCTCTGGTTTCCGTTTATTCACCCAGTGGCTGCTGGAACCGGCTTACGTGGGCTTAGAAGAGCTGACTACTAAAATTTTCAGGAATTTTGTGGCCTGGTTGAGAAACACAGGCATTATTAAAAATTAAATTACATCAACTAACGATACGATAAGTTATTGTTGAAAAAAAGGTAGTTAATCCTCGGAACTCATTAATTCCTACTGATTTCACTGTATTTTATGACAATCTGTGCTTTTTAGGTTAGTTGTGTCTATATAGTAAACATTGTACGGTGGTGAGTTACCGCACATTTCCTGTCACCTCCACATTCAGTTGTGTTGGCAGCTTGAAATTGGCCAGGGTGGGAGTATTTACACCATGGGAGTCAGCAGCTGCTACAAATCTGGACGCCTCACTTCTTCCGAGAGCTGGTTTGTTAAACATTTATCTGTACATCACCGTTGATAACGTTATATCCTTGAATCGACAAGGATTCAAGATGGTTGCCTAATTTAGAAAAGAAGGGAGGTGTGGAGAGGGAGAGACAGAAAGATAAAGGGATGATACTTGGGCACTGGAAAATGAGAAAGGACTCCAGCCACAAGGTCAACTGAGGTCCCTGCTGTGCCAGAGGTTAACCCAATTTTCTGGGGATCCTAGGGGAGGATTGGGCAGTCGGGCACAGAGGTTAACTGGGGGACTGCAGGCATTGGCTACCTGTAAACAGTGTGGCTGTTCTGGGGCCTGTGCTGGATGTCAACTGAGACATATGCGTGGAAATGTGTCCAGAAGGATATAAAGACAAAAAAGAAAGGAAAAAGCTCAAAATGGGTGAATGTGTGTACTAAATGCAGACTGAGCCAGCCCCCGTTTCTGCCTGTTGAGGAAAGACACCAACATAAGCCCTTAGCTTCACCCACTGGGGTGAGTGGGTGAGCCACAGACGGGATTCAGGCAGCAAGGGGCTGACACACTGTATTTGGTCCACACAGGGTTCGTCCACAATATGTTTTTAGAAAATTCTTAGACAACATGTAATACTTTGGAGATTTCCCGTAAAAATCCAGCTTCCTTTGAAAACATTGAGCGGTCTAGTAACATGGGGCCTGCATCCCCATATGGCAGCAATCAGCCTGAGCTGAGTAGTCATGCCTGCTTCAGAGGCCGCCATGCTCTCCTTTGGGCCAAGGGCCCTACCCCCTTATTGTCTGACTTCCACCTACCGCCCCTCCCCCAGAGCCATGAATGCGACCTGTCAGCCGGTGGATGTTTGTTTCCAGCTCGATGACTGGTCTCCTGAGGTACTTCCAGCTTCTCCAGTCTGTGTCTCCAAGGCTGCTTTGTGGGGAAGAGTGTGGAGCTCAGTGATCAGTATGCGCTGATAGATAGACCTGGGATTGAACCCCTCCCTCCCACTCCCCTTCCTGCTGCATGGCACTGAGCAGATGACTTTGCCTCTTAGACATTCACTTTTCTTACATCTAAAATGGGACTGGATGTCCTGATCTCACCCCCTTGGGCCTGATCATTATAATATGCAGTAGCTTCTAATGGCCAGCACCTGCATCTGTGGGCTTGCTCTGGGGCACATGTGACAGGCTGGGTTTTGGTGAACTAACGCTCTCCAGATAGTGTGGTCAACCATCCAGGTTGGGAAGGAGGCGTTTCTCAGACTATAGGACGTATAGCCCTAGGCAAACAGGGAAGACTGGTCATGCTAACTTCTAGGAGAAGCCGCCAGTGACTGATGGGAGCCAGTGTGTAAAAGCCCTGGCTCCCTGGCTGGGGTTAGATCTTCAGTGTGGGTTACAAGTGTGTCTCAGAGTTCCCTATCAGGATTGAGCCCTAATTACTCACAGTGGTCATTGTTCACCCTCTCTGTCTCACATCTCTGCTCCCTGCTTGTGTTTTTGGATTAGCTCACACACAAAAAGCTTGAATCCTTGTCTCAAGGTCTGTCTCTGGGGGAGCCTGGCCCATGTCAGACGATAACACTGACCTTGTATGGTTTCTGCATGCAAGATGGTCCATGTAATACAGTGCCTGGAGGGCAGCACACGCATAATTATAAGCAGGCACTGTCCCCAACACTTTATAGGAATCAACTCATCCAATCCTCATAGCAACCTTACAAGCGATATACATTTATCCCTATTTAAAGTTGAGAAACTGAGGTCCAGAGAGGTTAAATTACTTGCCCAAGGTCATGGCTGCTAGAGTTGACACAAAGCCTAATGATTGCCTAATGGTCTGCCTCCAGAGCTCACCTTCTTAATCACAGAGTCACTATTCGGCTGGCCATGAATGAGGTAGGAAGAGGGGACCCTTACAGGGATGCCTTGGAGCCCTGAGATTGGAGGCGCCTCCTTACAGAGCCCCAGTCCAGCTGAAGTGCACACAGCAGCTTTCCACTCCACACAGAGCCCCTCTGTCCATCTCCTGGAGTTGCGGTGCAGGAAGGGTCCTCAGCTGCCAGGCCCTGTTGTAAGGACGGAAGTCTCGGCAGCCAAGGCACACGCTGGTTGGGTGTGTGGTCTGACACTACTTGGCTGGCCTTGTGCCACCTCTTCCTTGGTTTGCTGAATACCAGTCAAGTCAAACACCCCTATCTGGCTGACGCTGCCTTCCTAGAAGCCACTGGCAAGTCAGAGGGAGGAGAGGTTTCAGGATGTGGGTTTCCCAGCACAGGAACCCGGGGTACCTACTGACTGGGGGCTGAGCACAAACTCCATGCACAGTCCACTCTGTGGTGTGCTTGCTTGTTTGTTTTGCTTTATCTAATATAAACCCTTGCTTTTTTGTGTTTGAGTATCACAACATACCATTTACCCAGACACAAAATACACAAGCACTGCACATGTCCACATTCCTTATACTCCCCACAAATCATACCCTACGTGTTGCAAATTCCATCTAAAACCTTGTATTAGTTGGTTATTGCTGAAATAATGCTAACAAACTTCTCCAAAATCCAATGGCTTAAAACACCAGCTCTTTAATTCTTGCTCCAGGGTCTGTGGTTCAGTTGGGCTCAACTGAGCTTAGCTATAAGCTGGGAGGGGGTGGTGTTCACATCTGCTCTTGGTTTGTCATTCTGGAGAGAGTTGGCTGAAGGGGCAGCAGTTCCCAGGGCAAACCCTTCTCCTGGGGAATGGAAGAAGCCCAAGAGTTCAACCAAACTGCAAAAGCACATTCAAGGCCTCCACCAATGTCACTTCCACTAGTATTCTGTTGGCCAAAGGAAGTCAGTGTCAGGGAAGGGAAGTACAATCTGCCCAGACTAGAAGGGGAAGACGAGCAAATATTTGTTAGGCAAAAATGAAATCAGTTACACACACCCCAAATGTATACATTGTACACTTACAAATGAACCTTATGTGCCCACATATTCCATAGCCACCCACGCATGCATCCCATTCACATGAACTATACACCCACATATACTCCATATGACGCCCAAACACTGCTGTGGGCAAGTGGGGCTCAATCCTGCAGAGACCTTTGAGGCAGTGTGTAGAACATGCACCAGAGTTGTCTCACCCAAGGGCCAAAGCTGGGCTATTTACCAACTAGCTCCCAACTGTCAGAGGTTGAAACTACTCCTGAGGGCATTGACCTCTCGGCACTTGTAGCCTGGCTCGTGTGCTGGGCAGCCAAACCGGATCCTTCAGCCAGAAAGGGGCTAAGGCAGAGAGCCACAGCACTTGTTGTAGAAAGCCATCAGTATATACAGGAAGAGTGAATGCCAGGGAAAGAGGGGTGGGATACTAACAGCATCTGCTACTCCTGATGAATAAGTCAAGAACATGTTTTGGCAGGCCAGTATGACCAGACTCAATTTATAAGCTGGTCTCTGTATGAAAGATTCAATACTGGGGTGCCTGGGTGGCTCAGTCGGTTAAGCGGCTGGCTTCGGCTCAGGTCGTGATCTCATCGTTCATGAGTTCGAGCCCCGTGTCGGGCTCTGTGCTGACAGCTCAGAGCCTGGAGCCTCTTCGGATTCTGTGTCTCTTTCTCTCTCTGCCCTTCCTCTGCTTATGCTCTGTTTTTCAAAAATAAATAAACATTAAAAAGAAAGAAAGAAAGAAAGAAAGAAAGAAAGAAAGAAAGAAAGAAAGAAAGATTGATTCAGTACTAATAGTGAGTAGGTACCCTCCACTGCACTCCAGGCTATGTCATAGGGAGAAGTAGGACCAAGAGAGAGCCCACCACTTCTGAATAGATCATTGAGAAGCTGGTTCTGCTCCGGTGGACAAAATGGGTGGGAGAGTGTGTATGTGTGCTTGGTGGGTGGGGCTCATAAAACTCTGCTTAATGTCAGAGGCTGCCTCCGGCCAGAGTTGCATTCAGTCTGGTAAAAGGTAGAAAGTCCTTCTCCTCTTGGGACAGTGATGTTGGAACAACCAGGCCATGGTCAGGAAGAGCTAATGACCATCACATTCACTGTAAATTGAATTCAATCTGAGAGGAGTTGTGCCTGGGACCTAAAAGGGTCTTCTACCCAGTGGCCAGAGTGCGGGTAGGAAGTGTAGGTGGTTGGTCACATTTCTGTTTTTTCTCTTTTAAAGGGGACTCTCTCTCATACTGTGCTATCTCTTAGAGGGCATGTGATTGGCTAGATTGTGGGTGAGATGTGGAAAACTCAGACAGACTGACAGTTGGTAATGTTGGTTCATAAAAGTCTTCCTGCAGCTTCTGCTTATGAAGGGCCTTCATGTCCCCAAGAGTTGATATCACAGAAAGCCTCGCCTGCCACCATCCTGGCCCAAGCCATCATCTTTTCTTACATGGACTAACACAACAGCTCCCTGATTTGCCTCCCTCCCTCCCTCCACTTATGTCCTCCAATCCAGTCTCCTTCCAGAAGACTTCTCCCAGGCAGACCCTGAGTCCAGGATTCCAGTGTGTAGTTTATCTGGGAGACGATCTCAAGAAACACCTGTAGGGAGACAGGAAGTGAGATGGGAGGGCAGACAGCCAATAAAGGGCATGATATAAAGCAGGTCACCACTATGGGTGACTAGGGCTTAGTTCCACAGAAAATTCTGAGAAATGGTATGAAATACATGTTCAGAATTAGCCCACCAAGAGGTGAGGGACTCAAGGTATTTATAACCAAATATCCCATCAAGCTCCTGGAGATATGGATTCCCTAGAATCCGGAGAAAGCCCCCAAACAAAGCCATACAGGAGCTGGAAGTTGGAGGGTGAGCTCTGAAGTTCATAAACACTGTTCAGACACAGAAAGCATACTTCTTTTACAATCGTGAATCAGATCGTGTTGCACTTCCCCATTTAAATAAGGTAAGGCCTTCTCAATGCCCTCAGTATCAGGTTCTTCAAGGGCTCATGTTCTTCAAGGACCCTCAGGGATCTGTCCCCAGCTGCATCTCTTGGCACCGAGCCTTGGTCAGTTTCTAAACACACCCAGCTCCTTCTGGTGCAGGGCCTCTTGCTTGGACTTGCTTCTGACTCTTCTTCCCCAGGTTTCAACTCTCCTGACCACCCCTCATTGTTATTCTCTTTCTCTTTCATGGTATCCTGCCGATTCCCTTTCTGATTCCCAGCACAATATGTAAATATTTTATTTGTTCATGTATTTACCATATGTCTGTATTTTGTTCACCACCACATCAGCATCTAGCACAGAGAGCCAAGCTCTTGGTTTGGTCTCAGATAAGCCCTTGAATGACTGGAACGAACGAATGAATGAATGAATTAGTGATGAATGAACTTCCAGGATCTCTGTATGATTTCTGGTCTGGGTGCTGCTGTGTTTTGCTTCCTCAAACACCCCTTCTTCCTCTAGACTGAAAAGAACCCCCAAGCTTTCTATATTTCTTATAGGGTCCAGAATAGAATCACAGAGGTAGAAAACAACATTTGCCATGCTCTTGCCTTCTGGCTGTTAATGAACTTGCACTTCCAGAACAGAAGACAATGTGTAATGCTGCCTGATGTCCTCGACCACTGTTCCAGTACTTGGCGTGTGTTCATGCATAACAGCCCTTGGAGGCAGAATATTCCTAGTTTCATTCTACAGATGAGGAAAGTGAGATTTAGAAGAGCTAAGGAGCGTGCCCACAGTCACAGTCTGTTTCATCCAGTGCAGTCTGGCCACAGAGCGCATGCTCTTGCCCTCTTTGCTGTACCGAACTGGCTCTAAAAAATATTTATTGAGTCTCTTCTGGAGGATACTGGCCCATTTCCTTCCCAAGGAGCCTGTTTTCATTTATTTGAGATCCTGTGTGCATTCTTTATTTTGAGTCCAAATCGATGGCTTCGAGTCTCGTGTATCTCCTCTGGCTTAGTCTCCTGGGACCATCAGGTATTCTGTCAGTTAGAGAGGATCCCAGAACTGTCATCACTGCTGACCGTTCAGGCTTCCAACCAGAGACGTGACATATCATAGTATTTACCATTTATGAAATGCCTACACCTGTGTGGCAATTTCTGCTACAAACCACACACAGGAACTCATTTAAGTCCTACAGCAGACCCAACAGATGGGAGCTCTGTTCCTCCCCATTTCACAGATGGCACAGCCAACTATGGAGGACTGAATCACCTGTCTGGATGAGGGTGTTTAAAGGGTGACATTGAGGATCTTTACATATATTTAAAAGCAGGACCTCGATCAGGGTGAGGTATGAGGGGCAGAATTCTAAGATGATCCCCAAGGTTCCCACTCCACTGGCATTAAACCCTGCCCTTGAGTATGGGTGAGACCTGTGAATATGATGGAATAGCATTCCAGTGACTAGGTTATGAATCATTTATCCTTGAATTGATCAAAAGGAAGATTATCCTGGATGGGTCTGACCTAATTAATGGAGTCTTTCAAAGGAGATGAAGCATCTAGAGAATTTCCTGCTGGCTTCAGAAACTACACAGCTATGCTATGAACTGCCTGGTGGAAGAGGAGGCTTCTAGGAGGACCTGGAGAGCCCTGGGACATAGTCCTACAACCACAATGAATGGTTTCTGCCAACAACCCGAAGGAGCTTAGGAGATGACCTTGAGCTACAACGTGACGCGGCCCTTGGTGACACCTGGAGTTCAGCCTGGTGAGACCCTGAGCAGAGAACCCGGCAAAACTGTGATGGACTCCTAACCCAGCCACTGTGACATCATAAATGAGTTCTTCAAAGCCACTAAGCCCCTGGTAATCTGTAATGCAGCAATGGAAAACGAATTTGAGCCCAAGGTGCAGATGTTTTAGGAGTCGCTCACTCAGGTGCAGGGCCTGTGCTGCACGACCTGGACAGAGATCACCTCCCTCCATTTCTTCAGCCTCATCCTAGTCCTGTCTCTGCCCTTTTTTTTTTTTTAATTTGTTTTTTCTTTGTCTGTTCATGTTCTTTGCCCCGTTTTCTTTTGGATTGTTGGTCTCTCTCTTATTGATTTCAAGAGCTTTTTCTTGAGGAAGGCAATTAGCCTTTTGTTTTTATTATATTGTAACATTTCTCTCAGGTCCAGTTGTCATAAGCTTTGTTCAGAGTCTCTCTGCTGTGCAGAAATTTTAAAAATGTCTATTGTTAAAATTATCAAGCTTTTCTTTTGTGATTTCTAGGTCAGTATATGCTTTAAAAGGCCATCCTCGCTTGAGGGTTATTTTTAACTTCAGTCTCCCATGTGTTTTCATCTCTCTTTGATCCATCTGCAAGCTTTTTTGGAGTAACAGATAAGATGCAAAACAACGATTTTTATTTTCAGATGGCAACCCAAATGTCTCAGCACATTTGTCGAATACTCAACTTTCCCCCATTCTGAAATGTTGCCTTTACCATGTAGCCAATTTCCATAGGTAAGTTAAGTCTATTTCTGGACTCTATTCTGTTCTATGAAAGGTTCTGTCCATTGATAGGCCAACATCACAGTTTTCATTGCTGGGCTCTATATTTTATGTGGACAATCAGTAGGGCTTGCTCTTTCTTAGAATTCTCCTGATATCCTTGCAGACTATTCTCATATGAAATTTATTTATTTATTTATTTATTTATTTTTATAAATTTTGTTTAATGTTTATTTTTGAGAGATACAGAGAGAGTGTGAGCAGGGGAGGTGCACAGAGAGAGGGAGACACACAAGCCAAAGCAGGCTCCAGGCTCTGAGCTGTCAGCACAAAGCCTGATGCGGGGCTCGAACTCCCGAACTGTGAGATCGTGACCTGAGCCGAAGTTGGACGCTTAACCGACAGAGCCACCCAGGCGCCCCTCTCATATGAAATTTAGAGTCAGCTTGTTACTCCTTCTCCTTCCCAAGTCCTTTTGGGATTTTATTGGGATCAAATTATATTTGTGTGGACTAATGTAGAGGGAAATTATACCTACATTAAAATATAGAGTTCATTCTAGCCAAGAGTTGAATATTGTTGGTTTGTGACCCCCTCTGGACCTTCCCAGGCATCATCTGAAACTGGCCCCTATACGCAGAGGACACTGAGAGACCAAAGAAAGAGGCAGGCCACTCCAGGTTGGTAGGTGGCAGGTTTAATAAACAAAGAGACCTTACAGACAAGGCTTGTCTTGGGCAGCAACATGACAGTGGATCCCCGTACCCGCGTGCTGAATCTTAAAAGTTCATAAAGAGGCCTTACCTGGGTCCAGCTTTTGAGTCAACAGTCATGTCTTTTCAATGATGTTCCCTAGCAGATATGTCTCTCCATTTATTCATATTCCTCAGAAGCATCTAGATGTTTCCTTTACTTTCATGTGGGGTTATTCCTGGGTATTTCATCCTCTTGTGGCCATTGAAAATAGGGTCTTTTCTTCCATCATATGTTCTGGCCAGGAGCCCCAGGTCTGCATGAAGGCTATTATTTCTGGGTATCAATTTGGTGACTGGCCACACACTCACTTTGTATTGCTTCTAACAGTTGCTCGGCTTATCCTCTGGCTTTTCCAAGTATACCAGCGTTTCATCTGTAATGAATGCACTTGGTCTTCTCATTGCCTCTTCCCTCATTACATTCGCTGCTGCCTCCAGGGCAATGGTGAATATTCATGGAATGATGGACATGAGTTGTTGCTACAAATCTGGGACCATTTCTAGGGTTTCACCGTTAAACATAATCCTGGTTTTCACTACAGATATGATGAGGCACTATTCATTATTCTTGCTTTATTAATCTCTAGGGGTGCCTAGGTGGCTCAGTTGGCTGAGTGTCTGACTTTGGCTCAGGTCATGATCTCACAGTTCATCAGTTCAAGCCCCCGTGTTGGGCTCTGTGCTGACAGCTCAGAGCCTGGAGCCTGCTTTGGATTCTGTGTCTCCCTCTCTCTCTGCCCCTCCCCTGCTCATGCTCTGTCTCTCTCTCTCTCTCAAAAGTAAATAAACGTTAAAAAAATTTTGTTGTCAGGAATGGATGCAAAATTTTATCAAATGCCTTTCGAGTATCGGTGGAGATCACTATTTCCCTTCTGGCGTATTATTGAGGGCTTCTGTGTACGGGGTTCAGACTGTGACTATTCCTAGGTTTCTCAGTTGGAAACATTTTTTGCTGTAGTGGATTTATCTTTTGATGGCTGTGGGGTTTTTTTGCATTGATGTTAAGATTTTAAACTGACCTACAGATGTCTTTTTAGATAAGATCTAGTTCTCCTCATTGCATCTCCTCAAAGCCCATCAGCCAGCCTATTAACCTGAATCTTAAGCTGGTGCCACAACTTTGCCCTCGGGCTTGGGGCAGATGTGGCATCCAGATGGTCCTCCCCAGAGCCTCCAGGAAGATTGCCCTTTGTCAGGACACTTGGGGAGCACTGCAAGGTGAGTCCTTAGGGGAAAGTGGGCACAGTGCCCATTAACTCACTCCTCTCCCACTCTGACCTCCCCAAAGAAACCTCAAGAATTCTTTAACCAGCCAGCTGGTCAGGGTGGGACCAGACCACTGGCCTCTGTGGAGAGAGATGCTGCCCCCCTGTGGCCATCTGATCCCCAGGCAGCGAGTCTGCCCAGCCAGAGCCACCCTTTCCCCGCAAAAGGACCCAGGCCTGTGACTACTCCCAGCTTGGGAGAAGGTCCATGAACGGGGGCATGGACCAGCAGGGACAGCAGATGGCTCTTCTGGAATCCATTAGACCCAGACCGGGCACTGGCTGAGGCACCTGTCTTGGCTCAGTAGCCCAGTGGGTCAGTTACAGGACTCCGGCCACCCTTCATAGCCTGTGCCACCCCCTGCCCCAGACCTCCCCGCTTCTGGACCTGGTGTCCCTCCTTGGCAGAGAGCAGTGTCTGGTCCCACCAGGATGTCCTGCTCGGGGCCCACAGAGCCAGGCCTCCCCCTGAAAACTTCTGGTGTTGGCATCTTGGGCGGGGAGGCAGGGCATAATAGGCAGGCTTTATGTCGTCACAGCCCCAGTGCTGTCAGCCAGCCAGACACTTCATTCACTCATGCTTTCACTCAAAAAACACCTCAGCTAAGTCCCTGGTTGTGCTAAACAAGTGCTAGGTCCTGGGATCAGACTGAAGCAGGTCTTTATCTTTGCCATCAAGGGACATGGGGTCTCTTCCTGGTCAGAGCCAGACTGCTCGGGTTTGAGCCTAATCACCACCATGTCCTGGATAGGGGGTCTGAGGCGCGCTACCCAGCCTCTGTGACTCAGTTTCCACATCTTTGAAACGGGGATGATAATGGTAGCTACTTCATGTCTAGTGGTAGGGACTAAATGAGTTGTGACGTGTCAAGCACTGAGTGGCCCCTGCCACAGAGTAAGGGCTTTACAACTGCTCAAGTAGAAGTGAACAAAGCCTTCAGGCCACGTCATGATTATGCGACATTGCTGGCCTGGTCAGAAAAACCCAACTGCAAAGGTTCATCCTTTTTTGGGGAGGGGGAGAGGAACTCCTCATTATTTCAAAAAGGGGGAAAAGAATCAAATCCTCAGGGAATGTGGGAATGGAACTTCATCTTGGTCTTGTGTGGCTGCTAGTCTGCTGCTGTTTAAACTGAATTTCTCTTCAGTGGAAAAGAAAAAGAACCAGACGGCATGGCAAAATAATCAAACTGGCCACCGGGCCTGGCCAGACCCTTCCTGTTGAACATTCTAATGGGTATAGAGTTTCAGAAGCCAGGAATATCGTACGGGCCAATATTCCTTCGTGGCTTCCTCTGGAAATATATGCTGCCGCAAATCAATATCTGCACAGAATGGCCTGGAGACAGGGTCGGGGAAGGTTGGGCAGGAGGAAGGGGGTTGGGTTGGCCAAGCGTCAGGCATAATCTGAAATCCAGAACACTTACTATGTTTTGGTCTTGGCAGCACTGCCCTGGCATTTACTCTCCAGCCAAAGAGAAGCAAGCAGGTGGGTGTCTGCCTCACAGACATGCCCATACTCAGCAAACTAGGCCTGCCCAGGAGAAAGTGGCTACCCTGTTGTAACACTTTGTTTCAGACTCTGGCTCTCTAGCCTGTGGCACTGGGTGAGGCTGGGGCTTCCTGGTGTGTGTGTGCAGGTAGGGGAACCCCTGAGATTCCTGGGGGTCTTTGGGCCTGCTGCTCCCTGGGGAAGAAACAACAGAAAGTTCTTCCACAATGACCCCCCCCCCTCTGCTTTACATGTATCGTTACCCTATGTGGGCTTCAGGGCAGTCTCGTGAGAGTATCACTGCCCCATTTTGTTGATGAGAAAACTGAGGGGTTTTGAGGTTAAATAACTGCCTCAGGTCAAATAGCTAGGGCATAGCGGAGGCGAACGCAGGATACAGGCTTCAGGTGGGTTTAAAAGCAGTTGGAAGCCTGAGCGCCTCTGGTGGCTAGCTGTAGGGCTCCTTCCTCAGCCTGTCCTGATCGACACTTTCATCAGCAGCTGGAGTGAGGACCCTGCAGCTAAAGACTTCCACACAGGTCCCTTAGGCGATTCACCTCCCACCCGGGTGAGGCTCAGGGCTCAGGGCCTCACCATCTTCCACTGACCACTACCAGCCCAGAAATGAGCCTGTTACCTGATTTGGTCCAGTCAGCTGAAGGGAAGGTTGCTGGAGGAGAGGTTCCTTGCCCCTCTGTCTCTCTGTCTCTGTGTCTCTCATTCGTCCTCTCCCCTACCCTCTCCTTCTCTCTGGACATGAACAAGGAAAGACATACCCACAGTGGCCACCTGTAGGCTTTCAGAGACTACGCTGGGGTGTTAACATTGCGGGTGGTGAGTGGAGGGCAGAAAGAAACCCGAGTCCTTACTAGGACGATAAGGAGCTGCTAAGTCCCCAGCCTGCCCTAGCTCGGGACTTGCTGCCACAGATGATCTTAATTCTCCTTATGGTTGAAGGTGTTTTGAATTAGGCATTTCTGCTACTTGTGGCTGGTGTTATCCAAAGCCCAGGCAGCCGAAGCAGTGATGGCCCATGTCGGATGACCTTGTTAATGGGCTCACTTCACGAACAGGGCAGTGGTTGTTTGCACCCTGGCCAAGCTGGACCAGGGCTTTGTGCATTGGTATCTAGGCTAAACTTGTCTTTTTCAGTAGCTTCTGTGGGTGTCTTTGGCCCACTGGCCCTGGAAATACTACCTAACCTGGCCTCACAGAATTGCCCTCCGCCTGTTTGGGGTGATGATCTAGGTCCAATGTGCAATTTCTCCATCTTGAACCATTGCAAAACAGAAATGGTTTGGGACAGGAGTTGGGACTGTTAAACACTCCCATTTCTGGACATCTGGTTTTGTGGGGCTTATTGAATCATAGTTATTTTCTTGTTTGTGTTGAAAGAGATAGATTTTATATTTCTTTAGAACATAAGTGAGTTTTCCTACAAAGGGATATGGAAATGGAGCAACAAGCCTTTTACTGGCCCACACTGGGCTGGGCTGGCCTAGTGGCTTGGGAGGTGGCTTTGATGAGTACTGCATCCTGGAGATGACAATGTCCCCCTCACCCCCATTTATGGAGAGGTGTGGCCGCCATGGGCAGAGGGAGGCCGGATGGCAGTGCTGGCTCTGGTTGGCTGAACAGTGAACACAGAAGAGAGACACGGACCATTCAAACACTACCATCTGCTGCCTCAGTTGTTGTCGTGGAGGGTGGTGGGCTTGGTTTCTCCTCGTTCTTCCTCTTCCTCCTTCATAGTTTTGAAAGCTCTTCTCTAGCCTCCATTAGCAAGGGTGAGACCAAATTAATCCCATGAAAAGTAATGATGGAGACCTCATTCGACCTCTGTAACTGGCTCACTCTTCCTAATCTTCAGGGAGGCAGAGCGGGATAACACAGAGATCTGGGGTTCAAGCCAGGCAGACCTTGGTTCAAATCCCATCTGTATAACTCTTACATTTATGGCCTTGCTATGTCTGGGGTCAGTGTCCCCAGGTGTAAAGTGGGATAATAGCATCTCCCTTGCAAAGCTGCAGTGAGGAGTGAATGAGCTAGAGATGGTGGCAGTGGTCATCTGAGTGTTTTGGTTTTTTTTTAATAAGTTACTTTTTTTTTAAATGTTTGTTTTTTCATTTAGAGACAAAGCACTTGGGAGGGACAGAGAGAGGGAAGAAAGAGAATCCCAAGCAGGCTCTGCACCATCAGCACAAAGCCCGACACAGGGCTCGATCCCATGGACTGTGAGATCATGACCTGAGCCAAAACCAAGAGTCAGATGCCCAGCCGACTGAGCCACCCAGGCTCCGCAGTGATGTTTTTTTTTGACACCAATTCTCCACCACCCTCTGGGTGTCCCACAATTCCATTCTGACACTCTCTACCTGGGGTGTCAGATCCCACGAGTTAAAGGGCTCAGTCCTACAAGACTGTTCCACTTTAGAGCCAGACAAAAGTCCTGGGTTACCCATACTTCTGACCAACTGGCTACATATTGAGGGTTCTCATGACCCCCTCCTCAGGTTTGGTAATTTGCTGGAATGGCTCACAGAGCTGGGAAAAACATTTTACTTCCATGTACTGGTTTATTTTAAAGGATATAAATGAACAGCCAGATGAAGAGGTATGTGGGGTGAGGTCCAGAAGTGTCCCAAGCACAGGAGCTTATGTCCCTGTGGAGTTGGGGTGTGCCACCCTCCTGACACGAACGTGTTCACCAACCAGGAAGTGCTCCAGATCTCACTGTTGGAGTTTTTATCGCCCAATCTCCAGCTCTCCTACGCTTCCTGGAGGTTGGAGGTGGGGATAAAAGGTCCTGTCCTCTGCTCACTGGTCTTCTGGTGACCAGGCCCCATTCTGAATCTCTCTGGGGCTCCCCTGAGTCCTCTCATTAGCATAAACTCAGGCGTGGTCAAAGGGGCTCATTATGAATCACTCAGGAAACTCCAAAGGTTTCAGGAGCTCTGTGCCAGGATCAGGGCAGAGACACCCCATAGATTTCGTATTACACCACATCGTCATCATCTCTGAGGGAGAGGCACTGTCGTTGCTTTATCAGACTAAACCCACTGCTACCTTTGCCGTAAGTCTGTGGCTGTTCTGTCATCACCACCGCAGGGGAGGGAGGTGCCCTGCTCCTGCCAGAGCTGAACTGTGTGGTAGAGCAGAATCACAGAAGGTTCCGGGGACTGAGGGAGGGAGCAGTCCCTGTCTTTCTGTGGGGCTCACCACCAGCTTGGTGCTTCTTGCTTCCCTTGCCCCGACTTTCACTCACCTCCACCCTGACTCTACCCCTTCTGTCGCCTTGGTCTGGACAGTGGCCCCAAGCAGAGTATGTTACCTGGAGCTGATTTCTAGATTCCCAGCCTGGTACCTTCCTCCCCAGTGGTGTTTCCAGGCTTTCTGAATTGGACTAGCCATTCTGCCTACAGAGGGGGGCCTGTGTCTCCATGCTGCACTCAAGGCTCTTTCAGGAACCGGATTACCTTTGCATCCTGAGAGTTAGCACCCGTGTGAGTCACCATCCTGACTGGTAGATCCCAGGGGTCCCTGAGCCTTCCCTCTGCGACCCTGACACCACCTGGGGATTTACAAGGACCCACACCCCAGGTCCCACAACCCAGGAGGATCTGGAAACCTTCCTAGGATTTAGACAAATCCCCGGCAGCTGACTCATGTTTCACATGCCTCGATGTGCCCCACACCAAACCTGGACTCAAAGTCCCTGCCCCCAAGGCCACCAAGAGGATGGCGGGGTCACGGAGGGCACAGGGCACTCAGCCTCCTGCTGCTTCACTTCTCTCCTCCCTACTCTCTCTCCTCCTCCTCCACAGCGACCAGTGGAGTTTTCCTCTTGTCCCAAGCCCGCCAAGTCCTGAGGCGATCTCGCCTTCTGTCATTAGCACTCACCAAGGTATTGTATCCAGCCAAATGTCCTTTCTCAGAGGAAAAAGGCTGCATCTCCTCCAGCTCGCCCACCCTGGGACAGGCGCCCCCTGCTGGCCCCAACCTCACCCTACTTCTCATCCACTTCTAGCACATCCCAACCTTTCCACACCACCTCCCCCTCCCACCTCTCCCTTTCCTGTCTTTCTCCCTAGAGCAAGACCCTCCCTCCCACACAGAGGACTCTGCCACTTCTGTTCTGATGCCTTCTCCCTTCTGGACCCCTTCGCGTTTGAAGCACACAGTAGATAACATCCTCACCTAGATCAGGCCTGGGCTGTATCCCTGTTTCTGTTTAGTTCCTGACTTGCAGGCTGTAACTCCTTCCTGCTGAAGAGAGCTACTGGAAGCAGGTGAGTGGGATGTATCATTGCATGAATTCTATGACTCTCTAAAATGTCATGTATGTCTATATGTATGTCTGGAGGGGGGAGGGGCCGAGCTCCTCGGAACTGTCCCCACACCACGCCTGAGGATCCCCCCTTGCCACCCCCAGAGTAAAAGGAGCCCATAATGGGAATGCCCTCCTCCCTTCCTGACTTTGACTCAGGCCTAACAAGGGCTGCAGTTTTTACCTCCAAAGAAGGGAAGAGCATTTGCCGCGTAAAGAAAAAGTGGAGTCATGTGTGGATTTCCCCTGGTTGGCAGATGGTTGGCACTGGGAGGCCCAAGGGCCCCAGGCCAGAGTTTGGGCAGTGACACAGCGGGGATTGGTGGAGATCCGTGCTGGCCTGAGGCGTGAGCAGACAGGTCCACTGTGCGCAGGGCCAGCTGGCTGGAGCAGCAGAGCCGACGCTCTGTCACCAGTGGGAGGCCAGCCTCGGGCTGACTGGCACCGACAGTCACCGAGGATTGTCCCCTGCATGGGGCCCCGGGTTCAGGCGGCCCGGGTGCTGGGCCTGGTGGAGGCAGGCATGGAGCCACAGCCCCTCAGAGGCTGGGTGTCCTCACAGGTCCATGACCGCCTGGACCGCTACTGCTGCGGCTTCGAGCCCGAGCCGTCAGACCCCTGCGTGGAAGAGGGGCTCCGGGAGAAATGCCGCAACCCGGGCGAGCTGCGACTGGTCCACATCCTGGTACGTCCCCTTGTCACCCGGACTCGGGTTTCCGTGTCTCCTTCAGTTCACGAGTATCAGAGATCGTGTGACCCAATCCGGATCTTCTTAGCAGCAGGTGGCTTTGTGTGAATGATGTTTCCAGGAGGCCGAGGTATGGAGAACTGACCCAAGTGGGGCTTTGCAAATGTGGTCGAGGTGGCTGTGGTGTGGGGGCTGGGTTTTCCTCAACCCCACTGTCCCCTTGAGAGACTACAGAGAACCCCTCGGGCTGCTGGAAGCAGGCGTGAGAGCTGTGTGTCTAGTCAGCCACCACCATTGTGCCAGCAGCGGTGGAAACTGTGGCCTGGACCGGGGGAGGGAGTTTTCCAAGGCTGCATGGCTGCTCATCGGCAGTGACAGGGCTCCCTCCTAGGGCGCGACAGCTCACAGGCCAGTGCTGGCCAGAGGAACACTGCGCTGCCTCCTGTTAAAAGTAGAGCCCAGGGTGGGAAGCCATGTGCAGGGGCCATCAGAGACGGGGACTGCCATGACAGAGCATCACTCCTGTCCAAGAAGCAGGGGGCCACCCTCTGCCTTCTCCCCCAGTGAGCCGAATGTCCATGATGCCTTGCTTTGGCCAGTTGCTTTTGGAAAGAGTAGCTGTCAGCACGGTGCCCCAGGCTGAGCTTCAGGTAGCCCACACCAGCCAGGGGCCAGGACTGCATAGCGAAGCCGCTGGGTGGTGGGAGTTCTCCATCTCCTGTCCTCAGAGCTCTCTCTCCTCTTCCCTGGTAAAAGGCTGTTGTTATCCCGGGGGGAGGTAAGGCTTTTACATCTATCAGTTACCCCTGGGGGCAGCCATCTCACAGATCCCTTAGGACAGCAGTTTTCAGGGGGGAGGGGTCATTGGGCTTTAAGAACTAGATGATCCCTGAGGTGTGGAGAAGGGTGAGGAGGGAGAAGAGACAGAGAAGAGGAAAAGCTAGGGTCCTGGAGGCAAAAGTTCATATGTGAAGCCTAGGTTAATGGAGAGAATTGTGGGAAAACACCATGGAATCCTGGAGAATATATAGGAATGGGGTGTGTGTGCACCAGGGTGGGAGTAGGGAGCGGAAGACATGGCTTCTCGGTTCCAGCCACACCGTGGCTGGTTTTAGTTTTGAAAGGGTTTAGGAGTCACTAAACTCTTCTGCGGGGCGAGAGCATGCTGCCTGAGGACGGAAGGCGTTGCGTGTTCTTGGCGGTGCTCAGGGGAATGCGCAGGTGCACAGGATGCATGAGCGCGTGAGCATGTGTGCACACAGTATGTCCTGAAGCCACCACCCCACCGGGCAGGCCATCTCTGCACCTGCCAGTTCCCACCCACATGCCTCACCCCTTCAGCCACCAGAACAGGAAGGAATCAACCCCTCTGCCTTGGGGTTTCACAGGATGGCTCTGGGGCCTGGCACTGCTGGTCCAGGTGGAACTAGCCAGCTGCTCCGTGTGACTTCGAGCAGATGACTTAACTTCTTTGTGCCCCTGATTGTGCAAGAGGGAGCTAATGCTAGTGGTCCCCTTCTAAGGTTGCTGGGAGGGCTCGCTGGGATGGTGCTTCCTGTCAGTTCAGGGCCCCCCGAGTCCCTTAACCCTAACAGAGCCCATGGGTGCCAGCTAGGCTGCAGCCTTACTCACCTCCGTCTCTGTCCATCTTCTCCCCTGAGGTCCGGAGCAGCGATCCGTCCCGTCTGGTCTACATCGATAATGCCGGCGACCTTCAACACCCTGAGGACAAGCTGAACTTTCGGCTGCTGGAAGGCATAGATGGGTGAGGGTCGGCAGGGTGGGATGGAGGTTCAGAGACTGAGGCTTGATGGCCCTGCTGTAGACTGTGGGGCCTTGAATCATGGCTCCTGTGAAGTCTGCAGCCTATTAGACAAAAGCTATTGGATCCGAGCCTCGGGAGGGGGTGGGGAACGCAGGGAAAGCTGAGGGGACACAGCCAGCAGGCCCTTCAATTCCTGGATGGAGTGCCCCACCCCTAATAGCCAGAGGGCCTCCTGGCCCAGCTGAACACCAGCAGTCTGCCAGGGCCTGGGGAGGCCAGCCCCCCACCACCACCCCAGAGGAGGAGCTAGCCTGGGGCTCCCACCTCCCCTGCTCACTCCTGACAAGGCAGCTCAGCCTTAGGACGCTCTCTGGCACTTGCCAAGCACAGCAGCAGGCATCTCGTCTGGGATAGCAGGATTGACTCCCCCGGCTTCTCTGCGGGGTGGGATCCATCCCAAAGCTCTGTCCGCTGCCTGCTCTCACAGCAGGCAGACGGAAGGGTTCCCAGATAACCAGTCAGCAGGCGGGCCCTGGGACTTGGCAGGATGACTTTGCCAGGGGTCACCAGCTGTGCGATTTCTGGCCCTCTGGCTTCACCTGCCATGAAAATTTTCTGAGCTTACTTTTGCTTTTCCTTTCTGTTATGGGGCCTGGGGGGACCTAACCTCCAGGTTTCCTGAGTCTGCCGTGAAGGTCCTTGCATCAGGGTGTCTACAGAATATGCTGCTCACGTCACTGCAGATGGACCCAGTGTTCTGGCAAAGTCAAGGCGGGAGACGGGGCCTGGGGCAGGTTCTCCGGACCCTGGACCGGCGAGGACAGGTGCTGCTGGAACACATCCGGAAGCACAACCTGACGCTCTTCCAGGACGAGGACTCGTGAGCCCCCACGCTGCCGGGGCAGGGCCCCCGCCTCGCTCGTGGGGTGCCTCATGGGCCCACCCGAGTGGGCGCACATCCATGCCGGTGGCCACACTCTCTTGGGCTCCCCCGACTTGAAGACAAATGGGAAAAGCCAGAATGTCACAGAATGTGTCACCTGCTTGGGATGGTGAAAGTGGTTGTGGGTGTTGGGTTTTCACTCTTACCACAGTCCTTTCTGCCTTCCCAACTCTGGCTGTTTACTCCCTTGCACCAATAAATATTTTCAAGAACATCCTATGAACCGCTCCAGATACTGTAAAATTGTGCATCCCACACGCATATGTAGAGTGGACGTGTGAGTGCGTGTGTGCGCACGCACACGTGTGTGTGTGTGTGTGTGTGTGTGACCGAAGTTTGTCTCTGAAGACTCCAAGCCAGAATCTTCAGAACCTTGTCAGTAGGCAAGGCCCCAAGCTTCCAGCAAGCACTTTTGTATCCTGATGTGAACAGGTCTTCCCGGCACAGAATGGTGGATGCACAAGCAGACACTGTGTGGCCCCTCCCAGCTTGCCCCGTGCAGGTCAACCACCCCTGGCACCAGAGGACATGGCCCAGCCCTCTGAGCTTAGCCCACTCGGCAAGACCCCATCTCTAGCGATCCCCTCAGCACTGGCCTGTTCCTCTCTCCGGGATGGTAAGGGGTTGGAGGGAGGCTCCAAGCCCAGCTCTGCCCAAGTCCACAGAACTCCAGGGTTGGGCCCCACCCCCAGGGCCAACTTCTCAGCTGAGAATGGCTCGAGCTCGGGGGTACCGAGCTCTCGATACACTGTTCCTCAACACGTACCCCTTCAGTCCCTAGCTTCGACCTCAGAAAGTCTTTTTAAATATGTGCATCCTTAACATTTTTTCTATTTTGATTTTCAGAGGACTGGCCTTGAATGCGGGAGCTCTGGGTTCAGATCTGGCCGTGGCCACTTAACGGGTAGCAACTGACAAATGGTTATTGAGCACCCGCTGGAAAAACGAGGAACGTTTACCGAGTGACGACGCCAGGCACTGTGACAGTGGTTTCCGTGGATCAAGGCACACCTGACCTCACCACGACTTGATGGGTAGGTGTGATTATTAGCTCCATTTTACAGATTAGGCATGACTCATATTATCTCCGTTGTACAGATGAGGCGCAGAGGGGTTCGGTGACTTGTTCAAGGGCGCCCAGCCCGTAGGTGGAAGGGTCAGAGTTCACAGCCAGGCCAGAGTAGTGCTAGCGTGTCTCCAGCCCAGGACCACCACTAAAGGGCACTCCCACTGCCCCGCCCGGTGTCTCCGACAGCTTCTCTTCCTCTAATCCCTTTGGATCCGGAGCTGATGACGAGGCAGGGCCAATTTCATGGAGGGTGGAGGAAGCACGGTCACGTGCTGCTGGCTCCCTGCCCATTGCTCTTTGCTCATTAAAGTCTTATCTGTCCACGAACTGTGTCTTTCCTGCAAACTTGAAACTTCATCCACTTTCTATGCTTTTCGAAAAACACTGTCAGCCGCAGCGCATGCTGCTGGCCCTATGCCTCCCCCAGCCATTGCGTCTGGAATGAGAGGGATGTGCCAAGCAAAGCAAACAGCTGGGGAGGGTGTATTAGGACCTTCCCATCAACCTTAAGAGGCTTCGAGGGCATGAGCTGCGAGGGGCCTGCAGTGTGGGGGGGTCTGCTCAACTCCGCACGCCGGTCAGCCTTCACAAGGAGACTGGTGGGGCCACCGGAATCGCCAGCCGCCAGGCCGCCTGACTGGCCTCACCCAAGGCCTGACCATTTCTTGGTCCTTCATCCCAAAGGAACTGTTCCAAGGAAAACGGTGGTGTTTCCAAAGCAGAGAGGCTGGTGATAGTAACAGGTTCACAGCTCTCTAGGTGCGGTGCCAGCAATCCCCCAGCTCTGAAGATCAACAGCCTTTTCGTATGTTCGGTGGCCGAGCTCATGTCCCAGTCAGCGTGAATATTTGTGCATCACATTGCACTGCAGAAATACCAGTGTGCTTCGTTATGGGTGTAACGTCAGACCCTGCTGAGAATACTGCATAATACACAGTACAGGCACCACATTACGTTTCTATATCTGAAAAATTCAGAATTCTGAAGGACATCTGACCTCCAGGGTTTGGTCATGGGATTCCAGACCTGTTGTAATTTACTACCCACAAGGCATGTGCTAAGGGCTTTATACAGGGGACTTCACGAATACCTTACAACAATCCCAGCTGGATGATCCTCGCTCTACAGATCAAGAACTTCAGCTGGGGAGGGAGTACATTGCCCGAGCCAGACGGATGGAGGCGGCAGAGTCTGCCCGTGAACCTGGGGAGCACTACCTGGCGTGAAGTGCATACGGATGGTGGCCCGCACTGTGCCCAGCGCTTTACTGTGTTCCTCATCGCAAAACTTCGAAATAACTCCGTAAGGTAGGCATTATTGTTCCCATTTGACAGAACAGAAAACTGAGGCTGAGACATTGAGTCACTTGCCCAAGGTCACAGAGCAGGTAATTGGTGGGGCTGGGATTTGAACCCAGGCCCGTTTAACTCCAGAGCCCCATGCCCCCACCACTGTCATGCATTCATTCATTCAGCAAATCTCAGTGAGATTTCCCACACAGAATATAGAATTAGGAAGGAATCGGTGTGTGTGGTGTGTTGTGGTGGCCACGTGTGCCATCTGGCCATCAGAGCGGGTGTCCTGGCGTTCTGTTGGGAGGCAAGTTCCCAGGTCCCGGTCACTGGGGATCCAGGAAGTGTGAGGGCAGCACTGTGGACAGGAGGGCATCAGAGCTGAGTGGGGCGGGGGGGGGGCGGGGAGGGGGGAGGGCAGCACAAAGAGATGTGGGAGGCGCCATCTCTGTAAATGCTGCCAGCCGGCTTCCCAGTCCAGGGCTTTCAGAGGAGCAGGCGCCCCACCCCCAACCCCTGAGGCTCACCCACCAGCTCAGCCAAGACCCTTCCCGCAGCCCCCACTCCTGGGTCACCCAAAGGCAGGAGCTTCCTCTCCAGGCTTTGGGCTCTGCCAGTCTGCCTTTCCAGGGACCCTGGCCTTTCGTACCCCCAAAACCTGCCCCTACCCTGCCTCAAGGCCTCTTGAGTGGGGAGGATGGATTTCTTCTCATGGACCTGAGGGAGTTCTTCCCCTCCTGCCCCTCGCCTCCTCCTCTTTGCTCCACTGGCCTTCCTCCTCCCTGGGCCAGCAGCAGTGCTGCCCAAGGCCTCTCCGGCCCACCTGTGGCTCTGGGTAGCACTGCTCAGGGCATGCTTATTTGGGGAGGGGGGTCTGCGAGGGCACGTGTGTATAGGGGCCAGAGGCTTTGGGGGCACCAGGTGGAGTAACCTATACAATGCCTGGTATTGTCTAACCGACGAGACAAGTCACTTCACAGCGAGACACAGGAGACAAGATAAGTGAGGTCACATCAAGCTGATGGATGCAAGAATATGGATTTTTTAAAATTTGTCTTTAATGTTTATTTATTTTTGAGAGAGGGAGATAGAGTGTGAGCAGAGAAGGGGCAGAGAGAGAGGGAGACACACAATCCCAAGCAGGCTCCAGGCTCTGAGCTGTCAGCACAGAGCCCAACGCGGGGCTCGAACCCACAAATCATGAGATCGTGACCTGAGCCAAAGTCGGAGGCTCAACCAACTGAGCCCCCCGGGAACCCCAAGAATATGGATTTTTAAAGTTTCCTGTGTGTATGTCTCTCCAGCACCATTTGCCAGAGGATCATTTATACCACAGACCCCGCAAACACAAAGGAACAAGGGCCACACCTCCACACGTCCAAGTGAGTGACACAGGGCACAACCAGGGAGGCCAGTGCATAAAGGCAAATCCAACGGTGAAGGCTTCTTGCACATCTGACTGCATCGGATCGCCTTGTTCTAGTGCCTGCTGCCTTCATTTAAAACACACGCACTCACACCAGGCATTTGCTGACTTTCGTGGTGGGAAGGAATGGATACATTCTTTCTTTGCCATGCACACGAAGCTCTATCGCCACACAAAGACATCTAGCCCTGGGGGGGCGGGGGGAGGAAGGGGTGTGTGACAGTGGTGGATGTGCCATTGGGATCCAGTTGGCCCAACCCACCCTCCTAGGAAGGCTTCCGGTGCTGCCCAGGCTGAGAGCTGCAAGTGCTATTACCCAGACTCCCTTGCAGCCCAGCAGGGCCCAGGATGCAAATTAGATGCCACTATTTGGATGCACTCATTGGACCGTTGGAAGGTGTGAGGTGGAGGGCGTCTGGCACCTCTCAGCTATTTTCGGTCACCGGCTCTGTGGTGACTGAGGTGTCTGTGACTGTGGCAGCAGCTGTGACAGCGACCGTGGCATCCTGAGCCTCAGACCAGAGCTCAGCTTCTGGCTCCTGAACTCACAGCTCCATTAGCCGCCTCCGAGGCTGTGGGGTTCTCTGCACTGTTCCTCAAGGCCCGGCCTGGAGCCCACCCCTCTCATCCTCCCAAGGATTTATTTTTTTTAATTTTTGACATAATTAGAAATTCACAGTGGATGCAGAGACAATACGGGGAGGTCCTGTGTACGCTTCGTCCGGTTTCCCCAAGTGGTTATGTTTTCCATAATTATAGTACAGTTACCAGACCATGAACTTGACACTGCCGTACTGTCTGTGCAGGGTTCCTGTCACTTCATCACGTGCAGGTCCACTAACCAGCATGGCAATCGAGACACAGAACTGCTCCAGCACCCCGGAGGTCTCCCTCGTGCTAGCCCTGGGGGGGGGGTCACACCCCCCCTGTCCCTTCTCACCCACCCTAATCCCTGGCAACCACAAACCTGTTCCCTGTCTCGACCACTTTTGTCGTTTTGAGAGCGGTATCTAAATGGAATCACACAGGATGTAAACTTTTGAGATTGACTTTTTTCACTCAGCACGATGCCCCTGAGATCCATCCAGATTGTGGCTTTTATCACAAGTCTGTTCCTTTTCTACTACTGTTCCTTTTTATTATTTAGTATCCCACGGTACAGAGGGGCCACAGTTTGTTTACAGTCCACCCGCTGAAGGGCATCTGGGTCATTTCTAGTTTGGAGCTAGCTCTGCACATTCTCATACCGAATTCCCCCCACCAGGGTGAATGCCCAGGTGTGCAGTTTCACGGTAATACGTCATCATAAGAAATTGCCAGCGACTCCCAGACTACAGTTGACATTCCTGTCAGCAATGCATGTAAGAGAGCCAGTTGCCCTGCATCTTCTCAGGCATTTGGCATCGTTCCTCTTTCTCACTGGAGCCGAGGCGTGAGTGAGGCTTCCCTCCCACCAGTGCATGTCTTTTTGATGACTCGTTTCTCTTGGGTGTATTTAGCAGTGGAATTGCCAAGAGACAGGGTAGCTGTGTGTTTAGTAAAAACCCACCAAACGGTTTCCAAATAGCTGTGTCATTTTACCTCCACACCGGCAGTGTCTGAACTTCCAAATGTTCCAAATGAACTGATCCTTTAAAAAAAATTTTTTTTAATGTTTTATGTATTTTTGAGAGAGAGAGAGAGAGAGACAGAGTGAATAGGGGAAGGTCAGAGAGAGAGGGAGACACAGAATCGGAAGACAGGCTCCAGGCTCTAAGCTAGCTGTCAGCACAGAGCCTGACGCAGGGCTCGAACCCGCAAACCGTGAGATCATGACCTGAGCCAAAGTCAGACGCTTAACCGAGCCACCCAGGCGCCCCAAAATGAACTGATCCTTTACGTGTGGATGAACGTGGCAGTTTGAGAGCGGGCAAATAGAGGATACGGTTAGGGACAAAGATATTCGGGGTAAAAGGAATGTCAGGGAGGCACAGGTGACCGTGAAAATGTGCCACCTTAGATCTCCTTCTCTGAATCTGCCACCGACCAGCACTGAGGCCATACTTCCACAGCAGCCCTCAGCGACCCGGCTGCTCATCGAATAGATGACTTTGGCCCCAGAAGTCCTGATCAGCTTGGGGCGACAGTCCTAGAACTGAGCTACAGCCTGGGACTCTCCCTCCCAGACCCCCTTTCCTGCTGTCCTTCCCAGGAGTCAGACTTGCATCAGGGTCTCTTCTCTAAGGACAAAACTGATCTTAGCCCTTCCCACGGAAGCCAGACAAAGGTGGAACGTCCAGGTGTGCTGTCTGGCAAAGCTGCTAACAGGAAGGCTGACGTCTGATAAGCTACGTCTGCACTGGCAGGGCTATGAACGCACCGAAATATCTGGTGGGGACACCAGAGCTGGGGGCTCCCCTGAGTGCAGTGGCTCTTAGAACCCAGTGTGTCCCTTGAGGGCCCTGGGAACTAAGACTGTTGTTTGAAATATAATGGCTCCCATGGGGCCTCTAAGCCAGTGGCCCCAACTACTGACGTGGGTCTTGCCTCGTCACCCTCGAGCACTGACTTGCAGAACAGGGCGAGATGGCCCCTGGGCTGGTGTGAGGACTCCTCCTGCAGAAGAAAAGTGCTCAATGCCGTCATGCTCAGTGTGCTGTCCTATGTCCTTCTGAGGGAACCCAACGCCAAGTGTGGTCCCTTGTGGTCTCGTGAGTCCTCTTTGGCCTATAACACCCCCTGGTGGACACTGCTGCTCCTCACCGCAGCCCTGTCCCTCCTGCTTCCAGCCTCGCTGCCCCACCTGGCTGGAGATGTGATATCCTCCGCCCAGCAGTCAAGGTGAAGTCCAACCAGCCTGCCTCACCTCACAGGCCTCGATGCTTTCCCCATCACCACATCTCCTCGGGTGACAGCTGGGTTACAGAGCATGTGGGTACCGACTACCAGCCCCGCTCCCCTAACTCTCCAATAACAAGACTTGACCAAGATGTTTATAATCATTTAATGAATGTTCCAAACACACCTTCACTGCGCCACGGGGGAGTTCCATGATGGTGGAAGCTGATGAACCACCCACCCAAGCCACCACGTGAACTACTCACAGTTTCCAAACCCCTGGAGATCAACCAGAAGGATTCGGTCGGGAACAGCAAGATTACTCGGCCAGAGGCTCTTTAGGGTTCTTACTTTCCTTCCTCCTCCTCCTCTTCCACCTCCTGCTAAGGACCTTCTCCACGGCCTGGGTGCTCAGGATGGGAGAATGGGGGTGGGAGGGTCCCATGGTACCAGTGCAGAGTACTGGGAACCCCACGCTCCAGATGCTGTAAGAACACATGGAGGCACAAGCCTGGGGCAGGCCTGCTCAACAGATAAGCAAGTCCCAGAAGCCACCGCGCTGGGGAGTGGGCCCAGGGACACAGAGCTGGAGGAGCCACACCCCCGCCCAGGCCCGGCGGCAGCAGCTCGTTCCCTACGTGCTGCACACCAGCACGTCTGCGAAGGGCCCCAGGAGGACCTTGTTGAAGATGCAGCGGACCCACACCAAGTAGGTGGTGAAGGGCTTGATGTTCTCCGTGAAGGTGTGGTTCTGCAGGGCCAGGATGTAAGGCACATAGGTGTTCTCACCCTGCTCCTGGAGCCACACCTCATACTTCACCTCCCTCACCTTCAGGTACTTGAGGTTCCACGGGATCTGCCAGGACACGGTGAGGCGGGCCTCGGAGGCGCCCTGCACAGACGCCTGGCACCGCGCATCCCGGACCTTGCCTGGGTAGAGGCCTACGGTCCACTTCTGCTTCCGTGGCCCTGGCCGGCCCTTCACCACACGCCGAATGGTCTGGGTGAGGGATGGGATGTCCACCCTGGTGTCCTGGTAGATTCGGAAGAGCCACTCGGGGTTCCGGCAACAGAGATGCCGCGGGACCTCACGGCTCTGCAGGATGCGGGCCTGCTCAGCCCGGTCTAGGTGAGTGATGCCCCCCTCGTCCCAGGGCCTCTCGGGGTGCGTGACTGTGTTCTCCGGCATCATGTTCCGCCAGGCTACGTACTGGAGGTCCATGCCAGGCAGCGTGGCCAGCGTCTTGTAGGGGGTATAGTGGTCGGGATTGACGGCATAGGGGAACAGCTCGACCACAGTGGCCCCGCGGGGCAGGAAGAGGGCGGTGACCAGCTGCGCCCCGTGCATGCTGACCAGCATGGAGGCGTTGCTGACCAGCCGCACGACGTCTGCGAAGGCATGGTCCTCCAGGGACACCGTCACCGTCTTCATCTGGAACTCCTGCGCCAGCGCCAGCAGCAGCTCTGCCTCGTTCAGGATGAGTCTGTTTTGGGTGCGGCTGAAGACCAGGATGTAGTCCTCGCCGAGGGGGGCCCCCGCCTGGCTCACATTCAGCTTTTCCATCATGAACCGGGCGAACTGGCGGATCTCGGTGCCCGAGACCAGGATGTTGGCCTTCGGGCCCTGGGGCTGGACGAAGCCGTACTGGTACCACGTGGTGACCTTGGAGAGGCCCACGAAGGCGTGGGAGAAGCAGAGCAGCCGGCCCAGGGTCTTCAGCTGTGCCCGCAGGAGTGGCTGCTTGGGGCTGAGCAGCTTGTAGAGGTCAAAGTGGGCGCCCTCGCCCCAGCCCTCCATGAAGAAGAGGCGGGCCTCGTGGGCCAGGCCCGGGAACTGCCTCAGCGTGTAGAAGAGCGGCAGCAGGTCGTCGTGGAAGACGTGCATGAGGTTGTCGGGGTTGAAGCGGTTGGCGAGCAGCGCCGCGTCGGGCACGAACACGGGCTTGGGCATGAAGCGCAGCGCGGCGGCGGGCAGCTCCACGAAGTTGAAGTACTGCGCGCTGTGGTCCTCCACGGTGGACAGGTCGAGCAGCGCCGGCTGGAAGCGCCGCGCGCCCAGGTTGGGCAGCATGGCCGAGGCGTTGCCGTGGAAGAAGACGAACTCGTCGGCCTCGCTGGAGTAGCACAGCCACTGGAAGCGGCAGAGGCGGTCGGTGTGCGTGCGGCCCGTGCACACCATGTGCGTGCCGCCCTCCGCCAGGGTCTGCAGCGCCCGGGGGTAGTCGATCCGCGGCATGGGCGCGGGCTCCGGGGCCTGGCGGCCGCGCGCCACCTCCTCCTCCAGGGCGGCCGCATGCTCGCGCAGCCGCACGTGCTTCCACAGCACCGCCGCCAGCACCGACACCAGCAGCGCGTTGAACACCGCCGACAGGTGCATCCTAGTGCCACCGCGGGGCGCTAGTGAGAGGGCGGCCGCGGGACGGTGCCACGGGCCCGGCGGGCTTGACCCATCTCCGCGGGCACCCCGAGGATCGGCAAAAGCCTGCGGGAGAGAAGGAGAACGGAAAGGTGTTGGCAGTCTGTCTGGAGTCCCCTTAAGCTCCCGCTGTGTGTCAGACCTGCACTGCGTGCGTGCGCACACTGAGCAGGGGAGGGGCGGGGGGGGGGGCGGAGAGAATCTTAAGCAGGCTCCAAGTTCAGCGTGGAGCCCTACATGGGGCTGGATCCCACGACCCTGAGATCATGACCTGAGCCAAAATCAAGAGTCGGACGCTTCACCGAATGAGCCCCCGGGGTGCCCCGGCCATGGACTCTTGAACCGTCCT
>CM053573.1:139723317-139778813 GCA_028646485.1 Cryptoprocta ferox | reverse complement strand
GAAATGAGATAAACAATAGCTGACACTGCAGAAATACAAGGATTATAAAAGAATATGATGAAAAACAGTATGCCAACAAACTGGGCAACCTAGAAGAAATAGAGAATGCCTAGAAACATAGCTTCCCAAAGCTGAATCAGGAAGAAATAGATAATATGAATTCAATTACCAGCATGAAATTGAATCAATAATAATAAAAGAAAAAAAAAATATTCACTCCCTCCCTTCCCCTCTGCTTCCACAGGTGGGGAGTATACATCCCTGCACCTTGACTTTGGGCTTGACCGCCTAACTTGCTTTGGCCAATGAAATGTTAGCAAAGAAAGCATAATCAGAGCCTTGGAAAGAGCTTGTGTGGCCGGCCTTGCCCACTCTATGCCTATGATATTGCCGTGAGAAAAATCTGTTCAGCCTGATTTCCTGGTCCCAGGAGGAGCGATATGTGTGCAGAGCAGCGCTGTTCCAGCTGAGCCCAGTGTGGCTCACCTGACCCCCAGGTTTGTGAGCAGACCCAGCCAAGGTCATCAGAACCACTAGTCAACAGGAGACGTCTGAGCTGGGTGAGTGCTTATTACTGTAGGTCAAGGAAATCCTGCGGCTGTTTATTATGCAGCACGGCTGTAGCCAGAGCTACCCAACAGAGGACCTGGGATGAGAGGCCACAGGGAAGTCCCCTTGAGGGGCCTGGCATTCCTGGACTTTTCCTTACATGGGACTGAAGTCCTGTGAGTGGTGCTGCCAGCGTCCGCCAGGACCCCAGTGTGCCCCTTCTTAGGACACATGGCACATGTGCCTGGGGGAAATGGGGGGACGTCTGCTCTTGCTTAAAAAGCTCCTGTTTGGAAATCATGCCTTTTGATTCCCATGAAAGGATGGGTAGCTAGTTGCTCCCTCTGTGGTCCAGTAAAAGAACTGTGTCTGCAGGTCACTACTGATACGCACACCGACGGAGAGGCCTGGCTGTGAAGCCCAGGATGGCTCACACCCGACGGACGTCACCCTCAGCCCTCACAGGAGGAGCACGGGTAACACCTGGTGCCCACGCAGCACTGCACTGGGGAGGGGCTGATCCGCCCCTTCATTCCCTCAGGGCTAGCTTTTGACTCTTGGCGTCTTGCAACTTCCCTCTCCCCGAGATCACAAAAGTCCTGCCCAGAAAGAGTGCTTTAGGCTAGGTTCCCTCAGAAGCCGAATCAGGGATAAGGATTTGAGTCAAAAGAGTTTGAGAAATTATCCCAAGAAACCTGTGTAGGAGAGTAGGGAATGAAGGGGGACAAGGAGTGAAGCCAATACAGGGCACATTAATGAGCCGGTCACTACTCTAGGAAAGCCAGGCTACTTGTCTACCCACTCCTACCCAGCATTAGTTGAAGGCCCTTCCTGGGGGCGGCGTCTCTCCAGCCTACCCTCATCTAAGGGTTGAGCATGCACACATTCATACATATGCACACGTTACATTACCCATCAGAAAACTTCACAAAGAATTGCTGACTAGCTATAATGTACTCCAGTGTTTCCTTTTCCAGCCCAGTATTCTATTCTGTTTTAAAAGGTGGGGAAGGGGGGTGTTCATGGTTTTATAACCTAACAGGGTTGGCAGTTTGCTGTTTAAAAAATACTGGTCTAGACCACAAATTCTCAGACCTGGCTGGTTATTGAAATCCCCAGAGGCACCTGCTAAAACTGTATACTCCCAGGCCTGGATCCTGGAGGTTCTGATCAGCGGCAGGTCTGGAGTATGGCTCAGGAATCGGCATCTTTTGTTCCTATTCCATTTTCCTGTCTTCTTGCAGATTTATTTGAATCACATTTTTATCTATTTATAATGTTTTTGGGTGTATTTCTTGGTACAGATTTTCTAGTGGTTGTTCTGGGCATCATATTATATACATGCAACTTAGCACAGTCTACTAATATTGATATTTTACGTCTCGAGTAAGCATAGAAACAGTATTTCTTTTGGGGCTCTTTTATCCTTCTCCCTTAAAATTATCTTCAACATTTCCTCTACAGACATTAAAATCCACATCAGACAGTATTACAAATGTGGTTTCAACTGTCAAATGTCATTTTCTTAAGAGGGAAAGGAGAGCCTATTATATTTACCCATATTTTTATTTCTGTTCTTTCTGTGTCCCAGATTTTCTTTGGCTATCTTTTCTTCTCTTTGGAGAACTTCCTTTCATTACAATTGTAGGGAAGTTTGCTGGGAACAAATTCTTAGTTTTCCTTCAAGTGACAATGTCTTGAGTTCACCTTCATTCCTAAAGGATATTTTCACTGGGACAGAACTTTGGGGTTACAGTTCTTTCTCTCTGCTGTCTGGTCTCTATGTTTTCTGATGAGAAATCTGCTGCATCTAAACTGCCATTCCCCTGGACATAACGCATCCTTCTTCTCGTGTGGCTCTGAAGAGTCTGGTTTTCAGAAGCCTGATTATCAGGTGTCCTGGTGTGGGTTTTTTGGGGGTTTACCCTGTTAGGGTTTCATTCACTCTTGAATCTGTAGGTTTGTATCTCTCACCAAATTTGGGGAATTTTCAGCCATTGTTTCTCTGAATGAGAGAAACAATGGTTTTTTTCAGCCTCCAGGTACATGAATGTTAAATTAAAAATATATATATATATATATATATATAGGTCTCTAAGGCTCTCTTCAACTTTTTTCTAGTCTATTTTCTCTCTGTTGTTTAAATTGGATAAATTTCCATTGTTTGTTTGCAAGTTCACTGATTGTTTTCTTCTGTCATATCAGTTCTTCTATTGAGCCCATCCAGTGATCTTTTTACATTTTGGTTACTACACTGTTCAGTTCTCAAATCTCCATTTTGTTCTTTATATCTTCCCTTTCTTTGCTGAGACTTAGCTGGGCATTTGGGGTATAATGTTATGCCACCCTGGAGCTTATATTAAACCTTCCATTTTTGCAGGTTTTTGCAAGAACCATGCTAGTGGGGGAAGGGAGAGCACGGACTCTTTACCATTGGATGAGAGGAAAGCCATGCTCCCTGCTCGGCCTCCACCAACAGCACCCTGGCAGGGATGGTGAGAGATGCAGCAGAACCACAGAGTAGGAAATCTAGGCTCCTCAGCTGGCTCTACTGACACCCCGGGGTACCTCATCATCACTGGGTGGGGGTCGAAGTCTAGGATCCACTGACCCCTCAAGGAGACTGTGGTGGTAGAGAGGACATCTTGTTACCTCTGGGTGGTGGCAAAGGTCCAGGCTTCTCATCCAGACCCATGGGGGGAGGGTAGGTTGGGGTGCTGAAGGGGGGGATGCCTGGTTGGTTACCACAAAGCAAGGATGGACATCTAAGCTGTGCATTCAGCCTTTGCAACAGCCGGGAAGGAAGGGAGAAGCAATTTCTTGTGGTGTTTTGCAGAAATAGGGTGTTGCTGTCAAAAAGGTTTGCTTTGTTAGGGTGTTCCTTTTCTAGTCCTTTGATGAGAGACAGAGAGAGAGAGAGCTTTCCTTGGGGCTTTTTCTGGTCTATGCTCACTGGCATTTCTGGGTTGTGGGCTTCTTTGGCACCCAGTCTGGGACACATAGGAGGCAAAGAGAAAATCCAAGGAACTCATTACTGTGTTGTTCCACATTCTTCTCTCCACCTTTCAGTCTTCTGATGTTTTATACATAATGTCCTGTGTTTTTAGCTGTATTAGTGCATAGATAGGGATAAACATGTCTTCTCCATTTTAACCAGAACCCAAAGTCTCATTGGTATTTGCTTTTTGACCAAGCTCCCAGGTGATTCTGGGGTACAGCCACATTTGAGAAAAAAATCAAATGGCTCTTAACCAAAGAACTAGGCCATGAATCCCAAGAGCTTCCAAAGTCTTAATGCATTTCAGCCTCAATTCAAAATTATAAGTCCAAAGTCTCATTGCCAGGGGATGTGGTGAACTAGGGCTTCCTGGAAACTTGGGTACCTAGTGGCTTGCAGACCCTCATCCTTGAGGGCTGCCGAGGGTAGTGGTGGGCAACAAGGACATGAGGCCAGGATTGTGAGCCCCCGTTTACCTCCACACAAAACCAAGCACCTTTAATTTCGTATATTTAGGGGTATCTAGTGGGTTGAATAATGTCCCCCCACCAAATTCATGTCTACCCAGAAACTCAGAATGTGATGTTATTTGGAAATAGGGTCTTCACACACACAATTAGTTAAGGATCTTGAGATGGGATTATAATATATTAGGGTGGGCCCTAAATCTAATGAAAGTGTCCCTATAAGACAGAAAAGAACACAAAGGAACATAGAAAGGCGTCCATGTGAAACAGAGATTGGAATGATGTAGCTATAAACCAAAGACCACCCAGGATTACCAAGAGCCAACAGAAGCTAAAAAGAAGCAAGGAAGGATCCTCTCCTTGTGGGGTTTTTTTTTTTTTAATGCTTATTTATTTTTGAGAGAGAGAGAGTGTGAGCAGGGAAGTAGCAGAGAGGGAGACACGGAATCGGAAGCAGGCTCCAGGCTCTGAGCTCTCAGCACAGAGCCCAACACGGGGCTCGAACCCACAAACTGCGAGATCATGACCTGAGCCGAAGTTGGACACTTAACCAACTGAGTCACCCAAGTGCCCCTATCTCCTTGAGCTTTCGGAGGGAGCATGGCCCTGTCAATACCTTCATTTTAGACTGCTGGCCTCCAGAACTGTGGGAGAATAAATTTCTGTCATTGGAAGCCACCAAGTGTCTGGTAAATTTGTTACAGCAGCACTAAGAAACTCATATGGGTACCACAAAAATTTATTTTAAAAATGGAGTTCTGGGGCACCTGGGTGTCCCAGTCAGTTAAGCGTCTGACTCTTGATCTCTGCTCAGGTCATGATCTCATGTTTCATGAGACCGAGCCCTGCGTTGGGCTCTGTGTTGGCAGCATGGAGACTTCTTGGGATTTTCTGTCTCCCTCTCTCTCTCTCTGCCCCTCCCCAACTCATGCATGTGCTTTCTCTCTCAAAATAAATAAATAAACTTAAAAAAAATAAAAAGAAGAAACAGAACTCTTTGTTCTTAGGAAGGAATTCCACTGTTATTTTTTTTTTTAAGTTTACTTGGAGAGAGAGAGAGAGAGAGAGGGAGAGAGAGAGAGAGAGAGAGGGGCAGATAGGACAGAGACAGAATCCCAGGCAGGCTCCGCACTGCCAGCACAGAGTCTGAGGAGGGGCTCGAACCCATGAAGCTGTGAGATCAGGACCTGAGCTGAAACCAAGAGTCAGCTGCTTAACGGACTGAGCCACCCAGGCGCCCCAGGAATTCCATGGTTATTCAGGTTAACTACTAAGCAAGTCCTCCTCACCTTACAGGGGTGAAGGAATCTGCCCCAAACCATCCAGCAACTCTGCGGCATGCGCATGGCCAGGATTAAAAATGGAGGTGTCCTAAACTCCTGCTGAGTGCTGCGTCCTGAAGGCGTGGGACAGCAGCAGGTCATGGGCAGGCCAGGCCATGCAGCTTCTGCATTGAGGGTCTAGTGAAAGCAGGTGGCTCCTCACACAGCCCAGGCTCCCTGCTGCTCCCCCCAGCTGCCTCCCTCTAGGGCCGCTCGGAACCTCCCTGCGCACAGCTCTGCTAGGGAGCGCAGGCCCATTGCATCCACCCGGACCAAGGGCACGCCTCTGGAGTTCTCCCCTTGCCAGTGCAGCCACACCTTCTGCTCACCCTCCCCAGGCAGACACAGGTAGCACACCACGGCCTCAGGGCACCAACTGCACCGAGAAGTCTGACCAATTGGTTGGTTCTTTTGGAGACCCCTGATCTCAGTCGTTACCACATCACAGCCTAAACCAACCTGGCTCTGAGTTCCTGCTGCATTACCAGCGGTCGATGGCTCCCAGAGGAGGATGTGTGCTGTCCAGGAAAGTTTAAGGATAAGAAGCCAGGCAGACTCGGGTTCAAACCCCAGCTCCATGACTTTACGGCGCGGACTTTCTGAAGCCAGGTTCCCCATCGGCAAGAGCGAGGGTACAGCCCGCACCGCGCAGGGTTGTGGAGAAGGTCAGAAATAATATATTAGTTGAACCTCATGAATACTGACAGCTGACTGCTTCTCAGGTACAAAAACAGCAATTTCACGCAATTAGGTTCAACCTAATAAGTGTCTAGCAGAGGGGAGAAGGGAAGAAATTGAGGCACCAGATGGTTAATATAGGGCCACAGGGATACACAATGAAGTCTGGCATTTTGAAACATTTTGGACATACTTGGCTGCCTTCATCTGACTCAAAGCAAAAGCTGATTGGTGCTGAGGTGGGAACTGTCACTTTTCATTACAGTCATTTGAAACAAAGGATTTTAAATCTAAGAAGAGGATTCCTCCCAAAGATGGGGACTGAGATGGGACATGCTGGATCTTGGGCCAGAGTCCATCACCAACTCTCTACCTGGGCTTCCAAGCCAAGTGCATTAATAAAGGACAGAGTGGACACTATTTCCACTCAGCACCCATGCGTCTTTCCTCTTCCTAATAAAACCCCAGGTCTGTTCAGATAGCCACCCCTCCCCCTGACACCCATGACGTGCAGAGAAAGCCAAGATCTACCTCCCACCTCCAGAGGGCTGGCCAGCGGAAAGCAAGGTTCTGGGGCCGGTTACTGGCCCAGCATCGCATGCTACCTGAGTAGAACCAAGCAGGACGGAGGGAAGGAGTCACATTCCATGTTCCCACCCACTGGACAGAAAAGAAGGTGCTGTCCCATGGCCGCTGCCTGCCATCTGCTGACTGGCCTGACAAAGATGGCACGATGGAGGAGAAATAGGAAGGACCCTGGTGACATCTCAGAGCTCTATAACTTGGACTTTCTGCTGTGAACTTTCCTTATTATGGAAGCTGGTCTGGGTTGGGGTTTTGGTTTCTCTAAACTAAGAATAATTTAACTTTGTTGTTGTGCATGAAGCAAACACATGGGCATCTGACCTGTGCGTTCTGTTTCTGAGCTGTGCTACGTGGCATGGGTTTCCCCATAATCTTTCTAACTTGGGTAAACAAAGCCCTCCAAGGAACTCTTGTATTAGAAATTAGAAAATACGAGGGGCACCTGGGTGGCTCAGTCAGTTGGGCATCTGACTTCGGCTCAGGTCATGATCTCACGGTTCATGAGTTTGAAGCCCAAGTTGGGCCCTGTGCTGACAGCTCAGAGCCTGGAGCCTGCTTCGGATTCTGTGTCTCCCTCTCTCTCTCTCTGCCCCTCTCCCACTTGCTCTCTGTCAATCTGTATCTCAAAAATAAATAAACATTTAAAAAAAATAAAAAAAAAGAAATTAGAAAATATGGGGCACCTGGGTAGCTCAGTCGGTTAACCATCCAACTCTTGATTTCAGCTCAGGTCATGATCCCAGGGTCGTGGGATCCAGCCCTGTGTTGGGCTCTGCATTGACCACGGGGGCCTGCTTGGGATTCTCTCTCTTCTCTCAGCCCCTCCCCCACTCACACACATGTGCTCTTTCTCTTTCTTAAAAAAAAGAAAGAAAGAAAGAAAGAAAGAGAGAGAGAGAAAAAAAAGAAATTAGAAAATAAATATATTTATTGTGGGCCAAAGTGGAGCTACAACTTTCCACACAGGTTCCATCTGGTAGGGAATGGGACTGCAGTAACTTCAGTGTCACAGCGTGGGCAGTAGGTGGGGCTCCAATGAGCCCTGTAGACTGTTAAGGGTCAGACCCTTCTGAGGAAGAAATGAGTCCTTCTGCTTTGGCCATTTCTGTTCAGAGGGAACAGCTATGTCGTCTCCAGGACAGAAAGAAAGGAGGTGGGGGGCCATCCAGAGACTGATCCAAAGAGACCACACAGTGCAGTCTGGTTCAGTAAGATGGTTCACACAGAGGAAAAGAGACTTAGAAAAATCAGCTACCGAAGTCTGCAGATGACTTAGTTTAAGTAAATTCCTGTGGATTCAAAGCTAGTCCTTTAACACTCATTCAATCCCACTGGGCCTTCTTGGTCTGTAGGGAAGAGGACAAAGTCACAGCTATCCTGAGAGCCCATGAACTTCATGTCCTTCACGCAGGTCTTCAAGGCTTTAGTGGAACAAGGGCAGAGAACTTCTGGTCCAGCCCCAGTGACAGCAGAGGGCATAGGCGGCTGCCTTCTTAGCTGGGTTCTGCCTGTGCTCCAGTCAGCCCTGGTAATCCCCAGGAGAGGATTTCTGCAAGCCCAGGATCCTACAGCCTAGAAACCTGCTTAAACATCAGTGTTTCCCTGTCTTTTCAAACCTAGGTACCCACCCATAAAAAGGAGAAACTCTTTAATGCTCCATGCTGACCTGTAAAGTCCAGTACCCCTTTCTCCAGGAATCCACCATTCGTAATGATTCTCGTCTACAATGTCTGCCCCCAGGACTGAAGGATTTCATCAATCTCTACCTTCTGAAGTTGGTATTTTATACCTGCATCTGCCTATGTAAAATCACCTTGCTGCATAGACTTTTTCAAAAACATGTGCCCCTCCTGGAAATTCCCCACCCAGCCCCACCAGCTAAGAACTACTTTGCTATTAGGTTGGATCACATTAAGTTGGTAACATCCGGGGACCAATTCTGACCAGTGTCCCTTGGTTCTGCCGTGGGGACCAACCATCCTTACCACCACCGAGCCTGCTCAAAGAGAAAACCTGTGTCCTCACCACGACATGACCATAGCTGGAGTTCTGACATCTCTCTAGGTAAGAAGAGAAAAAAAGGGGCACAGAAAGAGCCAGGAGGAGGGAGAGTTAATTCATTGTAAGGTCAGGAGAGGGAAAGAACTGAGAAAATAAGGGAAGGGACAAAAAAGGCTTAAGAAGGGAATGCAGAAGCTGGATGAGCAGGGTGTCTCACTGGGGAGCTGGGGAGGTGGCCCTGAGGGCCTCAGCTCAGTTCTGGCTCAGAGAACTGAAGAGGGACTTGGGCTGGCATGACAGGAGGGACGCAAGCAGGAGAACAGCTTGAGGGGGGCAGGTGTGCACCCCCACACAGACAGCTCCTAGTTCTGAGCAGTGGGAGAGCCTGGTAGCAGTGAGAGCACACTGGCACTCAGGTGTTGGTTCCTGATATCATCCTCTACTAAGGAACCAGGGCGCTGTGAAAAGTTAACTGTCTCCCGGGCTGGGGCAGGGACAGTACAAGATGAGCTGGGGACATCTTGTAGTGCCAGCATGTAAGGAAGTTCTCAAAAAATGATGAGGACATATCAAAAAGGCACAGGGGCTAACCTGAAGGAGGCCCCGGCGGCGAGATCGGGGACAATGTAACAAAATTAAAAAGCAACAGGAATGGATTATAGCCCATAGAATACAGTAAGTAGGCAAGAGTCAATACTGATAGGAATTAACCATTGAGTAAATAAATAAGGAAGAAGGAACAGGTCTTTCTTGCAGTAGAATTCCAATTAGTCAATGTAGAAGCAGTGATGGAAACAAAATCACCATTTGGCAAACATCACAATAATAATGGCTTCAGGCAAGATCCTCGGCTGGGAGGCTAAAATTAGTGAGGGAAGTATGACGAGAAATAGGATATTTGCATAGTCTCAAACTGTCTCCCTGTGAAATACATATCTATTACGGAGGCAAAAATAGAACTTGGACGGTACAGGAGCCTGGCAGATCGCCCCCGAACCAAGCAATCGACATCACCCTCGCCAGTAATAACTTACTGACCTCATGTACCCCTTGATAACGGCGCACTGAGAAGGGCATCTCACTTCTGCCCCTTCTTACCCAAATGCACAGCCTCAATCTATAGTTCTAAACACGGAAACTTGGTCTAGCTCCACTGATAGCTCCGAATGTAGTGTATAGGGAAGTTAATAGAGAAAACAGTAAACCCAGATCGAAGGACATTCTACAAAATACCTGACCAAGACGCGTCAAGTGTGAAGGTCACAAAAGACCAGGAGTGACTGAGAAGCTGTCCCAGATTGAAGGAGACTAAGGAGACACGACAATGTTTAAAATTTTTTTTAAATTATTATTTTTTAACTTAAATCCAAGTTAGTTAACATATAGTGTAATGATTATTTCAGTAATAGAATTTAGTGGTTCATCATGTATATATAACACCCAGTCAGTGCTCATCGACACGACAATTGAACCCAAGGTAGGGTCTTGCACCAGAAAAAGGACACTAGTAGGAAAATTGGCAGAATTTTAATAAGGTCTGTGGTTTCGGTAATGGTGCTGTGTTAATTTCCTGTTGTGATTATGGAAGATTTAACATCTTAACAGAGGAAGCTGAACGAAGCATTTTTTGTAACTTTTCTGTAAGTCTAAAATTATTTCAAAATAAAAAGTCGTAAAAAATTAGATAACTTAAGAAACAAGAGAACATTCATGTTTATAGGTAAAATGCCATGTATGTGGTTTGTTCTAAAAGACTCCAGGAAAAAAAGCGTGGACGTAGATGGAACAAGATGGTAGCAAATTGATAATCATGAAAGACAATGATGAGGGACTTTCTATGATCCTCTTTGTGTCTGACGTTTTCCATAATAAAAAGTCAGAAAGTTAACAAGAAAGAATCAAAAAAATCCCTATTGCAAATGATAGAATTCTAAAGAGTGGATGAGTAATAAGTGAATATTTAGAAAATATAAGATAAATATTATATCCAGAGCCCCCCCTGGAGAGATGAGAGGCAGATGCATGGGGCAGGAGCTGATGTGTGTTTGGTTCTGATCACAGATGGGAACTTGTCCAACAGCAGCTAAAGCTACAGGGACACACCCAGGGAATGGCAGACAGCAAGAGTGGCAGGGAAATGAGGAAAAGGGGAGGAAAGGCCAACCTCTAACATGAATGGGCACCTCTCTAAGTAGGCATTCTGCCACCTACCCCTCTGCTAGGCCTCCCTGTGGTGAGATGCATGCCTGGCAGCAGGGAGGTGGGGATGTGAGGTGGGACCACAGGAGGCAGAAGGCTGGGACTCTCCTCTGGACCCGTGTGCACAGAAGCCAATCCCAGTTAAGCGCTAAGCTCAGAACCTTGAGGTTCTTACGGGAACCAGAAACACAGCTTACGGGAACCAGAAACACAGAGTTCGGGACGTGGTGAGGCAACCAGGCAGAGGCCGGCCTTTGAGCCTAGGGAGGAGAGAGGACTGTGTCTAGTTAGATGCTAAGTTACCACCCCCTCCCCCACCGGGACAGAAGGATGCTGACAGACTGGCCCACAGGGCCCTTCAGGCTCGCAAGTTACCTTCCAAGAGGGATAATGGGAAGGAAGGTTGGCTGGGGATGGACAGAGCATTTCGCTAGAAATCATGTGGTGGTTAAAGCACAGGGTCCAGAGGTCAGATTGCATGGGTTTCTAACTTTACCACGTACAGGCCAGGCAGCCTGCACCAACATCTGATGAGAAGAGTTGCATAAATAGCCCACTCCCGTGGAACTGTTGAATACCTGAAACTAATACAACAGTGTATGTTAACTATACTGGAATTAAAATGTGAATGAATGAATGAATAGCCCATCCTCCCCAGGTAGGAGAGTTCTGAGGCACGTTCTGCACCGGCACCAGAGTTCCCTAACAGATTAGGTGGTTGCCCACAGTGGTAACTGGCCTGATTCATGCCCTTCTTCCCTTCCTGGTCTCAGTTCTTCACTCCCTTATTCATGTTTATTGGGATGGAGTTCAAATAATCTACTTATACTTGAATCTCTGTTTCAGGATCTGCTTCTGGGGGAACATTAACGAACACAGTTATGACTGTATTTTGCCACTGAGGAGACAGATGAAAAGCCGCCCTTGCATTTTCACCTGCTGTGAAGTAGCCAAAGTGCAGTAGGAGAAAACCAACAAGCGCTTGGCCAGTCAACGATTGGCCTTTCAGTCTGTTTCCCACACTTCCTCCGCATCCCCCTTTCCCGGATCCCTGAAAAGCACGGTGGCAGCTCAAGTATTGGGCAAAAGGGTCAGAAGTGTTTCCAAAAGATAACAGATGGAGGCACAGAGCACATTGATCAGACCCCTACCACTAAAGAAGATAAAAGAGGCCTTTCTCCATCGCCGTTTCAAAATGTTTCTGGATTAAAAAAAGCTCCAGGAGAAAATTCAAAATGGTGGAGAATAACTGGGTCAAGTTGCTTACTAGAAAACGGAGCCAGGGATGGCCCCTTTTTCCAGGTCAATTTTCACTGCTCCTGGAAAGGCCACTAGTCTCAGTGATAAGAAGGCAGTGGTTGGGAGACCGAGACAGTGAGGGAGAACTCAGGCCACCCTCCTTGGCACTGGGGACTAAGAAAGACACTCAGCCAAGTTGCTGCAGGACTACAACTCACCAGACAGACTGACCTGGTGCGCTGCGTCCAGTCCTGATGTTTGATCCACTGTTTAGTGCGACTCCATGCACCAAGAGCCTCCTCCGAATGATGGTGATCAAGGGATGAGAACTCCTTCAGACTGAAGGCCTTCATGGCCTACTCTGTCACCAGGCTCTGCCGAAATGGGAAGAGGGGCCGAATCCCAGCATCACAAGGTACTTACTTTCAGGGACAGGAAGCTCCCTCCCACTCCTAAGCAGCCCATCCTCCTTTGTACTCACTCTCCTGAGATGTCACAGCTCAAAGACAGAGTTGGAATTCACTCCTCCTTCACCTGCTGTCTCTAATCCTCTCTCTCCAAGTGAACCCACTTCTGAGCAGGGGGACAGCCCCCACCCTTGTCTGCAGTCAGATGTGGAAAGCACCACACACTGTTGGCTCCTGCTCTGTCCCAGTGCCGTGCTGGGCCCCTTGCATGCAGGCACGACCCCACTGATTCTTTCCTTGTGATGGTTCACTGTGTCCCCATCTTTTCTATCCAGAAACAGTCTCAGTGGCCGGGCCACATGTCCACAGGTCAGGACTTGGCCCCACACATTTCCACCTGGGCTCCCTCTCAGAGTTGAGGGCTGCCCCAGAGGGGTCTTGTCATGAGGCTCCTTGGACAAGGAAGAGGAAAGATGGTGGCCCTCAGAGGCACAGGTCCCCCAGGATAATATATTTTGCCTCTTCCTGGTGCCCCCCTGAAAACCTTCCTGTCCATCTAGGATCTGTGGGTGGGCATAAAGGTCTGGTGATCTATGAAGAGCCAAGGAAACCACCCCGCTCTGAGCAGAGCCTCGAATGGGATGTGATCTGGAGAGGCCGGAGGGTCTCTGCATGGGCCATTCCACACAGAGAAAAAGAAAAGAAAGCCAGTTTCCTGCTTGAGCAAGGCTGTGACAGATGTCCTAACTGAGGCCCCCAGCCTGGCCCTTGCTCCAAGCCTGCCTTGCCTTTAGGAGTTCCCACAGCCTCTACGTACAGCATCCCATTTGGTGCTCACCTCGACCCTATGAAGTGTCATTATTCCCAGTTCTCTGGTGAGGAGCCTGAGGCCAATGAGGTCCAATGACTTGTCCAAGGCCACGCAAGCGTGAAGTCTAGATATTAACCCAGTGTTCTCTGACTCTAAAGACTGTGCTCAAAACCATGAAGACACAGAAGATCTGGTTTTAATTAAAGTGGGGCACAGGGTGAAGAAGAAAAAGAAACACTTAAGGTATTCAAAGGACTCAAATGAGAGAGGGGCGAGCCCAACAAAGGGCCCACACATCCCACCCTGCTCACAGACCACACTCCTGGCTGGGCTGGCTGGGTGGGTCTGGTCGGTAGCTAAAGGGCTCCATCAGGGATTCCTTGCCGTCTCTGCTCTGCTCCCCTGGGATGCCACTTCTCCCCTTGGCCAGCTTCCCCTCACGGTCATGACATGGCCACCAATGTCAACTGGAGTGACGTCTTCCCTGTTTTATATCCAGCTACAGGTATTGGTTCTCCCTCTCCATGGAATAACCCGTCCGCTCAGCCACCTGATACAGTTAACTCCCACCCAGCCACCTCCGGGACCAATGACAACGACCAGAGGAGCCCTCGGTTCCTGCAGCCGGGAGGAGGGCCCTGCAGGAGAAGGCAAGGGGAGTGAACGCTGGTGGGTGACAGCGATGTTTGGTGTTGCAACTCTTGAAGGACACAGGCTTCACAGTTTGCTTGTTCTTCCTTTAGGAAGAGGAGAAAACACAACTTGGAAAAACCATCTCTCTCCACTCGTGTCACTCATGCCCTAAGGGAAGATAATGGGGCTTCACTATCACTTCGGGGACCACCAGCAGGATGCCCTGCGGTGAACTTCCGGTCCCAACACCCTCACTACTGAGGACACAACCTGCACTTAAAACTGTTCCCCAGACTACCGCCAACCATCAAACATAAACCCACTCTGACCCCACAACGTACAATCACACAAAATAAAAATCTGCTGCCCGTGCAAAATGGGCACCACGTGTAATCTTTTTACTTTGCAGAATTTAAAATGTAACTGAACTTTCGCAGATTTCTCTTTAAATCCATCTTCCTATGGGTTTAAAGAGGAGGATATGTGATATATCTGTACCCCTCCCAGATTCTCCAAGCCGTCTGCTGACTGAGGAGATACAGCTCTTCCACACGAGGCATGAGGTTCCCAAAAAAGGAAGGCTGAGTGCTGCCACTCCCCCCAGTGAAGTCCTGTCACAGAGTCAGATGAAGAGCCGTCCTGGCTGCGGGGAAGGAGCCAAACAAAAGGGCCAACCCGAACCTTGATTCGACCCCTCAAAAGAATGACCTCGGTGGCACCTTCTCTTCTTGTGGGGCTGAGGGCTGATTACAAACCCGTGTTCTTTGGAAATAAACTCATTCCACGGAAAGAACGGTCCCTATTGGACTTTTAAGATGTGGCACCAACAGCTTGGATCCTGTTTTTTGCATGCCTCTTCCCGGGCATGAAGGCTTGTGGAGGGGAGGGGTCTGTTAAGTATTATGGACCAGACCACACTCGTCTCCAGTCACCTGTCCATCGCTTTGTCCCAGACACAGGCTGGTCTGCTGCAGAAGCCCCTCCAGGAGAAGCGAGGGGCAGGAGCAGAGAGCTCACACAGAACACGGCTTTGGGGCTTGCAACACACGGAAAGAGTGCTCGCCCAGAGCTTCCATCTTCCGGCAAGGAGGCGAGCCCTGGATAGACCCCCAAAGAAAACCCCTCCTGAAAACATCTGCCGAGGCCTGGACCCCTGGCCCATGGTGGAGAGCTGTGCCCTGGAGTCAATCATGACAAAGGTTCTTAGATTCCCTCCTTCTTTCTCTTAAAAATAGGCTCTGGGGGTGCCTGGGTGGCTCAGTCAGCTGAGCATATGACTCTTGATTTGGCTCAGGCCATGATCTCACGGTTGTAAAATTGAGCCCCAAGTCAGGATTGGAGCCTGTTTAGGATTCTCTCTCTCCCTCTTCCTCTGCCCCTCCCCCCTCCCCCGGCTTGCACGCCTGTGCTCTCGCTCTCTTTCTCAAAAAAAAAAAAAGGCCTTGGTTAGATGTAGACAGGCACGACATGGAACTTATTTAACGACCAGTATGGCCCAGTCACCAACCAAGCACACTGGACGCCCACATAACACCTCTCTGGCACAGCAAGCCCCCCTTAGCTTCTGGCTGCCTCTACGTAAGAATCGGTAAGGTGGGTGAGAGAGGACCTACATTTGTATCAGTCCTGGTGTATATTTATTCATGAACCTGAGTCCAAAGACTTAAGACGATATGAAGAGAATGAGGGAGTGAGGCTCTGCATCAGCCCAAAATAGAGTAAAGAATGTGCAAGAGACACAAAACTGGAAAAAAAAAAAAAAAAAAAAAAAAAAAAAAAAAAGCACCTCTGTTGTCAAGGTTCTTTCTGTGGCAGAGGGGACGAGAGGCTGTTGTTAAAACTGGACATGATGCCACTGTCACAGAGGAAGGGAATGTGGGCTTTGGGGCACTGAGGGAGGGGGCATCTTCACTGCCCGGGGATGAGGGGGGACCATCACCATAGGACGCTCTCCTCCTGCAGGAATGTCAGGGAACCGTTCTGTACACACCATAGGCTTTCCTGGTCCAGGGGGACCAGCCCAACTCCTCATGGGAGCACCCCCTGGGTCATCCTGATAGTGGTCACCTAGCCTTGCCTTCTCACCAGTCTTGCCCAAAGGGCTCCTGGGAGGAAGAGCACCGTCAGGTGGATAAGAGAAGAACGTGCTTAGGAAGCTGGAAGTCCCTGGCAGATCTCCCACATCACGAAAGTGCACCCAGTCCAGGCTGAGCACAGGCATCAGGGCTCACAAGACTGCAATGGAGATTCGAGTCCTCCTCCCAGGCGGTGGTGGCCGAGAATTCTTCCCAGGCCACACAGCACATACTTACCTTCCTTTAGATCCTAGGTGTGAACTGGTTTTATAATCTCGGCAGATTAACTCCTCAAGCCTCAATGTCCTCATCCGTGAAATGGGAATAATAACCTCCTCAGGGTGCTGGGAGAACTAAATGTGCTAATGCAAATTAAGTACCTATAAAGGCCTCAAAACACATTTGCTGTCAGAACTATATTTCATTAGGGTTCCTCAAATTAACATTGAATGAAACACAGGTACCAAATGAGCCATAGAACCTGAACCACTCCTATAGGGACTGAATCCCCAATGGCTTTGGTGGCACTTTCACAGTCCCTCCCAGGTTCGCTCCGTCTTCCTAATGACTTGTTTCCCTTCTCCCATGAAGAGGGCCACCCCCCACCCCGCCCCGAGCAGCCAGTTCTCAGCATGAAATTAACAATTTCAACCACCACCACCTCCAACGTCGTATGTTGGCGGTGTTCTAGAAACTGCTGTACATTTCCTCATTTCATCCTCAAACCAACAAGGGGCTAAGCATAGCACTATTAACATGTCCCCCTCTGCCGACCAGGACAGAGGCTAGGAGAAGCTAAGTAAATGTGTCCCAAGTGCCTCTGCTTTTAGGGAGCGGAGTCGGGATTTGAACGTGGAGCATGTTGACATGACCTATGTTAATCACAGCCCAGGCACTATCCGGCGCTCTTCCTGGCCTCCCAGGGAATGGATTTTCAGGGGATACAACTGTCATCACACTTACTGTTCTCTTCTTTTCACCTCAGGCACCAGGTTTTCGGACCCAACTGGTAGGAGGCACAAGGCACTTAGTGACTCAGGCAGGAAAAGCGTGATAGAGCACAGCGAGGAAGGAAGCACCTGCAAGCCAAGGACAGGGGCCTCGGGAGAAACCAAAGCTGCCAACACCTCGATCTTGGATTTCTATCCTCCAGAAGCGTGAGAAATAAACTTCCATTGTTCGATACCCAGTCGGTGGCACTTTGTTACGGGGACCCAAGCTGACACAAGTGGGTACCACCAGGCCACTTTCCTTCCAGGACCTCATCAGTTTCCTTCTAGGACCTCATCAGCGTGACCTTCAACCTGGGCATTAGGTCTCCAGGTGACAGGGCCCACCCCCGGCCTCACTCTCCACATTGCCCTTGGCTCTAGTGAGCACGTGAGTTTGCAGCCCTTGCCCCAGGCCTAGAACTACTGGAACTTTTACTCCTTATTAGACCACGAGGCCCCTACGAGTGGCTTTTCGGTGCCTATGTCCGGAGCTGGCCAGGACAGCCCAGAGCAGGGCCTGCACCCATGCTGGGTGGCCAGCCCAGAAGATGAGCGCCCACGGCAGGCAGCCCCTCCCCCAGCTACCCAGCTCTGCGTCTGCAGGTGTGGCGGCTTCTTCCACACCTTCCTCCAGTGCATCCTGGAACAGACGGGATCCTAGAAAGAAGCGTGCACTAAGTCCATGCTCTAGGAGCTGAATGAAGCAGTTCTGGGGGGGCAAATTGGCAGCATCCTTCTATCTGCCTCAGTTTCTTTTTTTTTTTTTAATGTTTATTTATTTTTGAGACGGAGAGAGACAGAGCGTGAGCAGGGGAGGGGCAGAGAGAGAGGGAGACACAGAATCCGAAGCAGGCTCCAGGCTCTGAGCTGTCAGCACAGAGCCCGACGCGGGGCTTGAACCCACAAACTGTGAGATCATGACCTGAGCTGACGCTCAGGTCGGACGCTCAACCGACTGAGCCACACAGATGCCCCATATCTGCCTCAGTTTCTAAAGGGCTTTTTTAGATATTTTTTTAAATCTCTTGTTTATTTCTCTCCCCCGCCCCCTCCTTTTCTTTTTGGAACACGGCCTGTACTGGTAATAGCAATAATAGAAATAGTGGCAATTCGGCAGATCAGAGTCTCCAGCACCTCCCTGTGGCTTGGCTCATGGTTGAGTATCCACTATCCAGCCAGGAAGGGCCCCTCTGTTATGCTTTCAAATTGGAGAAAAGAGAGACAACTCTTAGCATTAAGATTGTACCGATCATAGTCTATCAATGGCAGAGTGAAAGGTTTGATTCTCTGACAAGATGCCAGGCTCTGTGAGGACACGGGAAACCAAACAAAATGGAAGAAGTAAGCGCTGTTCTGGCTAAGGCAGGAAAAGAGGATGCTGGCTTCTGGGCAGCGGGTGAACGTTAATTCTACCACTACCTTACTTCCCTGAGCACCTCCTGTGTGCCAGGCACTGTCCCTAAGCCCCTTTCCTACCCCTTTTCCCTTAAGTCGCACAAAAGCCCTCTAATGCAGATACTATTATCTCCATTTTCTTTTAATATGAAAACCCCAAGTTTAGTGAGGTTAAGAAGCTTGCTCTAGGTCTTACGGCTCAAGCGGGGACACCAGGGTACAAACCCATATCCAACTCCATGTCTTATTCACAGTGCTTCAGACTTGGAGGTACAATCAGGGACACAAGCAGGGGAGACGTCACAGCAAGGAGTTCTATCACTCAAGGGCAGAGCAGGTATGAACGGCTGCAGAAACACAGACCCAGATGCCCTCAGCTGTAGCTTAGCAACCACGGCTTTCCTTCCCCTTCCCCACACCCACCACCAGCAGAGACCTCCAGTGGTGGCCGGTGGCTCAAGGGAGCTGTGGTCATTCTCTGGCCCCAATGAAAGCCTGCGTTGCATGTGGGGGGTGACAGAGAAGGTTAATCCACCAATTTAAAATGACAAAACTATGCTTTTTGGAGCTAAAAGAGCCCTTGGAAATGATCTGCTCTAAGTCTTTACTTTATAAAAGAGGTCGAGAGGGGCAGCATGAGCTCTCACAGGCAGCCACGATTAACACAGCGGGTGTTCTCAGTCCAGAGCTCCTCTCCTAGCACCCATGGCTCTGGGGGGGGGGAGGGTTGGGGGGCGCCTCCTCGCCAAAGCAGAGACCAGGCCCAGAGAAGAAGCAGGGCTCTGGGACTCTTCCTGGCCCCTAAACAGGATCACTTCTTCTCCTCATCAAGCTCTCAAGGCCTCACCCTGACTGCGCCCTTCCCCGCCCGTGGGGCCCAATGCTGAGAGCCACTAGAGGCCTCGGGGCTGCCTCCTCCTCACCCCTCACCCAGGGGATGCCCCTCCAGCCCCATCCAATGCCACACATAGAGTGGAAGCACCAGCAGCCAGGACCCGGGGTCCTGCCACCTCTCCACGTGGTCGGAGAAGACCCCCTGCTGCAACCCTGGAGGCCACCCTGGGTCCCAACGGGCCTTCGAGCACAACAAGAACCACAGGCAGCAGAGCAGGAGAAGTAAATGGCACCGGTACCGGAGCTGAGATGCCAGAAGTGAGCTCCCGTCCTGTCATTTAGCAGCTGCACGACCCCAGACCAATTCTGCCTTTTTTTTTTTTAACAGACAAAAAGCTCTGCATAATTAACATATATAACTTGATGTTTAGAGATAGGTATGCGCTTGTGAAACCATCACCATAATCTATGCCACAAACCTGTCCATCACCTCCAAATGTTTCCTCCCACCCTCTTGTGATAAAAACACTTGACAGAAGATCTACCTTCTTAGCAAATTTTAAAGTATATTGTTAACAATAGGCATTAAGCTGCACAGGAGATCTCTAGGACTTGGTCATCTTGTATACCTGAAACTCGATACTCTTTGACTAATGCCTCCCTGTCCCCCCTCATCCCAGCCCCTGGCAACCACTGTTCCACTCTCTGCTTCTATGACTCTATTTTAGATTCAACCTAAAAGTGGCATCATGTAGTATTTGTCCTTCTGCATCTGCCTGGGCCAATTCTTAAGCCTCCACGTCCTAGTCTGAAAAACAGACACAATTATACCTACTTCACAAAGTGGTTTTGCAAATTCAAAGAGACAACAGAGGCAAAGCCTGACAATTATTTTTACAGCATTATTATCATAGCAATAATGCTATACCTCCCATTCAGTGGCTCTGACATATACCAGAAATGGTGCTAGGTGCTTTAGATGAACAATCTCATTTATTCCCTCCTACAAATCTAAAACAGGTGCTTTCAATTTCATCCCACATTTGAGGAAGTATGCTCAGAGTTGTTAAGTGAACTGCCCGATGTCACACAGCTCTTAAGTGGTGGGGCTGGGATTCAAACCCAAGTCTAACTCCGAAGCCTATGATGACATTTGTTGCTTACACCTTTCATGTTCATTATTTTATCCAATTAAAAAAAAAAAAAAAACCTGTCAGGTGTTAGGCAGGTCCTGGGGGAGAGTATCTGCTAACAACCAAACTGAGAGTGACGTGGACCCTTGGGGAATGCAGCATTTGGTAATTTAATTTTCCAGTTATCGCAATAATTCACTCAAAGCCCGTTTATTGCTAAATATTTTCTAAAGCCAGGCTCAGGGAGAGAACTTGCCAACCAGAAGGAAGTTCGAAAACTGGCATAGCTACTCTAACACTGTGACACGTCAAAGCCACCAGGATGCTCACATGGCCACGGTGTGGCGTGGGGGACCTCAGTCACCAGCACCCCCCCCTCCCCTTTGCGGAAGATCTCCACTCTCCGCTTCTCCCCGCCCTCCTGGGGCCCAAGGCTCAGGAACTGATGTGCTGGCCGTCCCTGGGGAAAACGGGACCTGTGTTCTCTTCTGGCTCTGCCACTAACTGGGACTCACATTCCTTATCTGTAATGTGAAAGGATGAACTGGAAGATCTCCAAGATCCATGAGAGCCAGAGAGAGCAGCTAGTTGCGTACAAAGATGGACCTGGGCTCCAATCTCACCTCTACCATGTTTTGTCTTAGCAACTACAGGTGCTAACATCTGCTGCACATTCACTGTGTGCTGACCCTGATGGAGGACTTGCACAGCATTATCTCATTTAACCTTCCCAGCAACGCTGTGATGGAGGTACATTTATCCCCATTTTGCAGAGAAAGAAACAGGAGGCTCAGAGAGGATAAGTGACTTGCTCAAGGGCACACAGCTAGTAAATGAGATCCAGGATTTGAATGCCCAGCATATGTAACAGTAAACATTTGGTGAATGAACATTTGGTGCTGGTAGACTCTAAGTCCTATCAAACTCACTCCATACCCTTTCCCATGCCAGTCCTTGCTTCCCCCAAGAGTAGGCTCTGCGAGTTGGTTGGCATAAAGTAAGCCTACCCTCGCCTCCCATCACCAGGTGCAGGGCTCTGGCCTAAGGACCCTAGATCTTAGCAGCAGATTTTCATCAGTGCCCAGGAGACGGGGTCCTACACACGTGGAAGGGGTCAGAAATCCACTGGGTCCCTCTAGAAGCTACCCGGGTACTGTCAAGCAGGCCGTGGCAGGCTCTTACCACCAGACACTCAAAAGATACCCTACCAAGCCCCAAAGAGCCCGGCGATCGGCTGCAGGCCTGCCCAGGTGCTGCCTTCCAAAGGAGCTCAGAAGGCCCAGGCCCGCCTCCACGCACCTCGCTGGCTCCCAGCCAACCGCGCCTCATTGTCGCCCGAGCAAAGGGGCGTGAGGACCCGCTGCCAGCGCCAGCTGCGAGCTAAGGGCTTCAAACGCCGCGCCTGGAGGCGCCGCTCCGGCCCCGTGGCGTCGGGACCCCAAAGGTCCAGCGCCCCTCATCCCGGGCCCCATCGCGCACCTCCTTCAGTGCGCATCACGCTCACTACTCGGTTCTGCAAACTTCTCTGGGCTTCCCTTCACCCCAGGGCCCGACGCTCCCGTCGATCCCTCCCGGGGAAAGTCCGGGGCCAACCCCTCAACTCCAAGCCCAGCCGGATCCCGAAGCCCTCGCCAGCCCCCAGAGCGCGTCTCACCTGCAGCCCGCAGGCGGGGTGCAGCGGGGCTGAAGCGTCCCGGTGGGCCCTCCGCGGGGCCGGCTTGCGCTGAATCAGACGCCGCTGCCGCCTCCTGACCCCGCCCCGAGCCCGGGAGGACCAGGCATGGAGGGCAGGTCCCGCGGCACCGACCGACCGTCGCCGCCGGGCTCGCGGGTGCCCGCCCCTGCGCCTGCCTGGCTGGCGAGCCCGGCGCGGCAGCCAGTGCACGTGCGCAGGCTCGCGAGCTCAGGGCTCGGACCCTAGGCCAGAACCACCCCTTGGTTAGCGGAATTCTGGGAATTGTAGTTGGCCTCCGAGAGCCGCCCAAGCCTTCAATCCGGGGAACCCTGGAAGTTGTAGTTTCTTCCCCCAGAGGCGCCGGTTTACTTGGTGTTAGATTAGTACAATTATGGAAGTCCTGGTAATGAATGTAAATGCAAGTTAAATCAACAATTAGATGTCATTTATAAAATCAAAGTAATCAGAACGTTCGCATATTTTAAAACATATCTATTACTACAAATACAAGTAAATACAAAAGCAGTAAATACGAAAGCTCTATTCCTCTTGGGGTGACATGCCAATTCCCCACGTCCATCCCATTCGGACCTTCCTCCAGGGCAAACAGTCCCAACTCTTATGGCTGCTGCATCTGGCATTTACTGCCCACTCTTGAAATATATATATGCCCCTATTTCTTCATTTATGAACTTCAGACCTCTTGGCTTTTTACTAGGATAGATGAGAATTTAACTCATTTAAATATGTGCACCAACCATAACTATCTGCACCTTCACTGAGTTATGAGACATTTTTTTCTTTCTCCAAATGTTTATTTAAATTCAAATTAGTTAACATACAGTGTAATATTAGTCTCAAGAGTAGAATTCAGTGATTCATCACCTACATATAACACCCAGTGCTCCTACTTGATACCCATCACCTAATTAACCCATTCCCCCATCTACCTCCCCTCTGGTAACTATCAGTTTGTTCTTTATAGTTAACAGTCTGTTTCTTGGTTTGCCTCTCTTTTTCCCCCATGTTTAATTGTTTTGTTTCTTAAATTCCGCATATGAGGGAAATCATACGGTATTTATCTTTCTCTGACTGATTTATTTCACTTAGCATAATATTTTCTAGTCCCATTCACGTCACTGCAAATGGCAAGATTTCATTTTTTGTTATGGCTGAGTAATATTCCATTGTGTATTTGTACCACATCTTCTTTATCCATTCCTCAGTCAATGGACATTTGGGCTCTTTCCATAATTTTGCTATTGTTCATAATGCCGCTATAAAGAAACATCAGAGTGCACATATCCCTTGGAATCAGTATTTTTGTATCCTTTGGGTAAATACCTAATAGTGCATTTGCTGGATCCTAGGGTACTTCTATTTTTAACTTTTTGAGGAACCTCCACATGATTTTCCAGAATAGCTGCGTCAGTTTGCATTCCCACCAATAGCGTAAGAGTGTTCCCCTTTCTCTGCATCCTCACCAACATCTGTTGTTTCTAATTTTAGCCATTCTGACAGGTGTGAGGTGGTATCTCATTGTGGTTTTGATTTGTATTTCTCTGAGGATGCGTGATGTTGGGCATTTTTCCATGTGTCTGTTAGCCATCTGGATGTCTTCTTTGGAAAAACGTCTATTCATGTCTTCTGCCCATTTTTTAACCAGATTATTTGTTTTTTGGATATTGCGTTTTATAAATTTTTTGTAGGTTTTGGATATTAACCCTTTATCAGATAAGTAATTTGAAAATATCTTCTCCCTTTCCATAGGTTGCCTTTTAGTTTTGTTGATTGTTTCCTTCTCTGTGCAGAAGCTTTTTTTTTTATCTTGATGAAGTCCCAATAGTTTATTTTTGCTTTTGTTTCCCTTTCCTGAGGAGACATGTCAGTAAGAAGTTGCCACACCCAACGTCAAAGAACTTACCATCTGTGTTCTCCTCTAGGATTTTGATAGTTTCCTATCTCACATTTAGGTCTTTCATCCATTTTGAATTTATTTTTGTGTGTGTTGTAAGAAAGTGGTCCAGTTTGGGGCACCTGGATGGCTCAGTCAGTTGGGAGTCGGACTTTGGCTCAGGTCATGATCTTGCAGTTTGAGTTTGAGTTTGAGCCCCTCCTTGGGCTCTGTGTGACAGCTGACAGCTCAGAGCCTGGAGCCTGCTTCAGATTCTGTGTCTCCCTCTCTTTCTGTCCCTCCCCAACTTGTGCTCTGTGTCTCAAAATAATAATAATAATAAAAATTTTAAAAATTAAAAAAAAAAGAAAGCAGTCCAGTGTCATTCTTTTACATATTGCTGTCTAGTTTTCCCAACACCATTTGTTGGAGAGACTGTCTTTTTGCCAATGGATATCCTTTCCTGCTTTGTCGAAGATTAATTTTGTTAAGTTTATTTATTTATTTTGAGAGAGAAAGCACATGAATGGGAGGGGCAGAGAGTGAGGGAGAGAGAGAGAATCCCAAGCAGGCTCTGCGCTGAGAGCTCGGAGCCCTATGCAGGGCTTGAACTGATGAACAATGAGATCTTGACCTGAGCCAAAACCAAGAGTCATACACTTAACTGATTGAGCCACCCAGGTGCCCCAAAGATTAATTGACCAAATAGTTGTGGGTTCATTTCTGGGTTTCCTATTCTGATCTATGGATCTATGTGTTTGTTTTTGTGTCAGTATCATACTGTCTTGGTCACTACAGCTTTGCAATATAGCTTGATGTTTGGAATTGTGATACTTCCAGGTCTGCTTTTCTATTTCAAGATTGCTCTGGCGATTTAGGGTCTTTTGTGGTTCCATACAAATTTTAGGATTCTAGCTCTGTGAAAAATGCTGGTGGTATAACTGTGAAGATTGCTTTGGGTAGTATCAACATTTTAACAACATTTGTTTTTCCAATCCATGAGCATGGAATGCTTTTCCATTCTTTGTGCCATCATCAATTTCTTTCATCAGTGATTTATAGTTTATGAGACAGCATTTTGTATCAAACTGGTTAAACCTTGTCTTTCATGTATAATTATTTTAAGTGATAATGCCCAAGTGCTGAGGCAGTAAAAGTTAGTAAATTTATGCCAGGCAATTTGACAATACAATCAAAAGCCTTTAAAAACATGCAGACTTTCAACCAAGAAATTCTCATGATTGTGGATGAGTACAAAGGCTAAAAGCAGTGTTGTTTGTAATAATAATAAAAGGCTGGGGTGGCTATATTAATTTCAAATAAGGTAGCATCAAGAACAAAGAAAATTACTAGGAATAAAAAGGGATATTATGTAATGACCAAAAAATCAACTCGCCAACAAGACACGATAATCCTAAATGTGAATGTACTTAGCAACAGATCCTTAGAGTAAGTGAATCAAATACTGATGGAACTAGAAGCAGAAAGAGACAAATCTGCAATGATAGGTGGAGACTGCAGTATCCCTCTCTCAACAATGAACAGAACACCTGGACAGAAAGTCAGCAAGGATATAGAAAAAAGCTCAACCCCACCAAACTCCCTCTTGCTGCCCTTGTATGGTTACAGGCCACTTTCCCCTCTACCCCATCCCTAACTCCTGATAGGTGCTAATCTGTTCTCCATCTCCATAGGTTTGTCATTTCAAGAATGTTATATAACTGGAATTATAGCGTGTAATCTATTGTGACTGACTTTTTTTCATTCAAGGGCAACAAAACACGCATTCTTTTTAAGCATGCACAGTATATATGTTAAAATAAATGGTATTCCGGGTCATAAATTTAAAAATTAGCAAAAGACATAAACAGATGTTTTACTGAAAAGCATATACATATAGCAAATGAACACATGAAAAGATGTTCAACATCACGAGCCACTAGGGAAGTGCAACTTAATGAGATAGCGCTACACCCCTATGAGAAGAGCTAAATTAAAAAGTAATGGCAATACCATGGTGAGCATACAAAGAACTGGATCTCATACATTGCTGGTGGAAATAGTTTGGTAGTTTCTTAAAAACTAAACTAGCACTTGCCATATAACTCAACGATTGCCCTCAACATTTATCCCAGAGAAATAGAAACTCACGTCCGCACAATACCTTGTATCAATTGTTCATAGATGTTTTGTTTGTAATAACCCAAAACCTGAAAGAAGCAAAATGTCCCTCCATGGTTAAACAAGATGAATGAATGGTGTATCCATACCATATTGCTATTCAGCAATAAGAAGGAATGATACATTCAACAACTTGTGTGGGTATCACAGGCATTATGAGAAATGAAAAAAAGTCAGTCACAATAGATTACATGCTATAATTCCAGTTATATAACATTCTTGAAATGACAAACCTATGGAGATGGAGAACAGATTAGCACCTATCAGGAGTTAGGGATGGGGTAGAGGGGAAAGTGGCCTGTAACCATACAAGGGCAGCAAGAGGGAGATCTTTGATGGGACGGAATCGTTGTGTATCTTGTGTGTGGTGGTGGTTACATGAACCGACATGTGTTTAAACGACATAGAACTACGTACAACTTTATACCACCGTCAAATCCCTGGTTTTGCTATTGTACTATACTCATACAAGATGTACCATCAGGAGAAATGGATGAAGAGGTTCCATGGAAAGAAACTCTCTGTACTATCTTTGCAACTTCTTGTGAATCTATAATTATTTCAAAATAAAAATGTTTAAAAGAAGAAACAAACAAAAACATGGAAATTGCTTAAGCCCTCAGCCATACAGGATGGCTTAAATAAATTCATGAACCATCTAAAAAGTTGCTAAAAGAATGTTGAAAAATAATATTTACTTAATGCTGTGAAAGATATTTCACACTATATCACATTTAGTGAAAAAGTACCAAATGGCATTCAATATAATCTCTTTTTTAAAAGAGTGTATTTGTGCATAGAAAAGATATCAGCACAGATAATGGTAAGATTATGGGTGATTTTTATTTTCACAATAAGTAAGTCAGCATCCATAACCATCCAATGTTGTTACAATATTATTGACTATATTTCCTATCCTATATGTTTCATCCCCATGACTTACTTTATAACTGGAAGTTTGTAACTCTTAATCCCCTTTATTTTGCCCATTACCTCCTCCCGCTACTTCCCCTCTGGCCACCACCAGAGGGTTGGTGGCTGTATTTAAGAGTCTGTTGTTAAACAATACTAAAATTTGTATGGAAACACAAAAGACCCCGAATAGCCAAAGTAATGTTGAAACAGAAAACCAAAGCTGGAGGCATCACAATCCCAGACTTCAGGCTGTATTAACAAAGCTGTAATCATCAAGACAGTATGATATTGCCACAGAAACAGACATATGGATCATTGGAATATAATAGAGAACCCAGAAATGGACCCACAAATATATGGCCAACTAATCTTCGACAAAGCAGGAAACAGTATCCAATGGAAAAAAGACAGTCTCTTTAGCAAATGGTGCTGGAAGAACTGGACAGCAATATGCAGAAGAATGAAACTGGACCACTTTCTTACATCATAAATACATAGCATAAATACACAAATAAATAGCAACCTCTTTGACCTTGGCATGTCTCCAAAAATAAGGGAAATAAAAGAAAAATGAACTATTGGGACCTCATGAAGATAAAAAAGCTTCTGCATAGTGAAGGAAACAATCAGTAAAACTAAAAGGCAATCAGTGGAATGAGAGAAGATATTTTCAAGTGACATATGGGATATAGGGTTAGTATCAAAAATCTATAAAGAACTAACCAAACTCAACACCTGAAAAACAAATAATCCAGTGAAGAAATGGGCAGAAGACACAAATGGACACTTTTCCGAAGAAGACATCCAGATGACCAACAGACACACGAAAAGATGCTTAACACCACTCATCATCAGGGAAATACAAATCAAAACCACATTCAGATACAACCTCATACCTGTCAGAGTGGCTAAAATTAACAACTCAGGCAACAACAGATGTTGGCGAGGATGTGGGAAAATGGGAACACTTCTGCACTGCTGGTGGGAATGCAAACTGGTGCAGCTACTCTGGAAAACAATGTGGAGGTTCCTCAAAAAATTAAAAATAGAATTACCCTATGACCCAGCAACTGAACTACTAGGAATTTATCCAAAGGATACAGGAGTGCTGATTCGAAGGGGCAAATGCACCCTAATGTTTATAGCAGCACTATCAACAATAGCCAAACTATGGAAAGAGCCCAAATGTCCATCAACTGATGAATCGATTAAAAAGATGTGGTATATATACACAATAGAATACTACTTGGTGATGAAAAAGAATGAAAGAAAAGAAAAAAATCTTGCCATTTGCAACAATGTGGATGAAACTGGAGGGTAGTATTATGCTAAGTGAAATAAGTCAGTCAGAGAAAGACAGATATCATATGATCTCACTCATATGTGGAATTTGAGAAATTTAACAGATGATCATAGGGCAAGGGAAGGAAAAAGAAGATAAAAAACAGAGAGGGAGGCAAACCATAAAAGACTTAAATACAGAGAACAAACTGAGGGTTGATGGGGGTGGGCGGGTGGGGAAAATGGGTGATGGGTACTAAGGAGGGCACTTGTTGGGATGAGCACTGGGTGTTATATGAAAGTGATGAATCACTGGATTCTACTCCTGAGGCCAAGACTACACTGTATGTTAACTAAGTTGAGAAAAAAAAAGAAAAAGAAAAAGAAGTCTGCTGTTAAAAAAAAAAAGAGTCTGTTTGTATGTTCATTTGTTTTTTAGATTCCACATGTAAGTGAAATCATATAGTATTTATCTTTCTTCAACTTATTTCACTTGGCATAATGCCCTCTAGGTCCATCTATGTTGTCACAAATGGCAAGATCTCATTATTTTTATGGCTGAGTAATATTCTCTCTCTCTTCTCTCTCTATCTATATCTAACTATATCTATATACTGAGTAATATTATATATATAACACATCTTGATCCATTCATCCGCAGATGCACATTTGGGTTGCTTCCGTATCTTGGGTGTTGTAAATAATTCTGCAATAAACATAGGGTACATATATCTTTTTGAATTAGTGTTTTCATTTTCTTTGGGTAAATTCCCAGTAGTGGAGTTACTGAATCATATAGTATTTCTATTTTTTTTTGAGGAACGTCCATAATGTTTTCCAAGTGATTGTATCAATTTATACTTTAATTGTATAAATTAAGTATCATAAGTATCAATGTATACTTTAATCATATAGTATTTCTTTTTTTTTTTTTTTTTGAGGAACCTCCATATGTTTTCCAAGTGATTGTATCAATTTACATTTCTACAAAGAATGCACAGGGTTTCCTTTTCTCCACATCCTTGCCAACTGGTCTTTTTTATACTAGCCACTCTGACTAGTGTTAGGTGAGATCTCATTGTGACTTTGACTTGCATTTCCCTGATGTTTAGTGATGTTGAGCATCTTTTCATGTGTCTCTTGGCCACTTGTATGTCTTCATTGGAAAAATGTTTATTAAGAGCCTCTGCCCAGGGCGCCTGGGTGGCTCAGTTGATTAAGTGGTGGACTTCAGCTCAGGTCATGATCTCACAGTTCGTGGGTTTGAGCCCCAAGTCAGGCTCTGTGCTGACAGAGCCTGCTTCTGATTCTGTGTCTCCCTCTCTCTGACCCTCCCCCACTCATGCTCTGTGTCTCTCTCAAAAATAAATAAAAAACATTAAAAATTAAAAAAAAGAGCCTCTGCCCATTTTTTTCAATTCCAGTATAGTTAACATACAGCATCATATTAGTTTCGGGCATACAATATGATTCGACAATTCTATAGTTACTCAGAGCTCATCATGGTAAGTATACTCTTTAATTCCCACCACCTATTTCACCCATCCCCCCACCCACCTGCCCTCTGGTGACCATCAACTTGTTTTCTATAGTTAAGAATCTGTTTCTTGGGGCCCCTGGGTGGCTCAGGCTATTAAGTGACTTCGGCTCAGGTCATAACCTCGCAGTTAAGTGTCTGACTTTGGCTCAGGTCATGACCTCACAGTTTGTGGGCCCGAAACCCCATGTTGGGCTCTGTGCTGACAGCTCAGAGCCTGGAGCCTGCTTCGGATTTGGTGTCTCCGTCTTTCTCTGCCCCTCCCTTGCTCACACTCTGTCTCTCTCTCTCTGTCTCTCTCTGTCTCTCTCAAAAAATAAATAAACATTAAAATAATTTTTTTAAAAAAGAATCTGTTTCTTTGTTTCTCTCTCTCTCCCGCCTGCCACTTTCTTTTTTCCTTTGCTCATTTGTTTTGTTAAATTCCACATGAGTGAAATCATAAGGGATTTGTCTTTCTCTGACTTATTTCGCTTAGCATGATACTCTAGCCCCATCCATGTTGTTGCAAATGGCAAGATTTCATTTTTTTATGTCCTCTGCCCATTTTTTAAACCGTTTTTTTGGTGTTGAGTTGTATAAATCCTTTATATATTTTGGATATTAATCCCTTATCAGAGCCATTTGCAAATATCTTCTTCCGTTCCATGGTTTGCCTTTTATTTTGTTGTCAGTTTCCTTTGGTATAAAGAAGCTTTTCATTTGCCATAGTCCAAATAGTTTATTTTTGCTTTTTTTCCTCCTTGCCTGAGGAGACATATCCATAAATACCTTGCAAAGGGCATTGTCCCAAAGATTACTACTTCTGTTTTCTTTTAGGAGTCATATGGTTACAGGTCTCACATTTAGGTCTTTTATTATGCTGGCTCCTTAAAGGCAGGGACTCAGTTTCTTATGGCCCTCAGCTCTCCCAGAGTTAAACCCACCAATTTTTAAAGTACCCAGAATTAATTCTTGCTGATTTTAAAAGCTCCTGAAGGTAAGCCCCACTGTTTTTCAAAGCCCGATGTTATGAGGATTCATCTACCCAGTGTCCGACCCCACCCCCCAGGGCCTGGGATGCCTAGTATGGGGTCTGCCCCTCTTGTTTCTCCCTGTTTATTTCTCTTCCCTTTGGTGGTTAGTCTCCCTGGGGGTTTGGTTCCCAACTGTGTGACTCCACCCCTCCTACTCTTTTTGACATGATCTCCTCTCTATGGTTAACTGTGGAAGGTCTATTCTGCCAGGCTTCCGGTTACTTTCTGGGTTGGTTGCACTAACATGGCTTTTATATTAGTGTCTTTGTGGGACAAGATGAGCTCAGGATCCAACCACTCCACCATCTTCCTCTTTTTTTTTTTTCTTTAACCTAAGGAAACTTTAGCCTTCTTTTTAAATCAATCTGATTTAAAAACAAGTTGAGGTTAAGAGAAAAGAAAGAACATGAAACCTTCCACAGACAGAGCCAGCCAGACACAGACAGGAGGCAGAATGGGCTTTGGCAGAGGGCTCAGAGTCAGATCTTCTCCGTCTTGAAAATGAGGTCATCACAGAATCAGGTCCGTTCATCATTTCTCTTAGTCTTTTGCTCAACAGTCTTCTCCAGCGAGTAGACGCCCATCTGCTCCTTTCTCAGGCTCACCTGGGAGAGCAAGGCCTCTGTCTGGGACCTGCTCCAGACCTGCACAATTTCGCTTACCAGCTTGAGTTTTCCTTCTGCCTGGGCCTTTAGTGTTTGGTACCTCTGGCCTTCCTTTTCAATTCTTACTATGGAATTCTCAACACACTCCTTCAGAGAGTCTTCATTTAGGTGATAATCTCAGATCACCTCCTTCTGTTTCTCAGAATGTTTTGGAGTGGTGGTGGGGGTCAGGAGCTGACAGCCAAGAAAGAATTCTTGAGGTGGCTTTGGTGCAAAAAGGTGATTTTATTAAAGCAAAGGGATAGAACCCGTGAGCAGAAAGGGCTGCACTGGGGTTGTGAGAGGTATCTGATTATATACCTTCAGGTTGGGAGGTGAGTAGGAATAGCACTAAGTCTCTAATGACTTTTGGAAGCAAGGTTTCCAGGACCTTGAGGGGACTAGCTATTGTTAGAAAATGTTATGTATTAGTGTCTAGTAAAACCACAGTCATGAGACCCTTCAGATGTATATCAGGGGGCCATAAGCTTTGAGTATGATTGCCAACCTTATCTTGGTGGAAGGCGGGGGGGGGGGGGGAGTGAAGGGAAGGGTAAAGATAAAGGAGGTTTTGGGGCGCCTGGGTGGCTCAGTCGGTTAAGTGTCTGACTTCGGCTCAGGTCATGATCTCACAGTTCCTGGGTTCTGACCCTCCCCTGCTCCCGCTGTCTCTCTCTGACTCTCAAAAATAAATTAAAAAAAAAAAAACATTTTAAAAAAGTTAAAAAAAAAAGATAAAGGAAGTTTTTAGACATCAAAATAGACTTACCCTGGGGGGTCGGGCTAAGATTCTCTTTTGCCCTTAGCAAAGTGTCATCATCCAGTCAGCTGAGCTCCTAGAGGAATGTCACTCTGCCTGTCTCAAGGACTTGTCAGTGGGCTGCAGACAGGAAGGAAATTTAATTTTTCGTTTGCCTTTGTTTCCTGCATCAAAACTGCTTGAAGAGGTGGTGTTCTGGTTTGCAGTCAGCTGGTCTTTTCCTTTCAGAACCTTCTGGATCTCGGCTTGGCCAAGTTCCTTCTGTTTCTGAGGCTCCTCCATCGCCTGGCGCACGATCCCCTCAAACCTGACCCTGATCTTCCCCATCTCCAGGTTTTTCACGTGGAGCGCCTCAAACCTGCTTCCCAGCAACAAGTGCTCCCTTGTGTGGCTTCCGCGGCTGCGTCCAGGTCCTTCTGGCTGTAGCAGCACGATGGGCCGCGCGGGGAGCAGCAGAAACGTAGGAGAGAACACACCCAGGTGGACCCAGCTGGGAAACGCCCCGGGAGCACCCAGAAAGTCAAGTACCACGAGCTTCCGCTCAAGTGGACGGCTGGTGGAGGGCGCATGCGCGCCCCGTGAGCGGCTGGCCTCGGACGCCCGGCTGGTGTCCAAGGGCTGTCCTTGCCCAGCCTGTCAGACTTGAGGTAGAGGGGCCAACTCCTCAAACAAGCAAGGCCCGTACTGAGAGAACGCGCCTTGCCCGTGCCCGGAACCTCTGCTGGGTCTCGGAAGGGCTCCTTCTCAGGTCTGAGGGGGGCTCTGCACCCCCCCATTGCCCGCCCCAGAGGAGGCTGCAGCCCGCCCGCCTTCCCCCTTCCCCACCGCGGTGGGGCCTCCCCCTGCCTGCCGGACCTGTGGGCCTGCCAGGCGCTACCCCCCCCCCCGGGGCCTATGCAGGACCCGCACAGGTGTGACACCCCCCCACTCAGGCTGAAGGCACCTGTCCACATCACGTGAGTACCCTGCGGCCACGACCCAGCAGCCTGCCCCCGGTGCACCCTGGGGGCCCGACCTCTCTGCCATCCCCAGTTCCTTGTGCATGTACTCCTTTCCTGCAATGAACATCTTGTGTTGCGATTTTTAATTTGTTTTAATTTAAGTTGTTTTCTACGAGAGAGCCAGTGATGGTCAGCTGCTGGAAAAGCACCAAGCAGCCGGGAGCAGCCCGTTTACTAGACAGGGGAAGGGGGCTGGGGTCTGGTCCAAGCAGGGTCTTATGGTCAGATCCCGAAGGACATGGCCTCTAGGACCCAGGGTTCAGACAGTGATGTCTCATTTTATGAGCCCATCATGGTTTTAAAAACTATTCTGGCTGTGGGAGTGTTAGGTAGTGTTTTATTTGCTGATAGGAAGCTTTAATAGACTGGAAAAAAGTACTTTCCTTTGCAATAAACGCTCAAGGTGAACGGGGTAGCTGGCTTTTTGAGGTCTTGCCCAATACTTTCAAGCATTTATGCGGCACTAAGCTGGGTTTGTCCTCAAGGCTGAAACCTCTCCCTTTTTCTGGGGGTCACATTCCCTTTCTTTTTTTTTTAATATTTATTTTTGAGAGAGAGAGAGAGACACAGAGTGTGAGTGAGGGAGGGTCAGAGAGAGAGGGAGACACAGAATCCGAAGCAGGCTCCAGACTCTGAGCTGCCAACACAGAGCCCGATGCAGGTCTCGCACCCACAAACTGCGAGATCATGGCCTGAGCTGAAGTCAGCCGCTCAACCGACTGACCCACCCAGTCGCCCCTCACATTCCCTTTCTTTTGCTCTCGATCACTCCCAGATCCATATCTCTAGCCCTGAGTTCCAGACCCACATTCCCGATCAAGTAGCTTCAGGCATAGCTCTACCTGGCTGGAGCTTATCTTAAAATCTATGTGATAAACATCATGATGATGGTAATGATTTTAAATATATCTGAAAATCATTTTACTGTCCTTCTTTCAAAAGGTGGAGTCGGATTTTCTTCCCTTGAAAACTTAGCGACTCAGTGGCATAACTTAATGACTCCTTTGTAATACACAGAATATATGAGAAGTGATGCTGTATGACGTCTGAAATTAAGTCATAAATACGCAGCTTCTACGCCTCCCCCCACCGTGTGTGTGTGTGTGTGTGTGTGTGTGCCTTTGGAGTATAACCACTATGTTATGAATGTTGTGAGGAGGGCCAGGCCACATGGAAAGGATATGTCTGGGCATATTGTTTGCTAAAGCCACCATATTAAAATATTACAGACTGAGTGGACTAAACAACAGAAATTAATTCTCTCACAGTTCTAGAGGCTGGAAGTCCAAGATCAAGGTCATGGCAGGCTTAGTTTCCTTCTGAGGCCTCTCTCCTTGGCTTGCAGATGGCCACCGTGTCCTCATGTGGCCTTTTCTCTGGTCCTTTTCTGGTTTCTCTTCCTTTTCTTGTACAGACCCAGTTAGATTGCATAACAGCCCACCCTAATGACCTCACTTTAAGTTAATTACCGCTTAAAGGCCCGTTCTTCAAATAGAGTCACATTCTGAGGTACTGTAGGTTAAGACTTCAAAAGATGAATTTTGGGAGAACACTATTCAGTCCATAACAGTGGACATCCCAGCCAGCACCACCAGCTAGGCCTTCAGTTGACAACTAGTAGCTGTTTCCAGATGTGAGTGAATGATCCCTAACGTGATTCCAACCTCCAGCCTTCAAGCCACCTGAGTTGATATCCTAGAAATCATAGAGCAGAGATAAGCTGTTCCTGCTACATCTCATTTACATTTTTGACCTACAGAAACCATGATAAGTAATAAATGATTTTAGTTACTTTCCAGCCACTAAGTTTTAGAATGTGGTTATATAATAACATTAGATAATTAATAACTTTTTATAATGGTTATCTACTGCTGCATAACAAACCACCCCAAAATTTAGTGGTTTAGAAGAACAGTAATCATGTATTGTATCTCACAGTGTCTTTGGGTGCCGAATTTGGAAGTGACTTGGCTTTTTGGTTCTGTCTCAGGGTCTCATAAAGTTGCTGAAAGCTGACTGAGTCAGGAAGATCTGCCTCCGAGGGGGCTAGCTCACGTGGTGGAAATGTTAGTGTCTCTACATGTGGGCTTCTCTGTGTAACCTCTTGAGTATCCTCATGGCGAAGTGGTTTGCTTCCCCCAGAGCGAGTGATCTGAGAGACCAATGCAGAAGAATACCTTTTGTGACCTAGCTTCAGACGCCACACACACTGCGTCTTCTGAAGTAGTCTGTTGTTCACATAGGTCAACCCTGAACCAGTGTGCGAGGGGACCATGCAAGGGTGTGAATACCAACAGACAAGGCTCTTTGGAGATCTTCTTAGAGGCTGGCTACCACCATAATGACATATCATCTACCCAGGGCCTTGTGTGTGCTTGGCTTTAGATGGGGCTGGTCTCACTTAATCCTCACTACAGCCTTATACAGTAGATTATGTCTGTCCCTAGTTTATAGATGAGAAAATTGAGGCTAAGAGTCCTTCAATATCTTGCCCAAGGCCATGCAGCTAGCAGATGGAGGAGGGAGACCAAACTTACCTCAAGGTGACTCCATCCCAGCCTCTCTATTCTCTCCCAGGCCACATTCGCCCCTTCTGCTCCCTCTCCTTCCTCACCATCAAGTTGTATCAATTCCTGCAATGTTTATCCCCTCTCCCCCCACCCTCTTCTTTTTTTCTTTAATTTTTTTAACGTTTATTTATGTTTGAGAGACAGAGAGCGAGCACGAGTGGGGGAGGGGCAGAGAGAGAGAGGGAGACACAGAATCGGAAGCAGGCACCAGGCTCTGAGCTGTCAGCACAGAGCCCGACACGGGGCTCGAACCCACAAACTGTGAGATCATGACCAGAGCCGAAGTCAGCGGCCCTCCCCCCACCCTCTTCTAACCTTGCTTCTACGGTCCTCATTCAGGGTGCTCCTCCAGAAACCTGTTATAATTGTACTCCGTTTGAAACCTATGCATCTATTAGGATCTTTAAAAGGAAGCCTCAGACTCAAAGCAAATGGAGAAACAGGAAGCCAGATCATCTCAGTGGAATCTGTGGCCAGACCAGAAAATGAGGCAGGACCCGGGAGACCTGAATTGGGAGAAGAGGCAGAGAACCAGGGCCCTTCCAGCCACCCATTAATCCACGGCTGCTTTCTCTGGATAGGCCAATAGAATGAGGTTTTGAAGGGCTTTAAAACTATGCTTTCTAAAGTTTAATAATTACTTTTAAGAAAATGTAATTTCCCTAAGATTTCTTTAGTATATGTTTTTAATTCAAGGTTATAAATGCCCATCTCACTGTTGGCATGATGGGCAATTTTGCTAGCTTTGAGCTTACCCAGTCCATTTGCCCTCCCATGGTGAGCACTTGCAGCCAGCTCCAGCGGGAGGTGTAAACAGGGCTTTCTGAAGGCTCCCTGCTGTACCCTGGCTTGTACAGATAACCAAATGCTACCTAGGGAAGTGGGTAATTATAAACGACACATTCATTTCCTGAAACCAGAGCTTAAATAATCGCATTGCCTTTAACAAACTTTAAGTTGTGGAGGAAGAATGTAAAATGTGCTTCATTCGAAATCACCCCATTCCTTATCTCCTCTTCCCCAGCACTGTCCTGTTCCATTCGCTCCTACCAGTGACTCCTATCTGACTTGTCCTGCCTTTGCAGGTTTGTGGAGGAAGATTGTACTCTAAATGTGAGAAAAAAGCAAGACACCTCCTTTAAAAGCAAATGCTTAAGTTATATTGAAAAAAATAGCACAGTTAGTCCACATACCTGGGAAATACATGACTGTGAAGGCCATGAACTGGCCTCCCCACACCTTACAGGGCTGTCCTGAACCAGCTGCCTGTCTCCCTCTGGTGGGTCACTTGCTCGAATGATGCAGCCACCCCTTAAATACAGCTGCTTCTGAAATTCTCAACTCAGTAAGTTACTCTCTCCAGCATCACATCTTGAATTTCTTGGAGGATAATTTCACTGGAGACCCTAATGGTCAAAAATAGAGTACATTTGCTAAGCGGAATAAGTCAGAGATAGACAAATATTGTATGATCTCACATATATGTGGAATATTAAAAACAAATCATAGATACAGAGAACAAATTGGTGGTTTCCAGAGGCTGGGAGTAGGGAGTGGGCAAAATGGGTGAAGGCAGTCAAAAGGTACAAACTTCCAGTTATAAAATAAAGAAGTCACAGGGATGTAAGTACAGCATGGTGGCTATAGTTAATAACACTGTATTACATACTGAGAGTTGCTAAGAGATCTTAAAAGTTCTCATCACAGGAAAAAAATTCCGTAGCTGTGCACAGTGATGGACATTACCTAGCATCGTTATGGTGAGCATTTCACAATATATACAAATATCGAATCATGTTGTACATGAATCATGTTTGTATCATTGGTACATGAAAACACGTACAAATCATGTTAATACACATGAATTGCTGGATGTCAATTATACCTCAATAAAAAATAATTGCTAAAAAACATAGGGTATATCATAATACCTGATGCTGGTGAGGATATGAGGGGAAAGGTGCTGCCATACACTGTAAGTGAGAATGTGAATCAGTGTGGATCAAGGACTGCATGGAGCTATTGGCATCAGAGGGCTGCCTGAGGTGGCCTAGATCCGTTAGCACTTTGTTTGCTTGTGTCTGAGAAATCACCCTCTAACAGAGCTTTCAAGGACCCAGACTTAGCTGGCCTTCTTGCTTCCCCCTACCTTTAGTGCATGGCTTTCATTCTCAAGATCACAGTAAGGCTGCCACAGCTCCTGCCACACAACAGAGATCCAAGTAGGAAGTGGAGGAAAAGGAAATTTCAGAACTTCTGCTTGCATCTTATTGGCCACCCCTATCTGCAAGGCAGTTGCAGAAATGAAGCTTTTTTTATTATTAAGAGAGTAAGGGAATAATGAACATTGGGTAGATTGCTGGCACCCTCTACCATGAAGTGAAGCCTTTTGGGAGGACAGTTCAGATATAGCTATCAAAATTTAGACTTTTTTAAGCAGGCTTCACACCCAGCATGGAGCCCATACTGGGGGCTCAAACTCACAACCATGAGATCAAGACCTGAGCCAAGATGAAGAGTCAGATACTTAACCAACTGAGCCACTCAGGCGCCCCTCAAAATTTAACAATTTAAATACAATTTACCTCTTGACTCAGAAATCCCCCTGCTAGGAATTAACCCTGGAGATGTGTTCTCACATACGTGCATATGCTTACACACTACACGCTGTTACTTGCAGCAGGTGAGGACTCATGGAAATGCAGTGTCTAAGTGCAATGTCTTGGTCAATGTCAGGCTGTGACCCTTCAGATTCCCAAGAAGTAGGTGGGTGGGGTCTCTAAAGCCAAAGACCAAAAGTAGGGAGAAAAGCATAAGGAGAAAAGAAGCTTCCCCGCAGCGCCCCAAAGTAACCACTCAACAGAGTGAGAGGTAGATAGATCATCTCTGAGACAAAAGAGAGTTGCTTCAGTCTCTAAACAACTAACTTCCTTTCGTGCTTTCCCAGGTAGAGGTTACAGGGCAGGCAAAGCTCAGGATGTGGCTGTTAACACTCCAGACTCTTGAAGACACTCAAGTCCACTCTTCATCTTCAGAGGAGGACGCTGAGACCCAGAGAGGTGCAGGGACAGCAGTGATGTAAGTTTTCTGGGTCTGCTCGTTGGAAATGGTCTGCTTTATGATAGGTTCTCAGACACTTCGAGGTCATCATTGTTACTTCACTGATAGCAGTTGTCCCTCAGTGTCATGCTCCTGACTCAGAAGGGTGGCCAGTGACACTAAATTGGCATTTCATGAATGGGCTGCCCAGCCCTCCAGAAACTTGGGCTGAGTCTTGAAGGGCCCCTGCCCAACTGTAAAGACACAGAACTAATAGCTCAAAGCAAAGCGCTTCCCTGCTGGCTCCTTCTCAGTGAAAAGCTGAAGAGACGCCTGGGAAGAATTGTTGGAGGCCTGTACGGGAACAGCTCCATCCAGAAGGAGGAGTATGGCCTGAGTTGTCATCTAACTACAGCTCTGTATTTTCTCTAAATTAATGAGGCATTTGGAGAAGAGGGGTTCAAAGTGTGATATTATAGATACAGTGGGAAGGACAGGAGGACGAGAATGGTCATTTTTATAGCCCTGCCTGTTCAATAGCCACTGTAGGGTGGAGACTTTAATTTGAGAGTCATCCTAGTGAAGTATTATACATTTATGGAAAATTACTGGTGCCTCCCCCACCCTCGTCTCTTCCCATGAAAACACTGAAGGCCTCAGCAGGTAGCGGGAGAGAACCATCACCTGGGACATCTTTCCACCTTTCCTTTCTGTGGGACTCCCAAACAGAACCCACTCTGACTTCTCTCCCCACCCTCCTTAGATCCTGGCCCTGGGGTCTTTCTCAGCGGAGGGAAGCATTTTATGTGGAAGCAGGGATGCTTTGGAAATCTTTTGGCATGTGCTCTGGGAGGAACTTCAGCAACTCGAAAGAAGCAGAGCCAAGCGGAAACTCCAACACAGATGGTTCTGTCAGAGTGGAGTCTGGGGGCCTTTCCCCGGCAGTCTCGCAACAACACTATGAGGTTGTCCTGGGTCCATTCCATCCATGTACAAGAACTTGCTGCCCTCTCCATTTCTCTGGCACATTCATACCACAGACCCTGTCCCATACCGGATCTGTGCCATGCACTGTGCTGAACACTGAGGATAAAAATGAGGCAGGACTGAGTAGGTATGGCCAGCAAGCCCTGACTTGTCCCTAGCAGACTCACGACCTGGAAAATTCTGCTGAGAAAGGCTGGGAGCATTTAGAAAGACGCCAACAGAACGCAGGAACAATGCCTTGAACAGAATATGGGTGAAACAGGTGATAGGGATTGTTGCGATGGGTGTTGGGTGATGTATGGAATTGTTGAATCACTGTATTGTATGCCTGAAACTAATACAACACCATATGTTAACTAACTGGAATTAAAATAAAAACCTTAAAAAAGAAAGATTCTTAGTGGCAGACTATGAAATCCCTCTGGTTGGCTTGGGCAGAATGGGATTTATGAAGGGATGTTAGGTGACTGACTCACAGATTCCCCGGGATGATGGAGGAGCAGACTGGGAACTGGGCTTCAGGAGCAATGCCCATACCTCAGTCTGAGAACTGAACTGCCAGGGGGACTGCTGCATTCCCGCCTCCAGGATGACGCTGCCCTGGCACGACACAGAAGCTCCCGCTGCCCCTGCCAGCCTCAGAGAACCGCACTCCTCTGCCACCATGCCCCATGCAGGCTACTACCTCACAGACTTCCCTTCCTTCTTCCATGATTTATAGGGTGTATCTGCTTGATGGAGCCTGGGTCCCACACGGATCCCTAGCTTCAGAGTGTGGGATATGGAGTTTGTAGTTCTGCATCCTATGGACAGCATAGGGGAAGGGAGTTGGAGTGATACCGAATGAGGTGTTGGCAAGTGTGGTCTTTGGTGTCTGCTACCCCCACCAAGCACCTCATGTAGTTGCTTTTCAAGACAGTTCTTTTCATAAGAGGAATTCTGCCAGATTTTTAAGACATTCTTCTCTATCTTATTACATGGCGATATGAAAATGCAGCAGAATAGGCTGCGAAGCTATTAGCACAATGTGTCATGTAGTCAGTGTTTAATACGTGTTCACCACTAACCAGTAAGGAGACACCTTCCAGTTGACCCTTCAAGGTGGGGGAGAAGTTGCAACTCAAGGCACGTAAGGAGAGCAGGCCCAAGGGTAGGATGGGGGTAGAATACATTAATGAAAGTGTCGATCCTCACATTTGTTTTCTCCCTATGGCCCCTCCCACTTCTCCTGGAGTGTCTTCGCTTAGCATCAGCTGTATCTGTTGAAACCTCTGGACAAGCCAGCCCTTCACAGGACTCCAGGGTTGTCTATAGTCCCTGACTTTGTTTCTGTCGCGTGTCTCCACCAGCCTTCACCAATTTTTAGTCTTTTGGCCAGAGGTGGCATGGCTGGAGAACACATCGCATCCAGGTGGACCTCTGAGAGTCAGCAAGATGGGTGATGTCCCTGCCTTGCACAGTGCCCTGGATGAGCTTGGAGGATATAACGAATGCTTAGTTGTCTAGTTGCCCACTGAGACTCTGTTTTTTCTAACAGCATGAACCATCCACTGTGTACCCCACAGGAAGTCTAGCAAGAGAACAGCTCATGATTAGGGCATTAGTTTGCAGAGGCCCACTGCAGGCCAATTGTCTTTCCCCCAGATGCTGTGTGGAACAGCAGTGCCTGCTGCTAGAAATCTCCCCACTCAAGTCAAAAGGAAGCTCTGGGCTTCTGCTGTACATGGGAAACACTGCTCTTCAATAGCTTCCTTCCATCAGCAAACACTGTGCAGTACATCACTGTGGATATTTATCAGTATCTTGGGAGATCTTCAATGTATATTTGCAGACTACATAACCTCAGAGAAGGCATTTGGGCCAAATTACATCATCAAAGACAAGGCTGATGGCTTGCTGGCTTTGCTGCCTTTATTTTGGAAAAACCTCTTCTTGTCTGATTAAATCTACCTGGTTCACAGCCAAGCTGGATGGAGGCAATCATCTGACAGACATTCTAGATGATTCTAGAGGAAAAAGGCATCCTCTGTTTGTCCTACTCTCATCATATTGTCCTCACCCCTTCCCTAATTCACAGGAAAAATTGCCAGCCCTTGGTCTGACTTTGAAGGGTGTGGGAGGAAACTATGCTCTAGAACTTGCTGTGTCCTATATTTGGTTCTTTGATCCTGACTTGTGAAAGAGATATTTTGTGAAAGCAGAAACAGTAATAAGGCTGACTTGGCCGATGTGACCTAAAGAGCAGATGATCTTACTGGCACATTAAAATTTACCAACTCAGAAGACGAAGATTTTTCCTGAAGATGAGGGAAAACTTTCTTTTTAAATTATTTTCATTTAAATTCTAGTTAGTTAACATACAGTGCAATATTGGTTTCAGGAGTAGCATGCAGTGATTCATCACTTACATACAACACCCAGTGCTCATCATAACCAGTGTCCTCCTGATAGCCATCCTCCATCTAGCCCATCTCCTACCCACCTCCCTCCATCAACCCTCAGTTTGTTCTCTGTCATTAAGACTCTTATGATTTCTCTCTCTCTCTCTTTTTCTGAGGGAGGAGAGTCTTAAACCAAAAGTAGCCTGTTAGAGCAAAAAAGTCATTCCCTGCCCCAGGGAAGGAAGTCCGATACAGCCTCCTCATTTTCCACATCTGCCCTATGAAGGCTTGTACATAGAGCTTCCTCCATATTCCTTCCCCAATTCCAAGCCTCCAAAACCTGGTTAACACACTAGATGGTGTATAAATACTGTGCAGACTATCCGCACCTACGGGGATCTCTCACCCATCTGTGACTTCCATTTATTGTATCATTCTCTTAAGTTGGGTTACCCCAAAATAAGAATGTGAGGACAAGCAGTTTATTTCAGAGGTGGTCCCAGGAAGCTGCCACCAAGGAGTGGAAAAGCAAAACAGGGAAGGGAAGGAAGCCAATATAGGGTGAACTGGGAAACAATGGCTCAGTCCTACTGGGGAACTCTGGAGACTATATAGAACACTCCTCAGAGTTATCTTCCCCAAGTTGGGGAGAAATGGAGGGTTTCACCCTCCAGCTCTTACCCATTTTGGGCAGGAGCTGTTTCTAAGAGTCTCGTCCTCTGCCCCACACATGTGGAGAAAGCCTTCGGATGGAGAATCTCAGGTACTTTCCCTAGGAAGCCTTCATTGTACAAAGGAATTAGAGAAGGGTAGGGGTGTGTGGTTAGGCATCACAGCATCTGCTGTATTTTCCCTCCTTTACCCACCATTAATTCATCACTCGTGTGGAGCCCTGTGCCAGATACTGTAGCTGCAGTGGAGAATAACAGATACTATATGTGATCTCCTGGAGCTTCAAGTCTAGCAGAGAAGTCCAATGTTAATGAAATAAGCATGCCAGTATATAATAAAATTAGTGAACAGGTGAGGTGAAGGAAAAGAACTGGGAGCTCTGGGAAATGATGGTAGGAAAACGTACTCAAGTTTGAGGAATCATGGAGGGCTTCTTTGAGGAAGATATGAACATTCCCTAAGTAGGGGTGGGAAGGATATGGGAAGAGGATTTCAGGCAGAAGAAATAGCGTGTGCAAAAGCCCTGGGACACCAGGGACCTTAGTCATGAAGTTGGAGATCAGAGAGCAAGAGGGTGATTTGGGGCTAAATGGGGTTACAGAGGTAAGCATGAAGTGGTGTGCAGTGCTGTGTATGCTGTGCTCAAGGTTTTGGTTTCTAAGAGCAATGGAAGCCATTGAAGAATGTTATGCTAGGAAGTGATATAATTAAAAATTTTAAAAGATCGATTTTTTTTTTTTTAAGAAGAAAAGACAGCTGTTGAGCAGAGAATGGGTCAGAGTGGGAAAGAGTGGAGGAAGAGTTGATGGTGGCATTTCTGCTCCAGCCAAAATAGGAACCTGGTTTATTCTCCAGCCTGAAATACAACCAGATGAAGCATATGAAATAAGCATTTTTTAAAACATTGCCCATAACTCAGTAAAGCATAGTGATCCCTGAGAGAGAGTCAATAAATGCCATGGAGTTTGCAATGACCCCAGCTTACTGCACAGAGAGTTTTGAGGCCACAGTGCAAGGAAAGGGAAATCATGCAGAGGGCAGAGTTGAGAAGACAGGGCAGGAAGTCTTAGGAAGCCAGAGCAGCTAGAGTTCAAAGGACAGAGTACTAGAAAGGAAGGATCTCAGACACACAGCGAGAGGGTTCTAGAGCTCTGCATAGGGTCTCCCTTGAGTTTTCAATTGAGTATTGATCAGCATATGAGGAATCTCTCCAAAGAAAGAACTACCTGAGATGATTGAGGGGAGAGTGCCCAGAGCTCATACAGGGCTGAGAGATCTCAAACCTCTGTCTGAATCATTAATAAGACAAGTGGACAGAAAATCAGTAAAGATAGAGAAGACCTTAATAACCTTACCAACCTGATTTAATTGATATTTATCAAATACTCTACCCAACTATAGTATAATATTCACTTTCTCAAGTGCACATGGAACATTTACCAAGACAGACAATATTCTGGTACACAAAACAAGACTCAATCAACTTAAAAGCATTTGAATTAAAAGTAGGCTCTCTGACCACACTGGAATTAAGTCAGAAATCAATGATGGAAACATACCTAGAAAGTCCCCCAATTTTTGGAAACTAATGTACTTCTAAATAATTCATGGATCAACAAGGAAATCAGAAAATATTAACTGATTGAAAACAAAAACTCAACATACCAAATTTGTGAGATGCCACTACCATAATACACAGAGGGAAATTTCTAGCACAAAAGGCCTAGATTAAAAAAAAAAAGAAAGGCTTCAAATTGATGACTTTGGATGCAGTTGGTGAAGGGTTGGACAGGCAACAATGGCTTGGACACAGGTCCCCGGGAAACCCAATCTGCTTACACTGGAGCTCTGCTGATAAAGTGGCGCCTGTGACACAGTCTTCTTCCCACAAGGCTTATACTACTCAGGATGTGCAAGCTTGGAAAGAAAAGTTTTTTTGAGAAAGTTTTCCATATTTACTGAAGCAATAACATGTTTATTGCAGGCAAAACTAAAAACCACTATCAGCTACAACAATGCAACTTAAATTACCCTTGATTTCACCAGCCAGAGAGCACCAGCATTGGCCTTTTGCTGTATCACTTTCCAAACTGCGTTCCCCGGGTGGGTAAGCCAACGTGCCAAGTGAAGTCATACTGTACACACTGTTTTGTAACCTGCATTTCCACTCGCCAACAGTGTCACGAGCGTCCTGCTAAGAAGAGTTTTCGGGAAATGACAGCAATTCTCACAGGAATCACTGAGGTTGCTGGCTCATGCACCTTGGCCCAAACCATTTTCCTTTAAGTGCCTTAAAGATGAATGCAGACAGTTTTAAATTGAAATGTTCTATTTTTAATCAGCCCATGATTTTTCTTTGTTTCCATGGGTACATGCTTTTACTTAATGTATTGGATTCCACCGGGGCGACTCTAATTATGCCAGTAAAGGGAGCTAATTGCTCACTCTCGGGTCATAGAGAAATTGTTCCTTTTATAGAGGTTAAAGAAACTTTAGCAATGATGTAGTCTAATCCCCTTATTGTATGGGTCGGAAAATTGAGGTTTAAGCTAGATGGAATTGGGTTTGGTTCTTAAGGGCTGGAAAATGACACATCTTAAGACCCCAGACATGGTTAGCACAAATTTCAAATGCTTTCCTCTTGTGGGAATGGTATAACCAGAAAGATCTGAGGGCGTCGTAACATTGGGACAAGATAAGGACCCCTGATGTGAACATCCAATGAAAGGCCACCCCAGCTGTAACCTTCTTTGCTTTGCAGGAAGCCATACAATCCCAGTGGAAACTCTGGTCATGGGGGCTGATGACAGAATGATGACAGAATGGGATCCCTGAGACTGGGGAAGGGGGCAGGGTCTGGTGAGGTTGAGACTAGAGGAAGAGGGAGAAGGAGGGTGAATATAAAACCACATCCAGGAGGGTGTAGTGAGGGGGAAACTGGAGAAGTCAAATGACTATCAGATCCAGGGCTCAGGGGCTTGTAACCATAGAAACAGGGAAGATGTGGAGCAAGGCAAGGCCAGGGGACAGGTAGCAGATGTCAGAAGTATTTGTCTGTAGCCGTGGTTCTCAATGAGTTGTCCCTGACTAGTAGCATCAGCACCACCTGAGAACTGGGGAATTTGTAAATCTTGGTAGATAAATATCTTTCTCTCCTTCAGCATTTTAAAAATTGAAGTATAATTAAACATACAATATTATATTAGTTTCAGGTGTACAACATATTGAGTCAGCAATTCTATACATTACTCAATGCTTACCAGATTTTCAGTAATGACTGACTGGGAGTTTATGTTTCTTATAATTATTTGAGAATTCTGTAAAAACAGAAGTCTACCCCCATCTTCCCCAGCAATCTTTTAGCAGATCTACATCTTTAGCAGCGTCTGCACCTACTTCTCTCATTTTCTCTATTTCTCGACGTCTTTGGATATCTTCCATTCTCCCTGTCTTCTTTTCACCTGGCTCAGAATCCCTGAAGAGAGGCTCAGGAGGATGGTCCCATGCTCTACTGAGGGTTAGGAGGAGCAATTATACCCCAGAAGGGCAGTATTCAGGACTCGGGACAACAGCCTACATGTTTTGCTGCACAGCCTTCTTTTTCCCGTTTAATCACACACCACCACCCAGACCTTGGATCTCCACCTATTCTTGCTAGTGCATCTTGCTTCCACACCAGACCTATACTAAGTTCTCTCTCACTCTTGGGGATCAATGGAAAGCAACCCCTTTTCTATCTGAACCTCAGAGTTCAACTGCTCCACTAACAAACAGCTCTGCCCCCTGAACTCCTCCTATCTTATGAGCTCTACTCTCAGAAATATCCCAAGCTTGTGTCTCCTTGGTTTTTGTTTTTATTACTTTTCTGAGGGCCAATTATTCCAGCCCATCCACTGCCATCTAGTCCCTTTTATTTCTTTATAGTTCTCTTGTTCTACTTCTCAGAAATGTTTAACAAATATTTATGGGCTGTTTACTGTTTTCCAAGCTCTGTACCTGCTTCAGGGGACACAGTGCAATGGTGAGCAAGACAGATAATGGTCCCCACCATGGTAGAGATCACTGCCTACTGGGGTCTCTGGACAGACAATTTAATAAGCAAATACAACACAGAATGTGAAGGGTACCATGATAAGCACTAACCCAGACCTGGAGGCTCAGGAGGAGTTCCCAAAGGAACTCTCATAGAAAGTGCGATTTAAACTGAACATTGAAGAATAATCGGGAATTGGACAGATGAAGGGAGTTGGGGGACGGTGGTGAAGAGGATATCAGGAAGAAGGAACAAAGAATGTAAAAACCTGCCGATGAGTCAGAACCAAGAGATTGTTAGGAAATAGGAAAAAATGGTTATGGCTGCAGCACAGGATAAAAGTGGTGAGTAATGAGGCTGGAGAAGTAAGTTCAGGTTCCTTTTTGTCCTCATATCACCATTTGTGTTCATTATCTGCATCACAAATTACCCCCAGATTTAGTAGCTTAAAACCACAAACGTTCACCATCTCACAGTCTCGATGGGTCAGGAATCTGGATACAGCTTCGCCAGGTGCCTCTGACTCAGGGTTTCTCACAGGACGATAAGCAGGCTGTTGCACGAGTGTCCATTTCGTCTGAAGGCTCAGTGGGGCCAGGACTCCCTTCTATCCTTACCCTTGTGGCTGTTGGGAGGTCTCGGGTCCTCCAGCTGTTGGCTAACAATATCAATTCATTGCCTCCTGGGCAGCTCGTGACATGGAAGCCAGATTTCTAGAACAAGGACGCAGAGGCAGTGGTGAGGGCCAGCAATAGAGCCATAGTCTTTTCATAATCCCATCTTGGAAGTGGCATCTTATAACTGTGATATGTTCTATTTGTTAGAAGTCACAAGGTCCAGGACATGCTCAAGGGAAAGAGATCACGGAGGGTGAGAATTTCATGAGGTGGGGCTCGTTGGGGGCCATGTTAGAGACACACGGCCACTTTCTCCTTGTGTATGCTTAGCTCACATGCATGGCACAGACCTTAGGGAAATGTTAGCATGTTAACAATCTTCATCCATTCTACACGTGCCCCCCCCTTTTTTTTTGCATTGCTTTCTTCCTTGTGGCAAGGGATCTCTGAATCTCACATTCATCTTCACTCCTTGTCTAGGGTCAACATAAAAGAATTTGCGGCAGGAGAGTTTTCTCCAACACAGTTCTATTGTCTGCTTTTCTAAGTTACCCCTACTACCTTGTATGGTCTGCACTACGGTTCCAGAGACGGAGTGTGTTGAGTTGCCCTAACACTTCTCAGATGCATATAGTGTTTTGACTTGGAAATGATATGTGTACCTTCTTCACCTGTTTTCTCTTTCTGTGTTTAAAAAAATATTATCAGACCTGTCTTTTCTCCTCCTTCAGGAAGTCCTATTTTTGATATATGAAAACTAGATGAGGTTTTTTTTTTCTTTTTTAAATAAGCAAGGAAGGTTGAGGAGCTTGCAGGAACATTGAAACCAGGCATGTGGTAGGGCTGTGGGCACTGGAAAAAGGAGGCTGAGCAAGAGGCTTCAGGGTGCTGCTGTCTTGGGAAGCTGCTGGCATTCAGAGGGCACTATGCAGGCTTACTGTCCAGAGACTCTATCTTGCCTGTACCCCAGAGATGACCAGTTGGGAGAGTGGCTGACTCAACCTGATTACACTCACAAAAGACTGATAACTACAAGTCACATATCAGCTTCTTCATTTACATGGAGAAATATAAATTGTGGGGGCCTGATACTTATGTCCTCTGGCCTGATGGTATCTCCCCACAGAGACAGCATTAGAATGAATGAGGACAAGGCAAGCTAGTTTTGTGACCTAAATGCGTAAGAGTACCATCTACATGACAAGGATTCTCCTACTGTTGGGAGCTAGATCATGTGTCAGACTAGAGCATCCTCCCACCTTGGCAGCTTGGACAGCATTCCCAAGATCTGTGGCTAAAGTGGGACGCTGTCCAGCCAACCATACCAAGGCCCAGTGTGCAAGAAAAAGAGTCCAGACTCTTCAGGTTGTAAGTGAAAAATGACCGTGGAGAGAAATGGAAGGTATAGGCTCATGGAACCCAGAAACAGCACGAGTGAAGCAATATGGATGCCCTTCATCAGCTTGTCTTTATGTGTTGGCTTTATTTTTCTCTCCTTACCATAGACCAGCTTCTACCACATTGGAGGAAACATGGTCCTCAAGATTTACATCAGAAATGCCAGGGGTGCCTGGGTGGCTCAGTCAGTAGAGCATCCAACTTCAGCTCAGATCATGATCTCATGGTTCGTGGGTTTGAGCCCTGCATCATGCTGTCTGCACAGAGCCCACTCTGGATCTTCTGTTCCTTTCTCTCTGTGCCCCTCCCCCACTCATGCTCTCTCTCTGTCTCTCTCAAAAAAAAATTAACCTTAAAATACAAAAGAAATACCAGGCCAATGACAAGGAGCTGACTCTATTTTTCAATAACTAAAACATTCCAAGGAAAGGATCAAGGGCCTCCCTAGGAGCAAGCAAGTGCATCAAAGGTGGGGACGAGCAGGACCATATAATGAAACAGCAGGTGCTGGGCAATAACATGGGGCAGGGGGTAGAGGTATCCCTGCAGAAGGCAGTGGGGACAGAATCCATCAAAGGACCTCACTAGACCATGGGTCTCACAAGCAACCCCAAGAAATCATCTCTTGTCCTAATTTGAGCACTGGAAGCAGTTGTTACACAAACACATGTTCCCATGTCTTTATACATGTTGTTTCTTCTACTCTACTAGATGAACATGAGTGTGTTTTCAAACATAATTTAGGTATATTAACTTGAGTTTGGGATTCTTCTTCTCCAGAATCCATTGGGTTGGACACGTCAAATAGGTGTTTAGAATGATAAAAATGGTTCCAGACTATGTAAATTGCACATGGTGCGCCTTCTCACCAAGATTGCTCACCCCACCTACACTCCTGGGAATAAGTGTTAACTGATTGCTGTTCTTACCAATCAGACCACAAACAGATCCAACCAATTAAAACTGGAGAAGGGGTTTAGAGAAAAGCCAAAGAGATGAGTGAAGAACAAACTTGGGGACATTAATAATAAAGACCACTCACATAAGCTGAAGGGAACAAAAATTTCAGCATGAAATTTTGGTCTTTAAGGAAATTTTATCCTGAACAATGTAGAACTTAGAAACTTAGGATTTTAGAGCTCCAGTCCCATTGCTTTATTTATGGATGAGGAAACTGAGACTTGATGGATTTAGGTGACTGTCCAAGATGTTACATAAGTGGTAGGTGGCTGAAGGCTCTCATACCTGAAGCACTGATGATACCTTCACATGGAGATATCAGTGCTTCTATTGTCACCACAGTTGCTGAAGGAAGTATTGTGACTCTCACTTCCCAGGTGGGGAAAGTGAGACTCAGAGATGCCGAGTGACTTGCTCAAGGCCACACAGTGAATAGGTGTTGGTGGTAGGTTTCAAACCCAGGACTCTACAGCAAGGAAGAGGGGCATACAAAATGCAGAGGAATGAGATGTACCACTGCCCAGGGTGCAAGGATCAGGAAAGTTTTCACACAGGAGGTGACATCTGAAGGGGTCTGGATGATTTCCCAGAGGAAGAAAGGAAAAGAGCTTTCCAGGTAGGGGAGGAGACAAGGACACTAGAAACAAAGACACTACAGTGTGGAAGAAGAGAGAGCAAGTGGATTCAGGGGTGGGAAGATGAGAGTGGAAAAGGAAGCAGGGGTCAGCTCACTAAGAGCCTTAAAAACCAAACAAAGAGGGGCTCCTGGGTGGCTCAGTCAGTGAAGCGTCCAACCCTTGATTTTGGCTCAGGTCATGATCTCATGGTTTATAAGATTGAGCCCTGTGTCTGGCTCTGTGCTGACAGCATGGAACCTACTTGTTATTCTCTTTCCATCTCTCTCTGCCCCTCCCTCCCCCCTCTCTCAAAATAAATAAATAAACATTCAAAAAAACAAACAAGGGGTGCCTGGGTGGTTCAGTCGGTTAAGCATCCAACTTCGGCTCAGGTCACGATCTCACAGTTCGTGAGTTCAAGCCCCACATCGGGCTCTGCACTGACAGTGCAGAGCCTGCTTCAGATTCTTTGTCTCCCTTTCTCTCTGCCCCTCCCCTGCTCTCTCCCTCTCTCTCTCTCTCTCTCTCTCTCTCTCTCTCTCTCTCTCAAAATAATATTTAAAACAAACAAACAAAGAGTTTTAGGTTTCATCCCTCTAGTAGGAATCACCTGGGATCTTCTGAAGATGGAGATTTTGAATCAGCAACTCTGGAGCAGAGCCCAAGAACCTACATTTGTAATGAACTCCCACATGATATGACACTGCTGGTCTCAGGGGCACACTTTGAGTCACAGTCTTAGATCCCTGCTGTCCAATATGGCAGCCACCAGCCACATGTGGCTACTGAGCATTTGAAATGTGTCTAGTGAGTCTGAAGAGCCAGATTTCTAATTTTATTTTCTTTTACTTCAATTAAATTTAAGATCTAAATATACTCGATTTGTTATTGAAAAACTTTTAAGCATGTTTGGATTAACTTGAGCATGTGACTCAACAATTTCAACTGTAAATTTTATGAAGTCTCAATACAGATCAAGTGTTTCTGATAAACACGTAGCATCTGAATTTGAAGTGCTTTAAGTACAAAGTGCACAGCAGAATTCAAAGATATAGCATGAAAAAAGAATGTAAAATATCTCATTAATAGTTATATTAGTTACACGTTGAAATGGTATGTTGGATATATTGTGCTTAAATATAAATTACTAAAATTAAGTCCACGTGTTTCCTTTAACCTTATTTTTCTTTGTTTTTTCCTTTTAACCCTTTAAAATGCAGCTACTAGAAAATGTAAAGTTACATGTATGGCTCACATTGGTGGCTAGCATTCTGCTTCTGTTGGGCAGCACTGCCAGAATGAAGAGAGATATTACTTCTTACCTTTCATCTAAGGAGAATTCCTGGGAGTGGCTCATGATTTCTCCATTTGGAGAGTTATGAGCACACGATGATGATTCTCCCTGACTCCTCATTCCTCAGGCGTGGGGAGGTGAAGCCATGGGGAAATGGTGTGATGTGTCCTGGGACACTACTCTGGCTGATGGAGGGAAACATGTATTTGAAGAGGCCCATCGGTCCACCTTTCCTTGACCTGTCTGTCTATAGGCTACACCTCGCTGGGAAATGTCATCGATTCTCGTTACGTTTCTGGCCAAGACAAGAAGACGAATGGATGCATCTGTAAGACATGCAGCTCAGGGAACTCAAAGCCCAGGCTGTCACAGCTCACTTTCAGGTTCACCTGTAACCATGGCAACTCTATTGATGCAAGTTGCCATGGAACATCATTTAATCTGGGTCACATTTTTTTAAAAAGAAAGAATGGAAAAACACTGAGCTTTGTCTCGGAAGACTATCTGGAGATGGCATCTCTGGTGGTATGTCCTTAACTACCATATTCATTTAATTACTTTGTTTGTGATTTCCCTGGGGAGGTATTTCTGTCAGGAGTAACTTCCTCTGAAGACTGGGGAGTGTTTGCATGGAAATGGTTGGTGTTAAGGAATCTAATGGCTCACGTGACCTTGAGCTGTTCCTAGGTGGGAAGATTTTCACCATGTCCCCACAAGTCCATCTTATTTCCACTATGTTAGTTCAGATGGGGGAAATATCAGACTCCTCATTTCAGAGCTGGAAGGTGCTTCGATGGGAAAGTAAGATGAGAGAGGTAAGGAATAGATCTGAACCTACTAGGGGTTTAGGTCTTGGGTATATACAACCAAAATTAGGGTGAGGGGCAGAAAAAACTAGGAGGGCATGAGAAGAGAGAGATAAAATCAAAGAAATAATGGGAAAACCCTATAATCTTACATTAAAAAAATTTTTTTAGAGAGAGAGCACGTGTGTGCACTTGTGTGAGTGGGGGAGGGACAGAGAGAGAATGGGGGAGAGAGGGGATCTTAAGCACGCCAATGACAGGGAGCCCAGTGATGTGGGGGAGCCCAATGACATAGGACTCAATGCCGGGCTCGATCCCATGACCCTGGCATCATGAGTTGAGCCAAAATCAAGAGTCCGAAGCTCAACTGACTGAGCCACCCAGGCACCCCTGTAATCTTACATTTAAATAGGAAATATCAGTAACTCATTATTTCTTTTGTTTCTTTCTAAAAAGTTTTTCCAAACTCTGTTTGCTGAAAGGTCTAGTAGCAACGAATGGCCTTCATGTCTGAATTTTAGTCTTTAAATGCCATTTCCCACTCAAAGGTATCAGGGCTTCTTGAGAAATGGCTAATTCCAGACCTGAGGCAAAAAAGGTACCAGATGACCCTGAGACATGTGGTTTTGTAGAAAAGGAGGAAGCTGTCAAATATTAATGGAACCTTATCACATGCACCCAGAGGTCAACTTGAGGGTCTCCCACTGGCTAAAAATGGGACAATGAGACATAAAATAGTAATGCAATAGGCCGCCATTGGAATTGACAGAATTGAAAGTAAAAGGTAAACGAGAGGTCCCACCCCAGCACGTGGGACTTGCTGTCTGGGCATTCTCTGGTTGCAAGACTGCGCGCGGGCCTGTGTTGGGGGCAGGCCAGAAGTTCCAGGGAGTCCGTGACAACAGGCAAACTTCAACAAGTAAGGAGAAAGAATTAGTGCATAAATATCTCAGCCTCCCAGCCTCTTGACGGGATACTTGTGAGGTGGGCTCTGCAGGGTTCCTTAAAGGGTCCCCAGCAAGACTGACCTCAGTTATGCCCAGCACCAGTACCCCTGGCGAATCTGACCAATATCATATTCTCTATAGGCTTTCCTCCTTTTTGGGGATCACTTTGCAAATAAACTATGTATACCAAAATCCTAGTCTCAGGGTCTGTTTTGGGAGAATGCAACATGATTCTCTGACAAATTGTGACTCAGTGAAGTGGGAGCATAACCATTCTCTGGATATCAGCCCTGAGCTATGTACAAATGCCAGGGAAGATGCCCAGGTGGCAGTTTGTCTGCAAGACTTAATATAAATACAACGTTGCTCCCTTTTCTTTCATTGCCATTCCTGTTGTCCTGTGTGCTTGGGTCATTTTTTCACCCAGAGGAATGGAGTATTAAACTACCATATAACTAGAAGCTTATTAGAGTCAAAAACTAAGATGCAATATGCTTTATCAAAGTCTAGGAGCAGGGGGAATAGGAGGGTAAGGGAGAAGAAACAGACACACCTCCCCTGAGGAAAATTCCTATTCATACAGGTGTCAGAATAACCTTCTAAAGAGGGACCAGGTCACAAAGACGATCTGAGCAAGGACAGGGTCCAAACGGCATCTAATGGGCAAATCAACCAGTCAATACTGCCTCCAGTTGCTACACTGCATTATGAACCACCCCAAACATAGTGACATAAAAAATATTCATTTTCCTAGGATCATGGATTCCGTGTGTCAGAAAACCAGCAAGAACAAACCCAAAACAGCTTCTCTCTTCATGATATCTAGCACCTGAGACGGGAAGTCTTGAAAACTGAGGGTAACAAGGTAGCTGGGGGTTAGAAAACAGTTGAAGACTGGATCCCTTGAGTCTGATGATTGTTGCCAGCTATTAAACGGGCACTGAACCAGGGCTTACAGAAATGACGTGTGTGGGCATGGACTTCCTCACACCATAATGGCTGTGATCAAAATGAAGCAACTCAAGGGGCGCCTGGGTGGCTCAGTCAGTTAAATGTGGGACTTCAACTGAGGGCATGATCTCCTGGTTCCTGAGTTCAAGCCCCCAGTCGGGCCCTGTGCTGACAGCTCAGAGCCTGGAGCCTGCTTCAGATTCTGTCTCCCTCTCTCTCTGCCCCTCCCCTGCTCATGTTTTGTTTCTCTTCTCTCTCAAAAATAAACATTAAAAAAGTAAATAAATTAAATAAAGCAACTCAAAAAATTGAGGAAGGAGGTATAGTGCCAATTATGAACTTCACTTGATGTCACGTATGCCTTTTGCATTAACATCACAAGTTAACCCAGAATCAAAGAACCCTAAAGAAAAAGAATGCATATATTGCCAAGGATGAGTTTGAAATATGAGGACACCAGAGCCATGAGATAACCAAAGTTTGGAGAGGACAACTAATCAGAAGACAACTAGGAAATTAAACAATTTACTAATTACAATTACTAAGCACACAAACACCCTTTCACCCCACAGCAGAGATGGGGGAGGATAGAATACACTGCCAAGATAAAAATGGGTGGATGTCAAGACAGGCCTCCGTCCAGAGATGACACCTGGGACCCTGGGCGACTGGTCAGCGTGGCACATGGGGCGTGCCCGTGGCCGACCTCAAGCTGCCACCCCCGCAGGATTTGGGGGGAGGGCGGCTGCCACGCCCCTGAAGGCGATGACGCCGGTTGTGGGCCCACCCGAGCTCCGGTGGCCCTGACGGCCCCCGCCGGCCCGAGCGGGCTGATGGCGTGCGTGCTGCCTACGGACGGGCCCGCGGGCACGGTCCCGGCGAGCCAGAGACCCGGCACAGGGCAGGAATGCGGGGAGCCCCGGCACGTGCCTGAGTCCAGGCGCCACAGTTCAGCGGGGCACATGTCGTCCCCGTCCCCAACGCTTCCTCCCCCGCCCCGCC
>CM053573.1:139474217-139722817 GCA_028646485.1 Cryptoprocta ferox | reverse complement strand
GGCGGGGCGGGGGAGGAAGCGTTGGGGACGGGGACGACATGTGCCCCGCTGAACTGTGGCGCCTGGACTCAGGCACGTGCCGGGGCTCCCCGCATTCCTGCCCTGTGCGGGGTCTCTGGCTCGCCGGGACCGTGCCCGCGGGCCCGTCCGTAGGCAGCACGCACGCCATCAGCCCGCTCGGGCCGGCGGGGGCCGTCAGGGCCACCGGAGCTCGGGTGGGCCCACAACCGGCGTCATCGCCTTCAGGGGCGTGGCAGCCGCCCTCCCCCCAAATCCTGCGGGGGTGGCAGCTTGAGGTCGGCCACGGGCACGCCCCATGTGCCTAGGCTGTCTGACCGGATCCCACGCTGACCAGTCGCCAGGGTCCCAGGTGTCGTCTCTGGACAGAGGCCAACCAAGCAGCCCCTCAGGCAGGTCCTGCCAAAGGCAGTCCACTCACGCACGCTCCTCCAGGTCTCTGCGTAGGGGGGAGGGCGCGTGTGTAACTGAGGACTGGGAAATAGGGAAATGCCCTGAGTCCCCAGTAGCCCCCCAAATGGGCCAACACCTTTCCACACCCTTGTCCTGATCCAGGTCTCAGCAGTGCTGGTTAAGCAGGCCGCCTGCGCCTGCGCAGAAAGGCCCCAGGACCCCTCCAGGGCAACCTGGGCCCTCCAGGCCGTGGGGCTGGGGAGAGTCCCAAAGCACCTACATAGCCTCCTAGTGAAGAACCTTAAACCCTGAAGTTCCTTCTGCCACGGGCAGCCTTCAACTGGCCACACTCCGGCTCCACTCAGGCTAGCTACGTGATAGGGGGCCTGGCTGCTCAGCAACTGGGGCCCCCAGGTGTCTCCCACTGCTGGAAGTCCTGGCCAGTGGGCCAGGCCCCCTCCCTGGGGAGGCGACCCGCTTTCCTCCGGCCTCGCCTGCAGGGTGAATGTGGGCTTTGCTGTCAAAGGACGCACGGCACCAGGCACACACCGGGTATCCAGATACCGTCTCCCGTGCCCCTGCCTCTGCCTCCATCCACCCTGTTGCAGGTCCCGGGGCTCGCGCGACCCAGGCGGCCAGCGGCGCGTGCGCAGTCCTCTCACTCCTGGGCGGGCCTGGGGCTGCCCAGCGTGGGGGAGGCCCCGGTCCGGGAAGCTCCTGGGCTGACCCACCGGCTGCACTGTGGTCTCAGGGTGCAGGGAGCAGGCCGGCAAATGGCTGCCTCATGGGGTCCCGGGCTTCCCCAAGCCATCAAGCCTCCCCCCGTGTCTCTCAGGGAAGGCTAACCCAGACATTCCGTGGAACTTGCAGGAACGCAACCACTTAAATGGCCTCAGGGCATCCAGAGCCCACACACCTCACGGCTTATATTCCAGATGCTTGGGGACTTTCAGCCCCCGTTTGGACTAGCTGCCTGATTGCCGCCGGGTTTCCTCCAGCCATTAAGGCCCTCCCGGGTGTCTCTCATCCAAGGGAACCCCAACATCATCCTGTGCGGCCCCACCCTGCCAGGGTAGTCCAGATTTCAGATTTTTCCACGGCTGCCCTGGTATTGAGTGGCACTCTACATCACACGGGGTACTGTACCCCCCTACGACCCCGAGACTTGATCTCTTGCCTTGTTCCAGGTCCCTGGCTCTGCTGAACACTGGGGCTGGCACATGGGCAGTAGGCATCCCTTCAGCCCGCCAAGGACAGCCAGTCCTCTCCTGGCCATGGTAGCTCTGGCGGCCCCAGAACCCCAAGCATGTCCCCACCACGGAAGAGGAAGCTCACCTCCCCAAACTTTCCCTGAGGCGGCAGCTCCAACTTGGCCACCAGCAGTCCCCACTTGGACTGACTGCAGGACAGGTTCCCAGGCTGACCGGTCAGCCAGGCTCCCAGGTGTCTCTTACTGGAGTCTACCCCGGCAGCTCTCCACCCAGGTCCTGCCAAAGTCAGTCCACACTCCTCCACCTTTACCTGCATAGGGGAATTCATGCAGTTTGTTGTGTTTCACTTACCTCAGTTTCGCTATGGAATATTGGTTTACTTGATTGAGAAAGGTGTAGAGGTTGAACTGACCAGATTTAATTTCCCAGAAGATGTGGGTAATGATCTGTCTGACTGCTTCTTCTTCCCAAACGGCCTCCTACCTAGACGGTCTGTTCCTCCACTGTCTCCAAATGGACCACATCTACTTCACGTTTCTTTGCTTATCAGCAAGGTACCCCAGGAGAGGTGCTATTTCTCAGTAATTTCAGCAGTTAGAAATGAGGGAGTCTTGTGTTTTTCTAGATTTGACTATATGCCGACATATACATATTTGAGTATGTACTGGCATATTTAAAAAAAAAAAAAACTGGGGGCGTCTGGGAGGCCCAGTCAGTTAAGAGTCTGACTTCAGCTCCCTGCATGGGACTCACTGCTGTGGATGCAGAGCCTGCTTCAGATCCTCTGTCCCGCTCTCCGCCCCTCCCCCCGCTCTCTCTCAAATATAAACATTTAAAAAATCATTTAAAACTAAAAAAAATGTGTCTCTATTTACTACACTTCTGACATCAAATGTATGAGTATTTTCCCCCACACCAACAAATTTTCCAAGTCTCCAGACTCCAACATGATGTTTTAGAATTTAATTCTATCCTGTGACTTCCTACCCAGAGTGTTAGACTCTCTTCAAATATTGGTCACAAGCAGTGGGTTCCCAGGCTATTCACCTTCTGTCTGACTTGGTTGCAAAGTCAGGGGTTTGCAAAATCCCAGCCCCTCAGGGTTAGGTAATTTGCTGCAATGGGTCACAAAACACACACAGAAAAAACATTTTGTATGTTTACCAGCCTATTGTAAGAGATATTATAAAGTATACAGGTGAACAGCCAGAAGAAGACATATAAAGGAAGAGATCTGGAAGGGTCCTCAGTGCAGGAACTTCTGTCCTCATGGAGTTTGAGATGTACCACCCTCCTCCCAGGTGAATGTATTCAGCAAGCCGGAAGCTCTCCAAACCCCATAGTCTAGGGATTTTTATGGAGGCTTCCTGCCTCCAAGGAGAGTAGGAGGGGGTAGAGCTGAAAGTTCCAAGCTTCTAATCATGGCTTGTTCTTTCTGGTGACCAGCTCCCATCCTAAATTTATCTAGGAGCCCACCAAGAGTTGCTTCATTAAAACAAAAAGTACCCCTACCAGGAAATGCCAGGGTATTTAGGAGCTCTGTAAAAGACACTCCAGTCACCCCCATCACTCAGGAAACTACAAGGGTTTTAAGACCTCTGTGTCAGGACCCAAAGGCAGAGACCAAATATTTATTTTTTGTGTCACACATATGTATATTTTTGTACATGTATATTTGAGGCCCTCCCTCTGCATAGATATAATATTGCATACTCCACACATTTCTTTCCTTCTCTTTTATGTGTGGAATCATATTTTTTTAAAATTTTTTAACATTTTATTAATTTTTGAGAGACAGAGAGAGATAGTGTGATCAGGGGAGGGGCAGAGAGAGAGAGGGAGACACAGAATCCGAAGCAGGCTCCAGGCTCTGAGCTGTCAGCACAGAGCCCGACGCGGGGCTCGAACTCACGAACCGTGGGATCATGACCTGAACCGAAGTCGGACACCCAACTGACTGAGCCACCCAGGTGCCCCTGAATCATATGTTTAGATATCATTTCATAGCCCTTATAGAAATCTTTCTCATTCCTTTTTATAGCCATATAGCACTCCATCGTGTAGATGTATCTTGCCTTCTCTTATAGACATTGGGTGGTTTCTCATCTTTTGTGTGCAGTGAATAGTTTCATGCCTATGTCTGCTCATATTTTTGCTGGAGTATTCTGAGAAAGATTCACACAAGTTGGATTACTGGGTCACAAAGTAAAGGAGTAAAAAAAAAAAAACTATGTAATTTTACTGGATAAATTTCCCTCCATATGGACATTACCAGTTTGCATTTCCATGAGCAAGATCTGGGCGCCTATTTCAGCACAGCCTTGCCAAGAGTGTGTTGTCAAACCTTTGGATTTTGTTAATATGGGAGATGAGACATTGTATGTCAGGATCAGTTTAGTAATCTCTTATTACAAACAAGATTGAGTCTCTTTCCATATGGTTAGGAGATACCTGCATTTACTTTTCTTGTCAACCATCTTTTCCAATTTCTAGTGCATTTTTCTCTGAGGTTGTTGGTATTTCTATTCTGTGTATATTTCCTAGGTCTGCCCATTCAAAGGGTCTAGACACAAATAAGCATCCCTAGACCCAGAGCATGGTTTTCAAAGACCATTTCCTACTGGGAAATAAAGGCTCCTTGGGGAAATGGCTGCTTCTAACTCTGGGCTAAAAAATACAAGGTATAAAAGGAAGTTATCAAAGAGATTGATGTCAAAAGGGTTCAGAAACCAAAGTAAAGAGGAAGCACTGGTCAAACAGGAGACAATCTGAGCCTTTAAAAATTCAATGGATCAAAACACATAAAATAAACACACAAGTCCACAGTGGCACTCAAAATATTATTTGGTGACTGTTGCAAGGTGTTAGTAAACAAATTCATTTGGAAACCTTGAAAATAAAAGTAAAGAATCAGCTATGTGTGCTGTCCTTGTACTTGGGGGAGTGAAGTACATGAGAGGAAGTGTTCTTTATAGATGTATTCCAGCTAATGAATCAAGAAGAAATGACCAATTTAGAATATCACTGATTTGCAGAGTCTAATGGAATAATGGATCTATTACTGATCAACAACAACCGACCACAAGAGGGGCAAAGGGTCATTATGAGCCTCCTAGTTGAAGAACACAATATGATTTGTGAAGTAGTCTGGCCCCAAACAAACAAACAAACAAACAAACACAAAGCAAATTGAACCTCTAGACCCAACTACAGGAGTTGGCAAAGGAAAATATAAAATACACAATGAGGAATGCAACCAGCAAAATCTAGCCAGCATAGTCTAATACACTTTCTGCAGTGACAGAAATCTATCTGCACCGTCCAGTACACCAGCTGTTAGTCAACATATTGTGCAGGCCAATCTGTAAACCAAGAATGAGTTTTTTCTTTCTCCAAAACTGTTCACAGGAAACGCTCCATGAGGCGATGGGTGTGGTGTGATGCAGGGGCAGCAATGCAGCAGGAGCAGGTGTCGAAGGAGGAGCAGGTGTTGACCACGTCTGAGCCACATGCTTATACGTCTTGTGTATGCCTTCTAGACCCGCTCCGATCCGACCTCACATAGACCACCACCATCTGAGGATGGATGGATGCTGCACGTGACTGACCTCATGTCTTGGCTGCTCAGAGAGCATCCAGTTCATAGACTTGCTTGATTTCCCATAGTCAAACATTCAGTTTCTATAAGGGCTTCATAGCAAACAATTAAAAGCAGAAGGCGGCATGACTTTGCTCCAAAACCATAACTATCCATGCTACGATGCTCCTATTGTGGCCGTACTGGAGGCTCTGTCTGGTACTTTTATTTAGCAAAGAATATTCAAATGTTATGACAAAAGGACCAAGTGGCAGGAAGGCTTATACCACAGCCTGGGTTTGCTGCAGAGTGTTTTATTGCTGGGAGAGCCCACTCAAAACTGACTTCTTTACAGCCCGTTGGAGTAGCACACTCAATATGGTATAATTTTGCCGTCAAAATCCAAAGAAGCTAAAACTATAAAACTCTTAAGAGAAAACATAGACATAAACCTTTCGGACCTTGGATTAGGCAATGATTTCTTAGGTATGATGCTTAAGGCACAGCAGCCAAAGGAAAAAAAACCAGATAAATTTGACTTCATCAAAACTAAAACCTTTTGTACATGGAAAGACACTATTAAGAAAATGAAAAGGCCACTCACAGAATGGGAGAAAATATTTGCAATCATTTATCTGGGAAAGGTCTAGTATCCAGAATATTAAAAAAAATATTACGATTCAACAATAAAAGAACAATTTTTTATTTTAAACTGACAAATCAATTTGAAAATGGCAGAGGAGGGGCGCCTGGGTGGCTAAGCTGGTTGAGCATCCGACTTTGGCTCAGATCTTGATCTCATGGTTTGTGGCCCGCATCGGGCTCTGTGCTGACAGCTTCATATTCTGTGTCTCCCTCTCTCTCTGCTCATCCTGCACTCTCCCTCTGTGTCTTTCTCAAAAATGCATAAACATTAAAAAAATTACAAATGGAGGATATGAACAGAAACTTCTCCAAAGATATCCAAACCTCCAATAAGCACATGAGTCATTAGAGAGAGGAAAAGCAAAGCCAAAATGGGATACCACCTCTCACCCACTAGGATGGCTATAATAAAAAGACAGACAGGACAACTGTTGGCGAGAATGTGGGGAGACTGGAAGGTACGTTTGGGGTGGAAATGTAAAATGGTGTAGCTGCTTTCAAAAGCAGTCTGGCAGTTCCTCAAAAACTGAGTTACCATATGACCTAACAGTTGCATTCCTAGATATATACTCAAAAGAACTGAAAACCTATGTTCTGGGAAATACTTATACATAAATGTTCGTAGCAGCATTATTCATAATGGCCAAAAAATGGAAACAACATAAACGTCTGTCAAGGGAGGAACGGACAAACAAAATGTGGTTTATCCACACAACATAATGTCATTTGATCATAACAGGGAAGAAAGTCCTGATAATCGTGAAAATGTGGGTGAGCCTTGGAAACACACTAAGTGAAAGAAGCCAGGCATGAAAGACCACATATTGTGGAGTTCTGTTCCTAAATGTCCGGAATAGCAAATCCAGAGATACGGAAAGCAGATCAATGGTTGCCAAGCACTGGCAGGGTGGGACGGACAGAGGGGAGATGGAGAGTGATTGCCAAGGGGCTTGGGAGTTTCTTTCTGGGGTGATGATGATGTTCTGGAATCAGAGAGGGGTGATGGTTGCACACTCGGTGAATATAGTAAAAGCCACCCAGTTGTATTTCATACGTCTTTAGTCTGAAAACACTTCCTTCAGTCTTTGTCTTTCATCAGTAACACTTTTGAAGAATATAGGCCAGTTATTTTGTAAAATGTCCCTCCATCTGAGTTTATCTGAAGTTTTTCTTCAGGATTAGAGTCAGATCATGCATCTGGGAGGAAATGATGTCTCAGTGCATCCCTGTAGGAGGCCCCTGATGTGTTTTCCTGATGTCGGTTTGTCCCGGTACCAGTGATGTTAACTTGGCTCACTTGATAAAGTTGGTGTCTGCCACGTTTGCCACAGTCAAGGTCCTATTGTCCCCTTTACAATCACTATATCATTTGTGAGGAGAACTCTGATACTTTGTAAATAACCTATTCCTCATCAAACTTTCACTCACTAGTTTTAGCATCCATTCATGGTCTTCTAAATCCTCTGTGGTTTTTTTAAATGACTTGTTTCTACTCAGACTAGAGGCTGTTTAAATATACTGTCTTATTCCTAACACCAATTCCTTTCCAAAAAACACCTTCTCGAAAAGTCCTGATACTCTAACTATATATATCTCCTGATCACAAGAGGAGCATCCAGGCTGAGAAAAATTTGACACAAAGAATTAAAAAGCAGCAGGATGCATTCTCTGTTCTCTTTTGTTTTCAAATGTGAGCTCTGTGTCTAGACATGGAAATAAACACACGATTGTTCAGTGTAATTGTATCTATTGTTTGCGGGGTTGAACCAGGCTGGTGGGGGAGGACTGGCTAATGAAGGTTAACACTATTTCTTCCTTCCCACTCTGGCGCAGATTAGAGTAAGTACAGCTTTGGAAACATAAAATTATGTGTTTGATGTCTTTAGTAAGCCCGTCACTTGACTTCCTTTTCTTGTGGTCTTGGCGATGGTTGGGTGTAGATTTACGGTGAAGCTAGCGGCTCAGGAGACATTCTGGAAATAAAATGGTACAGCAGCAAGTGATGGGGCTCCTCTGATCTCTCAGCAGCTTCCTAGCCACCTTAACTTCTGTTCTCCAAGCCTCAGTTTCCTCATCTGAAAAATGGGAGTGTGGGTAACAACAGGACCCAGCTGATTGTTTAGCTGATTAAATGAGATAACACATGTGACACATTAGTACAGGGTAGGCATCTAGTAAGCACTCTGTCATGTTTGGTTTTATTATCGTTATTATTGAGCAGTCTTACCTGGGAGGGAGGGGTGATTGCTGTGTGACAATGTTTTTAGGAGGAAGAAGAAGTTGTGCCAGGCTGAGTGCTTAATACCACTGCCCACTGTTTATATCCATATAACTTCATCCCTTTGGGCTTTGGGGGCCTTTGCAGCTCCAAATGTTGCCAATTAAAAAACAAAAGCCTGAGGATATGTTCACCCTCCTGCCCTGCCTTAGACACCAGGGCCTTGGGACGGACAGAGGCACAGGCAACAGAAAGCCAGCTCTAGAAAGAGGGGAAGGGGTGGCTGTGGCATCAAAATGCCTGGGTTTAAGTCTCACCTCCCGTGGGGCGCCTGAGTGGCTCAGTCGGTTGAGCATCAGGTCTTGAGACTTCAGCTCAGGTCATGATCTCTCGGTTGGTGAGTCAGGAGCCCCACATTGGGCTTTCTGCTGTTAATACTGAGCCCTCTTGGGATCCCCTGACCCTCTCTCTCTCTGCCACTCCCCCACTCACGCTCTCTCTCTCTCAAAAGTGAATAAATATTTATAAAAAAAATAAAAGAAACAAATGAAATAAAGCTCACCTCCCAGGAGCCAGCAGTGTGAGTTTCATTATTTATATACTCTGGTGCTTCAGCTTCTCTATTTGTTGTTGTTGTTGTTTAAAGCAATATTAATTATAGCATTTTAATATGTTGCCCCAGGGGGAATTTTTAAAAGGCAACAATTTCTAGCTTTGTTAAATCCTTAAGAGCTAGAAGTGCACTCATTTTTCCTCCCATCCAAGGATGGCAGCCAGATCTGACTCCATGAAATGGGACTCTTACCAAAGGTAGGTATTGTTAGTAGATACAAAATAGATCTGGGTTAACCTGGACCAAGAGGAAGAAATCCCCAGTGGCCTGGATAATAATGGCTGGTATTTTTTATAGCCCTTACTAAGGGCCAGGCACTGGTTAAATACTTTACAGAATTAACTCGTGACTTTCCACCAAAAGCCTTCTGATGTAGGTTGTATTCTAATCTCTGTTTTACGGCTGAGACGTCTCAGGCACAGAGAGGCCACAGCTGGTAAGAGGTGGAGCGGATTCAAACTAAGGCAAGTTCACTTTTCATCAACAGGTTGGCTTTTAATATCCAGAAATACAAGGAGGGTAGAACCCAACATCACTAGTTAGATCATCATAGATGGCGTTAAAAAAGAGACAACAGGCCCCAAATGGAGTCACTTGTGCTAAGCCCATGTCACCAAACTGAGACCTACTGCACAAATTAGTTACAGTTTCAGCCTCTTCCAGGAGTAGAATGTTAAACCGGACAATCTGGAATCACCTGTCCGGCACTAGCGAGGCAATCAGCCTCTGTTTTACTTTTTGCTCCTTTTCCTGCCTCTGTTTTTGCTAGGACCTGCAACCCTGCCCTATGTATGTCTTTGTAAAGGCCAAGGAGTTAATGATTTCTTTGGAGACTTCCAGTGCAAGAATTCAAAGGGGGAAGGAAGTAAAACTTTTACAATTACTATTTATTTTTTGAACAGATAATTCAGACACATGGTACCCAATTCAAATGGCCAAAAGGACATTAGATAACTTTAAAACTTTCCTGGGTTCTTTATCAATAACAATTCTTCTGATTGAAGTTAAGTCTAGGAAACTACAAATACTACAATGGGCATAAACTTGGTTCACAAGAAAATAACTCTCACAAGAATTCTCAAGAGTCCTTTAGAGATTAAGCAAGGCCCAGGCCACCATTTTTGGGGGGAGATATAGACATATATATTTTTAAATGCCCAAACATGTAACAAATATTGTACATGTATTTTGTAACATATTTTATGTTTTTGCACTAAACCAATTTAATAATTCTAACACAAAACGATCCCAAACAATGTAACGGTGCAATTCACTATAGATAATGTCAAAAGTACTAACGTAGGTTTTTCTGACAATGAAGGTACTATTCTGGATGGTGGGGACACATTAGAGAACAGAACAGACAAAAATCCCTGCCCTCATGAAGCTTGCCTTCTAGGTGGGAGGAGATAGATAATAAACAATAAATATAATAAACATGCTAATTCTACAGTATGGTAGAGGTGAAAACTTTCCATGAGCAAAAACATAGAGCAAGATAAAAATATTTGGGGGAGGGTTGGGAGAGACCACAATTTTAATGGGGTGGGCAGGTTAGGCCTCCTTGGGAAGGTGACAGTTGGGTGAAATCGTGAAGAAAAGGGACTGAGCCATACGGATATCTGGGTGGTGGGGGGAATCACTTCAAGTAGAGGGCACAGATGTTGCAAAGGCCCTAACATGTAACCACATTGCATGTTTTAGGAATAGCAAAGACAAATGTCTAGAGAGGAGTGTGTGCAAGGGAGAGTATTAGGAGATGAAGTAAAAAGGTCCGGGGCACAGAGTCTCTTGGGCACCATAAGGACTTTAGCTTTCACTCAGAGAAATCGGAAGTCGTTGGAGGGATTTTAGCAAAAGACTTTAACATGATCCCTCTGGCTGCCATGATGAGAACGGATTTTAAGAGGCAAGAATGAAAGTAGTGAGACCAGGAAAAGAGCCTAATTAAATAATTCATGTGGGAGGTTATGGGGGTTTAGGTCAGGATGATAGTAGCACAAGTGGTAGGAAATGGTTGTACTTGGACATACTCTGAATGCGGAGTCAGCAGGATTTGCTGACAGACTGGATGGGGGTGGAGGCTGTATGAGAGAAAGACAAGGGTCAAGGAAGATGCCAAACCAAGGACTAAGAGGTGAAAGATGGAAGGCTGAGTAGGTTTGGAGTAGAAGGTAAGGAGCTAAGTTTGAATTCGATAAGACTGAAATGTACTATCAGTGTCAAATACAGATGTCCAGTGGGTAGTTGGGCACAAAGATCTGGAGCTCAGGGAAGGGTCTCAGCCAGAGATACTTGGAGAGTTATCAGCATGCAATGGTATTGAAAGCTATGAGAGTGGATGAGTTTGCTATGCAAAAGTGAGTGTAGAAAAGAGGAGCAGTCCAAGGTCCAGGCCCTGGAGGCCTCTATTATTTATAAGGTTTGGGAGATGAGGAAGAACGAGCAAAGGACCGGGGAGAGAACCACTGAACACAAGAGGCAAACCTGGGCCCTGTGAAGTCACAGAAGGCAAGTGGAACAAGTGTTTCCAGGATGTAGGAGCAAGTTCTATGTTGCCAATAGTTCAAGAAAGATAATGACTGAGAATAGCCATTGGACTGACAATGTGGAGGTCATCGTTGACCTTGACAAAGGCAATTTCTGTAGAGTGATTGGGACAAGAATTTACCTAAAGCGGGTTTAAGAGAGAATGAGGGGAAAGGAATTGATACCATGCCCTTCTGGAAAGGGCAGCAGTGAATTGGGATAACAGTTGAAGGGGAAGAGTCCCTGAGAGGGATTTTCAAGATCGGAGAAATAATAGCACATCCATTGGGGCATCTGGGCCCTATCCCACCCCACCCCGTAGGCCTTGTATGAACTTATATTACAATAAAGATGAAATACTTAGGGAAACTCTACTTATTTTAGATATCCTTGATATTTTAAGTCAGAACCCAGGAAATCTTATGTATTTCAAATTTCAAGTTTGTTCAGATAGCCAGATTAGGTTTTGGGGGATTTTTTTTTTTTTTGGCAAAAAACCCAAATCCTATAAAACTCTAACCATGAGTTCTTGCTTCAAAATTGGGATCAGTTCTACATTTTTCTGAAGATTTAGGGGAACAGCCTAATTTCAGTTTAAAGTAATTATTTTAAAAGTATACCTTCTTGGGGCACCTGGGTGCCTCAGTCAGTTGAGCATCCGATTTCGGCTCAGTCATGATCTCTTGGTCTGTGAGTTCGAGCCCGATGTCAGGCTCTGTGCTGACAGCTCAGAGCCTGCAGCCTGTTTCGGATTCTGTGTCTCCTCTCTTTATGCCCCTCCTCTGCTCACGCTCTGTCTCTCCCTGTCTCTCAAAATTAAATAAACATTTAAAAAAATGTAAAAGCATACCTTCTTGATTAAGACTGGCAGGGCTGGAGTCCAGCTCCCCCATGAATTAGCTGTGTTATTTGGTGTCAATTACAAAATCTCTCTGGGCTCCAGTTTCCCCACTGATAAAACCAAGTTAGTGATTGTACTTAATCCATAGGTTTATAATGAGGATTAAATAAAATGATACTTTAAAACAGAACAGTGCCTGGAATGTGGTCAATAATAAATGTTCTTCGCTTCTCGTAATCCTATATTCCCAATGAGCAGTGAATAAATCACATTTTGGTGTATTTTAACTACACCGGAGAGGCCATTTAGTAAGACAAATTTTTGGCATACAAATAAATGACCTCTTAGTCAATCTGTTTAATTTTTTAAAACTGTCCTTTTCCACAAAGGCCTTCTTGGGAACTATGACAGTCGCCATCACTAGGTGACACCTGAGTGGCTCCAGGACAGTGGAACAAGGAGTCTGAAAGAGCATCTGACCCAGCGGTGGCTCACTAGCTCCACGTGGACTCACACGGGAGGCTCATTTGTCCTGTAAGGAATTCACAGAATGTTTCAAAATGTACTTGCCAATATTAAAAATCAGGAGATTTTCTATAAAAACCTGATTCCCGGCCTCTGAATAAATTGGAAGATCTGGAAAGTCTGGGCCTGCCGTGGTGCCTCCTTCAGGCTGGGCTGGTATCTGCCAGTCAGGCACAGACCCCACCTCCCCAGCCCACCTGCTTCTCTCCTCGGTCTCCCCCTGGCTACTCCAGGCATGTGAGTTTGTAACCTCTAACTAGTCCAGTCCTTCCCTTCTCAGATGTGGAGGCTGACGTCCTATGGAGAAGTTGAGGGTTGGTACTGGAATCCGTACCTCGGGCCAGGGCTCTTTTTTTTTTTATATCTTGTGTTGTTTCTTTTATATTTGGTTGTTTTCAGAGAATGACTAGAGCTAAAAACATGTAAGCCATCCTGGGAGAACTGAAATTTGGAGCTGTGGGGGCACCGCTGAGATGATTAAAATGAGGTGTGGGAACACGTAGAGGTCACTGGATTCTTTTTCTTTTCTTTGTGAAAAATAACTTCACTGTGTTTTGGGAAAGTAATATATGTTCAGTGCAAGAGATGCAAACAATGCAGACAAATATACAGAAGAGGAAAAAGATCTCCCCAAATTCCACTTTCATTTATAACTTCCATTTACATTGTGGTAGATGTCCTTCCAGCCCCCTCCCTGGGAGTGTAGGGCTTTAGCACTCACATATAATCCTTCATCAGCTTCCCTCCAACACGTTCTATGATGTGGCCAACTGGGAGTTTCTTCAACCATATTCGAGTGCCATGCAAATGCAGCTTTATGCCTATTTGTTCACCCCAACTCCCTTCCAATCAGATTGCTATTCAGCTCACATACGTAGAAATTCTATCTGAAAATTCTAGAGCTGCCACAGTTTGAAATTTGTTTGAAATTTTCCTAAATGAGAACATCCAAGTTGTTCTGTAAACTGGTTTTTCCACTAATAGTATTCCTAGAATATCTGTCCCTAGTTTATAAATACAGATTTTAAAAAATACATATCTCACCTTCCAGAATATCCTTAGCAACCTCAAGATAAGCTAATTGGTCTCTCTCTCTCTTTAAGTAGGCTTCACGCCCAGCAAGGAGCCCAACACTACTGCATTTATGCATTTATAAATGCATTTATAAACTGAATTTATAAGGCTCAAGAGTAGGGGTGACGCTGAGATCAAGACCTGAGCAGAGATCTAGAGTGGGACACTTAACTAACTAAGCCACCTAGGTGACCCTTAGCTAGTTCATCTCTTAAACAGACTTTGCTCCATCTGATTGGTGACTGGAAAGATGGGGCCCACCTAATTGGAATTATAAAGTCTGTATGGTATGCATGAATAGGAACAGTTAGTTTCTCAATGATTCTATTGGTCAGGTTTTGCTGCAATAATGTTATACAACAAACAACCCCCAAACATCAGTGATTTATAATGACAGATACTTACTTTTCTCTCACTGGCCTGTGTACTGCACGTGGGTTGGCCAGGCTTGCCTTGGCCTTAGATTCTGGTCTGTTCCACTTGATTCCCTTCCAGGAGCCAGGCTGACAGGCCAATGGCCACCTGCCAGAAATGCACAAGGTTAAGCCAAATTTCATAAATTCACATACAGCCTGTGGTGAGACATGGCATATGTTACACCCACACACATTCTATAGACCACGTCCAAAGTGAGTGACATAGAGAACTGTACTTTATCTATAGTACAGTATAGCACCATGGCAAAGGTGGAAAAGGAACAAGTAATTGTGAACAAAAAAATACCACCCATGACAGGGACCAACCATGATGGAACGAAATTTAGACTGAGACATACTCTTGAACCTTACTTTTTTAAATGTTTATTTATTTTTGAGAGAGAGTACAAGTGGAGTAAGTGCAGAGAAGTGGGGGACAGAGGATCCAAACCAGGCTGACACCAGAGAGCCAGATATAGGGCTCGAACTCGCTGACCATGAGATCATGACCTGAGCTGAAGTCAGATGCTCAACTGACTGAGCCACCCAGGCGCCCCTACTCTTAAGCCTTACAAATGCAGTTTGAACCCACACTGCTTGAGAATCACAACAGTTTTGTCTAGTATGTCCCTTAATCAAAGACCTTTTGTCATCGGAGATCCATAATGAGGGTCCTCTCTGATCATACTCACTCTGCCTTTAATGTTTTATGCTCTATGCTCTCGAGCTCTATGCTCGAGGTGCCTGGGTGGCTCAGTCAGTTGGGCATCTGACTTCAGCTCAGGTCATGATCTCATAGTTGGTGAGTTTGAGGCCCCGTCGGGCTCTGTGCTGCCAGCTCAGAACCTGGAGCCTGTTTTGAATTCTGTGTCTCCCTCTCTCTCTGACCCTCCTCTGCTCGTACTCAGTCTCTCTCTCTCTCTCTCTCAAAAAAATAAATAAATAAACATAAAAAAATTATATGCTCTATGCTCTTCTATCTACGCTTCTTATGCTCTTTAGAGTTATGCACTTGAGTCTCTAACAAAGAAAAAGATTAAACTGTCCTATCAGTTTCTGAATTTAGATAGAAGTATTTTCTCCTTTGTCTTTCCCTGTCAAAGTTGTACCAATCAGCAAAAAATAAATTTTCCTATGAATAAAAACAAAGAGTATTGTTGCCAGGCAACTAATAGCATTATTTTTATATTTGTTTTGGAAGGTATAGCATCTTGCTCCACTGTTTCCATGGAGAATCCCAATTGTCAAGATTAATTAAGTGCTGGGAAATTGAAATATATGCAAAGATGCTAGCTTAGTAAGCAATTACCTATGCTAAGGGACGACTGGGAGAAGTATTTAGATAAAACCTCTTCCCACAAATGAAGCTTTATCCCCTGGCATCAAGTGACTCAAGCTAATGCTTTCATGTGTGTCAACTGCATTTCTAAAGGTATTGCAATAATATTTCATTAAAATCACAAATTACGTGTATACCATTTCCAGTATAAATCACCACTGGATGTTTAGAATGCATATGAACTGCCTCAGAATACTACAGGAAATAGATAACAAATGGCTGTAAACAAATGGTTGTGTCTCCATTTTGTTAGCATGTTGGCAATGTACCAATTTCAAAAGGTCTTCCCAATAAATTGAAAAGAGAGGATATCCAAGATCATTCAGAAGAAGTAAAGGAAATGGAGGGAGGGTGGAGTTCAGAGAGTAGTCCTATCAGACATTAAAACATGCAAAATAAAGAGAGAAATGTGTGGTTCTGATGAAAGAACAGGAAGCCAAATGGAATAGAATAGGTAGTGATTAAACAAAAACAACAACATACAATTGGGGTGCCTGGGTGGCTATGTTGGTTAAGCATCCCGACTTTGGCTCAGGTCATGATCTCACCTTTCATGAGTTCGAGCCTCACATCAGGCTCTCTGCTATCAGCATGGAGTCTGCTTTGGGTCCTCTGTCTCCCTCTGTCTCTGTTCCTCTCCTCCCCTCCTCAAAAATGAATAAACATTTACAAAAAAGACATACAATTAATTGTGTAATAGAAGATATACAAATAACCAATAAGTACACGCAAAGACGCTCACCATCATTGGCCACCAGGAAAATCAAAACCACAATGAGATACCACTTCACATCCACTAGGAAGTCTATAATAAAAAAGAAAAGCATGAGTATTGGCAAGGATGTGGAGAAATTGTAACACTGTTGGTGGGAATACAAATGGTGCAGCCTGTTTAGAAAACAGTCTGGTAGTCCTTCCAAAGACAAAATATAACTGCTTGATCCAGCAACTCCACTCCTGGGTATACCCTCAGAAGAACTGAAAACCTATGTCCACACAAAAACTTGTATACAAATGTTCATAAAAGCATTACTTATAATAACGCAAAAGTAAAAATAACCCAAATATCTATCAACTAATGAATAGATAAATAAAATGTACCATCTCTATACATTGGAGTATTCTTTGGTTATAAAAAGGAATAAAGTAAATAAAGTACTAATGCTTGCTACCACATGGGTGAAACTGAAAAGATTATGCCAGTTAAAGAAGAAAGTTACCAAAAGCCACTTATTGTGTGACTCTTATATGAAATGTCGAGAATTCAAACATTTATAGAAATAGAAAGTAGATTAGTGGTTGCCCAAGGCTGGGATGGTTAAGAAATAAATGGGAGTGGCTGCTAAAGGGTACAGGGTTTGCTTTGTGGGTAATGAAAATGTTCTAAAATTGTGATGGCTGCACAACTCTGTGAATATACTAAAAACCAATCAGTTGTAAACTTGAAGTATGTGATTTGTATGGTAAGTGAATTATATGTCCATAATTACAACATAGTAATTGAGAAAAGGAAGGATATTGCTTTGAAAAATGGATTAGCAACTTGAAAATAAAATTAGCTCAGGCTTTAATCAATATTAAACTTAAAATCACTTCCAAACAAGCCAGAGTTAAAGAAAAATGTTGGGGTGCCTGGATGGCTCAGCTGGTTGAATGTTTGACTCTTGATTTCAGCTTAGGTCATGATCCCAGGGTTGTGGGATCGAGCCCCATATTGGACTCCGTGTTCAGTGTGGAGTCTGCCTGAGATTCTATCTCTCTCTCTCTCTCTCTCTCTCTGCCCCCTCCCCTGCTCACTCTCTCCCTCTCTCTAAAAAATTAATCAATTAATTAAAAAAATAAAATTAAGGGGTGCCTGGGTGGCTCAGTTGGTTGAGTGTCCAACTTCAGCTCAGGTCATGATCTTGCAGTTTGTAATTTCAAGCGCCATGTCGGGCTCTGTGCTGACAGATCAGAGCCTGGAGCCTGCTTTGGATACTGTGCCTCATTCTTTCTCTCTCTGCCCCTCCCTGACTCATGCTCTGTCTCTCTCACCTTCAAAAATAAATAAATATTTTTAAAAAATTTTTTAAATAAAATTTAAAAAATTTAAAACAAAAAGGTAGAAGAGGAAAACTGGATATCCACAAGCAAAAGAATGAAGTTTGGTCCTTACCTTAATTAAGTCAAAATGGATGAAAGATCTAAATGTAAGAGTTAAAACTATGAAACTCTTAGACAAAAATATAACGGAAAGGTTTTATGACAAGTGGATATAACACCAAAAGCACAAGCAACAAAAGGGAAAAATAGATAAATTGGACTTCATCAAAATTAAAATATTCATGCGTCAAAGGACACTATCAGCAGAGTGAAAAGACAAACCATTGAATGGGAGAAAATAGTTGCAAATCATATCTGATAGAGGATTAATAGCCAGAATATATAATGAACCCCTAAAACTGAACAACATGAAATCCTGATTTAAAAATGGGCAAAGGGGACGCCTGGGTGGTTTAATCAGCTAAGCATCTGACTCTTTTTTTTTTGCATCTGACTCTTGATATCAGCTCAGGTCATGATCTCACAGTTCCAGAGTTTGAGCCCCATGTCAGGGTCTGCGCTGACAGCCCAGAGCCTGCTTGGGACTCTCTCTGTCGCTCTCTCTGCCTCTCTCCCAACCATGCACACGCATGTGTGGTGCTCGCACTCTCTCTCTCTCTCTCTCTCAAAATAAATAAATAAGCTGTAAAAAAAATGGGCAAAGAGAACAGACATTTCTCTAAAGAAGATATATGACCAATAAGCACATGAAAAAAGATCAACAGCACTAATCGTTGGGAAAATGCAAATCAAAATTACAATGTCATCCATACCATTTCATACCCATTAGGACGGCTATTATCCAAATGTTAAAAAAATAGAAAATAACAAGTGATGAGGATGTAGAGAAACTGGAACCCTTGCTCATTGCTGGTGAGAATATGAAATGGTAGAGCTGCTGTGGAAAACAGTATGGTGGTTCCTCAAAAAATTAATCATAGAATTATCATATGATTTGACAATTTCACTCTGCATATATCCAAAAGAACTGAAAACAGGGACTTGAACAAATATTTGTACACCCATGTTCATAGCAGCAGTATTCACAATTGCCAAAAAGTAAAAACAACCCAAATGTGCATTGACTGATGAGTGGATAAATAAAGAATATAGTACATACATACCATGGAATATTATGCAGCCTGAAGAAGGAAGGAAATTCTGACACCTAATACAGCAGGGATGTAGGACACTGTGCTAAGTAAAATAGCCAAACACAAAAGAACCTGAATATAATTTTTTAAATCCTAAATCCTGCTGCCGTGCTATTGGAATATTTACTACAATCATGGGGTTTTTTTCTTCTGCAGTCAAGTTCTCCTCCTGGCAAGCTGCAGACTTCTCTTTTATTGGAGTTAAGTGATGTTTAGAAGGTGAGGTTGGATAATTATGTTTCAAAATTGGAAAGAGTTATGTTGAATGAGACACAAGATCCAATATTCCTACTAGAAATATACGTGAACAGAAAAAACAAAAAGGAGACCAAGAGGCTGTGTGTGAGGGTTCCTGTACCCAAGAAATAAAAAGGGGTAGTGGCAGCATACCAGCCCCCACAGCTGGCTATGAAGCACCAGTGCTTCTGGAAGGAAGCTGCATGAATAGAACCTCCGGCAGTCAGTTCTCACTGCTAGAGCCACAAGAAAAGGGAATCTTCTCTGAATCCTTCTTATGGGCGTCAGTAAGGGCCCATCACCGGCAGCAGGCAACACGAAACATATTGATCATTCAGGGAGAATGACTCTGTACAGATGACATGAGGCACAATAGCCCAGAGCAAAAAGTGAAACCTTGAATGTTCACAGGGAGCCACTGATGAAGTGAAAGGAAAGGCTCGGCACCTGACTAAGGTGGGACCAGAAGGAACCAGCCATCGATCTCCTCTAAAATATTCCCTCCCACATGTGACCGGCCAGATCCTGATCTAAAGAAAAAGAAAAACTGGAGACAGGGTGCTAGGTTGTCTCAAAATATACATACCATAGGCTCATTGGAGAATTTAATGGAAGACCCAGAAGGACTCAAATGCCTTTTTCAGACAATCTGCAATTCTTCCATTTGTTGGATACTTCTTGGGCTAACAAAAGAATAAAGAAGCCCACTTCGTGGGCTAACAAATACTCAGGGCTAAGGGTGTTGGTGGTGGTAGTGATTTAGTTGTTGACATCACTTTCTGAGGATCAGTTTAACCATCTATTTTCCTAAAATCGAGCTGGGGTTCAGTGAGGGAAAGAGAGTTTTGAAGGGCATGGAAAAGAAGGCAGGGCAAGAGGAAGCCAGGATATGAGAGAGAGGATACAAAGATGTTCAGAGAGGGACATTTGAGAATAGGACCAGGGAGGAAGTCAGGAAGAAAAGGCATGAAAGACTATGGGAAGGGTAGGGGGGAAAGTGTACCCGTAAGATTTTTGTTCAAATGGACCTGCCTTATAACCCTCACACAGCAAGAATAGTATTCAAACCTTGACTTGTGCCTATCATGTTAGACTTACCATAGTGTCTAAAGTTGTATCAAATCTATAGAAAATGGATTTCTGTGTCTTCTAGCTAGACAAATGTTTCAGCCCATAACAGTTTTTGTTTTCACTTATATGATACAAAAAAAAAACAAAAACCATAAAACAAAAATCTTGTTTGACCTTACTTTTTTCCTCATAAAATAAGTGTGATTTTCCAAAGATCCACCTGCATGAAAGCAGAAATTGGCTTTGGAGCAAAAGGGATACATCTACACCAAACAGCTTAAACAATCTTGAAAAAGAAGTACAAAGTTGGAGGATTCAAACTTCCTGATTTCAAAACATACTACAATGCTACAGTAATCAAAATAGTGTGGTATTGGCATAAGGGTAGACAACAGACCAGTGAAATAGAGAATCCAGAAATAAACCTAAATATTTATGGCCAAATGCTTTTACAAAGGTGTCAAGACCATTCAATGGGGGAAAGAATAGCCTCTGTAGACTGGATATCCACATGCAAAAGAATGAATATGGATTCCTATCTCACACCATATGCAAAAATTAATTCCAGGGATGCCTGAGTGGCTCAGTCAGTTAAGCGTATGACTTCAGTTTAGGTCAGGATCTCGCGGTTTGTGAGTTCAAGCCCTACGTCAGGCTCTGTGCTAACAGCTGAGAGCCTGAAGTCTGCTTCAGATTCTGCGTCTCCCTCTCTCTGCCCTTCCCCCACTTGCACTCTCTCTCTCTCTCTCTCAAAAATAAATAAGCATTAAAAAAAGTTTTTTTAAATCTTTAAAAAAAATTAACTCCGAATGGATCTATAACCTAAATATAAGAGCTAAAACCATAAAACTCTTAAAAGAAAAAAAGGTAAATTTTTGTGACCTTGGATTTGGCAATGGATTCTTAAATATGACACCAAAGGCACCAGCAACAACAACAAATTAGATAATTTGGACTTCACCACAATCAAAAACTTCTGTGCCTCAAAGGACATTATCAAGAAAATGAAAAGACAACTTAGAGAATGGGAGGAAATATTGTATGATAAAGGGCTAGTATCTAGAATATATGAAGAACTCTTATGATTCAAAATTAGAAAGACAAATAACCCAATTTTAAAATGGTCAAAGGACTTAGACATTTCTCCAAGGAAGATGTATAAACAACCAACAAACACACAAAAAGATGTTCAACATCATTAGCTATTAGGGAAATGCACATCAAAAACCACAAATGAAGCACCACTTCATATCCACTAGGATAGCTATAACAAAACAACAACAAACAAACAAACAAAACATAAACAAAATAACAAGTGTCAGCATGGATATAGAGAAATTGGAACCTTGTACTTGTACTTTGTGGTAGGAATGCAAAAAAGCTCAGCCCTTGTGGAAAACGGTCCCATTCCTCAAAAAAGTTATAGAAATTTTACTCCTAGGTATAGACCCAAAAGAATTGAAAACAGGCACTGAAACAGGTACATGAAACATGTACCCACTCATAGCAGCACTATTCATTATAGCCAGTAAGTGGAAACAGCCCAAATGCCCATCAACAGAAGAACAGAGAAACACATTTTGGTGTATACCTACAATGAAATATCACTCAGCCGTTAAAAGAAATGGAGTGCTGATACATGCTTCAACATGGATGGATGACCACCAACCCACTATGCTAAATGAATGAAGCCAGACACAAATGGTCACATATTATATGATTCTATTTTTTATAAGTATCAAGAATAGATAAATTCACAGAGACAGAATGCAGATTGGTGGTTTCCAGGAGCTGGGGATAGACCCGGGGGGAGAGGAGACCAGAGAGCGTATTTGGTGGACAAAGCGTTTTACTTTAGAGTGATGGAAATTTATTACCAGTAAATAGAGGGAGTGGTTGTGCAATATCATGAATGTACTAAATGTCACTGAATTTTTCACTTTAAAATAGTTAATTTTATATACTGGAAATTTTACTTCAATATATATTTTTAAAAAGGGAAATATCCATTACAAATCATATATTGCATATTTTATCCTGAAACGTTAGAGCCAGTGTCTGACTAAAACCTATTGACCTCAAGTGTCAAAATCTCTTTGATTTCATAAACTTGATTGTCTTCTCTCCTCATGCCACCTTCAGTTCTTCCTAGGTCTCTGTGAGAGATTAGAATCGCTATGGACACAATCCAGGGAAACTGGGAGGGGAAAAAAACTCATGATAGCGAAATTGCTGACTGCTGGCCACATTATCAGTAAAATCTCTGTGATTCTATAAGTCTAATAACAAACAGAACCCCTGAATGATATTTTATAAGTACAACTTCACAAGTATGATATCTTTTATAAACATAAAATTTGTGAGCATAATGGTATCCTAAATTACCTAAGACATTCTGTCAGGATGTCTTATAAATTACTTTAAAATGCTGTGACCTAAGGTGTGATGGATCAGGTCGAACTGTGAAAATCTGCAGATGTTCATTGTTTTGCCCTACAAATTTGGCCATTTCGTATGGTTAGACCTAATAACTACATGCACTAGCTCTGACCTACAACATGTGGAACCTTAGCCTTAGTCATACTTAAGAAAGGCATTCAGCGATTTAACGAGAAAGTCCATGCTTAGGGAGTTTAGTTTTACATACACTGGGCTCGAAGTACTATATCTGCAGAACATCCAGGTGGAGCTGCTCAGGAGGTCACTGGGTAGAAGGCTCTGGAGCTTAAGAGAAAGACTTCGGCTGGAGAATAACTTCTATAAAAATCAGCTCAGATTTGGTAACTAGAGCTGTGGGATTATATGAGCTTTTTCAGAGAAAGCCTTCACATGACCCTGTTAAAAAAGGTGGAAAAAAAAAAACAATTGTCTCTAGATACACAAATCACCAATCTGTCAAGGTAATAAACTTAGTGACTCATATTTTCTTTGGAATGTTCTTATGCTTTCTCTCCAATAAACCTAATTGTCTAAGCTACCAAATGGTCCATGTGATAAATTACATATATGTTATTCTGAGAAGGGCACCCAAGTATTAATAGTGGCTGTGGCACAGATTCAAAAGAGCCCCTACAATCTTTCTTTTCTTCTTCTTCCGTAGTAATAGGTGCTCTGATGTTTAACTTGGCACATTGGTGCCCCAACAGAACTATATCGTTAGAGTTCTATTCAGATTTTCCATTTCTTCTACAGCTAATTTCAATAGTTTGCGTCTTTCTAGGAATTTTTCCATTTCATCTAGGTTATTAATTTGTTGGATACAATTGTCTATAGAATCTCCAATATTCTTTATGTTAGGTCTGTAGTAATGTCCTCTCTTTTATTGCTGATTTTAGTAATCTGAGTCTTCTTTTCTTAGTCTAGCTAAAGAATTGTTGATTTTTTTGTCTTTTCAAAAAACCAACTTTTAGTTTTGGTGATTTTATGTGCTATTTTTCTATTCTGTATTACACTTATTTCTGCTTTAACCCTTATTATTTCCCTCCTTCTCCTTGCTTTGGGTTTAATTTGCTCTTCTTTTTCTAGTTTCATAAGATAGAAGGATAGAAAATAGATTTGATATCTTTCCTTTTTAAAAATGTAGACACTTACAGCTATAACTTTCTCTATGAGCACTGCTTTATCTGAATCATATAAGTTTTAGAATATTGTACTTTCATTTTCATTCATCTCAAAGTATTTTCTAATTTCACTAGTAATTTCTTCTTTGATCCTTTATTTATGTTGTTTAATTTCCACATATTTGTGAAGTCCACAAAAGTTCTTCTGTTGAATTTAATTTCATTCCATTGTAGTTGGAGAAGATACATTGTATGAGGGCAATCCTTTAAATTTTTTGAGATGTGTTTTATGCCTTACCATATGTTCTATCTGGGGGAATGATCCATGTGCACTTGACAAGAATCCAACAATCCTGTTGTTGTTGGATACAGTGTTCTATAGTTGTCTATTAGGCCTAGTTGGTTTATAGTGTTGTTTAACTCTTTTACTTTTATTTTTTACCTTAAGTCTTCTATTTTCTTGTTGATCTTCTGCCTAGTTGTTTTATCCATTATTGAAAGTAAGGTGTTAAAGTCTCCAACTATTATTGTTGACTATTATTGTCTATTTTTCCCTTTCAATTCTTTCAAGTTTTTGGTTCATTTACTTTTTGGTTATGTTGTAAGGTGAATATATATTTACAATCACTAGGTCTTCTTGAGGATCATTAGAAAATGCCCTTCCTCATTTCTAGTAAAAAATTTTTTCTTAAAGTCCATTTTGTCTGATATTAGTATAGCCTTTGCAGCTCTCTTTTGGTTACTCCTAGCATGGTATATCTTTTCCCATCCTTTTTCTTTCAACCCATTTGAGCCTTTGAATCCAAAGTGTCTCCTGCAGATACAATACAACATAGTTGGATCCTTTTTTTTAAATCCACTCTGTCAATCTCTGCCTTTGATTGGAGTATTTAAACCATTTACATTTAATGTAAGATGTTTTCATTTAAACTGATGAAATTACTAGTAAGGTAGAATTTATATCTGCCATTTTGCTATTGGTTTCCTATTTATCATGTAGTTTTTGTTTATTCCTCCATTATTGCCTGATTTGCATTAAATATTTTTTACTGTACCATTTTTTATTCCACTGTAGCTTTTTTTTAGTATATATATATATATATATTTTTAGTCATTTTATTAGTGGTTGCCTTGGAGACTAAAAGTAACACTAAACTTATAAAAATCTAGTTTGTACTAGTGCAACTTAATTTCAATAACGTTATACAGAAAATTTTCTTCTGTATAAGTCCATTCCCCTGTGCTATTATTGACATACAAAGTACTTTGTTTTACATTACATGCCCAATGACCCATATTTATAAGTATTGCTTTATGCAGCTGTCTTTTAAACTAGATGGCAGGAGAAAAGGGCTTCAGACAAAAGTTACGTTTGTACAGTCTTTTATATATACTATGTATTACCTTACTAGTGATCTTTGCTTCTTCATGTGGGAAGAGGGAGATGTAAATAGGGTAAAATAAAATGCCCCAAGTTCATTGTTCTTACCTTAATTTAGCAACTTTTCTTGGATAAATGCTTCTTGGATTACTGCAAGTCTTTGATTTATATCCAGCATTCTGAAAAATATTTTGACAATTTTTGCCTGTGTTCTCATTACTTTTATGGAGAAATGGATTTTTAGAGATATTTATTTTGCCATTCCCATTGATGTCACTGTAGTGCCTAGCTAAAAGTTCTGCATTCCATATCTTTCCTGGTAACTGTTGTGACTGTGACTAAGTTTTGGCCAATGAGTTATAAAAAGTAATGTGTGCTTCTGAGGAAACCAACTTAAAAGACAGCTGTCATGTGCCCTTGTACCCTTCCTCCAATCTACTAACTGGAATATGAATAAGGCTGGAGCCCTGGTAGCTATCTCAGACCATGAGAATGAGGGCCACACCCTAAGAATGGTGAAGTGGAGAGCTATAAATAGCTGTGTCATGATGATTTTAGAGCCACCAGATACAGGCCACCAGCCTGTTTCCAGATATATTAGATAAATATATAACTTAGATAACTTTCAGTTGCTATTATTTTTAATATTCTTCCCCCTGATAATTGCAGCTGAAATTAATTCTGACCCTTATAGTACTTACCATTGGATTGTAGGAATATTAGCTCCTTTTACTTTTTTTAGAATATTTTTTATATTATCTGGTTTTTCCTTATTAGCATTTATTATTTTATGTGAGAAAAAAGCTATTTACATGCAAATAAATATACAGTGATATTAATGTATATGCTAAAACATATGTATATGAATATGTAAATATCAGTATAAAAATATACATGTCACATTTGTGTGTGTATATCTATGTATATCTATCTATATATATGGACATACACATACACATATTTCCATCTTTTTATGTTTCTGAGGGTTGAAAATCATCTTCTTTTACATGGTCATATATCAGATTGATGCATTTCCAAAATGACTAGAATGCAATCACAACTAGTCAATCAAGTAAATCCAGAATTCAATCCCAAGACTGTTTCAGTTGCTATGGTGGGGAAAGGTGAGGATGAGTTAGAGCTGGGGGAGGAGATTACAGTGTGTGGGAGAGTAGATGGAGACTGGGGGAAGACTTGTTAGTAAAATAAGGAGCAGTGACAGACATCAGCAAAGCAAGGTCTGAAACACATCCCCCCTCCTGTTTTTTGGAGGGAGACAACTTTAGGATCTAAAGACTAATGTTATTTCAGTGTTCATATAATCTTTACCTAGTGTTTTTCCCTGTCTTCTCTGACCACTATGTAATTAAAACTGGATAAGCCAGTTCTCCACCCAGAACCTCACGGAGGAGGCAGCCTGGAGTTACCTTGAAACAGAAATAGATACATGATTTAAGCCAAGTGACTGCCACACTTACCTGCTGGGTAAAATATAAGAGAAAATGGTTTAGATGGGATTAGAAATAAAAGATCAGTATAAGCACTTCTTTAATCTCTTTTGAAAGTAAGAATTTAAGCCTCTCTCTGGAACTTTCTATCTGGTAATAGAATGGCTGAGTCTTTTATGTTCTCTTTGCCTAGTATTAATTTTAATCAGCCAAATATACATAAATTTTAAAAACAGTATTAACAAGTTCAAAATCACCCCTCCCTGCCCTCTAATCCTACTCTCTAGAGCTAACTGCATTCAATACTTTTGTTTATTCTTTTATTGGTTCCCTATTTCTAAACAATATGTTTATTACATTAATATTTGATTTATCATATTTAAATTTTTTAACACTTATTCATTTTGAGAGAGAGACAGCATGAGCCAGGGAGGGGCAGAGACTGAGGGAGACTCAGAATCCAAAGCAGGCTCCAGGCTCTGAAATGTCAGCACAGAGCTCCACATGGGGCGCAAACTCACAAACCGTGAGATCATGACCTAAGCTGAAGTCAGCCACTGAGCTAACGACTGAGCCACCCAGGCACCCCATGATTTATCTTATTTAGACACTGTTTATCGCTTTCTGAATAAGGCAGTTTCAAGTTAGAAAATTAAAACCTTTATCAGATTACTTAGTATAGAAAATGTGATGTGGCTATAAAGGGGTTGGACTTGTCATCCTCAATTGGTGGGGATGATTTTGCCCTCCCCGCCCCCGGGAACATTTGGCTATGTTCTGACAATGTCTGGAGGGAGACATGCTGTTGTCACAAGTAGGTAGAATCTACTGGTATCTAACGGATAGAGTCTGTGGATGCTGCTAATCATGGATGTTGCAGGACAGCCCCCGCAACAAAGAATCATCCAGCCCAAAATATCAATAGTGTTACGGTTGAGAAGAAACCTTTGATTAGAACACCTATAAAGAACCAGGGGGAGGGGGACAATACTAAGATTAGCAACTGCAGAAAGCCACTATCACTTCCAGAGCCAGTGGGTCAGTGGGAGAAGGCAGTGCTAACTCAAGCCATCACCAGAAGCAACAAACCAGGTAGGATGGCTACCTTCGAGGTAACTTTCGAGGTTATTCCCCTCGAAGTATTAGGGAATGTTCAGAGGAAACTAAGGACATAGAGGAGAAGCAGCTACTACCAGAGATCTTGCCCAAAGCCAAGAGAATGGGAAAGAGAAATATCCTGGCTTCTCCTTGGGAACCCTCCAATCTTCTGCCACTTCCATTGGTTGAACTTAGCTGGAAACCAGTCATTAAGATCTGGGAAGCATAGCTCACAGGAATAGCCTTTGCAATAAAAGCCCAAGACGGTATGAATTAGAGAGCAAATAGGCATATTCCCAGAACACCTTTCCATTATGGAAGATGGCGATCAAGCTCTGATGGCCACTTCCCTCATTACCCTCCTCCTCCTCCTTCTTCTCTCTCTCTATATATAGATACAGATATAGATATAGATATAGATATAGATATAGATATAGGAAGCACACGAGGGAGCAGGAGAGAGGGAGGGAAGGACAGTTTGTTGTCACAAACTGGGTGGAGATACCTCTGTATCTCTAACAATTTTTATTTAAGTTTATATTATATTTAGATCATTAAGAATGTAGAAATATTTACTCATTATTGTTAATCATAATGTAGTGAATAATGTTTATTCATGTTGTAAATCTTATTAATCAGTTATGTTTTCATTTTGTACAGCTTTTTGTTTTTCTTAGAATATCTAGAGTTAAAACGGACCCCTTTTTGTTTGCCTGATTTTCTATGCACGTATCATGAATTAGTCCCAAATTCCCCCTTAGGTCTATAAGGCTTCCTTAATATTTTGTTTGGTACATTTCTTCAAATGCATTAGAAAGTCTATCCATTTCTCTTTTTCTTTTCAGTGATCCCCTTCTTGTGATCCTCTTTCCCTTAGATATATCCTTTGAATATATCCATCGGCTTCTATATCTTTTCCTTTTAAAGAAACTTTACCTCTTCTTACTGTTTGTTGGTATCTGTTAATGACATGACTGTCCCTACTGAGACAGCCACACAATAAATCATCAATCGCTTTCATCTGACCTGTCCCAGAATTAGTGGTAGTCCCAGGATGCTTGTGCCAATCTACAGATGGGAAACCCCGGACTTAGTAAATCAAATCCAAGTGTCTCACCTGTATTCCTGTGGTAGCAGTAGACACTGTTGGTGCTGCCCTGATCCTCTGTATCGTGCTGGTGCTCCAACCTCAGCTACTGTAAGTGTTGCTGCTAATGGCTCAAACATATGCCCTTCCCTGGAGAAGAGAACTGTTCTCGGCCAATGGGAGCCATCTTATGGGGAGAGTCCCTGGACATTATATCTTCCCTTCTGGCATCATGCAGCCAGTGACTAACTGACATGGGACACAAAAGCCAAGCTCCCTTGCCTCAAAGAGGACAACTCTGTGGTTTCATTCACACTCCAAAACTCGTGGCCCACGGGGGATCAGGCTTAAGTTAGACTTCAGCTGAAACCGCATCTTTGTTTAGCTACTTCCTCTGCTCTTTTTGCTTCCCTTACCTTCTTCCAAGGCTCTCCTGAAAGCACAACTTCAATGGGTGTCTTGAATAAGAACCCTGCCTCAGTCTCTCCTTCTGGAAACCCAATCCAAGACAGTGGTGAACATCAGACATTTTTGGGCTTCCTAGCATGCATTCTCCCTTCCTTCTCCCCACGCCCCACCCCACTGTGAGCAGTCTTGATGGGAATGAGCCTAGGGACATGCTCTGCCATCATGGAAACTGCAGGGCCTCGCGGAGTTTCCTTCCATTAGACCCTTCCTCTCACTGCTTTGTTACAGCAGGCCCAGGCATGTGATCTAAATTCAGCCAATTTGACATTCTCTCCTGGGATTATGAATCTTAAGTGAGTAATACAAAGACAGAATGTCTCTTTGAGGTTCATTTATTCCATTACAGACTTCTGCTAGCCTGTTTCTCCTTTGCAACCTTTCTGTGCCTTTTGGCTTCTAAAATCTTCAGTCCTGCCCATTTTCATGCTACTTGGTTAGCCTTTTGTGAGTACTCCAAATTATGCCAGTAATTTCCCTTTTGTGTAAAGACTGTCACCCGGATTCTCTTGCTTATCACCAGAAGAATCATTAAGTAACATGATTATCTAATGTCTTTCGCCTAAGTGCAAGGTGAAAACAGATCTGGGACAGGACCACTAATTCAGAAGAGGGTAGACACAGGACTTTTGAGCTTGGTAACAGCCTACCTGGACAGCTCACCTGGTTTCAATGAAGACGGAGGAGCAAACAAAGCATTTCTCAACTAGGTAAATTATACTTTGATCCCATGTGAGATGCTGACTTACTCTCTTTGAGAAAGTTAGTGTCTGGCTTTCAGCATCCAAATATACATACACCTTGAAACCTCTCCTCCGTTTACATTATTTCTTTTCTCATATGTTGATGCGCTTTTTTTTTTTTTAACATTTGTTTATTTTTGAGAGAGAGAGTGCCAGTGGAGGGGAGGGGCAGAAAGGGGGGGACAGAGGATCTGAAGTACGCTTCGTGCTGACAGCAGTGAGCCTGAAGCAGGGCCTGAACTCACAAACTGATATCATGACCTGAGCTGAAGTCAGTAGCTCAACTGACTGAGCCACCCGGGTGCCCCTCCATTTCTTTTTTTTTTTTTTAATGTTTTTATTTACTTTTGAGAGAGAGAGAGAGAGAGAGAGAGAGAGATTGAGAGTGAGCAGATGACGGGCAGAGAGAGGTAGATACAGAATCCAAAGCAGGCTCCAGGCTCTGAGTTGTCAGCACAAAGCCCGCCATGGGGCTCCAACTCACCAACTGTGAGATCATGACCTGAGCCAAAGTCAGACACTTAACTGACTGAGCCACCCACGTGCTCCTGTCCTCCATTTCGTTTCTTATATGTTCACACAATGATCCTGAAAATAGAACAATTCAATGGTATGAAGACAGCTGTACTCCTTAATAAAAATATCTTCTGGAGGAAAAGAGTTTTTCTTATGAGTGGAATTTTCCCCCTAAATTGTTCAGTTTTTGGATTATAGGGAAGGAAATGAGCTCAACAGAAAAACCAAAATAGACACACATGATTCCAGAAGAATATAAAGACAACCCTCTGGTCTGAGTTACCAGGCAACTGTCTCTCGAAGGATGCTGTCATTTTGATTTCATAGAATAACTGGGTGCTTGAATTTCTAATTCAAGAATGCTGGGGTAATAAATTTATCTTTCATGATTTAAAAAACAGTATAGGCAGAAACCTCTCTCTTTCTTGGCACACATGTTTCACTGTTTTGGTTTTTTCTTTCTTTTTTTTTCTTTTACAGTTTCTTTGTTGTGTGTCTTCAAAGCAAACAAATTTTTATCTGTTTGGGATGTTTTTGTTGGATCCTGGTGAGGGCAGGGATTAATGGAAGACCACTCAAGATACTGATTTCTAGCTGCTTCAGATTCTGATCTTATGGTCAGTAACATGTTTATCCACAGGAAGCAAAAAAAAAAAATTGCACATAAGCATCACATAAAACAACAGTCATGGGAAACTCAGCTTTATGCCTAGAAACGGTCCCTGCACATAGGTAAACAAACGATTATTGGATAAAGAGCTAGACAAAGAAACAGGCACATAGAGGAGTGTTTTCATTAATATTTTGGGAAAAAATCCTTCCAGTAACACAGCTGTCTGTTCAGGTACTTGCATATAAAATCTCAGAGTAGAGTTTTAGAAAAAAATGCATAATTTTCCATTTTCTTTTTGTCTGTACTGTAATATGTTACCTTTTACTCACTACTAAAATCCTAATTTCTGCTAGACATGAGTCTACTCCGGTGAAAGAGTCCATAGTCCCAGACTTCAAGGTGTTTACCTTCTAGAGATGGAGAGAGACATGTCAACAACTCTTGACCTCAATGATAGAGGAGTGAAAATAGTAGGACCCACTGCCTGTGCCATTATAGTGGCCTGCTACCTAAGGCCTTTCAAAGTTATGAACTATTTTATTTATAGTGTGAGCCTGTTGTATTTTCTCGGGGTTCTTGGCTACAAACAGTGGAAACTTCACATAAAAGGAACGTATGGGAAGGTTATCAGGGGAATCAAGTCAGAGTGGCCAGGCATGGGAAAGGTGTGGGCTCAGGGGCTCCAGGGCGCTGGGCAGCAGGAACTCAGGTAGAGATCACATCCAGGAGAATATATTCAGTAAGCCTCTGCTGCCTGCAAGGGATGACCTCCAATCCATCTCCACCTCCAGGTGTCACTCACTCCAAATTCCAACTCTAGGAGATAGCACCTGTTCAGCCCCTCTGCCTGTGTTGGGGCCCATCAGGGCGGCCAGGTCCCTTTGGGAAGCTGCCACTATTTTCAACAAGACCACACAAGTGGGGGATTGTCTCAAAGAGTGATCAGTGAATAGGAAAGTAAGATTCAATTCTAGAAACAAAGAAAGAAAGCCAAGTGTCCACTACATGTATTATTTACCATTGAATCTCAAAATCTAGGAATAGTCTAGATGCAACAAAGACAATTCTTAGTTATCAGGGGAGAAAGTATGGAAGAGTGGAGGTAAAATCATCTACCTCAAACCTTTTATTTTATAGTTAAGGAAACTTATGCCTTAGGTGACAGTCACTTTCTACTGTCATCCAGCTAGTTCTCCTGGGTCTCACTCAGGTCTTCAGACTTGGACTGGAACTACACCACTGGCTTTTCTGGGTCTCCAGCTTGTAGACAGCACATCACGGTACTTTTCAGCCTCCAAAATCATGGGAACCAACTCCTTATAATAAATTTCTAACTATATATATGTGTGTGTGTGTGTGTGTGTGTGTGTGTGTGCATGTGTGTGTGTATGTATGTATATACTATTGATTCTGTGTCTCCAGAGAACCCTGACTAATACAACATGCTTGCTTGGCTTCCTCTCCTTCCCTGTCCTGCTTCATTCACTTACTAAATGGCTTTTCCTAGAAACATTTCCTTAATAAATCACTTCCCATGAATACGCATCTCAGAGTCTACCCTAGGGCACCTAACTTTCTAGGATAATTCTCCAATCCCCAGCTCTTCAAGGCTACTCTGGCCCGTCCCATAGGATGCCCCACATCTCCCCATGATTCAGTAACTACAGGGTTAATGCTTGATTCAGCGGCGGTCCTTCTGGACCCTGTTCCTGGGCTGTGACCAGCATTTGCTTTGCATAGGCATTGCCTGGGCCATGGCTGTTGTCAAACATTTTGAACACCAACCATGAGCCTATTTAAGTGTAAAGGTTATGTGACAGAAAAACTAACCAGAGGGTCTGTTCCATTCACAAAATCTCCCAGTTTTCAGGAAGACCTAATATATAGGGGATGTCCTCCTGGCCTTGTTTGAGCCACATGAGCCTGCCAGTCTGGCCATGATCGACTGGACCAGGGATAGACACCTCACCCAAACTGGGCCAGTCAGGTTCTCTCCCAGAAACTTGAAACTTGAAACTTGAACTGAGGGACAGAGGGCTGGTATTTGTTGGGGCTGAGTCACCGTAATGGCATCATCACCCCAAAGGGGAAGGTGCATGAACACCTGGGCTTGCCCTATCCAGGGCCTGAATGTTTAACTCTCCCAGTAGTAGCTTTCCAATAAACTACCATTTTTGCTTACATTTGCTAGAATCGCTTTCTGTTTCCTGTAACCAGAAAACTCTTTGCTAATATCCTATAATAACATCTGGAATGAGCACTACTTGTCTGTCTTGTTTGCAGCCTCCAGCACTCAGCATGCTGCCAGCACAGGTTAGGCACTATCCTAATAAACATTTGCTGCCTCAATAAACAGCTCTCTGTGTATGTATTTATTTTATTATTATTTCTGTAGGAAGGAGAGAGCACCTTATATATATATATGTAAATATACAGGTTTGAAAATGGGAAAATTTGGGGGCGCCTGCGTAGCTCAGTTGGTTAAGCATCCAACTTCGGCTCAGGTCACGATCTCGCGGTTTGTGAGTTCGAGCCCCGCGTCAGGCTCTGTGCTGACAGCTCAGAGCCTGGAGCCTCCTTCAGATTCTGTGTCTCCCCCTCTCTCTGCCTCTCCCCTGCTCATGCTCTGTCTCTCTCTGTCTCTCAATAATAAATAAAAATGTTAAAAAAAAACGGGAAAATTTCATCAACATCGCTTGAGTATGTGTGATCTCTGGTGGAAAAACAAATTTAAATGACTTCTGCTTGTGTTCACACTTTTTCTTCATCAAAGTTTCCTCCAACTAATTAGCCTATCTCATGGTCTATCTTTGTTTCCTAAATGTGACATAGTTAATATACTAATTAGTGTTAAAAAGCTTTAAGGTTAAAAATCTTTTTTTAAAGATTTTTTTAAAAAAATGTTTATTTATTTTTGAGAGGGGTGGGGGGGGGTGGAGAGAATCCCAAGCAGGTTCCGTGCTGTCAGCGCAAAGCCCAACATAGGGCTCAAACCCACAAACCGCGAGATCATGACCCGAGCTGAAGTTGGACGCTCAACCAACTAAGTCACCCAGGGCCCCCGTAAGGTTAAAAATCTTATCTTGAATTTAAGAGGTCTCTGAAATCACTATCGGGTTGGTGAACATGTACTCACTGTTGCTGAAATAAACCATTCGGGCACCATCTCTGACTTCTCCAAGTCACTATTCAACCCTACTCCATTTATTTTCTTTCTTGGTTAACTCTATATTCTACACGTCCCACTACTCATTTTTGATTTCTTAAGTTAGAAATTGTAGCAACTGAAGGTTAATAATTTTGCCTAAATGAAGAGAAAATGACTGTGTTGAAGATATAGTGTTTTATACTCTGCTAAAATGAACTAGTCCTGTCCCCCTCTCTCTCTGCCCCTCCCTTGCTCACACTCTGTCTCTCTCTCTCTCTCGAAAATAAACAAACAAACAAATAAATAAATAAGATGAACAAGGCTTTAAGGAAGGAGAAGTAAATCTGGGGATATAAGTTAACAGGTTAACCATACATGCTGTTGCTACTACCCTTCCAAGGCATCTTGAGAGAGAAAACTAGAAATTTCATCTCCACAAATCATGTTGATGTCATCAGCACTGCCAGAGAATCAGGCCAACAGGAGGGTGTTCTCTGGCGCAAACAACTGGTTTTGTTTGTAGTGGTTTCTGCTGAAGCATCAGGAACAGTCAGACAACACGTGGGTGTCAACAGCAACAGCCCAAACAGGAGGAAACACACAGACGGAAAAAGTTGAGTTCTATCTCCTGCTTGTCAGTAGAGCCAGTCAGTAGTTATTTTGAAGTCATTTAAAAGTTCAAGCAAACAGAATAAGCCTTTAAAGGATTTGCAGGTATTGCTACTTAAATCAGGAAGTCTGGGCAAGCCAGAGGCTTAGGAATGGAGCACATGGACCCCAAAAAAAAAAAGTTTTTGTGTGTATAGCACAAGAAAATGGACTTGAACCCATAGGAACTACAAAATGTTTTCACTTTCTGCCATATAAGACCTGGGACAAAGGTGTCACATGAACTTAATAATAGAAAAGTTTATGAAAGACACCTTAACATCTGAGGGCATGACAGTTAATAAGAAAGAGGCGTTCTCATTATGATTCCACAGCATTACCTCATTCTACCCCAGGGTGATTCAAGTGTACCCATCAAAGCAGAGAAACCGTCTGAACATGGGGCGCACACCCACTAACACTGCTGTTTATTAACTCTGGACACATGAAAACAAAGTCAAGTCCTCACCCCGAATATGGAAAAGCTGAAAACAGCAGGCTCTTGCTTACATCTCTCAGTTCCATCCTTGCAACGTGCGAAACGGCACCATCACAAGACGGGCTAAATGTGCCAGGCATTCTGCCAGCCCGTCATACACGCTGTGTCACAAAATCTCCGGGACCACTCAGGAAGGCAGGTATTACCTCCATTGTCTGTTCTACAAATGAGGAAACCGAGTTTTAGGTGAACCGACTTGTCCACGACCACCCAGTAGTCCCCAAAGCCCAGGCTCTTTGCTACAAGGAAATGCCTGGAAAAACCAGGAATTGTTCGCTGCCCTTCCGGGCTGCAGAAGATTTTCAGAGCCAGTCCCTCCCTTCCTCACTACTTAGTAGCATTTCCTTGCTAAGTGTGGTCCCCAGATCAGCATATCAGCTTCAGTATCTTCTGGAAGCATCCTAGATCTGCAGAAACTCAGGCCCCACTCCAGACCTACCAAGCCAGGATCCACACTCTATAAAGTTGGAGGAGAACCCTGATCACCGTCCTTGCTGGCACTTTAATAACAGACTAATTATCCTGTGGCAGAGAGCAGCCCTGAGGAATAGTATCTGTGCCCTTTATCAAAGCTTTGACTTTTAAAGTGTGTTCCTCCTACTGAGAAAGGGGTGTCACTTCTGCTGATCCCTTGCCGGAACAGAAATCTCCGTGAAACAAGTAGGTTACAGAAGCAAGAGAAGCCTTTCAGCAGGTTTTGCTGGCGAGGCTGTGGGCAGCTGCAACCCCCAGCACCCGGGTAATACAAGGTAAAGCTAAATATTAACACCTAAGAGGATTATGGACATTGCAGGAGGAGAGCTCACTGGGTTAAAGGTCATTTGCTCACAAATCTCCTCAGTTCTAGGGAACCCCAAGCAGTCCTCGCAGGGGGGCCTCACAGTTAAAGCGACCTCCCGTGGGGTCTGAGTTCTGCACGGTGTAACCAGTTATGGGGACCAGGCTTAAAGGGACTTCTCTGGTATAGGGGAGAGTGGATGGCCATGCCCTGTGGCAAGAACAAGGGGTTACTGTGCAGAGGAAATTAGAGAGACAGAGTAAATTTGAAATAGACTGAAGAGGCTGATGAATAAAAGTAACTCAAGATGGAAGAAGAGAGAGAAGAAACTCTTCACTCTTAGAACCATACCAATAATATCTATTTTTTCACTGAGATCTTATTTATTTTATTTTACTTTATTTTATTTTATTTCATTTCATTTTATTTTGAGATTTAAATAACATTGGCTCAAACTTCTGGATTCTTGGAAAACTAAAGCCCTCCCAAAGGTGTCTGCAGGTTACCAGAAGCTCATTTTCTCATGGGTCCATCAGGTTTGAAGTTTGCACATCCTTTTTTTTTTTTTTAAAATGAGTGTGTTTTTATTTCTCTCCTAATTTTTATTTTACTTTTTAATGTTTATTTTTATTATTTATTCTTGAGAGAGAGAGAGAGAGAGAGAGCACAAGTGAGGGAAGGGCAGAGAGAGAGAGGGAGACACAGAATCCAAAGCAGGCTCCAGGCTCTGAGCTGTCAGTGCAGAGCCCAATGCAGGGCTCGAACTCACAAACCATAAGATCATGACCTGAGCCAAAGTCAGACGCTTAACTGAGTGAGCAACCCAGGCGTCCCCTCTCCTAACTTTTAAAATGTGAACATTCTATAATTCAGTCATAGCCTTTACTTTCAGGTGACTTCTTCACTGGGCCTCAATTCCCTCTTAAACAAAAAACTCTTGTTCCAGAAGACAGCTAGCTTTTCTCCATTCTTTCTGTCTAGATAACATCCAAGGACAAATCCCATAGGCACAAGTATATGTACCCAGTGGTCACGAACAATTTGAGTGACGGTCGTCATGAGTCTTGCAGCCTTGGTGCCAAAAACGACCCCACGACCGGCTGCACATCTCTCCACTGCTCAAGTTCCTTCTATGAAGCACCAAGCAGTGACTGCATCCAGCACAATACTTACTGATCTTGTTCAGGGCACAGAGTGATTCTGCCGGCATGGAATTATATGCTAATTCTTTTATAGATGAGGAAAGATATGGTAGCTCCGAGAGGTTAAGAAATTAGGCCAAGGAACATAGCAATATTTTTCTTGATAGGTCTCTCCAGGTGAGGGATACAAAAACAAAATAAACTGGCATTAACAAATGCCAACAGACACATGAAAAGCTGCTCAATATCACTCATCATCAAAGAAATACAAATCAAAACCACATGTGCTATCACCTTACACCTGTCAGAATGGCTAGTATCCAAAAGCCAAGAAATAACAAGTGTTGGTAAGGTGTGGAGAAAAGGAGTCCTCAGGCACTATGACAGGAATATAATTTGGTGCATTCACTGTGGAAGACGGTATGGAAATTCCTCAAAAAATTAAAAAATAGAAATACCATATGATCCACTAATTCCACTGCTGAGTATTTACCCAAAGAAAACAAAAGCACTAATTCAAAAAGATATATACACTCCTATGTTTACTGAGGCATTATTTACAATAGCCAAGATATGGAAGCAGCCCAGTGTCCATGCATAGTTAAATGGATAAAGAAGACGTGGTACACACACACACACACACACACACACACACACACAGATACTAACACAGAGAGGAATATTAAAAAGAATGAAATCTCACCATTTGTGACAACATGGATGGACCTATGTGAAATAAGTCAGAGAAAGACAAATACCATATGATTTCACTTGTATGTGGAATTTGAAAAACAAAACAAATGAACAAACAAAGCAGAAATAGATCCATAAATAGAGAAAACAAACTGGTGGCTGCCAGAGGGGAGAAGGTGGGAAAATGGGCAAAGGGGGGGGGGTAGTGGGAGGTACAGGCTTCCCAGTTTTAAAATGAATAAGCCAAGGGGCACCTGGGTGGCTTAGTTGGTTGAGTGTCCGACTTCGGCTCAGGTCATGATCTCATGGCTCGTGAGTTCGAGCCCTGTGTCAGGCTCTGTGCTGACAGCTCAGAGCGTGGAACCTGTTTCAGATTCTATGTTTTCCTCTCTCTCTGCCCCTCCCCTGCTCACACTCTGTCTCTCTCTCTCAAAACAAATTTAAAAAAAATTTTTTTAAGGATTAAGTCAAGAGGATGAAATATACAGAATAGGGAATACAGTCAATGATATTATAATAGCGTGTTATGGTAACTACACTTGTGTGAGCACAGCACAACATACAGAGTTCTCAAATCACTATGCTGTACACCTGGAACTAACGTAATAATGTGTTTTAACTATACTTCAATAAGAATAAACACATAAGTACATAATAAACAAAATGTTATGTGGTTAATTTTGAGAATTGTACTTGCTCATACTAAGCTCCTTTGGAAGGTTTGCTTATAGATTCAACGGCCCTCCTAGATTCTGAAGATGGATGGAACAGGACTGCAGTGTCTGGGCTTACAATAGTTAAACTAAAAGCCTTTCTAAAGGTAGCCTTAGAAATTGTTGAGGGGTAAATATCCAGAGCCCTTCAGCCATGGAAATGTGTTCATACCTACTATTGTATGTGAGTCTGTGTGTGCGTGCGCATGTGTGTATTATTTGATATTTGTTACAATGCCTCTATATTTCAAAATCCAAGAGAGGGGCTAATTCTAAAAAGAGCATAGTGGTAAAATAGAAAAAAAAAGCATAATGATGATGTTGGTTTTATTTCTGTATGTATATTAATGTGATGAGTCCTTGGAGAGGGGAGTAGGGGAAATGTGTCTTCTATGTCAACTTGATTTATTTTATAGTTTAGAATATTAAAGAGTAATGCTCATTTGCCTTTATATTTAATGTTTACATTTAATAAATGTTTTCCTCTCCAAAATAGAAAGAAAGAAAGAAAGAAAGAAAGAAAGAGAAAGAAATCGGGCCAAGGAAATATAGTTAGCAAGCCAAGGAGCCAGGATTTGAATTCCATCTGACTCAGTGGTAAGCTGTTGCATTGGTGGCCTCCTGGGGAAGGCATCTGGACCCATGGAGGAATGTGGACTGGGCCTGTGACTTCCTTTAGCCTACAGAATGCAGGTAGAGTTCTAGGCTCAAGTTCCTGGGAGCCCGGAGCTGCCATGGAAGAAGGATGGCTACACCCCAGGAGAGACCATGTGGAGAGGGGAAAGCTCTGAGACCACATGGAGAAGCCAGGCCCCCAGCAGCCAGAGTTAGGCTGCGGCCCCAGGCATACCATCACAATTAAACCATTCCCATCAACACTGACCTGCCTTGCCAGAAATCCCAGCTGAGGCATCAGACATGATGGACATTATGCCCCAGCAGACATCATGTGGAGCAGAGATGACAAGGCTTTGCCATGTCCAAATTCCTGACCAACAGAATCGTGCAAAATGATAAAAATGGTTATTTTAAGTCACTAAGTTTTGATTAGTTTGTTATGTAGCAAGAGCTAACCAAGACACACCTCTGTCCTGTGGTTGAGGAGACAGAGATGAACTCATGAAGTCCTTGAACAAGATGGAAAAATGGGCAGGGAAAGAGCAGGTAAAATGTAATTGCCTGGGTTGGAGAGAAAAAAAGACAAAGCATATGATTATGCAGACCTCTAAGTAGGGGAAACAAGAAGTAACAGAATCTTCAGGTTGCATACCTTTGTCAGGCAGCATTTCTGCCCCAGAGCAATCCTCACAATAGTTAACGCAAGGAAAATAAAAAGGCAAGATTCAGAACTGTCTATTTGCAACAAGAAGGTAATAGACCAAAATGTTTACAGCAGCTTTACCTAGATGATACCACCAAAAAAAGCCTTTATAAGTTAGCTTTTTGCTCTCTTCCAGTTCTTCCATATTTTCTACAATGATTGTTTTTAATTTTTTCTAAATTTTAATGTCAGACATAAAAGTACATGGATTTAAAAAATCTCCCCAACAGGTGACTCAGAAAAGCACTAACCATCCATCCTCATTTCCTCTCCCCAAAGGCAACCCTTTACCTATTTCTATTTTTAGTACTTTGAGTGGTTATGTCCACATCCTTAAATAACGTGCCTATACTTCTGTTACTTGGTTTATTAACCTGAGGCATCTATTGGTTCCCTGATACAAAAGTCTAATTATTTCATTCAACAAGTATGTTGAACACCTACTATGTGCTGGCACCATTCAAGTACTGGTGACAGGGAAGAGAATAATAAAGATAGGGTTCCTGTCCTTTTATGGCATATATTCTAGTAAAGGGAGACGGCTGATCAAAAGCAAAGAAATAATATCCAATAATAAAAAGTTCTATGGAGAAAACCACATAAGGCAGTATGGTTGAGTATATTTTCCAGAAACTGGCCGCCACAATGTTTTCCATCCCACATGCTCATCTAGACTTACCAACTCACTTATCAAGAGGTAGAATATATTTTCCTTACCTTTAAATCTGGGTGGGTTAGTGACTTGCTTGTAATCAGTAGAACATAGTAAAAGCAATGCTGTATGATTTCCAAGTCTAGGTCATAAAAGTTGATAAGGTTTCCCTGGTTTGCTGGAATACTCTTGAAGCTTTCAGTTACCATAGAGAGAATCTAGCTGCCCTGAAAGTGACATGCTGTGAGGAAACTCAAACTAGCACACAAAAAGGAACCCTGAAACTATAAGAAGAGAGAGATGTCCAGATAGCTCCCAAGTGTTCTGGCCCCTAGCCTGTCTCCCTTCACCTCCACCTGACAGCTGAGTCTTGAATGGTGAGAGAACCAGCCTTGCAAAGATCAGGAGGCCAAGTAGTCCAGGTAGAGGAAACAGCAAGTAAAAAAAGACCTGAGTTAAGAATGAAAGTCACTGGGGGCACCTGGCTGGCTCGGTCAGTGGCGCATGCAACTCCTGATCTAGGGGTCATGAGTTCAAGCCCCACGTTAGGCACAGAGCTAGCTTACTTTAAAAAAATTAAAAAGAATGAGAGTTACTGGCTAGAATCAAAAAGACAAGAAATAACAAGTGTTGGTAAAGATGAGAAAAGGAATCCTCATGTAATACTGGAGACATGCAAACTTGTGCAGCCACTGTGGAAAACAGTGTGGGATTTCCTCAAAAAATTAAAAATAGAATTAACATATGATCCAGTAATTGCACTACTGGGTATTTATCCAAAGAAAACAAAAATACTAATTAGAAAAGATGCATGCACCCCTATGTTTATAGCGGCATTATCTACAACAGCCAAACTATGGAAAGAGCTTGTCCAACCACTGATGAATGGATAAAGATGTGGTGTGTGTATTCCATTAATAGTAATGGAATAGTACTCAGCCATAAAAAAGAATGAAATCTTGGTGTTTGCAATGATATGAACAGAGCTAGGGAGTATCATGCTAAGTGAAATAAATCAGTCAGAAAAAGACAAATGCCACATGATTTCACTCATATGTGGAATTTAAGAAACAAAACAAACAAACAAATAAAAAAGAGACCAAAAAACCGCACTCTTAACTACAGAGAAAAAAACTGGTGGTTGCCAGATGGGGAGGTGGGGTGGAGGATAGGTTAAATAGGTGAAGAAGGGGGTGCCTGGGTGGCTCAGTCTGTTGAGCATCCAACTTTGGTTCAGGTCATGATCTCCGAGTTCATGAGTTCAAGCCTTGCATCAGGGTCTCTGCTGTCAGCATGGAGTCCACTTTGGATTCTTTGTCTCTTTCTCTGCCCCTCCCCTGCTCATTCTCTCTCTCTCTCTCTTTCTCTCTCTCAAAAATAAAATAAACATTAAAAATAATAAATAGGTCAAGGGGATTAAGAGTAAATTTACTGTGATGAGCATTGAGTAATGTATAGAATTGTTGAATTACTATATTGTACACCTGAAACTAATATAACGCTATTACTTATACTTCAAAAAAAAGGGGGGGGGGGAATGAGATCCACACCAAAAGACAAATAGAAGAATTTTCACAGCAACTCTTTCACAACAGCCCCAACCTGGAAACTGAACAAGATATACTCTAATATAGTCATACAGTGGAATCCCACACTACAATATAAAGAATAAACTGATGCATGCAGCAACATAAATGAATCTCATGTTGAATAAAAGAGGACAAACACAAGAGTACACACTCTATGTTTTCACGTATTTGAAGTTCAAGAGTAGGAAAAACAGACGAATGGTGACAGAAATCAGAAGAGGCTATTTCTGGTGCGGAGGGCGGGGGTAGATTGGAAAGAAGCATGAGGGAAATTCCTGGGGTGCTGACAATCTCAATCTGGATAATGACTGCAACACACATATAAAAATTCACCAAGCTGTTCACTTAAGATTAGTGCACTTCATACACACCACTGTATGTATTTTATATCTCAATTTAAAAAATCAACTTCTCATGCTAGAACAGAAAGCAGGTAGTGCTCATTTAGTCCAGCTTTTCTACCTCTTCCTCATCACTGGTTTCCTTTGCAAATTTAAATACTATACTTAAACCTCTGGTTTCTGTTCTATCAACTTCTGTCAATAGTTCTTGCTTCTACCAAGTAAAATAAATATATTGGGGCTACTATACTTACTCTCCCTTCTTCTCCAGCCCCTCTTTTTCGTCCCAGTTGTTTTCAGCTGTCCTTTTCATTCCTTAGATCAGTAAGAGTTACATTCTGTTCTGTAACCCTCATGAAGTCTTCTGGGCTTTAAGTTATTCCTAACTGTTGAAATCCAAGACACAAAGGTTACATTATTGTGATGATGTACATATTATTCCTGGTTGAGTCAAGTGGGATGGACAGAAAGACATTTCCTTGACAACAGGGATGTTGTTATGCCCTCTTTATCAATTGAAAAAGAATATTATTAGCGTCTAACTCAAATTCTCTTTTATTTCTGTATCAGTTATCTATTGCTGCATAATAAATCACCCCTAAACTTAGTCCTTTAAAAACAAAAATGATCTATTATTTCTTATGAGACTGTAGGTCAGCTGAGTGGTTCTGCTCATCTGACTGGGCTTGCCTGATCTCCCACGGACTCACCCCAATGGCTGTGTTTGGCTGCTGGATTAGGCTGGGACAGATTGGTCTAGAATTGCCTTGGCTTTGATGACTTAGTTTTCCTCTATGTGTTTCTCATATCCTTCTAACAGGTGAACCCGTGTTTGTACTCATGGTGGTGGCAGGGCTTCAAGAGAGAAAGCTGAAACATGAAAGTACCTTTTCATGTTTCCCTCTTGGATCATTTGCTACTGTGCTATTAGCTAAATCAAGTCCCACAGAGCTGGGGTGTTGGTAGGGAGGTTACAGAAAGTATGGATACAGGACAGCCCTTAACTGGGCCATTGAGCCACTAAGTCTGCTACACTGACATTATCAATGCCTCAAAATTATACCACGTTTTCCTTTGCTTCACTTGTATATTTACTTTCTAGAAAGTGTTTCTAATTGGTTCTTTTTTTGCTGTTGAAAGAAGAAGCATATGCTTTCTTTGCTACATGACTAATATTATTGACCTTCTTATTCCTTTTTCCTATTGTTTGAAATTTATTCCATGCTTCTTTAAAACATTCTTGTGAAAGCCCACAGAGCTTTTGATCTAATGTGAACTGATTGTGTTTAGGCTGGTTAAACAGTTGATATGCTAGAGTTTCTTTTTACAGCATGCCTGGGGGAATCCCATTGTGTCATACATATCACATCTTCTTTCTGCAGAAAGGATACTTGAGAGACAAGACTTCTAAGCCTTTTCATGTCTGATAATAAGTCTGATGACTTAATCTTGTTCCTTTATTGATGCCCTGCTGTTTCTTAACCTCCATGATGTTCTAAAGTTTCACCTTGGTACCTCTAGACTTGGTGGTTTTAAAAACACTTATTATAGCAAGAACTCAGAAGGCTCTCTCAAACCAAAGACTTAAATCTTTGTAGAAAATGTCCATATTTCTTTAATAACTTCTTTCCAGTGGTTTCTAAATTCTCTCTTCACTGACCTCCTATTATTTAGAGGCTAAATCTCATAGAGTGGTTTTCTATATTTATTATCTCTTCTATTTTCTATTTCTTTGATTTTGTTCCATTTCCTAGGTGATTTCCTTTCCCCCCTCTAAGTTCTCTATTGATTTTTTTTATAACTGGCATTATGGTTCCAAAAATTTTTCTTGTGCTCCTGACTGTCCCCTCCACACACACACAGTATTCTGTTCTTGTTTTATAAATGTAATAGCTTCTCAACTCTCTTTGAAGTCACTTAAGATTTTTTGTTTATTTGATCATACTTACTTCTGTTCTCTGATTTATCTCCATATCCTCTGGGATTATTGTTCCTTTGACTTTCTTTTTTTACTTTCTTTTTCATTATTCAAATTTAAAAAATATTTTTATGGTACTTTATTAACTGTACATACCTAAGAATAAGGGATGGATTTTTCAAGATAGTTGATACTGATTTCCTCAGCTAGGCTATGTATTGGTCTCTTTCTTTTGGCCTCTCCCTCAGCTGAGAGTTCTGTTTAGGTGGCCAGGGCTTATTTGTTAGCAGATTTTGCTTTAGAATGAAGAAGGGAGTAGGTTTGAGGTTATAAGATCCAAAGATCCCAGAATGGGGAAGGCTTCATTCCTAGAGCCCTCCAGGCAGTAAACTTTCTTTAGAGAGTCTATGGTAGATTGTTAACAATTTGGGTCCCAATGAATCACATCTCCCTCTGTCTCTGCCCCTTTAACAATGGCTTTGCAGCATCCCTATCAAAAGATGAAGTCTATTTCTCATCTCTTAAATCTGGTCTGGCCTGTGACTTGCTTTGGCTAATGGGATACAACATTATGCAAGTTCTGGAGCCTTTGTCTTAAGAGACCTTGCAGCTTCCCATCTTCTCAGTCTTAGAATGTTCCCAGCACAATGTGAGACAGCCTGAGCTGGATAACTGAATTATGAGACACCATGTAGCACTCAGATGACAGCCATAACTAAGGTCCTGGCCATCTTAGACTCTCCAGACCCAATAGAGCTGCCAAATGACTGCAGCTACATACATGACTCTAGGCGAGAGCCTGGCCAACCCATAAAATTGTGAGACATAATGATTTTTTAAAAATTTTCAGCCACTAAAATCTGTAGTGGTTTGTTATGCAGCCATGATAGCTGATACAGAGCTTTTAAAATTTTGTTTTTGTTTTTGTCTGGATTGCCTGTGTTCTGCATGTGTGAGGTAGATGCAAAGTGAATATCTAATTGGTTCAGTTATTCTGAAAACATAAATTCAACTAACCCCTGTTTTCTGTCCTTCTCATTCCAGCCCTCACACCAACATCTTATAAGCCTTGGTAAGTGAGAGATTGCTGGCCACTTGACCCAACAGCCATTCTCTCCTCCCTACTTAGTAACACAACTCTGATTTTAGCAATGCATCCAGCTAAAACAGTGTATTTCTAAGCCTTGCAGTTAGGGCCTGCCACATAAAAAAGGATGTAGGTGGAAGAGTTCTGTAGGATTTCTAGACTGCTTGAATGGAATTAACTGCTAGGCAGGGTCCTTTTTTGGTCTTCTGTTCTTCCTTCTTTGTGCTGCCTGGAATGGGGATGTAAGTGGTCTAGCTGCCACTTTGGACTATGAGATGACTCGGAGGATGAAAGTTATGCACAAAGGGTAGTAGGGCTGAAGAGGAGACTGAATCTCTGATGACACAGTGGAGCTGCCCTTTAAACTATGCACTGCCTACTTCCAGATTTCTTTTACATGAGAAAGGAATAAGCTTCTCTATTGTTTAAGGTACTGCTAATTACCCATGCTTCCCTCCACACACACACACACACCTTACTTTATGTATCTGAACCTAATCCTAACTATAATAATCTGGCTTCTGCCTGTCAGCCTGGGATCTTCCTCCACTGCATCCATCACGCATATATATCTTGGGTTGCTTCTATTTTTAGAAGGTCCATTGGGCTTTAAAGTATCTTCCACATCTCACCTTAATAGGTTCAATCTTTCCTCTATCTTTTTGAAAATACAGTTATAATAATGGTTTTAACATCCTTGTCGCTAATTCTAACATCTGTATCAGTCTGTGTCTACTCCACTAACTGAGGTTTCCCTTTTTGGGATTTCCTACAATTAATTCCGAAAGGGCCCTATTGTGTCTTAGGTTGGGTTCCCCTAGAAGCAGACATTGATATAAGGATTTGAGTTGTGGGTGATGCCAGAGCCAGGAGGTGAGTAGGAAAGTGAGACAGAGAAGGAAAGTAAATCAGTACAGGGTGTGATAAGAGCAGGTTATTGCTATGGGCATTTGGGACCCACTCCCACTGGGAACCTGGTGAGATGACATAGAACAAAGATGTGCTTCTCAGGATCAAGGGAACAGGGATATTTAATTTTTTTAATGTGTATTTATTTTTGAGAAAGAGAGGGAGAGAGAGAGAGAGAGAGAAAGAGAATGTGAGTGGTGGAGGGGCAAAGAGAGAGGGAGACACAGAATCCAAAGCAGGCTCCAGGCTCTGAGCTGTCAGCACAGAGCCCAACATGGGGCTCAAACTCATGAACTGTGAGATCACGACCTGAGCCAAAGTCGGACGCTTAACCAATTGAGCCACCCAGGTGCCCTGGGACCAGGGATATTTAAACACTGACTCCCACTGGTCATTGGTTGCTCCAGAAGATACCGGTCAGATGGGCCTGAGCAAGGCTCCGTTAGCTGGTGAAAGCCGTCAGGCAAAACTTCTCAGGGGCTTGCAGTAGGAAGTGTTTGACATATCTGGGAATGGTGCGTGCTGAGGGAATATGAGCAGGACTCTGACAATGTCTGCAAAATACATTATACATGGAACCCTGGTCTCTATTCAACAAACAAGGCAAGAACCACCCACCATCTCAAAAATGCTCTGCCTTTCCCGGTGTGAGTTTCATTGACTCGCTCTGATTCAATGGACTGCATGCTTTCTGGTTTATTTTTGTTCCTAGGCACTTCACCAAACCTTGTGGCTCTTCCAAATGTAGGAAGAGATATTTTATCCTATTATGTGTAGTCAGCTGATGGGGAAGGAGGTGCTCTTTCAGGCTCCCAAGTACCAGAAGAACATAGCCTCCCTTCTGGCTGGGCAACCAGCCGTCTGGCCATCCCATTTTCTGTGTCATGATGTAATTTAATTTCTAAAAACAACCCAAGTCTGGAGCCTGGTGGCCTGGCCAAATCTGGCAAATCTTTGCAACTCAGTTTCCTTATCTGAAAAACAACAAAGAGGGTGTGGGAGGAGGTTATCTCTAGGGTTCCTGCAAGCTCAGGGACTCTGATCTGTATGTTGGCAGGCCTGGACTACAACTCCACAGCCAGAGACAAATCGTATGTCACAGATTTCCACCAGGGACCGCTAGTCCGAGGCTTCCCCTTAACCCTGTCCCCTGTTCTGGTCTCATTCCCTTTCAACTCTGTAATCCCACACCTGAGAAAACATTCCGCTAACATACCCAGAGGTCAAGTAGTCAGCACAAACGCGTTTACCATTCATAGAAGAACGGCCAAATGGTTTATGGCATATCTAGGTGATGGAATATAATTCAGATAACAGAAACATTTTGAAGAGTTGTCAGTGACATACAGAATCACACAGCCCTTGATACACTATATGAAAAACAGACACCAAATCATATATGTAGAAGGATCCCATCAGTTCCAATATATGATTATATTATAAAACATATGAATTGTATTTATATAGGTTTATCTATTTTTTTATATATTTGTAAAAGATTGGAACATGGACTTACAGTTGATCTCTCTTCTTTACATTTTCCTGTATTTTCTAAGTTTTTTTACAATTACCAGAAGTATGTATTATTTTTGTGAACAAAAAGAAAACGTAAGTGTTTTCTCTTTTCAGAAGAAGAATTAGAACATATTTGGGCCTTCTTATTTGTCTGCAAGAGCTCTAATATGGATACTGGCACTCTGCTGGGCATCTTTTACTCACTGGATCTCATTGTCAGGGTCATCATGTGTATTTAACACTGCCTCCTGCATTGTCTACATACAGATGATGGAGTCTGATACCCTGTTCTTTCCTGTGTCTTGCAAACGCTGCTGTCTCAGTTTTCAGCTGAGTGTCAACGGCGTCATCTTCTGCCCAGACTTGTGCTGACTCTACAGGGAGAGGGTGACCTCATTTATTCTGGGTATAGTTATAGAAGGGGGTGGGGAATTGCAAATGGTAAAAGCTTCAATTCCAATTTGCTTTCGCTCCACAGCCTACAGCTACAGCTGGGTTTTCTGCTACTTTTCCTTAAGGGCAAATGGATCCTGCAAGGCAAAAGCAGGTCTTTCAAAAGACCACTCTGCATATTTTAAGTATGGAACACACAGCTCATTTATGAATCTGACTTTGACTTTTGTAGCAGAGGCTGTCAGTGCCCCGCCCCTATGTTCTTTGCCTCCCCGGAGGACTGCCCATGTCTCCCTGTTGGAGGAAACTCTCTTGGAAATGGGTGCTGTCGGTCCACTCTAGGACAGGCCAGAAGTGTAAGAGTGCTGAAACCCTGGAACAACCCTCAGACACTGAGGGATAAGGATTGGTGTATAAATATCCCAATTCCCCCTCAGTGGGGCAGTTTGGAGGCATGTTCTAGCACACTCTCAGAGAGGCCTGGGCTGATTAAGCCCCAGTTGCTGACAACAGAAATCAGCTGATTAGCATTTGTCTTATTGGCTCTCCACCCTTCCCTTTTCCCTTATCCATTCCCTCACTATGATCCTGAATAAACTACTTGCATCAAAATCCTTGCCTTGGGGTCTGCTTTTGGGGGAACCCAAACTAAGGAAAACTCACACTTGGTGTACCTGACAATGCTCTGGGCCATTTTGAAAAAAATACATCATCTTGATCACGAAAAACAATGTGGAATTAAGGATATTATGTCCACCTCATAGGTCACAAAGCAGGAAAGTGCCCTAAATTCCTACAGTTTGAAAGTCTCTAAGTTAGCTATGTTTAACACCAGTTAGTGCCAGTAAGCAGTGAACTCTTTCCTATTACTACAAAGGGAGAACTCATTCTGGACACTGGCTGCAAAAGAAAAGACAGAACCCATTTCGTTTCCCTAAAGCGATGAAGACATTTCCCCTGAGGCCGGCAAGAGCTTTTAAATTACTGTGCCCTAAAAATAACATTCTCACTCCTGTATGGGTGATAAAAACTGAAATGGTGGGTTATTTCCATCCACCTCCAGAGCAGCCGCTCAGGGGCTCTGAGCGTTGAGACGGATTATGCAATGACTGGTTCTGTCTCCCACTGGGCAGAACAAATCTCTGTGATGGGCTCTCAACAGGACAGTTGAGGAGGGAAGGGAAGGGGTGAAGAGGGACTGAGATGACTAGAAATTCTGGATCACAACAAGGGCCTGCCTACCTCCCTGCTGGCTTTGGTGAGCCTCTTGCACTCTCCACTGGCACCGTGCTCTGCAAGGTCCTGGTCCCCTCTGCCTGGTTCTTCCTGGCTGGGAATTTTCCCACACTACACCTGGAACGGACCGCTGACCTAGACTTGACCACTGACCTGGAGTCAACCACTGGCAGTATTTGGAGAACACACAGGCTTTTGAATTGTCTGCTGATAAGGAGTCAAACACTATCAGCTTTGTGGAAGAAGCCAGAGGCCACAGTTGATTCCAGTTCAATTCATACTAAGAGTTTTTTGAGTGACAATTCTGCTCCAGATGTCACTGCTGTTTATCATGACTGTGGAGCGCCAGACCAGAGCAGCACCTCCATGGGAAGTCCTTCTCAGCACTTGTGTAAAATGAAACACATCGCCATTAGCTGTGACCATCACTCTGCTATCCGTCACTTGCTAAAAAGATTCTGAACTTCTTGGGGCACCTGGGTGGCTCAGTTGGTTAAGCGCCCGGCTTCGGCTCAGGTCATGATCTCACAGTTCGTGGGTTTGAGACCCGCGTCGGGCTTTGTGCTGACAGTTAGCTCAGAGCCTGGAGCCTGCTTTGGATTCTGTGTCTCCCTCTCTCTCTGACCCTCCCCTGATCACGCTGTCTCTCTCTCTCTCTCATAAATAAAGCATTAAAAAAAAAAAAAGATTCTGAACTTCTGAACAAACATGCCATTACACTATCGGACTGCGTAATTATGGATTGCATTACTGTAGAAAACTAGTGGACACAGGATGTACCCAACTAAGGAGAAACAGCAAGGTGGAGGGGATTTTACACAGATGGGGGAGGGGCACTTCTTAACCATGTCCCATTTAATATGGGCTTGATAAATGTTCATTCAAATTGAAAAAGAAAGAAAGTCTGGATAGAACTACAGCTTTCTAAGGCCCTGAGCACATGGTGACCCAGGACTGAGCAGATTTACGTCTGTCACCCCATTGTAACTATTAATAGCATCCCCTTTCACTCTCAAAAGTGCCCTGGTCTGGAATAAATTACATGGACACTCAACTTAAGAATGACAGCTCAAAGAGGCAGCTGACTTATTTGGTACCATCCATATGTGTATCTCTGGGGGAACTTCTGCTCATTGCCCAACTCTGTGAGCATATCCTTCTTATCCCTGGGACTTTACAAATGACGGGTAAATAAAGATGTGGTTGAAGGAACGAATGAATGGGAGGAGTCCCTACTTGCTGCTGGTAATTGTGGCCTGGAATCACTGAGTTAGAATGGGAAGAGACCTTCAAACTCCTTACTTTGTAGGTGAGGAAGCTCAGTCAGAACAATAAAGTACCTTGCTGACTTGAAATCTCAAGGCTATTACTATTCAAAGCGTGATCAGCACACTAGGGGCAACAGAAGTACCTGGTAGCTTATAGAAAGGCAGAATCTCAGGTCCCACCCAAAGCTCATATCAACGTCTGTGAAGCATTGGAGATTTTACCCTACTGTCGAGCTAATAAATGAGTCTGTTACTCTCACGGATATGACAGAGGACACAAGACTCCTAAGTTAGAGACAAAGGATTTTATTACTCCCAGCAGAGCTAGCAGCATGAGCAACTATGCTGTTGGTTTGCACTGAATCCACCTGCCCCTTCAAGTGCCACCAAGAAGAGGCCCAGGTGACACTGATTGTGATACTGATTGCATCACAGCTGAGGAACACTTAGCTTAGGGAACTCCCTGCTTTCAGAGTGAGAAGTAAGTCTGCTTTTTTCTTTTCGGGTGTGGGGGGGGGCGGAGGGATGTTACCTCATCCCTCAATGTTACTCGCTGTAAAAACAACCCTAAGAAACGGCCCAGGTAACAAGGAGTCAAGGGCTTTGCATTCTTAGCACAGCCAGCAAGAACACGCAGGGGCACTCAGGCCCCTGGCACTCTACTTCTCCCAACAACCTACTGAATCAAACACTGCATTTTAACCAGATCCCTTGGTGATTTGTTTGTGTATTAAAGTTTGAAAAGTGCTCCTCCAGGCCTCTTGCCCAAAGCATCTGGAGTTTACTAATCAAGCCAGTCTTACAAGTGCCATCAGCCTAAGACTTATCACCACGGTTAGAATCCATGGCTCTTCCTCTCTGGCCTATTGGTGACTCGTTTCTCAGTCATATCTGCCTTCATCATACATTAAAAAAATTTTTTTAATGTTTATTTATTTTTGAGAGAGTGTGAGCGGTGGAGGAGCAGAAAGAGAGGGAGACACAGATCCGAAGCAGGCTCCAGCCCTGAGCTGTCAGCACAGAGCACGACGCAGGGCTCAAACTTACAAACCATGAGATCATGACCTGAGCCGAAGTCGGACGCTTAACCGACTGAACCACCAGGCACCCCTGTCTGCCTTCATCATACATTTGCATCAGAACGGATCTTAAAGTATAACAGTATTTGGAAGGTGGAGAGGGAAAGAGTAAAAAGTGGAGAAGAAAAAGTAGACCTCAAAGAGAAGTCCCAAATAAGGAATTATTTTTCTCATATGTCAGGAAGTCCAAAGGCAGGTAGTTCAAGCCGAATATGGCAAATCCACAATGCCGTTAAGAACGCAGATCTCTTGCATCTTTCTGCCCTTCCATCCCTGGCATTTGACTTCCATTTTCTTGACGGCAAAATGGTTATTGTACCTCCAGGCAGCACATCGGTGTTCAAAGAAGTAAGCAAGAAGGGCAAAATCCACATGCCAAATGAGTCTCCCCCTTCCTAGCATTAAAATAATAACTTAGCTGGAGCCCCATTCTGTCCAATTCTTATCAGCCAAGAATGGGTCACATGGCCTGTCCCAAGTGTAAGGGAGCCTGGGAGACTACATATATCAACTGGCATGTTGATCCTCAGGCAAAATTGCAGTTTTGTTATCGAGGAAGAAGAGAGGCCTGGATATCAGATAGACAGTAACTCATGTCAAAGAGCCCACCTAAGCACATTGGGAATGGGGAGGGAGGGTGGGTGTCTGTTCCCAAAGCTGCCCAGGGCTTATCACAGGGAGCAAAGGGAGCCATTGGCTTTGTCCTCCCAGTCACAGGGGCCTCGAGTTTTGTCTTTTGACGTTATATATGTTTAATCATTGCACTGTGTATATAGTTGACCCTTGAACAACATGGGTTCGAATGGCACGGGTCTGCTCATGCAGATTATTTACAGTACTGTAAATGTCTTTTCTAATTTTCTTAGCCCTTTCTGTTCTCTAGTTTACTTTGTTGTAAGAGTACAATATATAATACACATAACATATGAAATACGTTTGTTAATCAACTGTTTATGTTATCAGTAAGGCTTCCTATCAACAGTAGGCCAGTAGTTAGGTTTTGGGGGAGTCAAAAGCTATACATGGTTTGACTGGGTGGAGGCGGGGTGTCAGTGCCCCTAACCCTTGTGTTGTTCAAGGGTTAACTGTATATGTTATAACTTTATTAGAAATAAACATTTAAGATAAAGAGTACTTTTTTACAATTCTCTTTTGACTTTTCTTCACACACAAAAAATGTTGTCAGGAGTTTAAAATATAGGACTATCCCTGGTGTCTCCCATTTTCTGCCTCTGTTGCATTGGCTTAATTAGTAATAATGGGCCATTGATGGAAATATGGGCCCCTACATACAACAGAAAGAACTACCCTATGTGATCTAGAGAAGCCTGTTGGGCTAAGTAGGAGAAAGGCAGAGCAAGAGATGTTCGATGTTGTAGTTTTGGTCTCTCCAATGGGTGGTGAAAGGTGGGTATCCATTTTGATGGCCTTGACCCTATCCAAGGAGCTGTCATAGACACTTCCCATGGCGGTGCAAAAGTAAATTCCTGCTCCGGTCTAGCCATGGTCTGTTCTCTCGGCAGGCAATAAATAACAAGCTGAATTCTAAGTCAAGTCTGTGACATCCAGGGTGCCCACCATCCCCCAACAGCTCTCACCCCTCCATCTTCTTCAGCTCTTTCCTGTAGGGAATTTCAGTCTGTCTGTTTGCAGAGCAGATGCTCTAAATGGAAAGTTGCTATAGTAGGTTTAGTTAAAGCAAACTGTGCATTCAGCTTTAGCCGGTTCCTACTCACTCCAGATCCGGACACCAAAGTCAGCCCTGGCCCTTGGATCCCTGTGCAGTACTCTGGTTGCATCAGCTCTTGTCCTCCAATTGTTAGAGAAAATGCCAATGTTTTTAGAAACGATATTTTAAGGCTCTTCTACTCAAAGTATGGTCCACAGACCAGCATCATCTGGAAGCTTATTAGAAGTGCACAATTTCCACCCTGACCTCTGATATTTTGAATAAGAAAATGGCATTTTAGCAAGATCTCTGGTGATCCAAGTTCACAGTGAAATCTGAGAAGCCCGGCCTTAAATGTTAGCACCTTAAATCACAAATCATAAATCTAGCTCTCTGCTCATTCAGTCAACCTTATGATTATAATTTGGCTGCTGCAATGGAAATGCCTATCTCAACATCCTTTTCCTTGCCTCTTTAGTAATAGAACCCCAATTTTATTCAGGACAGCAATATGCCTTCCTAAAAGACACTTCCCAACTGCCCTTGCAGCTAGAGGAGGCTATGAGACCAGATTCTCACCAATGACATGTAAGTGGAAATGTTTATGGGCCAAATGGAAGTCTAAAAAACAGGTGGCATATAATTCTTTCTTCTTTCCTCCTAACTGCTGCTGGCAGCCTGGACTTCATCAGTCATCTTGGAACATGAAGTGACCTAGAGCATGGAAGTCACAGACTGAGGATGACAGAATAAAAAGATAAAAGCTCATATCCAGATGATACACTGAAACTACTATATCAGCCTGGAGTTGAATATGTGCAGACTTCCTCTACAGAAAAGAGAAACTCTGTCTGGTTTAAGCCACCGTACTTTGGGATTTTCTGTTACATGTTGCTGTTACTTGTGTAAGTGTCTAGAACTTACTGACCAAAAACCGAAAAAAAAAAAAAAAGGCAAATTTTCAGCCCCTCAACGGTTAAATCTCTCCTTGTAAATTAATAAAATGAGATTCTGCTTTATACAGCAGTCTCTCTGAACTCTGACAATGTGACTTTGTCCCTGAGAAATGATCTGGTGACTGTGTGTTGGGACAGGGCAGTAAGGGTGCCAGTCGAGCAAGACCACCAGGTGGCCGCTAATCCATCTCTGGACAGCACCCCTCTCTCTTGCCTTTCATTTTCTTCTATCCTTACTATGTACTTGTGGTGAGAAAAAGGAGAAATAAAAGGCCTAAATAATTCCAGACTGAAAAATCCACTATTCAATCTCTAAGAATCAATATATTTATAAAGTGTTTTCCAAGTTATGAAGAGTTAATGGTTTTTGTATATACCTCAATGTTCTAGACAGAGCTACTGTTCTAATCTTTTTTTTAAGAGAGAGAGACAGAGTGAGTGAGCAGGGGAGATCGGCAGAGAGAGAAAGAGGAAAGAGAGGGAAAATCTTAAGCAAGCTCCATGCTCAGTGCGGAGCGTGACACAAGGCTTGATGCCACGACCCTAGGATCATGACCTGAGCCAAAGTCAAGTCAGATGCTCAACTGACTAAGCCACCCAAGTGCCCCTGTATTCTTATTATTAATCATGGAGAATTTCACCGTAATTTTGATGTCTTAAATTCTAAACTACAGTGATGATATATGTTTCATGCTTTCTACCTTACATATCCTTTTCACATATGGAGTTTTATTTAATCTTCAATAGCTCTGCAGGAAGGTATTTGATCCATCCATTTATAGATAAGGAAACTAAGATTCAGAGAGGTTATGTAATGTGCCCAAGACACACAGCTAGGAAGTAGTAGTTATTTCATCAGGCTCCTTGCCACAGTGCCAGACTACTCTAATCCTATGCAGGGACTCACTTAATGGGGCCAGAGGCTATGTGGAGGGGATATACTGGGTAAGTAGCAGAGAGTATCCTCTTTAATCACACCATATAGACTTTGTGTATTTATATACACTGTATATTATGTACACTGGCTGCAAGCTGGCTTAATCTTTCCTTTATTCCTGAGCTGCAAGGGGCATGAGATCTACTTTACACAACTTATCCCTCAGATGAAGATCCAGAGAAATGAAATAATTTATCTAAGATCTCAGGGTTAGTTAGATACAGGTCTTAGACTATGCCCCAAACTCCTTGCCTCTAGGAAAGTCAATGCTCCTCTAAAAACATCCCCATGATTCCCAGTAAATTCTGAGGAGCTCATGTTACCACAGCAATGTTTTGACCAAAATACAGACGTATCCTTGGTTTAGTAGGGTTAGTATATCAAGACGCAACTCTGGTTGCTAGCTCAGTCTGGCCCAGACTTGCACTGATTAACACCAAAATGAATCACTGGCTGTTCTGGGACACACGTATTAGTAAGGGAATCAGTCCGCTGAGAAGCCACAGCAACTATGGTCTTAAATCAGCACATTTGAACTACCTTGAATTTATATTTGAAAAATGCCTAAAATCAATCACCACATAGCTTTACACATAAATCTTACTCTACAGAGCTGTAGACAAAAACCAGTTTCCTAGGGGTGCCTGGGTGGCCCAGTCGGTTAAGCGTCTGACTTTGGCTGAGGTCATGATCTCACGTTTTGGGAGTTCAAGCCCCTTGTCTGGCTCTGTGCTGACAGCTAGAGTCTGGAGCCTGCTTTGGATTCTGTGTCTCCCTCTCTCTCTGCCCCTCCCCTTTTCATGCTCTGTGTGTCTCTCCCAAAAATAAATAAATATTAAAGAAAAAAAAAAAAAGAAAGAGAAGATCTGGCAATGCTGGGCTTGAATTCCTAAACAGCAATAATTGTCAGGAGCTGCGTGATGTCTCCCCATCTTGGACTCATTTCCCCCCCTGTCCTCACCATTCCCTGTAGAAGACATTTCCTTTAATAAGCCCCAACAATTCTTATGGTCATTTTCTTATAATCAAGAGGAAAGTAAAATGTCTGTGTGTGCATATTCTAACAAAAATAACAAAAATGGGAAAATTAAATAGAGATCATGAGGGCTATGTACTTAAATGAAATTAAAAGCAAGCAGTGTTCTTTGTGGAAGAGGAGAGAACATTGTTAAATGTTTAATGTGCAAACTGTGGTCATGTCAAAAGAAGGCAATTTAATGTGCTGTTCTGAAGTGACCTATGGGAAGAGCTGGGTGTAGAGCAAAAATGCCTGCTGAAAATTTACTAACAAAAATATGGGGCTTAAACTTCAACAGGGGTTCTTTTTGATTGAGAATAAAATATACAGTACTGCTGTGAACTACAGTTACATATGAAGTGAGAAAATTATAACCCACTTGCTTCATTCATTTGCCTGCTTAGTCCCTAGAGGCATTTGATTTTGAGGATTGAAGGGGAGATAACACATGAAGGATACCTAATAAGGTATGAAGAATATACAGCTTGGTGCCTGGCATGTAGCTGACTCCAAAAATGTTAGTTTCCTTTCACTTAGTTTATTCATCTTGATTGCAGAAAAGAATATTGGAATCTATTTCCAACTTTGCTCTAAAGCCCAACAGTTCATGTGTACATACAATCAAGAAGACCAACAAACTGGGTCACTTCCAACACGGTGAGGAGATGGGGGGTGGGGGGGAAGCAAAGCAGGAAGGAAGTGACTTCTTTATCAAGAGAGAAGAAAGAGATTTGAATTCCTCAGTCTGAAAAAACAAAAGCTTGACAAGAGACATGATCAAAACTATGAAGTCTTAGATGGAAGGTGTAGAGGTAAGACTTGTTCAGTATATATTCCCCAACCGCTTTCCCTGCCCACCTCCATGGGAAAATAGCACTACCCCATCCCATGGATGTTAGACTTGGCCATGTGGCTTGTTTTGGCCAACAGAATGTGGCCTCTGGAAGCTTCTGACCTCCAACAGGAGATTAGCATGGTCCAGCTTTCAGCCTAGACGATAGAATAAGCCCCATGGACAGATACACAGTCTGGATCCAATTCCCACTGACCTGCAGACCCATAGCAATAAATATGGCTCAGTGGTATATGCCACTGAATTTGGGAGTACCTTTTTATGCTGCCTTACTGCCGCAGAAGTTCACCACTATGGAAGGTGTATATGGTGAAGAACTTTCCTAATCCCCCAAATGCCAGGACTAGGCATCTAGATGTTGCTCTCTGTGAAACTTCAAAAGAGAAAACATTTCTATCTGGTACCTCTTCTTCAAAGCCCCCATTCTTACTTTAGATGCCCCTTCTCTCCATTGCCCCGAACTATTGAGTTTTAGTCATACACTGTAGGTAGATTTTCCCCATCTCATTATTCCCTCAAAATGATCTGTCCTTTGGGCCATGCCTTCAGTTTTGGTTTCTCTCTAATGAAATTAATAATGAAGGCTAATAGGGGTGACTCGGTGGCTCAGTCGGTTAAGTGCCCGACTTCAGCTCAGGTCAAGATCTCGCAGTTTGTGAGTTCAAGCCCCGCGTTGGGCTCTGTGCTGACAGCTCAGAGCCTGGAGCCTGCTTTGGATTCTGTGTCTCCCTCTCTCTCTGTCCCTTCCCTGCTCGTGCTTCGTCTCTGTCTCTCAAAAATAAATAAACATTAAAAAAAATTTTTTTAATAACAAAGGTTAATAATAAATAGTACTTTCTATGTGGCAGGCATTGTTCTAAGTGCTTGACAAAATTTAACTCATTCAATTTTCATAGCCACCCTATGTGATAAGTACTATTAATATCTCCATCTCATAGATGAATAAACTGAGGCACAGAGCAGTAAAATAATGGTCCCAAATAACACAGAGTTAGTGAGTGGAAGAATGAGGTTCAACTCAGGTAGTTTGCCCTTGGAATCCAAACTGTTCCGCCACTGTCTTCTTCTCCCACAGTGATGAGTTAAATGGATAAACTAACATTAATTTGTTATCCAATGCTAGTTTATTATTTCCTCAGCTAATATAAGGCCATAATTCATTATATGTGTAGAGGGCCCTGAGGAAATGAATCTAATGATAGAATTTTGCCCTTATGACAAGCCATTAAGGAGATGATTTGAGGGTGATATTTTTTCTCATGTTAAAAAACACTCTAAATGAAAGCCAAAGAATTAGCAAACTGAAAACTTGAAAGAAGAAATTTGGTGGGGGAAAGTGAATCCTGTCTTTTGACAGCACGTGGGGAAGACGCATTGGGTCAATGAAAACCACCTCGGAGCTTTCCCATTCTAAAAGGGGGAGGCAAGTTGGCTTAAATCCTCCTCGTGGAGGCTGGGCAGTCCTTTTCCAGGATTTCAGGCTCTACCTTCTCATGCTTGTTTGGATCCTGACTCCAGCAGTTACAAGGCAGCTTCAGCCCTATGGTCCCTGCATCATGTCTACATCCAAAACATCACTTCTTTAGAAGTTCCCGCAAAAATATCAATGAGACCAAGCATGTGATTGTTTCATTTTTACTAAAAGCATGTTAAGACACAGAGAAAGTGGGGGGTGCCTGGCTGGCTCAGTTGGAAGAGCAGATCTCTTGATCTTGGGGTTGTGAGTTCAAGCCCTACATTGGGTGTAGAGATTACTTATATAAATAAATTTAAAAAAAGAGGGGCGCCTGGGTGGCTCAGTTAGTTTAGCTTCTCAGGTCATGATCTCGTGGTTTGTGAGTTTGAGCCCCATGTCAGGCTCTGTGCTGACAGCTCAGAGACTGAAGCTTCAGATTCTTTGTCTCCCTCTTTCTCTGCCCTTCCCCCACTCACGCTTGTGCTCTCTCTCTCTCAAAAATAAACATTAAAAATTAAAAAAAAAAAGACACAGAGAAAGGGACCACATCACAGATTACACAGCCATCTGTCACCTCATGAGGCCCCAACCAATTCTGCAGGTCACACTTTTTTCAAAAACCCTTGCGCCCTCTATGAGGGAGCTTTGGGTGGGAAGTCCCCCAGGTCTGGCTGCTTCTCTTTTAAATTTTTTTTATGTCTTTATTTTTTATTTTAAGAGACAGAGAGTGAGTGGGGGAGGGGCAGAGAGGGAGGGAGACACAGAATCCCAAGCAGGCTCCAGGCTCTGAGCTGTCAGCACAGAGCCTGACGCGGGGTTCGAACCCACAGACTGTGAGATCGTGACCTGAGCCAAAGTCGGACGCTTAACCGACTGAGCCACCGAGGCGCCCCTGGCTGCGTCTCTCAAACAAATAGCCACCAACCCATCTGTTCCTCTGGCTTTCAGCAAGTCTTTCCCCTAGAATTCTGATAAATCCAAAAATCTCTATCTCGTTACAGTAAAAAATATTAAGGAAAACAGTGAGCTAAAATAACCTGATTCTCTTCAAGAAAATCTATAAGGTACTGGAATGAATAAAAGAGTGCAGCCAATTGGTGGATACAGGATCAATACTTAAAGACCAATAGCATGCTCATGCGTATATACATAACCTTATTATTACACTAAAAATCATAAATAATAAATGAATCAATATATATTTACAAAGATGCCCTTTAGCCTATTTGCAAAAACTATAGGGCCCCTAGTGATAATTCTAACAGAAGATGTCTAATAGAACAACCCAACTATTCCTCTGAGGGACAGTGAATTAATTAATAAACTGTGGTTTATTCATACAGAATTCTATATCACAATTAAAATGAATGATTCAATGGGGCACCTGGGTGGCTCAGTCGGTTAAACATCGTACTTTGGCTCAGGTCACTATCTCACGCTTCATGAGTTCGAGCCCCGTTTTGGGCTCTGTGCTGATGGCTCAGAGCCTGGAGCCTGCTTCAAGTTCTGTGTCTGCCTTTTTCTCTGTTCCTCCCCGCTGGCACTCTGTCTCTTTCTCAAAAATAAACAAACATTAAAAACTTAAATAAATAAAATGAATGATTCAAAACCCACCTATATGTCTACATGGCTATATCTTGAAAATATAACACTGAGTCAAAAAAGTGATTTGCAAAATTTACACATAGTATATAATTCATGTAAAAATTTAAAACACACAAAACAACTGACTGTATGAATAGACATCTGTATGAGCATTAAGTTCACCTATTTTTAAGACAAAAAGTAATGAGAAAGGATTGGAAAAGTATGGGAGTAGAGTGGGCTTTCTTTAAAAAATTCTAAGTGGACTGTACACCTTATATCTATACCGTGTTATACGTCAAATATATTCAATAAAAGAAAATTCTAAGAGGGAAAAACTTTCTGTGGTGCTATTACATTACTTTAATATCATGTATATATTGTATTATTAATACATACTAATAAGTTAAAAGATATACTTTATTTTTTGATATTTATATACTTGAAATATTTTATAATTAGAAATTAAAATGCAAACTTCATATAGGTTCAAGAAAGATTTTAATGAGATAACATTGAAAAGATTTCATCTTCTTTAATAACTTAATTTTTATTCTTATCATGTATATTTTTAAATGTCCAAACCAAAAAAGAAAGTTTCGCCCTTAGCAGGAAGTTAGAGAGACTAACCAAATGTTGTAAAATAAGAGAATAAACTCCTTGACTGAGGGGCACCTGGGTGGCTCAGTTGGTTAAGCGTCCGACTTCAGCTCAGGTCATGATCTCACAGTTTGTGGGTTCAAACCCCGGGTTGGGCTCTGTGCTGACAGCTCAGAGCCTGGAGCCTGTCTTCAGATTCTGTGTCTTCCTCTCTCTCTGACCCTCCCCCGCTCATGCTCTGTGTCTCTCTCTCTCTCAAAAATAAATAGAACATTAAAAAAATTAAAAAAAAAAACCTCCTTGACTGAAACTTTATTACCATAGAAGATTAGATGTGCAATAATTTGCCTGTATTTTGAGAGGTTTTTAGGTAGTCATGAGACAGGGCAAGTCCCTTAACACCCCAGGTCCCGAGTTTTCAGATCTAGTGGCTGAACTGTGAAGTCCCTTCCAGCTTTAATGTTTTTGAATTTTTGTGAGAGCCTCGACCTCAGATCACTTGTCAGGAGTGCCCTGCCCCTGGCTACAGTGAAAAGCAGCCTCTCTCTGTCTCCCTCTCTCTCTCTCTCTGTCAGCTAGAAAGAATTAAGCAGGGAAGCCTCAGAATACAGAGGACAGGGTAGAGTGGAAATCAACACCTAGCCTTGGCAGATTAATTAGGACCCAGCGGGAGCCCTGAGAGGAGGGATACTGACTGAGAAGGTGAGTCCTGCGGATAAGACAATGATTGTTCTGCCCCCTTTGACAAGTGCAATGGTTAGGGAACAAATGTATTTACTTTGTTCTTAAGTGTAGGGCTATGTATATCTTACTGCCTGTTGTAAAAATTGTATGGCAATTTAAGTATAAATTCATCTTGAATTTTTGTTTGAAATGATTATTACAGTGATACTATGGTTATTTTTTAAGAAAAAGAATCATTATTTTTAAAGATATATACTGAAATATTTATGGATGAGATAATACCATGTCTTGGATTCCTTTAAAATAATTCAGAGATGGAGGAAGAGGGTGAGAGTCAAACTAAGACTGGCCATGTGCTGATAACTACTGAAGCTTAGTGATGGATAAGTGGGGTCCATTAAACGTCTCTATTGTGATGCATGTTTTATATTTTCCATACTGAAAAAAGTAAAAGTCATACTAGTAAGATACAATGCTTCAAGAGCTAGCTACTTTTCTCAGTTACCTACACTTGCAGAAATTCTACCCACTGTGACTCTATTTTTTTATTTGTAAAGATGTTATTTTTGAGCAATCTCCACACCTGACGTGGGGCTCAAACTCACAACCCCAAGAAGAGTTGCGTGCTGAGCCAGCCAGGTGCCCCTATGTCCTGTGAGGTTAGGCTTACTACTGGCCTGGGAGCATTTTCCCAGTCTCTTCCCACAATATCTGGTATGCACTGACTTGTTTGCCATGCAACGACACACTTTTAAAACAATGTTGAAGTTGATTTCATAATAATAGAATTCTAGTAAGTTTTTAAAGAAAATTTGAATTTTCAGCTCTTTCAGGAAGGGAAACTATCAGTCTCTCATACTGGAGGGACCACGAAAGCATTTCTCATGAACGGAATTTAGATTTGCGAAGTACCTACAATATATCAGATATTGTTTGAGTACACTATTTTTTATTTAATGAAAATTGATTTAATTAGAAATGCATAGTATTATTTCCCATCTCAGAGGTAAGGAAGCTTGATCTTGCCAAGGTCATACTGCTCTCATGTATGCAGCCAGGATTCCAGTCCATAACTGGATAAATCCAAAGCCTGTGTTCTTTCCACTGTATACCCTTGGTTTGTGGGCCAGTAGTACACAGACCAACCTGGAAGCCTGTTAGAGATACAGATTCACAGGCCCCACCCTGGCTTCCTAAATCGGAATCTGCATTTTAACAAGGCTCCTGGGAATTGGGGAACACTTAAACCATTTGAATGCTGAGGAACTCTGTTCTATAAAACACCTTATAAATATATCTCAAATAAGAGTAAATATTCCTGCTAACATTTATAGAGTCCTCACTATATGTCAGATTTTGCTTATTTACTTTTTTGACAATTCTATTATAGTTGAGCAAACTAAGGCTTCAAAGTTTACATAACTTCAAGGTCACACAGTTAGGAAGTGGTAGAGTCAAGATCAGAACTCAAATTGGTCTCTTTCTGGTGCCTGGACTATAACCTATTATCCATTTGCCTCACTCTAAACATGGAGTCCAAACATTTTATTTCATCTAAATGATGCAAATTAGGTGTCTATATCACTCAATTTATCATTAACATTGTTTAATCTACTACTTAGGTTTGATGGTACGGACAGAGTCTAAAATGTCAGACTCAGTATGATATTGCTGCTATTTAACATATTAAACCATGGGGCACCTGGGTGACTCTGTTAAGTATCCAACTTTGATTCAGGTCATGATCTCACAGCTACGTGAGTTCAAGCCACACATCAGGGGCTCTCAGCACAGAGCCTTCTTTGGAGCCTTTCTCTGTCCCTTCCCCGCTCACACTCTCACTCTCTCTCTCAAAAATAAATCAACACTTTTTAAACATTAAAATCTTATTTTTTTATGTTTTTAATTTTATTTTTTTAATGTTTATTTAGTTTTGAGAGACAAAGCACAAGCCGGGGAGGGGCAGAGAGCGAAAGGGAGACACACAGCATCCAAAGCAGGCTCCATCCAGGCTCTGAGTTGTCAGCACAGAGCTTGACACACACAGGACTTGAATTCACAAGCTATGACGTTATGACCTGAGACAAAGTCGGACACTTAACCAACTGTACCACCCAAGCACCTCCCAAAAAATTAAAATTTTAAACCATGAGATCATATAATTAATACACTTCCTAGACTAGAGCTAGTATATGAAAAACAATACATGTGTGTTTATATACATAAATACACATATAACACATATATAAATATACATATAAACAAAAATATATAAACACACACAAATAGATAGATTATCTATTTATATCAAGGTGCAAATTCCAGTGGGTTATCTGGCTATTCCTCATTTACCAATAGATGAACTGAAATATAAGATGAGATTCACTGAAATTTACTAAGGAAAGATCAGAAAGGGCATTCTGCTTCTTGATTTCACTTTTACATTACTAGGCAACTCTATGTTTTCCAGGAGGAAAAAGTTAAGGATCATTCGACTCTCCTTTAACAACTCTTTGATGTTCTATAGTGTCAAATAACTGATTCATTTTGCTTAACAGAAATTTCCCACTGGGCAACTCTTTCATCTTCTGCCATCTGGCGAAAAAAGGAACATATACAATGCTTTCATTGGTGCAGAATATAATAGGTTATACTTCTAGGCTTACTTTTAGTAAAAGCACTAAGAAAGTATAATTAGTTCTAGACTGAAGCAGACTAAATTGTTATGAATATACCACCTGCAGTTACAAAAGATAGCATATTTCTGAAAATACCAGGGAATTTCATATTTTCCCCATTTTGTCTCATGCAGAGCACCAAAGCAGAAAAACTTAACGATCTTTATCGCCTAATGTTTGCAGATCTCACTCTGTTAAAATCAGTTACTAGACACCTTCTCCTGTAGGAAATAGAGAGGGTGGCAGAGTGTAACACCGGAAATCTAAGAAGTGACATTAAAATCACTATTTTTTTTAAAAAGGTAATGGACTTGAACTTCAGAGTATTAGAGTTTTTAATTACAAGGAAATGCGATCTTCCAAAAATATATGTAATAAATATCCAACTAACTATAATCAGTGAACCTTTTTTTCTTCTTCTCAGTGGTAAGGAACAGATTAAAACAACAATGACAACTAGCATTCTAAAAACCCTGCCTATTATGTATTTTAAATGTAATGTATAAGTAGTTAATTACAACACTTAGATGAAGAATAAACATTCTTCTAGCCTGGGAGAGAAGTCTCTTTGTTTTCCCTGTGCATTGCACTCACTGTCCATGAATGTGAATTGATTTACACTTTGTTCCCCTTTCATTCGTCACCTATTTTCCAGGAATGGATAGGTGAGAAGCTGAGTCTGAAATGAAAAGGCAATTCTATTACCTTACCCTGGAATTTTAAAAATACTCAGGAGGTATTCTTTTTCAGTGATAAATTTCAAAACAAATGAAAATTTTTTTCTCTATAAAATTTAATCCTAAAGTATGCTTGTACACAAACACATATATATGCATACACAGTATTTATTTTTTAAATGGATGTGGGTTTCATTTTAGACCGAGAAATAGAGGAGATTCCCTTTCTAGTGTTTTCTATGAAGGAAAAACAAAAATGCCAAGAGAGTCTATTTCTCCTGTCAGGTATTTATTTCCCCAAGTGTTTCTTTGTTTAAAATATGAAGTTCTGTGAGGGCGGACCTGATAAAAACTGTAGGTAAGTAGTAGGAGGGAGCTCAGGTGTGTAATTCAAGGGACTGGTGACCAAAAAATGAATTAGATACCCATCATTCCATTCATTCTATGTAGATACTTAGAATGAGATAAACATGACTCAAAGAAAAGCAAAAATAAGCAACACTGGGCATCTGTTTTCCCTCTAATTGGATCCCTGGATCCCCTACTGGGAGAGTTTGTAAGCAAGGACTCTGCCCATTCTAACATTACCATTTTGTTATTAAAAAAAAAAAATTATATATATATATATATATATATATATATATATATATATTGAGTAATGTTTGGGCACTATTTAATCTCTGAAGCTCTTCCAACACTATTTTATTATTTGAGTTGCTGACAGAGTCAAACTTCAAGAGTCTACTCATCTTGCTTATTTCTTTCCTTTTCTTTTTTTCTTTTGGCTTTTCATCTGGCATTTCTATCAACTGTGATTGCCAGGATTTGGCATAGTGGGGGAAGCCAGTCTTATGTGAAAATCTGTTGAAGACAGTCTGTGGGAGCAGGTACAATCGGAAGCAACTCAAGGGGTGACTGCCTTGTCCCAGTTCTCAAACACAGAGGAAGGCACCCCCAACACAAGGAGGAAGTGGCCTGTATCACCTCACCTCAGCCCCACAGAGGGCTCCTCTCCCAAACTGCTTTTCTGCAGAGCTCTAGCCCCTGCCAAATGATCCTTTTTCTTGAGATAAAGAAATACCCAACTGTGGTCTTTAAGAAGCTGATGAGTGAGCGGAGGTGATGGTCAACAGAGAAAGAAGTGAGACATGTAGCTCCTGGGATACAGGAAGTTGGAGAAAGGAGGAGCTGTCTCTCTTCTAGGCAGTGTTCCATTTCCCACTTCCAGGCCTCAAGGCTCAGCTGAATTAGAAACCAGACTGAAGAAGACATCTGTGGTACACCTAGGGGCATCCCAGTAGGATCTAAGCACTTCCTCATATAATAGCAGGGTACTATTACTAATGAACTTAAGAAAGTCCAGAGCCTCCAAGAAGTGGCAAATCTGTATTCACATAACCTGTTACAGCAAGAGTACATATAATACATTTTAGAAAGATTTGTATCAAAAAATGGTTAAAATATTGTAAAAGAGAGGTCCTGCTTTCAAGTATCGGAGCACAGAATTTTTTGTACCTTCTTCAAACATACCTACCCGACATCATCCTCCTCCTCCTGAAATTTTAGAACCCTGGTGACAGGGAGTAAATCTTCTCATTTATTCACACTTTCAACAAATAATAAGCAAATGTTATATATCATCTTAGAAGGTAACAAGTGTTATGGTAAAACAGAAAAGCAATTAAGATAAGAAGAATCTGAATTGGCAGGGGCCAGGGTTCAAGTTGCAGTGTTAAACAGGGAGATCAGGGTAGACCTCGAGAAGCTGAGACCTGAGCAGAGACTTGCAGGAATGGGAGTTAGCCAAGTGGCTGTCTGGGGGAAGATACTGGCTTGGTTGACTCCTTACCTCCTTCAATGCAGAGGAAATAGCTAAAGCAAAATGATAAACAATATGTTTAAGGACAGCAGGGGGGCCAGTGTGGCTAGATGAGAGAAGTCAAGGGAGGGAGTGGAGCAGAGATGTTCAGAGAGGCAGTAGAGGCCAGATCCTGTACAACCTTATGGGTCATTATAAGGATGTTGCCTTTTACTCTGATTAAAATGAGGAGCCACTAATGGGGTTTTGAGTAGAGACGTGACATGATCTGGCTTATATTTTTTTAAACTTTTTTTTAATGTTTATTTATTTTTGCGAGAGAGAGTGCGAGAGGGGAGGTGCAGAGAGAGATGGAGATACAGAATCCGAAGCAGGCTCCAGACTCTGAGCTGTCAGCATAGAGCCCAATGCGAGGCTCAAACCCATGAACTGTGAGATCATGATCTGAGCCGAAGTCGGACGCTTAATGACTAGCCACCCAGGTGCCCCTGATCTGGCTTAATTTTTAAAGGTTCCCTCTAGCTGCCATGTTGAAGAGCTTTTTATAGTAATTTAGGCAAAAGATGATAGCTCAGCCCAAGGGGACATCAGTAGATGAGTGATAAGAAGTTTGATTGTGGGTATATTTCGAAGGTAGAGACTACAGGATTCCTAATGGATTCAGTGTGGGGTGTGAGAGAAACAGAGAAGTCAAGAATGATTGAGCAAAAAGAAATTCCTGCCCAGTGGGAAGGCCTTGGGTTGAAGAACTTTTTCTGGGGTAGGACAGAAGCTCAGCCTGGGGGGCACCTTGGTGGCTCAGTCCGTTAAGTGTCTGAATCTTGATTTCAGCTTAGGTCATGATACCGTGGTTTGTGAGACAGAGACCTGAGTCAGTCTCAGAGAGGAGTCTCTCTCTCTCCCCCTCTCTCTTTGCCCCTCCCCCACTCATGCTTTCTCTCTCTCTCAAAATAAATAAACTTTAAAGGGATGACTTGGTGGCTCAGTTGGTTAAGCGTCTGACTTTGGCTCACGTCATGATCTCATGGCTTGTGGGTTTGAGCCCTGTGTCGGGCTCTGTGCTGATAGTTCAGAGTGTGGAACCTGCTTTGGATTCTGTGTCTCACTCTCTCTCGGCCTCTCTCTCTCTCAAAAATAAACATTAATTTTTTTTTTAATTTATTTATTTATCTTAGAAGAAGTCAGGTTTTTTGGTTTTTAATTTTTTTTTATGTTTATTTTTGAGAGGGAGACAGAGACAGAGTGTGAGCAGGGGAAGGGCAGACACAGAATTCAAAGCAGACTCTAGGCTCTGAACTGTCCGCACAGAGCCAATGTGGGGCTCGAACTCATGACCTTGAGATCATGACCTGAGCCAACGTCGGACGCCCAACCGACTGAGCCACCCAGGCGCCCCTAAACATTAAAATTTTTTTAAAAACCTTTAAAAAAAAAAGAAAAAAATTGCTCAGCTTGTAACATGTTGAGTTTGAAATGTGCTTTTAGATATCCCAGTGAAGATGTGGAATGAGAAGTTGGATGCATTAGTCTGGAGTTCCACATGGAGGCCCTGGGCTAGAGAGATAAATTTGGGAGTTTTTATCATATATTTGAGTATTAGAGTACATGAAAAATTAAAGTAAAGTATTATACGTTTGAGAATTATCGTACATTTGAGACTGGATGAGGTCACCAAGACTGGAGAAGAGGAACAAAGACTGAGCCTTGCAGTCCTTCAACATTAAGTGGTCAGGAAATGAGGAAATGGTGAAGACTGAGAAAGAGCAGCTAGTGAAGCAGGGAAAGAACAAGGGAGAACATGGTGACCTGGAAGCCATGTGAAGACAGATATCCACATGGAGTAACCAACTGTATCATGTGCTGTTGATGGGTTAAGAAAGACAAGGATAGAGAACTTACCACTGGATTTAGCAAAAAGGAGGTTATTGATCTTTAAAAGTATAAGAGCAGTCTTTGTGGAGTCAGGGGATAAAAGTTGGATTAAGGCAGGTTATAAGGGCAAAGGGGAGGAGGAATTGAAGATACCAAAAAAAGACAACTATTTTAAAGAATTTTGTTGTTAAAGAAAGAAATGTAGCAGTAGCTGAAGAAGAAGTAGGGTTAAAAGAGATTTCTTTTCTTTTTCTTTTTCTTTTTAAAGTTTATATATTTGAGAGAAAGAGAGAGAGAAAGAGAGAGAGAGAGAGAGGTGCAGAGAGAGAGGGACAGAGAATATCCCAAGCAGGCTCTGCACTGTTAGCATGGAGCCTGACTCAGGCTCTAACTCATGAACCATGAGATCATGACCTGGGCCCATGTCAAGAGTCAGACACTTAACTGACTGAGCCACCCAGGTGCACCTCTTTTCTTTCTTTTAAATGGGAGAATGCTAATGAAATGATCCAGTGGAGATCAACAATGATTATATAAAGAGGGGAGAATTGTTGGATCAATGTCCTAGAGTTGAGAAGAGATGGAATCTAGTATGTAAGTGGTTTAGTGTAAGAATATGAATTATTCTTCCTATGATAATTGGCAGGAATATTGGTATGAAAGTGCAGATAGTTGATGGAGGGGTAAATGTGTTAGTGGACATCTAGAGGCCTCCAAAGAACACATAACAAAAGGGGGAAAACAAAGAACATATAACAAAAGATAAGGAAAAAGAATGGGTTTGAATTGCCCAGTGGCAACCTTAGAATCTAGCAGACGGGGCACCTGGGTAGCTCAGTTGGTTAAGGGTCTGACTTTGGCTCAAGTCATGATCTCACGGCTCATCAGTTCCAGCCCCACATGGGGTTCTGTGCTGATAGCTCAGAGCCTGGAGCCTGCGTTGGATTCTGTGTCTCCCTCGCTCTCTGCCCCTCCCCCACTCACACTCTCTCTCTCTCAAAAATTAGTAAACATTAAAAAAATTATAATCTAGCAGACACGGGTCAAGGCCTTTAAAACCTAAGGGAAGATAATTTGCAACATAAGACTTTTATACCCAGCCAAACTATCACTGAGTATAGACTAAATGCATTTTCAAACATAAAAGGTGTGCTGGATATCTTCCATTTGTCCCTCCAGATCCACTTCCACCCTTCTCTACCCTTCTTTGTGCTCTGGGAGGTAAACTTGCATGGACAGCTTCACTTGAATTCTCTTGTCCTCCAGCTTCTGGTTAGGTTTGGCCAACATAAGACACTGGCAAGATACCAGGGGGCAGAAAGAGAGAACTCAGCACTGTGTTCCTTTACTGAAGTCACAGATCTTATTGAGTGATCCTCTCCTATAGCTGCAGCTCTTTTTGGATTTTAGTAATTCTAGCACTGCCTTAAGAATGCCATTTTTTCCCCTGGCAAGACCTTGGCTGGATACACAGGTCTCCATACACCTTTTCTCACAAAACTAGTGGAGGGAGTTCTCCAATAAAATAAAAAGAGAACACAGGAATGAGGCAAAGGGAATCCCCAGAATGATGGCAAGAGAAGATCCCAAGATGACAGCTGTGTATTAGGCACCTAGAACAGCCAATTCAAATTGAAGCAGACCAGAAAATCCTTAAAGATGTATTAAAGATGAAATTGTCTAAATACCTAATGAGAAGTTTTACACAACTGGGACAGATATTTGAAACTGAATTATAGTTAAGAGCATGGAAATCTAAGCAAATGAAAATCCAAATATTACCATTGAAATATCGAGACTATTATTAGGTGAGTTAGGTGAGAAAGAAAAGTAATCATAGTAAAAATAGCTCAGTTGTAAATACCATTCGTGTAACAAACATTCCAAGGGACTTCTTTCCTTTTATTTTCTTCCTTACATTACAAAAGTTCTCTATTTTTGTTATGTAAAGATTTCTATACAGGGTATTTACCATGACAGCATCTAAAGTTGCCAGGACATCATCCTAACGTAATTTGACCTAACCATTTGAGTGAGTGGAAAGTCAAATTCTCGGTTTATCTACCTCCAACCTGTGGGGTAAATTACTTAATTTCACTGATTCTTTCTTTACAAAGTATGAGAATTGCAAACCATAACCCAGTGTGGCTGGTACAAAGTAGGCACTCATAAACCACCACTCTTGTCAGCCATCTTAATGGGAAAATACTGGGTAGGGATATTATAAAACCACAAGAAATACAACTTTGACCTCAATGTAAGTGGGTAATTGGGCATCTGTAGGTCATGGGGCACCAGAAGCTTGACACTGTTATAAACTTGATACTTCCCAGGTTAAGTAACTATGATATGGAACTCTGTATACAAACAAAATTGAGGAAATAAAAAATGCTCTGACAAGAAAAGATGACTGAGGGAGTAAAATACAGAGAGTGAATCAATTCTCAGAGGGGCTAAGAAGAGTATTCTTTATAGCAGTGACTTTAATGCCCAGTTTCCCCCAGAAGTCCCTGTCCTGCTTGTTACCAGAGAAAGCCTAGAGTCCCAAGACTGGGTTCTGGTTCCTTTCCTAACCATATAAACTAACTAACAAAAAAAAATGAAGAGTTTTAGCTGCTGGAATTCATCAGGCCCATCAATTCTAGCGGTTGGTCAGATACGAATAGTTTGAATGGCAAAGGAAAACATTAGTCATTAAAAATAAACATGTATCAAGCACTTAAGATTTGTCAGTCACTGTTCCAGGCCAATTTACATGAATCATCCCGTCTGATCTTCATAAAAATTCTAGGTCCTTTTAACCCCATCTTACAGATAAGGAAACTGAGACTCAGAGAGGTTAAGGAAATGGCCTATGGTTACTGATACCCTGTCTCCAAAGCCTTCTAGGCTTCTAACTGTACTGTTAATGTAGAACAAATGCAGTCTTTAGCTGTGGAGTTTTTCCCTAGCCTAAGAGCAATGATCAGATTACGTATCTGCAAGTGATCGTCAACTATGACAGCAATAATGTACAAAGAGCCAGACTATTTTAAGCAGAGGCTCTGAGAAGGTGTACAAGGACAGAGCCTTAAAACCACCAACTCTTTCTGGAAGTGCGGCTCAGACATTCAAATAAATTTAACCAGTAGTTATGATAGAAAGGGAGTTATTTTAGGGCTACTTTAGGTTCTTTTCCATCTGTGTATGTCCAGGGCCAACTGCGCCCGCCATAGAAAGTGCTGAATAAACCTCTGTTGACTGAATGCATGGACGACTCACCTAGTGGGTCTTGTCAAATCTCACGCGGAGCATCTCATACGAAAAATCGAGACTATTATCAAAGCAAGCCCCGTCAATACTTTTTCCATCACGCAGAGGCTCAGGGGCTGGGAGAACCTGCTTCAGAGGTGGGGCCAAGATTGAGGAACACGGCGCCACGTGAGACTGCAAAGTGGAGAGCCCAGAAATCCGGGACCGCAGTGACTCTCCGGACACTGGCTGCACAAAGCCTCTTTTGCGGCGGGGCGGCCTACTTCCATCTTGGCACGGGTGAAGTGTCGGTGTAGGCGGGTGACCGCCGTTCAGCCTGAATCGGGGGTTGGGAGGGTGGTGGGACAGGAATGACAGTGCAGGAATTCCACGCCGGCTGCGGGGTTTGTAGACGGGACTGAAGAGTGGGAGGGAGCACTGCTCACCTGACACACCCCAACCGGCTCTGCTGCAGCCCAGAGCTGCGGGTGGGGCGGCGGGAGGCTCCTCACTACGCTGAGTTCAGTAGAACCGGGGCTGATGCACCACCGCCTGCCGGGCCGCCCGCGCACGCGCATTCCTCCCGCGCGCCCTCCAGACTGCAGCGCACGCGCGGTGCGCCCTCCCTCGCTCCGGCCGTCCCGGCAGGGCCCGCGGCCCCGCCCCCGCAGACCCCGCCCCGCTCCCGTGTGCCGAGCGCTCCATATCCGGGTTCCCGCCGCCGCCACCGCCGCCGCTGCCGCCTAGCTCATTCAGCTTTGCCGGGAGTGGTGTGATTCCCGACCAAGATGGCGGCTGTGGGGCGAGTCGGCTCCTTCGGTTCCTCTCCGCCGGGATTAGCTTCGACTTACACAGGCGGCCCCTTGGCCAACGAGCTAACATCCGGTAACGGCGGCGCCGCAGCAGGCGACGACGAGGACGGGCAGAACCTTTGGTAACGACCCCACCCTTCCCTGGGTCCCCGCTGGCACTCCCGGCCCTGCGGACACCGCGGGATCCCGTGCCCGCCGAAGCTCGGCGCCGGGCCCAGACCAGTGCGTTCTCGGGCAGCCCCAGCTGAAGCGCGCCGGGGCCGGGTCGTCCCTCCCGCGGTGGGGTCCCGGTCCGCGGCCTCAGCGTGCGCCTTGCTCCCCGCTAGGTCCTGCATCCTCAGTGAGGTCTCCACCCGCTCGCGCTCCAAGCTCCCCGCAGGGAAGAACGTACTGCTGCTGGGTAAGTGTCCCCAGCCTCGCTCCGCCCCGCCCGGTCCCCACCCCGGCCCGGGTCAGGGTCCGCCCGCCCGCTTTGTGCTAACTGCCGGGCCTGGCCCCGCCCCGCCGCCGGACCTGTCGCTGACAGCTCGGGGAGCCAGGGAGCGGGGACCCCAGCCCCGGTACCTGTGGGGACCGCCCTCCACAGAGCCCTTCCTCTTCCCCTGCATGTGGAGGTGGCCCTGACAGTCTCCTATGGGAAGGACAGAATGCGATATCCCATCTGAGGGAGTCTAGAGGCTTGGGGTTTCCCTAGAAAATAAGGACGGTTTTTCTTTCATAACAAAAATTAGTAGCAGGAGGCTCTTTGCAAGAGCTCCAGTGCAAATGGCATGCCATTAATATTTAATAGCTGACTCTTTGTATAATTGACAGGGAAGCTAGAAATTGAGACCTGGTAATCGTGATAAATGTTCCTATTTGATTCAGCTTTTTGGGTACAATGGACTCGCATTGCAGATGCCTTTTTAATTGTCACTGATAATTCTGATATTTTTGAGCCAAATGATTGTAATAAGGAGAAATGGTCTAATGGCTCAATTCTTCTGTGTTTTCTCAGCTCTCTGGAAGTTATGTGTTTTGTTTCTTTACTGATTCTGAGGGTGGGCATAGAGGACATGGAGGGAGAATAAATCACTGATTCACATTTTTGCAGGCTTAGCTCCTGACTCATTTACAGAAATTTCTTTCATATTCTTTAAATGTGAAATATTGATGCTTGGCTTATAAAACGATGGTTAAAATTTAAAACTTTGGTATTGGTGTCTCAAGACTAGTTTTATGTACATCCAAAACAGAAAAGGAAACAAAGAAGTCAAATGCTACTTGACAGGGCCTGCTTTTAATCGAAATGTATAGGTGGAAACAAATTACTTGTTTTTCATGAATACTGCCAATGTTGACTGTATGATTCTTGATGTTCTTTAAAGTTACATAAAGCTAGCTGAAAAATTAGTTTTTACTTCATTTTTAATGTGATTGATAGTATCTACTGCAGATTAACCTGGATTCAGTCACAGCCTTATAATCTTAAACAAGTTCCCTGATACCTACAAACGTCGGTTTCTTCATCTTTAAAATGGGTATTATAGAAATAATAATGCCTCCCTCTTAGAGTTATGGGGAAGACTGAATGAGATAATACCTGTAAAATGATAACAGCACAGTGGCTTTTTGTGATGGATTTCTCTCAATTAGAAAATGTTTTATCAGAGTTCTCTTTTTAAATATCGAATTAGTGTCCACATAAGTGATATTTATAGGGCAGAGAGAGATTCGGATCCAAAAGCAAAAAAAAAAAAAATCCCAGAAAGTGTTTTAAGTTTACTAATTTAAACAAATTACTGTTAATTATAAGCTGAAATGGACTTACTGTGACCTCATTGAAGTGGATTATTTTTTAATCACTCCAAGTTAAATAAGACTTCTTTTCAAATACTGTCATTGTGCGGATAAGATTCCTGCATTGTGTTTTCATTTTGCAAGTTCCTCCTAATTATTCGTATGTGTTAAATACCATTAGATGGTTCTGTTTGTAGAGAAACAAAATTGACAGTTTTGTTCACTTTTGATTTATGCTGAGGTTGCACCAGGCTTTTCTTTTAACCCGTTTTTTTAACCTGCCTTTGACACTGGATCAGAGTATGCGACTGAGTGTACTTAGAGGCCCCAGATGCTTCTATCCTTCCATACTTAGAATAGATTAAATTTCCTTCCTTATGAGCTTAATAGTTTGTAAGGCTCCCCGTCTAGTATCAGGTTATAAAGCTTGAAATTTAAATTTTTCTTTGAGTACTACTGGGATTTTCATCAAAGTCCTTTTCAGCGTTGGAAGAGCAGATTTTTATACAGATTACATAAATAGGATTAACTTTTTAAAATACCTCTAAAGATTTCTTAAAGATATTTTACCATCACGTGTTAGGCAGCATTCAGTCTGTGCTGGTGGAGGGAAGAAATATATAAATAGGGATTGTGGCTTTCTTTATTAGGAGTTTGAGGGCAGACTAGGATGCTAGGCAGAAAAGGATGCTTGGCCTTAATGTGCTTTTCATGAATTATGGTCATCTCTGGAATCCTGTATTTAAAAAGCAAAATCTGAGACTGTAACAAGGTTTTACATTTCCCAAAACAACCTGAAATAGGAACAATGATCAAGGCTTATTTACTGCAATGCAAATTGCAATTTAACCTTAGCTTGCCACATGGTTTCCCCTATAGGGGGGCAAGAAGGATCAGGACCAGCAATGTACACACGCTATGGGCCATTCTCAAAGCATTTTCATATAAACCTTAGTTTATCTCCTCTGCCTCCCCCCTTCTTTCACCACCTCCAAATCTGAGAGGTAGATGTTAGCACCACTTTGTAGATGAGATAATGAATTTTAAAGACCTGTTAAGTGAGTTTTCCAAGGTCACACAGCTTTTAAGACCCTGTGTTCTGTGACTCTGGCATGGCTTTTCAAGTTGATATAAGTCCTAGCAAGGGAGAGAGTGCTACATATTCTTCCTACTGCATAACTTTTTCAAAAGGCTATCTTTGAGTAAAAACACTAGTAATTGTTTTGTAAAATCCATATATTTGTTGGATTCTAGGCTGAAGCTTATTGAGGGACACCGCTGGGCCATGACACTTGTGTTTAAGGGATCATTTAATCTACCTCGGCCCGACCCTTAGTGAAACCCAGAAACATTATGACATTAGTGTTTAACCATTTTCTTTCTTGAAAGATTTTGAGAATGAGCTTCAAATGAAGTTTTTAATATTAAAGATAAAACTTTTAGTGTATGTATTTTAAGTAGGATTTAACTTATAAATTGTCCTTTGAAGAACTATTTTTTCCTCTTTACCCGTTATATTTAATCAACTTTTACTACAGTGGTTGTAAGTATATTTTAATAGCTGCTTTTTAAAGGGTACTTACTCCGTATCTTGATTACTTTCCTATGTTTTGTTAAGAAAACCCCCTAAGGAAAATAATAGTACCTAACATTTATAGAGCACTTATATGTACCAGCCATGTAAAGATTGTTTACAGAATTTGATTATCCCCTTAAAGATCAAGAAACAAACAGAGCTGTTAAGTAAATTGCCGTAAGGTTACACAGCCAGAATCAACATCAGGAATCTAAATCGTGTAGCCTACCTCCAGAGCCAGTATTCTTTTTCTTTTCTTTTCTTTTTTCTTTTCTTTTCTTTTCTTTTCTTTCCTTTCCTTTCCTTTCCTTTCCTTTCCTTTCCTTTCCTTTCCTTTCCTTTCCTTTTCTCTTCTCTTCTCTTCTCTTCTCTTCTCTTCTCTTCTCTTCTCTTTTCTTTTCTTTTCTTTGAGACGGGGAGGGGGCAGAGAAAGAGGGAGACCCAGAATCCGAAGCAGGCTCCAGGCTCTGAGCTGTCAGCACAGAACCTGACATGGGGCTCCAACCCACAAGCCATGAGATGATGAACTGAGCCGAAGTTGGATGCTCAACTGACTGAGCCACTCAGGTGCCCCATATTTTTAAAAAACATTAAGTTTTTATTTATTTTTGAGAGAGAGAAACAGAGTGTGAGCAGGGGAGGGGCAAAGAGAGACACAGAATCTGAAGCCGGCTCCAGGCTCTGAGCTGTCAGCACACAACGCGGGGCTCGAATTCACAAGCTGTGAGATCATGACCTGAGCCAAAGTCAGACGCTTAGGTTAATGGACTGAGCCACTCAGGGTCCTCCAGAGCCAGTATTAACCTATACATTGGACTGTCTCCCTAAAAGAAAAGAGAGCTTTCTTTGTAGGAAAAGTAAGATGTTAAAGGAATTTTATCTGATTCTCTGATGTATCTGTTTCACTGCAAAAAATCTCATTGATTTAGATTAAATGAATTCATTGTTTTACTAAGATACATATGTAATCTTGGCCCCGCGGCACAGTGCCTGGCTTATAAATAGAACATCAGTATAACTTTATGATTGGAGGCCAACATAAATTAATGAAAACTAGTTGGCCCTTTGGTAAATCAGGTAAGCCTCATCTTTCTCATCTATACATTAAAATATTTGGATTTAGTGATCTGTGTAATTTTTTTTTAATTTTTTTATGTATTTATTATTGAGACAGAAACAGAGCATGAGTGGGGGAGGGGCAGAGAGCGAGGGAGAGACAGAATCTGAATCAGGCTCCAGGCTCTGAGCTGTCAGCACAGAGCCCGACGCAGGGCTCAAACCCACAAACCGTAAGATCATGACCTGAGCTGAAGTCGGACGCTTAACCAACTGAGCCACCCAGGCACCCTGTAGTAATCTGTGAAATCTTACCTGATACCACATTCTATAATTTTTTTTAAATTCCAAAGCTGTGGGTTATTAAATATTTTTAAGTTTCTTTTTATTTATGTATTTTGAGAGAGGGAGAGAGCGAGCACAATGGGGGAGGAACAGAGAGAAGGAGACAGAATCCCAAACAGGCTTTGCCCCATCAGTGCAAAGCCCGATGTAGGCCTCGAACTCACAAGCAGTGAGATGACCACCTGAGCCAAGATCAAGAGTCAGATGCTTAACCGAGTCTGCCACCCAGGCGCCCCAGGTTATTAAATATTTTTAAGAAAATATTTTGAGGACTACTGCAGTTGGGCTTAAATTAAAGTATTGGGGCGCCTGGCTGGCTCATTCTGTAGAGTATGTGATTCTTAATCTCCAGGTTGTAAGTTCGAGTCCCATGTTGGATGTGGACATTACCTAAAAATAAAATCTTTAAAAAATTTCCTTGTAAATGTGGCTGTTTGACTCCACCAGGGAAGACGTCTAGAGTCTCTCTGTTTTTCGCTGGAGGCGCCCTTCCAGGGTTGTGTGTAGCTGACAAAGCCCCGCAAAATGCTGATCAGCTTCAGGAAGTATGTTTGAAACAGTCATTCTTTTCAGGAGTAAAATAGCTTCTGTTATGCTTGAATTATTGGTGAGAAACCTCAAGATACATGGTGGAACTAGAGATCCTTTCAGAGAAGTAACTTCTGTGTGAGGACTAACTTTGAAAATAATGAGATTATTCAGTCTGAAACTCTTAACTTGTGAGGAGCTGGGATTAAAGATCATCAAGGTTCCAGGACTTCTGGAAAACACAGATTTTTATCAGTTGGAAGTATGTTAATGCTCTTTTGAGGAATGATTGATTATGGGAATATGATGCAAAGAGTGGAATGTTACCACGTTTTGGATGCTGATATGGATAATACTGCATTAGTAATTTTTAAAGAATTAACAAAATTATTTACTGCGTGTTATGTGCTACTACTATTAAACATTGCCAAATATAAAGTGTTTTGAGACTCCAGTGGCATATTGACATTTTACAAGGGTCAGAGTCAGCAACCTATTATGTAAAGGGCCAGGTAGTAAATAATTTAGGCTTTGTGAGCTATATGGTCTCTGATGTAACTATTCAACTCTGCCCTTACAGCCCCAAAACAGCCTTAAATAATTCATATATACATGAATGGGTGTGGCAGTGGTTAATAAAACTTTATATACAAAAACAGGCGGCAGCAGATTTTGCCTGTGTGCTGAGGTTTGTAGACCCCTGCTTTAGGATATTGTGGGTATCAATTTTGTCAGTAAGCACAGATGCCAGTTAATAGAGGTTTCTGGCTAATGGAATATGATGTTTGGTGCATGATAGGGGCTCAGTAAATAAATGTTGAATGAATGATGACCAGCTTTACCTAGGTATCATTGTTACTCCAGCTAGATGTATAGTCTGAACATAAGTGTAAGAGGTGTTAAGAGGCGTTTATATATTTCCTTCAGCGCTGAGAGAGAGCTTGAGCACGCGTGAACAAGGGCACAGCTTGAGTTAGGAAAAAGAAAGGACCCAGTAAGTGAGTGACCATGGACTGATCTTTTTGGGCTTTATTTTACTTATAAAATCAGGGATAAAACCAGATTATCTCTTCCTTCATTTGTTCATCAAACATTATTAGAATGTGCTATGCATAAAATGCTTTGCTGAATCATTTGTGGAAAGCAGACATAAATAGGACTCCATCCCTGCCCTCCAGGAGCTTATAAACTCCTGTGGGGAAAGACTCAAAGTAGTAAAATCAAATATGTCAGTATGAAGTAATTACTAAGTAGGTCACTTAAGATTTTGCAGGAAAGCTGGTATCAGTAAAATTTTGCTAGGAATCGTGGGGAGAAGAACACTGGGGGGCTGCAGACTGAGGAAGCAGTTACAGTAGCTGAAAGCTAGTGGAGTAGGCCAAGACAGCTCAGGTTGATGGAACCTTACCTAGAGGCACCAGGTCTCAGAGTCAGCCCTTTCTACCATTTGAAGCTGTGAGACTGTGGATAAAGTACAACCTTCTGATCTGTTAACTGAGATTTTTTTGTACTTGGATTAAAAGAACTAAAAGAGGGGCACCTGGGTGGCTCAGTTGGTTAAGTGTCTGACTTTTTTTTTTTTTAATGTTTATTTATTCATTCTTGAAAGAGAGGAAAAGAGCACGAGCAGGGGAGGGGCAGCGAGAGAGGGAGAGAGAATCCTAAGCAGGCTTTGCATTGTCAGTGAGGAGCCCAATGCGGAGCTCAGACTCAGGAATCGTGAGGTCATGACCTGAGCCAACATCAAGAGTTGGACACTTAACCGACTGAGCCACCCAGGAGCCTGTGTCTGATTCTTGATTTCAGCTCAGGTCATGATCTCAGGTTTGTGGGATCAAGCCCCGCATTGGGCTCTGCTCTGAGTGTGGAGCCTGCTTGAGATTCTCTCCTGTCCCTCCCGTGCACTCGCTCTCTCTCAGATAAATAAACATTTAAAAATAAATACAAAGAACTAAAAGAAATTATATCTTAAAGCCCTTTCTTCTCAAAATTGGAAGTCACTATTTTATTTATTTGAGAGAGCACTAGCAGGGAGAGAGAGAGACAGAGGAATCTTGGGGCTCAGCCCCACGACCCTGGGATCATGACCTGAGCCAACATCAAGAGTTGGATGCTCAACTGACCAAGTCACCCAGGCGCCCCTAGAAGTCACTGTTTTAAATTATAAAGTAATACATGTTTCTTGTCCAAGTGAGAGAAAAAAATTATGAAGGTAAGAAAATGAAAATAACATGTGATCCTACCACCTGAAGATACCGTGTTCATTTTTTCTATGTGTATGTATTTGCGGGATTTTTTCATTTTTTTAAGTATACTCCCTGCCCAGCGTAGAGCCCATTGCAGGGCCTGAACTCATGACCCTGAGATTAAGACCCGAGCTGAGACCAAGAGTCAGAGACACTTAACTGACTGAGCCACCCAGGCGCCCCTTACATTTGTTTTTTAAACAAATAGGTTCATACCTTATATACTGTTTTGAAAAATCAGATTTTTTTAATTACTTTATGTATTTTAAAACAATAGATATAGGTTTCTTCCTTCTAGTGACTGAATAATATATTTAGCTATACCATAATTATAATTGATGAGAAGACAGATTATTATTGTTATAGCTAATTTTCCACTTGCCCAGTATTGTCTTTGGGATAAATTCCTATAGGTTGAATGGTAAGTCAAAAGTATTTATCTTTTGAGTCTCTTTTTTTTTTTTTACCAGTCTTTTAGGAAAGTTATACCATTTTACATTCTTACCATCAGTATATGAGAGTTCTTATTTGTCTAGCACCATTGCTAACACTAAGGATTATTCACTTTAATCTTTACTTATTTGGTAGATAGGTTATAGATTGGCATCTTAATTTAAAGGCAGTTTTACTATAGAATATATAGCATGTTTGTTGATTAAAAACTATTACTTCAGTGTGACTTTGACCTTCCGGAGCATAGGAACTGTTAATAACCATTGGGGTTAGCATTTATTGGCTGTTGTAAATGTTTATTGAATTAAGCTCAGTGGTTTTCAGTTTATGTCTAGTCAGTGTGAAAGTGAGGGAAATGATAAAGGATAAATTCTATCTAAAATTTTTTTTAATGTTTATTTTTGAGAGAGAGAGTGAGAGCGCAGGGGCGGTGGAAGGGAATATAGAGAGGGAGACACAGAACTTGAAGTGGGCTCCAGGCTCCACACTGTCAGCACAGAGCCCGGCGCGGGGCTCGAACTCCCAAACTGAGATCATGAGAACCTGAGCTGAAATCAAGAGTCAGACACTTAACTGACTGAGCCATCCAGGCACCCCAAATTCTATTTTTTAACTTGAATTACTGAATGATGATACTCAAAGGTAGGGCTTTGGCCAACAGTTATGCCTGTTACTTGGGTGTTCTGCTTTATTATGTATCATGCTTACTTTTTTACAGAAGAGGGTTTTGAGCTCCAGGTCACACAGCTGAGCTAGGATTCAAGATTGGGTTTATCTAACTTTCCACTATATATGTACTCCTTGATATGTTAGAGGGATGTAGTCTTGAATAGCCATGCGTAAATGTTTACTTACAACCACTGGCGCAGATGCTGCAGCTGCTCAACAGCATGTCCTCCCTGGCTGGAAGGGTCATCCAGATAACTGGTGAAGACCCCTCATGGCTCTTTCAGATAAAATAGGGTGAATTATTTTACATCATGCAAGGCCAAATAAAACAAAAGTTAACTTCACAATGTTGCTATGTCACCTGGATAAAGAAGGAACATGGCAGGCTAGATTTCCTTCTGTTCTGGTTATCATGATGCTATAGACCATGGTGGATCCAATCTAGGTGCGGGGATGTACAGCAAAGCTCTACATAGGAAGCAGGATCAGGCATATAACCTATGCAAGGCAAGAAGAGCAAGCAGTGTTTCGGCTTCCATGACAACAGAGGACACTGGGAGAGACGGGAGGCAGAGGCAGCTTACTTTACCTTTCATTGTCCCTGTGTATGTTGAGTGGAGAAGACCAGAAGCTGCTCCTGGAACAATGGCAATGTCTGTAGTGTTTAGGACGATTGCTGGATTCTAATCCTGACCCTTCTTTAACAAACTGCTTGATCTTTCAGATTATACTATTTACCTTTTAGGATTATCGTGTGGATTATAGGAGATGATGTTTGTAAAACACTTCAAACAGTGATATTCACTGGAAGTGTTCAAGATGGCTATTATTAATGTGTTGTGAGTGCTTAAGTGTTTTGCTTTGACAGCTCATTTTTATGTGATTCAGGTTTTCATGTTATCTTTTAAAAACACTGTTGATGTCTTATAAAAGAAGTTTATTTCTGGTGTATCACTAAGAAGTAACGAATGATACTAGTCATAGAACTTTAAATCCATCACCATAAATTTTGTCTGGTTTTATCCTCTATTTAGAAGATGAGGAACAAAATGAAACTACTTGACTTGTCCAGGTTTACACAACTAATTATGATATTGTTACAGTTAGAAATCACATCTTCTGACTCCTCCCATTTCTAAATCTGTTAATTAAATTGTCATAAAGTTTATGGATGTTACATCTGGTGTTGAATTAGAGATCTGTTGAGATACAACAGTATCATGAGCACATCTTTACCTGTATACTGTTTCAGTGCAGTTTTTGGAGATTTTCTTTTATAATCAGTTTGGTTTTTAAATTTGAGCTGCAAAGAAGTAAGACTTGATGGCCATTGTTGCTTTATTCTAAAACTGAAGTTCTTTTGGAGCACCTGGCTGGCTCAGTTGACAGAGCATACAACTCTTGATCTCGGATTGAAGGTTCGAGCCCCACGTTGGATGTAGCGATTACTTAAAAATAAAATCTTAAGGGGTGCCTGGGTGGCTCATCTTTTAAGCAGCTGATTCTTGATTTTGGCTCAGGTCATGATCTCACAGTTTGTGAGATGAAGCTGTGCATGGTGCGTTGGACTCTGCACTGACAGCAAAGAGCCTGTTTGGGATTTTCTCCCCCTCTCTGCTTCACGCCCACTTGCGCATGTGCTCTTTCTCAAAATAAATAAACTTTAAAAAAATAAAATCTTAAAAAATTAAGAAAATAAAACTGGGTTCTTTTGGTACTTGGATCTTATACTTGGCTCACAGAGAGTGACTTTTTTTGAACAGTTCTCAAACAATTTGCAATACAGACTTATTTGCTGTGGGCAATTTCACTGTAATGAAATCAACAGATCTTTCTTCCTTTGGTTCATCCACTAGGACAGGGTTTGGCCTATAGACTATTTCTGTATAACCACAAGCCAAGAATAGTTTGTTTGTTTATATTTTTAAAGAGATGGAAGGAGAAAAAAAAAAGATGAACATGTGATAGAGACCTTTTTTGAACTACAAGGCCTAAAATACTTGCGATCTAGTTCTTTTTTTTAATCTTTTTATTATTTTTGAGAGAGAGAAAGAGAGAGCGAGCAGGGGAGGGGCAGAGAGAGAGGGAGACACAGAATCGGAAGCAGGCTCCAGGCTCTGAGCTGTCAGCACAGAGCCCGACGTGGGGCTCGAACCCACAGACCACGAGATCGTGACCTGAGCTGAAGTCGGCAGCGTAACCAACTGAGCCACCCCGGCGCCCTTGCTATCTTGTTCTTTACGTAAAAAGTTTTCCAGCACCTGGATGAGGACATGAAAATAACTCTATTAGAATATAATTTGATCTAATGAAATATTTCAATTTGCTTAAAACACATCTTTCAAATATGCCCTCTTTAAGAAAATCTAATATAAAACGCAAATTTAGATAAAATATTTAGAGAGTAACTTTAACATCATCACTAAAGGGCTCTTTATAGAAGGACTTTCATCTTAGTCTACTTAAACAGGAACTCTCAGTACTGTGTAAGTGTATGTTTACAGATGGGTAACTATTTGGCTGGCACACTTAAAGCCAGTATGCCTGTTTCACTGCCAGCTGAAGGCCGAGGAACTGGAGATAAAGCTTCCTTCCAGTTTAGTCATGACAGATGAATTCTTCCAGCGTTTCTTGAAGTCACACAGGCCCCACTGCTCTACTTGCCACTTTAAAGATATATTAATTGCATAGAATGAAGTATATATGTAGTTATTTTTCTTTTATTTTACTGCTCAAACCATTAGGCGCTGTGTTTTTTCAGAAATAACTTGGAATTTAGTGCCTTTTGTTTCCTGAATGGCTTGGTCATGAGAGAGAATTTTTATTTTATTTATTTTATTTTTCTCCATGCTCTCCATGGCTCTTTGTGGTTTTGATAACATAGGAGAATTTTAAGCTTTTATTCTAAGTGACTCTAAGACGTGTTTATGCGATTTTAATAGTTTGTATCATGGATTCATGTACTGTAATACCTCTTAGTGTCATAAAAGTCACCTGAATATTCCTATATTTCTGGGGAGATTTTTGTCTTCACTCTTTTTATTTATGTATTAGCATTGAATACTTTTTTTTTTTAAGTTTATTTATTTATTTTAAGAGAGACAAGAGACAGAGAGATCAGGGCAGGGCAGAGAGGGAGAGATCCCAAGCAGACTCTGCACTGTCAGGTCGGAGCCTGAGACTCAAACTCACAAACTGAGGTCATGACCTGAGCTGAAACCAAGAGTTGCTTGTTTAACCGAGTGAGCCACCCAGGCACTCCTGAACACATTTTTTTTAGTTTCACTTTTTTGATGCCCTTCCTCCGTCTCCCCCCACCCCTCCCCCACCCTGAGTCCCACAGTCTGTTCTCTGTATCTATGAGCTTGGGGGTTTTGGGGTTTTTTAAGATTCCATATATAAGAGAGATTATACCGCATTTGTCTTTCTTTATCTGAATTATTTCACTTAACGTAATGCCCGCAAGGTCCATCTATGTTGTCACAAATGGCAAGATTTCTTTCTTTCTTGCGGCTGAATAATATTCTGTGTGTGTGTATCTCACATCTTCTTTTATCCAATCACCCATCAATGGATACTTAGGTTGTTCTCTTATCTTTATTATAAACAATGCTGCAATTTACATGAGGGTACATGTATCTTTTCAAGTTAGTGTTTTCATTTTCTTTGTTTAAATACAGAAGAATGCAGTTGCTGGATCATATGGTCAAAATACCAGAATTTTTAATTTTTTGAGAAACCTCCTATTATTTTCCACAGTGGCTGTACCAATTTATACTCCCACCAACAGGGCACATCCTTGCCAGTGTTTTTTTTTTTCTTGTCTGACTAGCCATTCTAACAGGTATGAGGTGATATTCCATTGTGGTTTTGGTTTGCTTTTTTTTTTTTTTTTTTTTTTGATAATTAGTGATGTTGAGCATCTTTTCATGTGCCCTTTGGGACTTCTTTGGAGAGACGTCCGTTCATGTCTTCTGGCCATTTTGTTAACTATATTATATGGTTTTTTGCTAATTGAATTGTATGAATTCTTTATACATTTTGCATATTAACCCCTTATAGATCTATGAGCTGCAAGTATTTTCTCCCATTCATTTGGTTGCCTTTTTATTCTGTTGATGGTTTCCTTTGTTGTGTGAAAATCTTTTAGTTTGATGTAGTCCCACTTGTTTATTCTTTTGTTGCTTTTGCTTTTAGTGTCAGATTAAAAAAAATCATTGCCAAGACCTGTGTCAAGGAGCTTACTGCCTGTGTTTACTTCTAAGAGCTTTATGTCTTCAGGTCTTATGTTCAAGTTTTTAACCCATTTTGAGTTCATTTCTTATTTGGTGTAAGATAGTGGTCCAATTTCATTCTTCTGCATATGGCTGTCCATGTTTTCCCAACATCATTTATTAAGGAGACTACCCTTTACCTGTTGTATATTCTTGGCTTCTTTGTCATAAATTAATTGACTGTATACGCTTGGGTTTATTTCTGGGCTCTCTGTTCTGTTCCATTGATATATCTGTGTTTTACGCCAATACCTTACTGTTTTAATGACTGTAACTTGTAATAGAGTTTGAAGTCAGGGAGCATGATGCCTCCATCTTTGTTCTTTCTCAAGATTCCTTTGGCTTATCCAGGTTCTTTTGTGGTTCCAGACAAATTTTAGGATTGTTTGTTCTATTTTTGTGAAAAATGCCACTGGAATTTTGATAGGGATTGCATTGGATCTGTAGATTGCTTTAATTTTAAAGCCACACAGGCCCCATTTCCCTACTTGCCACTTTAAAGGTATATCAATTACTTGGAATGAAGTATGTATATAGTTATTTTTCTTTTGTTTTATTTTACTCTTTAAACTCTTAAGTTATTTGTTTTGTTTTTCAAAACTACCTTGGAATTTAGTGAGTTTTGTTTCTTAAATGGTTTGGCCAGTAAAGATGGTTTTTAGATGTCTGTCAATGCCAAACAGAGGTATCCTGAATTTTAACATTCTTTAATCCTTCTAATTGCATAATAAAATAAAGAGAAAGGGTTCATGATGGACTTTATAGTGTTGTCAAACATAGTACATCTTGGCTGTGGCAAGGCAGCTGAATATTGCCAGCTCCAATGACTAGAAAGCTTTTCTAAGTTTAGTGAAGGAGGTATGTATTAGGAGCTCACACAGTTCATTGATCTGTTATTGTCAAGAGGTAACCACTTCAGTTTTATAGATATGAGTGGATAAATTATTGTAATAGATTGTGGGTAAAGGCCCAGGACAAGCAATTACAGATGGGGTATAGTTATGAAAATAGAGACTATAGCTGTGATTAAGAGATAATGATTATTGGTAAAGGCTCTTCTGACTATCTGGTGGGTGCTATCCAGTGAATGTGTACCTCTCAAGTGAGTATGTTGTAACCCTACCCCACAGTGCGATGGCATTGGGAGGTGTGGTCTTTTATAGATGATTAGGTGTGAGGCCGGAAGCCTCAGGAATGGCCTCATGAAAAAAAACACCAGGATGCTCTCTGACCTCTTCTGCCATATGAGGACACAGTGAGAAGATAGCTGTTTATGAACCAGGAAACAAGCCCTCACTAGACACTAGATCTGCCAATGCCTTGATCTTGAACTTCCTAGCCTCCAGAACTGTGAGAAATAAATTCTGTTGTTTAAAAGGGACCTCGCCTGTGGTATTTTTGTTACAATAGCTCAAAGAGACCAAAACAGCATGGTTTATGTTTTTGTTGAACAAGCAGGGACAGTGCCTGTTAAGAATGGGATAATTTTGGGGCGCCTGGGCTGCTCATTCAGTTAAGCAAGCATTCGACTCTTGATTTCAGCTCAGTTCATGAGATCAAGCCCTATGTCAGCGCAGAGCCTATTCGGCATTCTCTCTTTCCCTCTCTCTCTCTGTCCCTACCCACCTCATGCTCTTGCTTTCTCTCTCTCAAAATAAATACACTTAAAAAAATAGGATAATTAACTATCTTAAGAGCAAGGACTTTATATCCTGCTTCTGTTAAGAGAACTTGCCCAAAGAATATTTGTTGAATGAAGGGGACAGGGTTGGCAGACTTACATTCTCCTAAAGGAAACCCATAAATGAGCTGACACATTACATTGAAGTGTCTTTAAGTGTGCAGTGTGTTGTTGGGAGTACGAGAGAGAGTGCATAACCAGACTTGTGGAGGCAAAGAAAGCTTCCTAGAGGAAACTAAACTGAGACTGGAAGGATAAGCTGGAGTTCTTCCAGGTGGGAGGGAAAGGGAGGAATATTCCAGAAAGAAGCGACAGCTTGTGGGAAGACTCAGAGTTGGGAGACTGCACCCTGTCTGGCTCTGCAAGAACTGGAGCCTAGCATGTGGGTTGTGGGATATGGGGTATAGAGAGGGGCAGAAAAATTAGGTGGCTTTTGTAAGGAACGTTAGGCCTTATTGCAAGGGCGGCAGGAAGGGGCAGCTGGGTGGCTTAGTCGGTTAAGCGTCCGACCGGCTCAGGTCATGATCTTGTGGTCCATGAGTTTGTGTCCCGCGTTGGGCTCTGTGCTGACAGCTCGGAGCCTGGAGCCTGCTTTGGATTCTCCTTCTCTCTCTGCACCTCCCCCACTCGAGCTCTATCTCTGTCTGTCTCTCTCTCAAAAATAAATAAACATTTAAAAAAAAACACCTTTTTTTAAAGGGCAGCAGGAAGACCCTGAGGGTTTTTTCTGACATCCTATGAAAATTCCAAACATGTTGGAGGAATTCTGAAGTGAATATTCATATACCCAAACCTAGCTTCTACCGTTAACATTTAACTGTATTTGCTTTATCACATAAATGTTTCACTGCTCCACCCTTTTTTTATGCATTACAAAGTAAGTTGCTGATACTAATTTACTTCACTCTAAATACTTCAGCTTTTATATGTCATTAACTAGAATACCCTGAAGGGTCTTAAGAGGCAGAAGTGGCATGAGGAAATTATTTCAGGAAAATCACCCAGCTGCAGAATGGGGCATGGAGTGTGGTAAAAATTTAGTTAATGTTCACTTTTGAATAGCATGTTTATATAGTGAGAAGAGAACCAGGCAGAGGCCAGGGGTTAAATGCCTAAAGATCTAAAAAGAGGGGGGAAAAAAACCTAACAAATAATGTGATTAGAAGATATGTATAATAGTAGAACAAGACTACATCTTTGTAACATCAACAGCATTTTCACAGAACTAGAATACATCGGTCCTAAAATTTGTATGGAACCACAAAAGACCTCAAATAGCCAAAGCAGTCTTGAAAAAGAAAAACAAAACTTGGAGGTGCCACAATTCCAGACTTCAAGTTATATTACAAAGCTGTAGTAATCAAAACAATATGATCCTGGTACCAAAAGAGACATATAGATCAATGGAACAGAACAGAAAACCCAGAGATAAGCCCACAATTATATGGTCAGTCTTCAAGAAAGGAGGAAAGAATACACAATGGGAAAACGGCAGTCTCTTCAGCCACTGGTACTGGGAAAACCGGACAGCGATCTGCAAAAGAATGAAACTGGACCCTTTCTTACACTATGTGCAAAAATAAACTCAAAGAGGATTACAGCCCTAAATGTGAGACCTGAAACCGTAACATTTTTAGAAGGGAGCACAGGCAGTAATTTCTCTAACAACATCTGTAGCAACATTTTTCTAGATTTGTCTCCTGAGGCAAGGAAAGTAAAAGCAAAAATAAATGTCAAAATAAAAAGCTTCTGCACAGTGAAGGAAATAATCAAAACTAAAAGGCAACCTATCAGATGGGAGAAGATATTTGCAAGTGAAATATCTCGTATTATGGGACATCTAAGTAGTGATGACCAGTTAGCCGTTCAGGAGAGGCTATGGGTCACCAGATCATAGGGGGTATGGAAGTTGTGTTCGGAGCTTCTCCTGGAATTATATTCAGAGTGAGAAGAGAAGAAGGCTGAGGAAGGAACCTTGGAGAATACAAACGTTGTGTGGGGATGGAAGAGCAGCCTGCAAGGAAGACGCAGGACCAATCACCTCAGAGGTTAAGTGGTAGAGTAGGAGAGAGTGCTGTTTCTGAAGCAGTGACGAGAGAGAGCCTTCTCTGACGTCTGTGTCTTCCTCCTCCTCTCTGCCAACCCCCCAACCAAGTCTGCCTTGAGTACGGCTATCCCCACCGCTATTACCTTAGTTCAGGCCCACCTCATTTCTTGCTAGGAATAATACCAGTAATACCTAGTTACCTTGTATCCTTACCCCTAAACTTACCAATTTCGCCATAGAGGTCTTTCTAAAATCCTCAGCACAGCCAGTGGCTCCCCATTTCCTTCAGAATAAAGTGTGACCTTCTCAGCCTGGCATAAGATGCCCTTCACAATCTGCCAATCTGTACTTGTTCTCACTTCCTGGCTCTCTTTTCCCCTCACATCCTAACATTCATTCAAACCATTTGTCCTTTGTAGAAGGACACTTCTTTGCCTCCAGGCCTCTGTATATGCTTTCCTTACTTCCTGGAATGACTGGCTGTCCATGGCTCATTAACGCCACAAGATTTGGCTGAAGTGTTACCTGCCATCTCTACAAAGCCCTTTGTGACTTCCAGGCAAGACCAGGATATTCCCTTAGGGCTGGCTTCCTGGTTGTTGCATACCTCCAGTGTAGACCTAATGACAGTACCTTGAAATCGTCTCCTATTTGTCTTCACTCTCCAGTTTATGAGCCTCATAGAGGACAGTGACTTTGATAGAAGGAACTTTGTATTCCTTGTGCTTTGTGTAGTAAATGTCTAATGGAGTGATTCCTCAGAGTGTGGTCCCTAAACTAGCAGCAGCAGCAGCAGCATCGCTGTTTGCCCGTTAGAAATGCAGATTCTTGGACCCCACCCCAAACCTACTGGATCCGAAGCCCAGGAGGGGAGGCCCCACAATTTGTGTTTAAAAAGCCCCAGGTGAGTCTGGTGCATTTTTGAGAACCATTAGTCCAGTGAAATGAATTGATAAAATTCAAATTAGCAATCATTATAACACATTTTCCATTGAAATTAAATGCCAGTGTTGGGTTTAATAGCACAAGTATTTATATGTTCTATTTTTTACTGGTTAACTTTATTTTTTCCATTTACGCATGATGGATCATCATGGGTATAATCGTTGTCATTATCATAGATACTACTATTTTCAACCCAATCTGTTATTTTGATGGACTGTTTTAATAGTACACTGCAAATAGTGCTGAAAAAGAAGTACTCATTTAATGACAAGTTCTTTATTGCCTATTTAAGGTGGCACTTATTGCTATGAAGTGTTGGAAAATAGTTCATAAAAAGAACCAGTCTGGCCAGTTCAATTGAATATAGGACTATCTACTCTGGGATACTTTCCTTTGAGTTTGACAGGTCTGTGTGTCTTCTCTGTGTTCTATCTGCATTACTTGGCCTCAGCTTGTCACCAATAGGATTGTAAACACCTATGCAGAAGTGAGTACTGCAGTCTTGTGGCAGCACTTAGATATAAAGATGGTCATTCAGAAGATCCAAGACCTATATAGTTTTTTTAAGCTTAACATGAAAACAATTTTTAAATTTTCAGAGAACTCATGAATGTTCTTCAGGAATAAGTCCTTAGATCTAAGAAACTCACATTTATAAGTACCATTAACATGATATTGCTAATAACTAGACAAGTTGACGGGGCGCCTGGGTGGCTTAGTCGGTTAAGCGTCCGACTTTGGCTCAGGTCATGATCTCGCGGTCCTTGAGTTTGAGCCCCACGTCGGGCTCTGTGCTGACAGCTCAGAGCTTGGAGCCTACTTCGGATTCTGTGTCTCCCTCTCTCTCTGCCCCTCCTGTGCTCACACTGTTTCTCTCTCTGTCTCTCAAAAATAAATAAACATTTAAAAAATCCTCACCAAAACATTGAGTAGTAGCCAGCCTAGTTTTAAAGCTTTTAAACTTTTGTCAAGTTTAAATTACATAATTTCTTGCTGCTAATATTTTTATTAAGTCCTTTATTTTTTTTATTTTTTTAAATGTTTATTTTGAAGAGAGTGACAGCAGGCATCTAAGCAGGGAGGGGCAAAGAGAGAAGAGAGAGAATCCCAAGCAGGCTCTGTGCTGTCAGTGAAGAGCACGAACCATGAGATCATCATGTACCTGAGCCAAAATCAAAAGTTGGAAGCTTAATCCACTGAGCCACCCAGGCACCCTTTAAGTTGTTTATTTTAATTCCAGTATCATTAACATACAATGTTGTAGGGGCGCCTGGGTGGCTCAGTCGATTAAGTGTCACTTCGGCTCAGGTCATGATCTCACGGTTTGTGGGTTCGAGCCCCGTGTCGGGCTCTGTGCTAACAGCTCAGAGCCTGGAACCTGCTTCAGAATCTGTGTCTCCCTCTCTCTCTGCCCCTGCCCCACTCATGCTCTGTTTCTGATTCAGCAATTTTATACATTACTCAGTGCTGTCATGATACATGTACTCTTTAATCCCCATCACCTATTTTATCCATCCCCCCACCTCCTCCCTTCTGGTAACCATCAGTTTGTTCTTTGGGGTTCAGAGTCTGTTTCTTGATTTGTCTTTGTTTTTTGTTCTTTGCTTGTTTGTTTTCTTTCTTAAATTCCACATGTGAACGAAATCATATGGTATTTGTCTTTCTCTGACTTATTTCACTTAGCATTATACTCCAGCCTCCATCCCTGTTGTTGCAAAAGGCAAGATTTCATTCCTTTTTATGGCTGAATTATATACATACAAACCACATCTTTACCCATTCATCTATCGATGGGCACTTGAGCCCCCTCCATAATGCTGCACTAAACATAAGGGTGCATGTATCCCTTTGAATTAGTGTTTTTGTATTTTGGAGTAAATACTCCATAGGGTGATTACTGGATGGTAGGGTAGTTCCATCTTAAACTTTCTGTGGAACCTCCATACTATTTTCACAATGGCTGTACCAGTTTGCATTCCCACCAACAGTGCATGAGGGTTACTTTTTCTCCGCATCCTTACCAATACTTGCTGTTTCTTGTGTTTTTGCTATTAATATTTTTTTGGTCTACATTTTATTTTTGTCTGTTGTGCATTCCCTGTACCCTTGTTCTTGTTCAATTTACCTCTCCCTTACTATATTTCTTATGACTTCATGGTTTTGGTGAAGCTATAGCCACAATTCCCTGCCTGGTCAATTTTGATGTATCTTCCATCCTCCATGAGTGGCCCATGGGTGGGCACATGACCCAAACTGGGCCAGTTAAGAGTTTTTACCTGAGAGTCTTCAGACTGAAAGCCAATAGAGAGAGCCTTTTGTTCCTTTTAGATTAAACTGGGATGACATAAAAGTTGAACTTCCTGAAAAATACCCACAGAGGAAGCCATTTGTAATGGGATAGAAGCAGACTTAAAAGGCAGAGCAGGGACACAGGACAAAGAACCTGGGAGGGAAAGTTAGCATCTTCAACTTTATAGTTACCTAGATATCTTCTGTCAAGTTACCCTTTTGGTTGAAGCTAGGTCCAGTGGAGTTTTTCACTTGACACTAAAAGGTTTCCTTAAAGAATCCAAAATATAAATAAAAAGGATTGTCCTTTTTTACAGGTGAAGATGGAGCTGGCAAAACAAGCTTAATAAGAAAAATTCAGGGAATAGAAGAGTATAAGAAAGGAAGAGGATTGGAATATTTGTACTTAAATGTTCATGATGAAGACCGAGACGGTGAGTGTCATTTGTATGTAAACCCAAGTGTCCGAGGCCTTTCTCAGGTGCACTGCCTGCTTATATTAGTCTTTGACTTTTCTTAGTGTGTCATCTTTTACTAGGGGTCCTGCTATGTCATGCCAGTTTTGTGTAGACATAGTAACACCTTAAGGTGTTCTGGTGTGCAGACTTTAGATTTCCTGCCATCCTTCAAGAATTCTCAGTTTTTCAGTTCATTTCCCCTCAAATAGTGAAGTAAATCCCTTTTCACCTTCTCATTTTTGACACAAAAATGCCATCTATTCCCCAGCTGTTTTCAGTCTGATCAGCTGTTCTTTTCTTGTATACATCACTTGCCTTCTCATTTTTGTGTGTAATATCTTGAATATGCATGGCTCTCTATGCTGATGGTAAGAATAGAAACATGCTATTCAGCCTGTGATTTGGGATTGAGAAATAAGAAGCAGAGGCTGCTAGTGTTCTGTGTTGGCAGCTAAATTATTACCCTGAAAATCTGTTAGGCCTTTATTAAATTGGTAGATGTGACCTAAGTAGTTGAACCTTGTCAAAGGAGATACCCTTTGTGGAGATGCCCTAAAATACCAAGTAGTATTGTTAGTTGGGTAATGAAATAACTTAATCCTGTTGCCTTGGTAATTTCTTTTTGTCTCTTGTAGATCAAACAAGATGTAATGTATGGATCCTAGATGGAGACCTGTATCACAAGGGCCTCCTCAAATTTTCACTGGATGCCATTTCTCTGAAGGACACTCTAGTTATGCTGGTTGTTGATATGTCAAAGCCTTGGACTGCTTTGGATTCTTTACAGAAATGGGCAAGTGTTGTTAGAGAACATATCGACAAATTGAAAATTCCTCCTGAAGAAATGAAAGAAATGGAACAAAAGTGTGAGTAGTCTGGAAATACGAATATAGATTTCAAACACCTGATGTCCTGGCTACTGTAATTGTTAGCAGTTTTTGACTTTGAATAAGATTTAATGAAGGAAACATAAAGTGACTACTGTTTTTGAAATTAAGTTGATGTGCTAGGTTTTCATGTAGTTTTAAATTGGAAACCTATACATAATGGCAGACTCCTTAGTAGAGGTACCTTTTCTCCTTTGCCAAAGGGACATAGATGTTCATTTGGGAAGTAGATTTTCAGGATTAAAAAAAATTTGAATCTTTCTTCAGCTGTTTATTTTCAGCAGTTTCATTTCTTGGTAAGTAAAGCATTCTTATCAACGTCATCAACATGAAATGTGCCCAAAAAGGGTTAACAACGTAAATATAAAAATGTTAACACTGGTTTTATGATTTACAAAGTATGTATTTTGTACATACCCTAAATTGGAAGTTTTTAAATAAATTATGAAAACAAGGGTTATCTCTAACAAATTATAAGTCACTTGTCACAGTTCTTAATTTCACTGAGAGTTCTTCATTTGCCAATGTCCTTTGCTTAAAAAAATATGCAGATGGAATCTGCTTTTCTTTGTTATTGTTAGCTGATTATAATTTTTAGGGGAAGATTGACAGCTTACTGGAATTTATATGCAAGAAAATAGTAGAGACTTAGGAGAATCTATGTCCTAAATTACTGAAAAAGATGTCTAACTGCTTTTAATCTATACCTCTCTTTCCCTGTTGGCCATTGCCTGTAGGTCTTCCCCCCACGCCACCCCCTCAGTTTATGCTATAGTAGTGGTTCTCAATTTGTGGTCCCAGGACCAGCAGCATCAGTATCAGTACAGCTGGGATTCTCAAGCCTCACCCCGGACTACTGAAACAGTTACTCTGGTGCATGCTAAAACCTGAGAATCACTGTTAGATTTCATCCTTTGATTTGAAGGGTAATAGCTACCCATCTGCTAAGGTCGTATGCATGCCCCTGTGTTCCTGGAGGAACTGCACTCTTGAACTGTTGTTCAAGGTCCCTCTTCCTTGACTCCATGTAAGTTTAAGAGTTTTCCTCCTTTATGATTCTGTATAGAATTCCCTATTCCCTCATGTACATGGGGTGCTTGGGTAGCTCAGTTGGTTGAGCATCAAACTCTTGATTTTGGCTCAGATCATGATCCCACGGTCATGGGATTGAGCCCCACGTTAGGCTCTGCGTGAGCATGGAGCTTGCTTGAGATTTTCTCTCTCTCCCTCTGCCCGTCTCCCCTGTTCTCTCTCCCTCTCTCTCTCTCAAAAATAAAAATTTATAAAATTAAAAAAAGAATTCCCTCATATACAGTTTTTAATCCTATGCTCTGAATCATTTGTTTCCAGATTTGTTATTTTGCGTTTAAACATGGAGAGCAGCCTTATATAGAAATCCTATATCACTGATTATTTCCTTGAGAATTCCTTTAAGAGTAATCACGGAGTCAAAGTATACATTGTTAAGGCTCTTACTACATTCACATTGACTTTTTGTTAAGTGAAAGTTTTGACAATATCGCAAATGAGTTCTAAAAATTTATCAGCGTTGGTAATATTGCATTAATTTTTACCAGGGTTACAGAATGAATATGGCCCAGCACTTAGGTAAGAAGGAGAAGACCTGAGTAAAGGGCTTTAGAGAAAGGAAGGTAATATTAGAAAGTCATCTAGGTCTTTTAAATCGTGGAGCGCCCCCACATACACTTGCACACCCATTTGTTTTTAATCCTTTCAGTGACCTTTGTGAATTAGAGAATATAGAGAGGCAAAGCTGGACTGTGACTTGCCCAAAGTAATTTGCTCAGACAGAACCAGCTTAAATTGAACCTCACTCTTTGGAGCACACTCAGTGTTATACTCTGCCTCCTCATAATTAATGTGAGTCTGCTGTTTCTGTTCTGTCTTTGAGACCGATTTCTCCAACCCTTTTTGTTTCTTCTCTTAAGACTAAATATAAACTCCCATAAAATTCTCCAACCCTTTTTGTTTCTTCTCTTAAGACTAAATATAAACTCCCATAAAATACGTATTTAGATTATGGCAGAAAAAGCTACCTGCTGCAATAAAGCAATTTCTTTAAAAAAAATTTTTTTATTCATTTTTGAGAGACAGAGAGAGACAGCACGAGCAGGGGAGGGTCAGAGAGAGAAGGAGACACAGAATCTGAAGACAGGCTCCAGGCTCTGAGCTAGCTGTCAGCATAGAACCCGATGCGGGGCTCGAACCCATGAACTGTGAGATCATGACCTGAGCTGAAGTCGGATGCTTAACTGACTGAGCCACCTAGGCGCCCCTGCAATAAAGCAATTTCTAAACGACATATTAAATTATTTACTTTGATTTTCAGTGATTAGAGACTTCCAAGAATATGTAGAGCCGGGAGAAGATTTTCCAGCCTCTCCTCAGAGAAGAAATACCGGGTCACAGGAAGATAAAGACGACAGTGTGGTTTTACCTCTGGGTGCGGACACACTTACACATAACTTGGGCATCCCAGTACTAGTAGTTTGCACAAAGGTTAGCTTCCTTCCTAGAGATTCTACTACTGGTATTAATCGCGGGTGAACAACCATTTTGTTCTCCAGCCTACTTTTGGAGTTGGCACATTAGCTTTCCTAGATAATTTTACTTAGCAAATGGAAACAATAGTTTAAAATGTGGAATGATAGTCCATTTTGTGATTATCATAGTTCCTTTGAAAGAAAACATTACTTCACATATTCTGTTTGTGATTCAATCATAGTTATTATAAGTAAGTTATCATAGTTAAGATTTTGTGGTCTTAATCATAGTTCCTTTGAAAGAAAACGTTACTTCACGTATTCTGTTTGTGATTGAATTTCATATTCCTAATTTCAGTGAGACTTCATTGTAGAGTCAGTTGAGTAGAAATAATACAGGTAAGATGATAACTTCAGTATTAATTTTTTTAAAATAATGTTTTTTCCACATTAAATTGTGATCCACTGATATCCTAATGTCAGAAGATTATGTACTTAAAATAGACTTCAGTGTCTACCACCATTCATTATGTAAAGTTGACATGCAGTTATCAAGAGCTTTTTATTTACTAAAGAGGTTCTGATAGGATTGCTGTCATCAAAATTCTGTTAATTAGTTCTGTCACTGTATACACTTTATTATCAAATTTCCTTTAAAAATAATTTATAGTTCAAGTTCATCCTCTTCCCATTTGTCCTAAGTAGTATGTCTTTATTATTTGTAAGTCATGCAGTAATTAAGGAAATGATAGAATGTATAAAAGTTTTTGAGATCTAAAAATTACTGTTTTTTGTAACATGTAAAAATTTGTACATGTAATTGAAGAAAGGTATGGAACTTACTCATCTTTAGAATAAAAATGATAGAAAAAATTTTAATCTAGCTTAAGTTTTACTTTATAAACTACAAAAATTGTCAATAACAAAGGGATGGGGATAATTAAAATAATTAAATTAAAGTCTGGTATCTGCTTTTTAAATAGTGATTGTGATGTAGTTAATTGTTACACTTTTTCTGTAAAACTGGTTTTAAACTCGCACACTAGAATCCTTTTGTGTGTGGTTTGTTTTCTTTGTTTGACAAAGAGCTGTTTGTTGGCAGATATTCCGTTTTACACCACAACGTGCCTTTTATAAAAACCTCTTATTTTCAAAGGAAAAATGCTAAGCTTAAAGGGACCCGAATTAGTGTCAGATGAGTCATAGATATATAAAATTTTCAAGTCAAAGGAGATTATCTACTGTATTTCTCAGACTCTAAGACAACCGTCAGTTGTACGTTAGCTTAAGAGTTTTTACAACGTCTAGGGGTTGGGAGATTGGGTGTCTCAGGGTGGAGAAGTAACGGTGGTACACCTCAACTTAAAGATTCTGGAAATTGAGATTCGGAGAGTCTAAGTGTCTTGCCTTAGGTCTAGACCCTCGTATTTCATTGAAAAATGTTTTTACTAGGGGCGCCTGAGTGGCTGAGTTGCTTGAGTAGCTGACTCTTGATTTTGGCTCAGGTCATGATCTCATGGCCGCGAGATCAAGCCCCGCATCTTCAGGCTCCGCATTGAGAGCAGAGCCTGCTCTCTTCCTCTCTCTGCCCCTCCCCGGCTCACACACTCTCTCTCAAAATAAATAAATAAAAGACATTTATTTAAAAAATGTTTTTATTAAACAATGGTGTTTCACCAAAAATGTTATAAGTCAGTAGTATAATATAAGTTATTTTTAGTAATTTGAAGTCATTACTGTGCTCTATAAAATGGACTGACGTGCTATATCATGATGATGCAGAGATTCTTTTATATGATGTGTATGTGCATCGCGAAAGATTACATATCAAATCTGACCCCAAACTAATATTAGATATAATGAATATTATTAGATGATTATTGTCAGATTTCACACCTTAAATTAGAAAGGTTTTGGTGAAGTAATTTGGATATCATGATGCTTATTTATTTTGTAACATTTTTCTATAGCAAGCAGAATTCAGAATTGTCTCAATGATTGTATAGGTGACAACTCAAAAATAGACTGTAATCCCTCACCCGCCCCCCCCCCTTTTTTTTTTTTTTGCTACTGGTGAGATTGTAGTTAAGAGTGAATAAAAGAACCAGAAAAGAAATGAAAGTCAATTAAGACTTATCAGATAAACAGGAACAAAGAAGGAAATAGGGAAAAGTAGAGACTCCTGGATATAGAGTGTTTTATAGAACTAGAATAGATTTTAGATCTTAAAAACTTTGTTTAGGTCATAAATAGTTGAGTCAGCAAATATGAACACCCATTTGCTTGTCCTGTTAGCCTCCATTCTTTATGTACCAAAACTTTCTCCTTGGTGTTTTTACCACGTTCAATATAACATGGACATTAATACTTTTTAAAGAAATAAAATTATTCCTTAGTCTTGTCTCCAACTGAAAGGATCTTAGGAGTAATTGATATTCTAATATTCTGATAGTCACCATATCAGAGTGATAGTTTTGTGATATTCCCCCACCCAAAACCGAACTATTTAAATCATTATATTTAACTTTGATTCTTTAAAGTTAATGTTGTTATTGTTTTTTTCTTTTAATTATTTTCTCCACAGTGTGATGCCATTAGTGTATTGGAGAAAGAACATGACTACAGAGATGAACATTTTGATTTTATTCAGTCACATATCCGGAAGTTTTGTTTACAGTGTATCCTTTTACTACATTGATTGGTGCAGCGTACCTTTCCTGTTTGTTTGCTTTTGCAGTTAAGGGAATTAAATTGATGGACTTTAGAAATTCCATAAACTTTTTTCCTCCTGCTCTGGTTAGGAATTTCATTTTAGCTCCCAAATCATATGTATCTTGGTATTTTGAGCTATAAAAGCAAGTATTGAAATCTGTAACTTTGGTTAGCTGTGTTTTAAAGTACTGTTCTTAAGAAAAATAATTATTAGTCTTTTGTGGAAAATCTAATGAGCTGGCATTGAAGACCTTCTGATTACAAAGCAGTATTCATTTATTGGGAGTGGTGGTGCGGCAAGATCAATATTTAGGTTTGTGTGTTCTCATTTTTAATATGTTCAGTATGTTACCATCTCCACGCCTAGTCTAAAGCGCTGGTTTCTAAATCTGGCTGTGCCCAGCTCAGCCTTGCCGAATTGGAACATTTCAGGGTGAGGCTGAAGAATCTGTACTTTTAAAAAGCTTTCTGGGAGATTTTGATGATCACAAGGCTAGAAAACCTGTAAGGAATCATGTCTAGGTTGCAAGGATGAGAGGAGCCACTGAATCACTTACACAACTAAAAGAAGGATAAAATGAGGATTGTACATGAACGCTTTTAAGAGCATTTGCTGTTGAAAACCTGGTCACAGCCTGACCTCACTGAGGAGAACTGTAAGATCTCTTGGTGCTCGCACTTTCCCACTCCTTTTCTCTCAGTACATTGTCTCTCCGTGACCCCTTCTTTTCTCCTGTCGCATAATGGTTGACTTGGGTTGAATTAAAGGGCATTTGTCTACATAGAGTCTTTAAAAAACTTTGTTATTGAAGATTAGCAAATTTAAGAAGTAGGCTCTTTAAACATTTATTTAATGCTGTTCTTCAAAATATACATACAGAAATGTAATCAGGAAGGAGACTGTCCACTAAAATGATCACAGACCTTTAGTAGAGCCCATTGATTAAAAAAACAAAAACAAAAAAACAGAGGCACCTGGGTGGCTCAGTCCGTTGAGCGTCTGACTTCGGCTCAGGTCATGATCTCACAGTTCCTGGGTTCAAGCCCTGCATTGGGCTCTGTGCTGACAACTCAGAGCCTGGAGCCTGCTTCGGACTCTGTGTCTCCCTCTCTTTCTTTCTGCCCCTCCCCTGTTCATGCTCGCTCGCTCGCTCGCTCTCTCTCAAAAATAAATAAATATTAAAAAAACAAATAAGTAATAAAAATAAAAAAATACAAACTGAGAAATCACTTCAAGGTAGTGAGGTGCATGTGTATGCATGCGTGAAGGCAACAGTTCAAAATCATTTTTAAGTTTTTAAAATGTTAATTGCAACGCAGATTTTTCAGCTGTATCATAAATTGGTTCTCACGAGAAATGATCATTTGTTAATGAAAAGTTCGCACAGTTAAGCTTTTACTTAAGGTTATGATTTTTGTTTCTACCAAGTTTTATGATAAGTCATGTTTAGCATTACTACTTTTAGATTCATAAGCCTTGGTTCATGCTCTATAAAATAGGAGTCTCTCAGTTCAGAAGTAGAAGTTTGACCATTCCAGCGTCTCCTCTTGGTCTGTTATCATCTCTCTCGGGACACAGTGGCCATTGTTAGAGCATGGTCCTTAGCTGTGGCCGTAGAATTTCTGATAGCTTCTCTGACCATATCAACTGTCACTAGTCACATTACCCGTTTTTTCCACAGGCCTTTCTTGACCTTTGGATCTACTGTATCATCTGGATAAAAGGTCGAAGTTAGGGTCTGCTTTAATTAATACATCCTCATGAGGTTGTATTACCCCAAGTTTTGGTCATGAAATCTATTTGCCTTGAATCATTCCTGAAAGTTTCCCAGTGGTATCTATTGGTTCGTCTTTTCTCTTCAGTAGGTCTCCTGAGCTTTGTCCTTAAAGTCCTAATTCTCGGGACTAGTGAAAACCACAAGACACACTAGTGCAAACCATCTTTTTTGAAAATGCAAGCCAAACAGTTGTTGATGAGTAATATCCATCCTTCATGAAGTTTAGGAAGGTTAAAAGCAAAACCGATACCTCTTCTCTTGCTTTAAATGCAGAGGTAGTAGTAGTGTCAGTATTATTTAATTTGCCTTTACTTTCTTGGCTTAAGGAGATTTTTGCCCTCCTAAATTAAGTCGATTGTGTAAAGATTGTTTCATTTGCATTTGAGCCTATATGTATTTTATACTTTAGAAATTCTTTTTTTTTTCCAATACTTTTGAAATTCTTGACTACCCTATAATGTACCTTTGGGAATTATCTTTGAAACTAATATGCATATAAATGCAAATGTTCAACTGAGAACACAGAATTTTATGGTAGTTCATGGAATTTGTCCAGAACTTTCTTTAATGGTATTATTCAGATGGTGCTGCGCTTATTTACACTTCAGTAAAAGAAAACAAAAATATAGATTTAGTATATAAATATATCGTTCAGAAACTGTATGGATTTCCCTATAAGATTCCTGCTGTTGTTGTGGAAAAAGATGCAGTATTTATGTAAGTATGCTCTTAAATGTATTATTTTATCATGTATTATTGCTGCAGTTTGATGGTGAATCCTCATTTTCAGCTTTGAGGTGAAACCAATAGACCCTTCTATGATGAGTAGATGAGAATTTGTTCCTAGATTGTTTTATTTATAACCCGCCTTGATCTATTTATCAAGCCTTTTAGATTCATGCTTGCCTGAGCCCTTTTCGGAAGGCCTTGCTATTACATATAGCTAAACTGTTGAGTGCATATATCAGTATATTTACTTACTCTTTGATTGGTTTTGATACATAAAGGACCCAGTGTATAATCTAGACATGATTTTAAAAAGTTCTGTGAATTCATTGAGAGATAATAATAAATAACCAGAACCCCCCCAAAAAAGAAGAAAACTGCATTTTTAAAATCAGGAAGATGGAGAACATTTTTAAGTAAAAATTAGTAAACTGTAGCTTGAGCATTATAATAAAAAGCTGATAATTTTTCATAATTGGTCAGATTTGTTCCCTTTAATATGATTATGGATTTAATGAAGGAATGACTATATAAATGCTTGAGATTTATCATGTACATTTCTTTCCAGTCCAGCAGGGTGGGATAATGATAAGAAAATAGGAATATTACATGAAAATTTTCAAACATTAAAAGCAGAAGATAATTTTGAAGACATTATAACCAAACCACCTGTCCGAAAGGTAAGAGTTTTAATATAAAGCTCAATATTTAGCCTTTTAAACTGAAGGGGGGAGTCCATAATTTTATGATTAACTAGAAAGGTAAGGGGATACTTTCCTATCAAGGGGGTTTCTAAGTATAATTTGGGTGTTTCTAATGTTCAATTCAAAATAAAGATCTGTGTTATCAAAGCATAAATCAGCTATTTGGTTACAGAATTCTTACTGAGCCTTTGAAGTATTAGAAAATACTCATGCAGATTCCACGTTCTAATGGAAATCATGGATTGGTGTGAGTTGAGTATATGAATCTTGAAGAGTTTGAATAGATTGATACTGTGAGCCCCCAACCTAGAACTCAGCCAGAGTCAAGAACACATTGGTAGGATAACTTTATTGGCTTCTACTTGTTGAGGCAGATCTGGGAATCTTCTCCATAGCCATTAGTTACCTGTGCCAGCCCATAGCTGTCCAGGAGTGACCGGCTTAGTCTTAACTGTTATGTGTCATTTGTATGACTGTTAAATCTGCTTCCAGAAAGTACTCTTCTTTCACATATTTTGATATCATTTGAAGCAATATGTGATGTTCTGTACTTAGATATTATAGATGTTTCTGCAAAGTTGTATAAAAACAAGTGTTTACTTCACAGTATTTCTCAGTGAGTTAATTGGAGATGCTTTAGGAAAAATAATTTTGACTTATAATAAGATTCTTTCTTAAAAATCCAAACACTGATATTGAGCATCTGTCTTCTGTTTGTGGGTAATTAGAAATAAGAAAAGTAATGATAAATGAAAAATCACTTGGCATGGTATTTGGTTTGGATGTCTGTTAAAAGAAATGCACACATCAAGAAGAAAAAAAAAGCAGCAGTTTTTCCCATTCTCTCTTTGACTAACAGAATTGTCCTATAAGTTGTCTTTTATTCATCTCACAGATACTTACTGGGCCACTTTTTAGGCACTAGGTGCTAAATGGTAGGGCGATGCAATTATAAATCATGCACCTGTCTGTTCTCAAGTGCTGATAAGTCCTATGGCGGTAAAGCCAAGTAAGGGGAGAGTGAGTGAGAGCAGTGGCGTGGGGAAGTGTGAGTTGTAGGAACGGTAGGGAATGGCTCTGATAAGAAGGGAGAATGCTGCAGGCAAAGAGAGCAGAAAGTGCATGTGCCCTGAGGCAGCAATGGGTAAGGAGGGCAAAGAGGCTGGAAAAGAGTGAAGAGCAGGGCCAGAGTGGGAGGAGGTAGGAAGCAGAGTTAACATCTTGTAGGGTCTTCTCATTCCGCCGGAGTCAGGACTTTGCATTTCATTCTGAGTGGGATGGAAAGCGATTGGGAGGGAGATGGTGTTGAGCAGAGGAGTGATGTAATCTGCTTAACCTTTTAAAAGGATCACTGACTGCTGGGTGGAAAATAGACCGTGGCGTGGCGTGCACTGTATAGAAATAGTAGAAGCAGGAGAGATTTGCTGCTTCTTTTTGCCTAATTATTCAGCAGGTAGAAGAGTCACTATGTTTTTGTTTCAGAGAAACCAGGGGCAAGTTGCTCTTCACTCATTAGGGTTATTAGTGCCCCTCTTAAAACACCAAAGTGTTGGTTAGCATATTTTATGAGCATGATTGATATATACCTATGACTCTAAGGTTGTGCTGTCCAATACAGTAGCTACTAGTCACATATGGCCTTTAAATACATAGTAAATAAAACTAAATAAAATTAAAATTTCAGTACCTCCATCATAGCCACATTTCGGTGCTCAGTAGCTACAGGTGACTGGTGGCTGCATTGGACAGCAGACACAGGGACACTCTACTGTTGCAGATGGTTACTGGACGCTCCGCGGTAGGGCTCGGGCAGGGCGGGCACTCGTGTAAATACAGGTAATATTATATTGAATTTTCTTAAAAAACGAGTCTAATCTAGAGAGTATGATGTTAATGGTTTTAGCATAATATATTAGACTCACGCATTCATGCATTGCTCATTTCAGTTTGTACATGAGAAGGAAATTGTGGCAGAAGATGACCAAGTGTTTCTTATGAAGCTGCAGGTATGAAATTACATCAGAAGCAGATTTATATGGTTAATGGGCAAACTGTTCATACATATGTATTTTTAAATACAGTGATACATGCTGAGTGTCTAACCTAGAATCTTTTGTGTTTTTTAGTCCCTTTTAGCAAAGCAACCACCAACTGCAGCTGGAAGGCCTGTGGTCAGTATTACAGATTTGGACAAAATTACTAAAGTGCAATACTTTTCTTTTTTATCATATACATGTCTCTTATGGGTGTGCTTTGATACAAACTTGAGTTAAGAATTCTCCTGGAATTTGTGAAATTCTAAAGGATATACTGTAGTCCTTTTTAGAATATTTAAATCATAAAGAACTTTTTGCAGTATTTGTCATGGACCTGTTACTGTGTGGAACCCTTCCTATGTGTTATTTTATAAATTGTCCCCACCGCCCTGTGAGGCAGCCCCATTTTGCAGGTGGGGAAATGGAGGCTTTGGAGGATGTTACAGCTTACCTGAGATTTTACAGCTGGTAAGATGTAAGTCCAGATTGGAATCCAGATCCGACCCCCAAGCCTCTGCTCATAACTACACCCCATTATTGAATACATTCTTTTTCCACTGAAGGGGAATTTGTGTTCTAAATGTGAAAGGTCTCTGACATTTTCTGATCCTGAGGACACAGTTGCTAAACATTTTTGGCAATGACTTGCCGTTAAAAGTACCAGTAGAGCAGATGGGGGACAGTTAAAAAGTAATTTTATTTTATAATAAAAATCCAACTTTTGTGAAGTTGGAAGTTTCAGGTTTTTATAATTACGGCTTTCCTAATTTTTACATAGGACGCCTCACCAAGAGTTCCAGGAGGCTCCCCTCGAACACCAAATCGATCTGTGTCATCCAATGTTGCCAGCGTGTCGCCCATCCCTGCTGGGTCCAAAAAGATCGATCCAAACATGAAAGGTACATTTCTCTCTTTTCCAAAAAGATCGATCCAAACATGAAAGGTACATTTCTCTCTTTTCTGGGAGAAAACAACACAGTGTATTTTACAGTAAAAAGAAATCTACCTAGATTCCTACCTTCTCCGTAACTGTTTGCATTTTTGTGCAATAGCTTCTAATCTTTGTTGATATAATCTCATAGTCATTCTGACCGCAAACCATTTTATAGTATAGCCTTAATATAGCCTATCTATGAGGTAAGCTCTATGAACATTTTGTGTTACATTTAATCCTTCTAGGATAGGTCATTGAAGAAATTCACATGTTAATAGGCTATCCGCAATTAACATAAAAAACTGTATGCATGAAAGTTATTTTAATAGGAATAATTGCCATAAGTGGGATTAGTAGGTCAGAGTTTGTACATTTTTATGCCTTTTGATAATGTTTTGCAAATGGCTTATTTACATGTAATCAACATTGAGTGTTGCAATTTTGCCACAACCTAATACTAGTTGAGCTTTTTCCCTAGTATTTCCTTTCTATTTGTATTTCTCTTCTGTGAATTATTTCTTGTTATTCTGTACTCACTTATCTCTTGGAACTTCTGCTGATTTTCATACAGGATTAAGTAGCTCTTTGTAATACTTGAGGCAAATATTTCTCAACAGTTACATTTTTGAAGAATCTTTTTCAAAAGGGAAGAACAGTAGCATCTAACATCTGTTTTAAATGGTTTTGGTTTTTTTTAAAATAATGTTCTAATTTTTTAATCACTGTCTTATACCCTTAAATTTTACTCATATTTTGTTTTTATATGAATAGGTTAGAGGTAAGTTACCCAGGCGCAAAAGAACAAACTAGACTTGAATTTGGAACACATTTAAGTTTCAGTTGTTTTCTGTGTGTGATTATTATAATAAAAATTTATAGAAGAATCTAATGTTTTGAGTGAAAGTTTTTTGGTTTGTGGTTTTTAATAGCTGGAGCTACCAGTGAAGGTGTCCTGGCAAATTTCTTCAATAGCTTGCTGAGTAAAAAGACTGGTTCTCCAGGAGGCCCTGGTGTTGGCAGTGGGAGCCCTGGAGGTGGGGCTGCAGGTGGAGGCAGTGCTTTACCACCGTCCGCCAAAAAATCAGGTATAGTTACCGGAGCTTCTATTTTTTAATAACTTTATTGAGATATAATTTATATACCATGAGGTTTACTCCTTTAAAGTGTACAATTCAGGGGCACCTGCGTGGCTCAGTCGGTTGGGCGTCTGACTTCGGCTCAGGTCATGACCTCATGGTTCGTGGGTTCGAGCCCCGCGTCGGACTCTGTGCTGACAGCTAGCTCAGAGCCTGGAGCCTGTCTTCGGATTCTGTGTCTCCCTCTCTCTGTGACCCTCCCCTGCTCACGCTGTCTCTCTCTCTCTCAAAAATAAATAATAAAGTGTACAATTCAGTAGTTATGGTATATTTACAGAGCTGTGCAAACCATCATCATAATCTAATTTTAAAACATTCTAATCTCCTGAAAAAGAAACCTTATGCCTGTTTGCAGTAACTTCTTTTGTCCCTCAGCATCCCCAGCGCTAGGCAACACTGATCTGCTTTCTGTCTCTGTGGGTTTGCCTATCTGGAGATTTCATATAAATGGAATCATACAGTATGTGCCTTGTTTAATGTTTTCAATAATGTTTTCAAAGTCCATCCATATTGTAGCAGATACCATTATTGTATTTCTTTTTATTACTGAATAAAATTCCATTGTGCAGACACATTTTATGTGTCCACTCAGTTGATGGACATTAGATTGTTTCCATTTTTGGCCATTATAAATAGTACCACTGTGAACATGGGTTTTTGACACATGTTTGACAAATGACATGTTTACATCTCTTTGGGTAGGTACCCAGAAGTGGAATTGTTGTCATAGGGTCACTCTACGTTTAAGTTTTTGAAGAACTGCCAAAGTGTTTTTGCAAAACGCTGCACCATTTTATATTTCCAGCAGTGGGGAACAAAGGTCCTAATTCCTCCACATCCTCTACAACGTTTGTTACTGTTCATCTTTTTGATTAGAGCCATTCTAGTGGCTGTGAAGTCATATCTCATTGTGGTTTTGATTTGCATACCCTTAATGGCTAATGATGTTGGGAATCTTTTCATGTGTTTATTGACCATTTGTAGATCTTCTTTGGAGAAATGTCTATTCAAATCCTTTGCCCATTTTTAACTTGGGTTATTTGTCTTTTTAAAGTTGAGTTTTAAGTGTTGTTTTTATATTCTGTTTACTAGACCCTTACCAGGTATAGGATTTGCAAAATTTTTCTCCCATCGTGTTTAATTTTGATGAAGTCCAGTTTATTTTTCTTTTGTTGCTTGTGCAACTGCTCTTTAAACACTTTCTAGGGGTGCCTGGGTGGCTCAGTCAAGCAACCGACTCTTGATTTCAGCTCATGTCATGATCTGGTGGTTCACGAGATGGAGTCCCCACATTGGGCTCCAGGCTGATGGCACAGGGCCTGCTTGAGATTCTCTGTTCCTTGCCCCCAGCCTCTCCCCTGCACATGTGCTCTTTCCCTTTCTCTCAAAAGAAATAAACATTTAAAAAAAAAAAACAGACTTTTTAACCCATTCTACTTTTTAATCTCATCTTCTTGCCATCCTTTCCACAAATACCATTGTACAGCTACCATTTTTTGAAACTTTTACAGGTTTCTGGGTGTAAATTAAATTACTTCTTGGCTTTTCTCACTGCCAATGTAAAAGATTAAGCTTTCTCAAGACTGTTATTTTGGTTACCACTCATTCATCTTCTTTCTACATTCCAAATTTTGTTGCTGTTTTCTGTTTTACTGTTCTTATTGTCCTGTGCCTTTTTAAAAACAAGTTTTTATGAGATTAAATGATAGGTACTAGTTTTACTGCATTTGGTACCAGACCCTAAAATGTAAAATGAAGGGATTTAGGGGTGCCTAGGTGGTTCCGTCGGTTAAGCATCTGACTTTTTTTTTTTTAGTTTATTTATTTATTTTGAGAGAGAGCCACACAGACACAGTGAGAGAGCGTGAGCAGGAGAGGGGCAGAGAGAGAGAGAGAATCCCAAGCAGGCCCTGCACCGTCAGCACAGAGCCTGATGCAGGCCTCAAACCCACATACCTGCTTGGGTCCTCTCTCTGCCTCTCCCTCTCTCATTCTCGAAATAAGTAAGTAAACTTAAAAAAAACTTTTTTTAGTAAATAATAAATAAAATGAGGTGATTTTTTTTTTTAGGGGACTTATTTTTAAATTAAGGATGTTTATATAACTTAGTATGTTGGATAAAGTTAATGAAACCATTGGCAGATTTTAAATGAAGAGACATTGGTGTAAAATATACTTTGACTTCTATCTAAATCTTGTTTCTTGTCCTTCAATGTAGGCCAGAAGCCTGTCCTATCAGATGTTCACGCGGAACTAGACAGAATTGCACGCAAACCAGTTACGGTTTCCCCTACAACACCTACATCTCCTACAGAAGGAGAAGCTTCTTGAAGATACCAAATAAAGCCATTTATTCAGTTTTCTGGGATAATGTAAACTTGCCTCTGCCTTCTCCTTCAAAAGTGGAATTAGGGAACTGGATTGCTTTTTCAGATGGACTAAATTTCTTTTTTTTCGTTCTTTTTTTTTTTTGTGGTTGCCCGTTTTTATAAAAGGAAGCTACACAGAAGAAGAATTATTCTACACTATGTAGGATTGCTGTTTGCATTGCCACTTTGCATAAGGAAATAATTTTGGATTTTGAAAAACTCAAAATTTATAGATCTGAAATAACAGCCATGTGATCATACTCTAAAGGCTATTTAAAATATAGGAGGGTTTAGGAAAAGGCAGAAAATGATATGCTTTGGGCATTTGACTGACTTGGAAGTCCAAACTTATTTTAGTTAAGACTATTAAAATCATTTGAAAAAATATGTGTTAGTTTTGCTGGAAAAGAGAAAATGATCAATTGTCAGATTTTCCACACCAACGTAAATATACCACCACACATGGAATATGCTGAGAAAACTATCAGATAGCATTTTTATACACTAGTCATTGTCTCAATCCATGATCCTGTAAGTTGTCCTCAAAATAGGATTTCGAAATATTGGCCAAGATTCATTCTTTAACTGAGAAGAAGGAAAGCACACTGCCTAAATGCATAAAAGAAAAATGCAGAGGTTATTAAATGTAAAGAGGTAACCGTCTTTGGATTTGTCTATCTATATCTGTATTGATACATAGATATAGATATATATATGGCTCTGCCTTAATATACCCCTTTTTTGTTTGTGACTTTCAACTGTAATCAGTTAATAAAGTATTTATTCTCTGCATTCAGGTTCAAATAACTTGTTGCATTCTCTTATATATAATTTATATTTATCAGACCATGAATAAAATTCATTAGTATTTTAAGGTATATGACTTAATAGGATTATTAAGCATTCTGATCTTTGTAGGAGACAAGTGACTACGTAAGATTCACTATCCTATAAGTTTCCTTAAGTTGGAAGTTTACCTTGATCCACACATCTTCCCCACAAGCATGTCTTGAACTACAGAATCGTATGTCAGCATTTCTGGTAGATAAAAATATAGCCTTTTTTCATTATTGGGCAGAAGCTGTTTTAAAAGCTTGGCGAATGCACTAACATAGCTCCTCTCTTACAGGTGAGAACACCTGTTGTTAGTAGTTCACCTGAATTTTCAATACTGTTTTTAAATGCTTGTCTTAGAACCTTCATAAGAACAATGTGACTTCTTACTGAAGTTCAACTAAAGAACCCATGTACATTTAACTTACTGAATCATTACAGATAGCTGGGAAAATGGCTACTGCCCTTAAATTGGCCTTCGTTATTACTTTAAAATATATATGCCAAAGATTTTTTTTCAGCAAAAATGTTTGAAGACCATATCCCTGCTATCTAACATAATCCTTTCATTAGGACTTTAAAATCTTTACTTTTAAATAGTATTTGGCTTCTAATAGTTGAACATAAATGTTACAATTACATGAGAGGGTAATGATTTGTTTCAAGGTGGGAAAAACTTAGGCTGTTCATGGGCAAAGAAAAGCTAACTTATAAAAATATTTTGAGGAAATAGGAGATGAAGAATGCCAGTGACAGAATCTTGAGTCTGGAAAGTGTTCTGCACTCACGGTGTTATAAAGACCGATTTCTCTAAACGAGTACTTGAAGTAAGTGACACTAAGGACAGAAGGAAAATGGCCGCCTGTGCATCATGTCTGCTGTATTTGCATGTATAGACCAACTCAGTTTTCTCTGTGTGACATTAGAGATGTACTAGAACATCCTTGAAATTCATTGAGTCATTAGCTGAAATAACTGTAATTGTTCACTTTTTATGGTATTCAGTTTAATCTAAAACCTTGTGTTTATCATGTTTAAACCTTAAACCAATTTTTGTCCCTATTTTTTTGCAAGGAAACTTGTTTTTAAACTACTTAATTTTTTGTTGTTTTTAATCACTTTTTATTGAAGTGTACAGTAACGTGTGCAAATTCAGGTTCTATGGTTTGAAATACCTCGGATCAGCACCACGATCAAGAAAGACTTTACTGGCATCCTCTGTGCTTCCAGTGTGCCCCCTCATTAGTACCCCTACCTGGCAAGTGATCACTCTCCCAACTTCCATAGCCGTAGATAAGTTTTATTTATTTATACTCTTTATGTAAATGGAATCTTAGAATTTATATTCTTTTTGTGCAAGGCTTCTTTCAGTGTTATTTCTGTGACATATCAACAAATACATGTAGCAATAATTATCCATTCTCATCGCACCATAATATTCTATTGTGTAAATACACTATATTTATTGATGGAGGTATATCAGTTTCCTATTGTTGCTGTAACAGGTTACCAAAATTTAGTGGCTTAAAACACTGGAAATTTAGTATTTTATCATTCTGGGGGTCAGAGGTCCAAAATCAGCCTTACTGGACTCAAGTTAAGGGGTCAGCAGGGCTGGTTTCTTTTGTAGGCTCCAAGGAGCATCTGTTTCCTTCCTTCCAGCTTCTAGAGGCTGCTTGCATTCCTTGGGTTCCTGGTCCCTTCATCTTCAAGGTATAGCATCTTCAACTCAGTGCTTCAATCATGTCACTTCTCGCCCTGAACCTGCTACCTCCCTCATACCAGCACCCATGTGACTAACCGGGGCCTGCCTGAGCAATCCAATGTAAGCTTCCTCAACACTTCACTCTCCTTGCTAGCCTGGTTTCTGAAGAGAAATTGGACATAATTCTTATCTTTGCTTCTCCATAGATACTTTTTTCCTTTGGCTTCTTTCAAGATTTTTTATCTTTGAAATCATGCGATTTGATATGTTATGCGTAGGCGTAGTTTTTGGGATTTATCCTTCTTAGTATTCCATAAACTTTTTAGATCTGGATTCTCAGTCATTATTGCTCCAAAGATTTACTTTGTTTCTTTCTTCTGTATTATGTGTATGTTATATTTTTATAGCCTTACAGTTCTAGGATATTCTATTCCATCACCACCCCTCTCTCCCACACTCCCCACCTCTGGTCTTTCGTCTAATAGCTCTTTAGTTTTGGAAGTTTCTGTTAACATATACTGTCACTCAGAGATCTTTTCCTCAGTCATGTCCTGTCAACTGATTAGCCCATGGCAAGCATTCTTCATTTCTGTTAGGTTTTTTTTTTTATTTTTTCATCTCTAGCATTTCTTTTTGGTTCTTAGAATTTCCATCTTTCTGCTTATATTACCCATCTGTTCTTACATGTTGCTTACTTCTTCTGTTAAGGCCCTTAGCATATTAATCATAGTTGTTTTCAATTCATGGCCTGATAATTCTTCATCTTTGCCATATCTGAATCTGTTTCTGATGCTCTGCTCTGTCTCTTCAAACTACTTTTTGCCTTTTACTATGCCTTATAATTTTCTGTTGATAGCTGGACATGATGTACTGGGTAAAAAGAACTCCAGTGAAGAGACCTTTAGTAATGTGGTGGTAAGGTGTTGGGGAGAGGGGAAGCAGTCTATATCCTATGATTAGATCTCAGTGAGCCTGTGCCTCTGGGCTGTGAACTTCACAAGTGCTTCTCAATCCCTATCTCCACCTGCAAACTCCTACTCCTTAGGTGGGACCGTATGGCTGGATGGGGAACACCAGGGGATTTATCTCTGATTTTTTTCCCTTTGAGATCCCAATAGAGCTCCTGGAGGTAAAATTCACAAAATTGGGGGATCCCCCTATGACCAGGGATTTTTAGCTCACAGACTTGTCTACTCTGAGCCACCAGCCACTTGTCAACTATACTTCAGGCTTTCCTACCCGAGTACTGTCTCCCTCAGAGGTTTCTGCCTAGGAGTTTCTAGTTAAGCAAGTTGTTGTTCTGTGTCCACTTGCCAGTCTCTCCAATTTGGGGGCCAGGGGTTGGCCCTGGGACCTCACTTCTCTGACAAATCTAAAAAGAGTTGTTGAATTTTCAGTTCAGTATTTTGCTTGTTAGGATGGAGAGATGACTTCCAAACTCCTTACTTGCTAGCTTGGAAACTGGAAGTCTGATTCCCGCCTCTCAAAATCCTAATCACATCTGCAAAGTCCCTTTGCCTTCTAAGGTAACATGGTAACATTCACAGGTCCCAGGGATTAGGATATGGACATCTTTGTAGGACCATCATCAAGCCTACCTGTAGGATGTTTGGGATGCTTTCAGTTTTTCAATTGCTATTATGAATTGTGCTGTTATGAACACTCTCAAATGTATCTTGTGGAAAATAAGGTCTCATTTCTAGTGGGTATATGCATAGATTTGGATTGCTGGGTCCATAGGCTATGTGTATATTCAGCTTTAGTAGATAATGTCAAATAGTATTTCCAAAATGGTTATAAGAATTTCCATTCCTGGGGTGCCTGGCTGGCTCAGTCGGTGAGCATGCCTTGATCTCTGGGTTGTGAGTTTAAGCCCCCCACGTTGGGTGTAGAGATTACTTAAAATTAAATCTTTTTTAAAAGTCCATTCCTGGGAGAAAATATTTGCAGATTATATGTCTAAGGAGTCTAGTATTCAGATTATGTAAAGAATTCTTACAACTCAATAGTAAGACCAGTAACCTAATGTTAAAATGGCCAAAGGATTTGAATACATATTTCTCTGAAAAAGATACACAAATGACAAGCACAAGAAAAGATGCTTCTAATTAGCAGGTGGGGAAATGCAGATCAAAACCACAATGAGGTACCACTTCACAGCCAAAACAAAACAGGAGTGTTGGCGAAGATGTGGAGAAATTAGAACCTCCATACATCGCTGATGGGAATGTAAATTGTAAACTGGCAGCCACTTTGGGAAACAATGTGGCGGCTCCTCCTAAGATCGGACATAGTTACCATAGGACCCAGCAGTGCCCCTCCTAGATATATACCCCACAGACTGAGACCACATGGCATCACAGAAACCTGTATGCAAATGGTTACAGCAGCATTACTCATAATAGCCACACAGCGCAAACAATCCAAACATCTACCAACAGACAAATGGATAGACAAAATGTGGCATATCCTACAATGGAATATTTTTCAACTATAAAAAGCTATAAAAAGGAATGAAGTATTGGTACATGATATGACATGGGTAAACCTTGAAAACATACTGTTAAGGGAAAGAAGCCAGTCACAAAAAGTCACGATACAGGATTCCATTTGCATGAAATGTCCAGAATAGGCAAATCCATTGAGACAGAAAGTAAATGAGTAGTCTGTTGTTCATTTTAGACATTCTGGCAAGTATACAGTAGGATCTCGTGGTGGTTTTAATTGGATTTCCTTGATAACTAATGCATGTTTTATGTTTATTGGCCATATAGATACCCTCTTTTGTAAAGTACCTCTTTAAGAATCTTAAGAGTCTTCTTTTTCTTTTTTGGCGGGGGGAGGGAGAAGGGGGAAAGATGAGGGGGAAATTCTGACTTTTTCTTACTGACTTATTCTTTACCTAATTCAGGATGCTTGTTCTTGTCAGATATGTATTGTAAATATCTTCTCTCATTTTGTGGTTTGCCTTTTCTCTCTGTATCTTCTCTCTCTCTGGTATCTTTTGATGAGTAGGGGTTATTGATTTTAATGTTTCATTTGTCAGCTTTCCTTTACGGCTCTTGCTTTTATGATCTGTTGTAAAGAAATCCTTGCCTGCCCTCAAGGTGATGGTATGCTATAATTTTTTTCTAAAAGATTTATTGTTTTACTTTTCTACAATCCTAGGATTGATTTCTATGCATGGTATGAAGTAGGGGACAAGGTTTTTTATTTTAAACTGTGGGTATTCAATTAATTCAGTACAATTGTTGGGAGACTCATTTTTTTCACTTCACTGTTGTTCCCCATGGTCATAATTTGACTGTCCATCTATGTGTACTTCTGTTCCTGGGCGTTCTCTTCTCTTCTATTTGCCAGTTGGCCTAGACTACCAATACTAGTCTCAATTTCTGTCCTTTATCCAGTAACCTAAGTCCTCCAGTATTGTTTCCCCTTAAGATTGTTTTTGCTGTTCTTGACGCGTTGCATTTCCATCTACTGGCCCATTGCCACACACAAATCCTGCATTTTGATTGAGATTGCCTTGAATTTATAGATCAATTTGGGGATAACTGTCATCTTTAAAACATCTTTCCAATCTATACACAGAAGTATCCTTCCACTTATAAAGGTTTTCTTCAGTATCTCCTAGCAATATTTATATTTTACAATGTATCATCTTGCACTTCCTGTTGGTAGATTAATTTTTCCACTGAATTTTTTGATGCTCTTGTACATGTAAAATTTCATTTCATTTGTTGCTGGTGTATAGAACTACATCCTTTTCATATTCTCCAGAAACCTTATTCAAATTCCTTTATCAATGTAATAGTTCATGTGTAATTTATTATGTATTTTTCTACATAGAATTATGTCATCTGCAAATTATGAGTCTTACTCCCTTTTAATGTTGTCTTGCTTTATGATGCCTGTGCACCAGTGTAGAATACTGTTGAACCAATGAGAGAAAGCATCTTTATCTTGTTCCCCATCTCAGAGTGAAAGCTTTTAATATTCCACTCTTAAGTATATTTACTGCATGCTTTTTGTAGATACTCTATCAAAGGAAGAAAGTTCTCTTCTTTCCTAGTTACTTTATATCATGAGTTTTATCATGAATGAGTGTTGAATTTTATAAAATGCTTTTTTCTTTATTGAGATAATCATTTTCCTTTTTTTTCTGTTAATGGTATCATTTACATTACCTTTTAAAAATATAAGCCAACTTTGTATTCCTGAAATAAATCTAACTTGATCCTGATGTATTAGTTTTATTATATTGCTGGATTTGGTTTGCTGACATTTTATTAGGATTTTGCATTCTGCACCTGAGAAAGATTGGCCTGTAATTTTCATTTCCCATCATGTTGTTGTCAGTGTTTGATATCAAGATTATGTTGACTCATAAATCAAGTTGGGAAGTATTCTCTTTTTGTATTCTTTGTAAAGGCTTCGTGAAAGATTGGTGTGATACTTGTCAATTTTGTTCCTCAAAACTGTGAGACAGCAGTTTACAAGGCCCTTTGTGGAACTTAACAATAACCCAAATGGTAATATCCATTACAGTTTTCTTATTTGGGCTTTACTTTTTAGAAAAATTACTTTTTCAGTTTGCAAAATGCCAGAATATGGGAGTTCCTCCTTCATGTAACACCTCTTTACTGTCCTTACCACATAGTTGTTCTCTGTGCTGAAATAGGATTATAGTCAGTGATATCAGGGCATTCTTGCTGAATGTGTAGGACTTAATCCTGTGATCACAATTATTTTAGGGAATTTTAGGAAAACGTAATGCGTACATAACAATAAAAATACATGACGTAATGTGAAGAAGTACATGGAATTGAAGAATATTTTTCAAGATATTTCTCAATTAGATAACTAGAGAATAGATGGAAATAATCACACTTTGAGAAACAAAAGTTGTTACTATCCATTTTCTGAAACCATGGCTTTAGAGAGAGGGAGAGCGGGAAATAGGCACACACAGATATACACACTCACGTATGCATTTGGGGCAGAGTAGTACCTTGATCCCACTGTATCACCAAAATCTTTGTAGAATTAGTCTTCTAATTCTGTCTTCTCTTGGGTTAAGATTTTTTTTCTAGGGGTGCCTGGGTGGTTCCGTCGGGTAAGCATACGACTTTGGCTCAGGTCATGATCTCGCAGTTCGTGGGTTCGAGCCCTGTATTGCTCTGTGCTGACAGCTTGGAGCCTGGAACCTGCTTCAGATTCTGTCTCCCTCCCTCTCTGCGCCTCCTCTGCTCATGCTCTGTCTCTGTCTCTGTCTCTCTCTCAAAAATAAATAAACACTAAAAAAATTTTTTTAATTAAAAAAAGATTTTTTTCTAAAATTCTAATACCACAATTCTCAAAATTTTTGGTTACAAGACTCCTTTAGACTTGTATTAAGGAGACCCCAAAGAATTATCAATAATGTGGGTCATATTAAAAGTAATATGAGTCATACTTATCTATATTTACCCTATGATAAATAAAAGCTGAAAAAATTTTGAATACTTATAAATAATAATAGTAAATCTATTACATGTTAAATAACTTTTATAGAAAATAACTTTGACAAAACAAAAAATGCACTGGAAAGAGTGTCATCATTTTAACATTTTTACAAATCTCTTTAATGTCTAGCTTAACACAAGACAGCTGGATTCTAATACCTACTGTATTACATCTGATGTGATGTTTTTTGGTTGAATTCTGTGGAGAAAATGCAGCCTCACAGATATATAAGTGGAAAAGATAGTATTTTAATAGCTCTTCCAGATAATTGTGGATTTTCTTTTTGTTTCTAAAACTCAACAAATCTTAAGTTTTTTTAAGGTTAATTGCAGTGTGGAATGCATTGATCTGTCTTGCACTTTCAATGGATTTTCCCCCATGTGATTTTATAACATTGTTCATTGGTCTTTTAGAAATCACCAGTTCACAGAGTTACAGAGTTCTTCCAAGTATTGACATATCTTATAAAATATCAAATCACATTTTTAATACTATTACTGCTCTCATTAGAAAAGTTTAAATGATGGGAAACTCTCAGGCTCAGTGACGGATATAAGTTTTCCAAAATGTTCATTTTTTCTGGAACGTTCAAATGTTATCAAGGCAACGAATACTATCAATTGTCTTCCTTGCACTGACAGGCTCACTTCATTCATTTTTGGGAAAATACCTGCCAAATACTGAAGTCTGAAATCCAGTTGGCCTATAAGTAGTTCTGTCAAGTATATAAACACGGTAAAATAAAGTGGCTAGTTCAGCATATAACTATTCAGTAACACAAAGGCTTTTCCTTCAGACACCACCATACTTCAGTATATAGCAGAAGTAAGGTATGTGCCCTTCCCGTTTCCTCATACAGAATTTGAATAGGACTGGTACTCAATGGTCACAATTTAATAAAATAGTAATTTTCACGTCTTCATCAAGGGAATTCTTAAGCAAAATTGGTGCTTTTTTTTTTTTCCACCCAAAATGGTGAAGAATACAATGACCACAAGTTCAGTTTGGTGCTACTGCCTTGCTTCGTGCTGCAGTGCCAGTAGTTTTATTCCCCCAGGAGAGCAAACAAGTGTTCACACAGAAAGGCAAATGACCTTTCCGTAGTCTTGTGGGAATAGTTTTGACCTCGCAGATCCCTTGCAAAGGTCTCAAGACTTCTAGGGGTCCTCTGATCACCCCGAGAACTGCTGTTGTAATCCAATAGCCACATTACTCCTTGGATTCTGCCCCATGTTGACTTAGAATTTAAAACAAGGCTTTGATTCAGAAATTTTGGTTAATGTACTGTAGAATGTGACTCTTCCAAGCATTTTCTTTTAAAACATTTCCTGTCTGTAATACTGCAACTTTGCCATCGTGAGCTGAGTTAGTCTTGCATTGTTCTGTGTTCCGTGTGCATGCACTCCTCTCTCTCCAAGTTTTGCTCAGACTTAGGTACTATCTAGATGGCAGGTGATGACCGTATCTTTTGTTGCTCTCCCAACGCTTGATATTTGGAGCACACCATTAACCTGCAGGGAAGAAACTTAGTTCAGCCCTGCTTTTGCAAGATATCTGAGCGTCTTGGCCACCACCTCTATGGGAATCTAAATGTGCGAGGCCCGCAGTGCCAACACACTGGAACACGGTAGAAGGAGCCAGCAGAGCTGGGCTACGCATGCCATTTACTAATCACATGACTGTGGAAGAGTCATTTGTTGTCCTGTAGCCTGAGTTTCATCATCTGGGTCGTGGCGAGGACAACATGCCCAGGTATAGACTTACAAGTGAGGGTAAAGAAGATGGAGGCTGTGGAGGTGCTTTATACACTGTGAAGTGTTATACGAATTTAAGTTTTTATAGCCACAAGGGGAGGAATTTTAATTTACATAAACTTCTTAAAATACTCATCCCATGCATAAATTATTCAAGCAAGCATTTTTAGATACTTCCCTAAATGTATTAGTGTTATTAGACCATTTCTGAAAAGCCGACTACCTTGTATGCTTGTTTCTACCCAAAAAAGCCATATATATATATATATGGTATTAGGTCAACTGCTAGGTATTTGTAAAGATGAAATTAGAATCATACCTGACATCAGTTACCAGAATAAACTCCAAATTACATATCAGACCTAAGTATAAAATATGAAATCATACAAGTACTAAAAGAAAATTTAAAATTATTTTGTATCTGAGTGGGAAAAGGCTTTCTAACTGTAACTCAATCCACATGTAATAAAATAAAAATTTTAAATTCAAGTACATAAAAATGAAGAAAACATGAGGACAAAAAGCACCATAAGCAAAGCCAAAAGGCAAATAAAATGTAGAGACAAAATATTTGTAATTTATCACGGGTAAAGGGCTAATATTCCTGACACATGAAGAACTCTTTATAAAAAAAAAAAAGTTTTTTTTAGTGTTTATTTATTTTTGAGAAAGAGAGAGTGAAAGTGGGGGAGGGGCAGAGAGAGAGGAGACACAGAACCTGAAGCAGGCTCCAGGCTCTGAGCTGTCAGCACAGAGCCCGATGTGGGGCTTGAACTCACAAACTGTGAGATCATGACCTGAGCCGAAGCCAGACGCTCAACCAACTGTGCCACCCAGGTGCCCCCATATAAAGAATTCTTAAAATAGATGTGAAAGAATGAAAATCCCCCAATAGTATAAATAAATAGGCAAAAGGCATGAACAGACAAGTAAAAGAGAATATAAAAATAGCCCTTGAACATATGTAAATCTGTTTAACTTTCCTTAGGAAGAAGTGGAAATCAAAACTACACTGAAATATTACTCCTCCCTATTTGAAAAAAAAAAATTCAAAAGCTTGACCGCACTTTGCTGGAGAGGCGGTGCAAAAATGGGTGTATTCATGCACTCCTCCTGGGAGTGCTAAACAACCTCTAAGTGAGGGATACTCGTAGTATTTAATGAAACTGTACACTCAAACTCAGCAATCACATACCTAGAAACTTAACCCTAAACGTTCAGAGCTGACAACACAAAAATAGTACTCAAACAGTTATTCACTGTGGCCTTATTTATAATTGCAAAGTATTGGAAACAACCTGAATGGCTGTACATAGGAAATTAGATGAATAAACTGTGATACAGCCACACAATGGAGTACTATGCAATTATTTCGGAAAAATGTTGAAGCTAATTTCCACGAACTGATATGGAACAACTTCCAGGATAGTATCCATCTCTTTCCACTGAAGAAACACGGGAACATAACCAGAAACAATCACAGTTTGTTACCTGCAGAGGGAGGTGGGGTGGGAATGAGATGGAAGGGATAAAGACTTAGCAACACTTAGAGAAGTGTACCTTTTTGTAGGTTTTTCCTTTGAGGTTTTTGTTAATGTTTCACATTTGCAAAAAATAATCTTTAACCAACAATGAGGGAAAAATCCTAAGACAGTTTTCTGTCATCTTTAATGACACCGTGAGGCATGTTTTTGTGTTAAGGGTTCCCTTGTGATGACAGGGACTTCCTATAATCCAAATCCCAAACTGGACTCCAGGTTCTCTCTTCCCCAAGCAATCAGAAACTTCTACATGTCTTCATCACATCTCTCACCCAACTAATCTAACTGTCCTATACTAAAATACCCAACTGATAAATGAGAGGAAGAAGGCTAAGTGATCCACAGCTTTTTACTCCCCGTCCCCCACCCCCCACCCCCTCAAACACTACTGAGAAATTAACTGTTTGCAGAGGGGAGAAACTCTGGGCCAAAAAGTATTATTAGCATTCCTTTGCCCTTGCAGCCCTCTGCTGGTATAAATGAAATGTGGAGATTGACCATTTATGGCTTATCCTCTCTATTCTAGGTTTGTTGGGAGAGGAGCTTGATAAGCTATTACCCCTAGAAGATCTCTGATCCAAATTTTTTTTTTTTTTTTGCATATCTGGCATCCTTGTCCACTCTAGGGTGTTTGGAAATGTTGGCGAGGAAAACAAGATTTTTTCTTTGCCTTCCATGACACCACTTCCTGTGTTCTCCCTGTCTAAACACTCCTTTATTTCTCTGCCTCCCTCCTCCTTACCTTCTCTCCCACTCCCTTTGGAGTTCTAGCTTAAATCCTCTTATTTCTATAGGTGCTTCCCTTTAATATTTGTATGCTTCTGTCCGTTCTATGGGTGTCTCCCAAATGACTTCTCTCTTCCAATGCTCCGGATCCATATTGGAAACGATTTACCAGGAACTCCACTTGATGCCCTCTGACATTGAAACCTCTGTCCTAACCTAAGTTCTTCATTCTCCTTTGGTTAAGACAAATTATCCAAAACCTGGAAATGAGGCCAAAGGATTATTTAAATGCCATATATTATACTATAGAAGTGATTCTGAAAGTGTGATCTTGGACCAGCAGCAGCAGCAGCAGTATTGGGAACTTAATAGAAATACAAATTCTTGGGTTCTGCTCAAGATCTACCAAGTCAAAAACCATGGAGGTGGAGCCCAGAAGTCTGTGGTTTGACAAGCCCTCCAGGTGATTGATAATGATCATTCAAATTTGAGAAATACTGAACTGGAACGGGGCCGGCAAGCTATGAGCCAAATCCAGCCCAATGCCTGTTTTCATAAAGTTTTATGGGAATATAGCCGCATTATGGCATTTAATTATGTATCATTTATGGCTGCTTTCACTCGTACAACAGCAGAATTGAGTGGTTGTAACAGAGACTTACACGTCCCTCAACCTGAAAGACCTACGATCTGGCCCTTCCCAGAAAAAAGATCATTGTTTGTCTAAGGAAAGATAATTTTATGTGACTTACTATTTATTATTGAGTGAAGCCCAGAGTCTGTGAAGTTAGGTATTCATTATAGAAGACTGATAAGCTAAGGGCACCTGGGTGGCTCAGTTGGTTAAGCATTGACTTAACCAACTTAAGCTCAGGTCATGATCTCACAGTTCGTGAGTTCAAACCCCACTTTGAGTGAACTCAAGTCCCGTTCCAGGCTATGCACTCTCTCCCTCTGTCTCTGCACCTCGTGGGATTCTCTATCCCTTGCTCACTTGCATGCTCTCTCTCTCAAAAAGAAATAAATAAAATTTAAAAAAAAAAAAGACTGATAGGCTAGCTACAAGTGATTTTTGTCTGGTAGAGATGAAAATGATTTCTCTCTGTGAGAATTAATCACAAAAGCAACAATTTTATTGTATGTTTATAGCCAGTTTTGGGTCTAACCTAGCAACATATTCTAGCATTTTTCCCTTTCACTGTTTATATATATGTGTGTGTGTGTATAGATAGATAGATATACACACATATTTTTTAATTTGAGAGAGAGTGTGTGCACAAGTAGGGGAGAGGGACATGGGGGGGAGAGAGAGAGAGAGAGAGAGAGAGAGAATCTTAAGCAGGCTCCATGCTCAGCACGGAGCCCAACACTGGGCTCGATCCCACGACCCAGGGATCATGACCTGAGCTGAAACTAAGAGTCTGATGCTCAACCCACTGAGCCACCTAGGCACCCCTAATTGTATGTTTTTAAACACTGTATACATATGTACATATATATACATATGTGCACATACCAAGATCTCACATATCCTCCTCTGAAATCTTTTACATTCTCCTAATTACTAATAATTTTTCTTAAATTTTTTAAATGTTTTATTTATTTTCGAGAGAGAGGGAGACACAGAATCCGAAGACAGGCCCCAGGCTCTGAACTAGCTGTCAGCACAGGGCCGATGCGGGGCTCGAACTCACGAACCGTGAGATCATGACCTGAGCTGAAGTCGGACGCTTAGCCAACTGGGCCACCCAGGCGCCCCTTCTAATTACTAATAAATTAAATCTTTGAAGCGTGCTTGTATGAGAGTCATCTTTTTAACTCTTTGAAATTTATACTTTGACACTTGACAAGAATTAATTATTCCTTAGGTTCTCTGTCTCTGTCATTATCCTTCCTTCAGACTCTTAGTTACATGAGCTTGAAACCCTAGCACCTGTTTCAATTCCTCCCTCCTCTTCAAATGAATCAGTTTCCAAATCTCACTGGTTTTACCTCCCACAGCTTCTCTTCAAGCCAGCCCCTCTCCTCTATTTCCATGACTACTGTCTGACTTTAAGCCCCTGTTCCCTCTTTCCTGGACTTTTACAACAGCCCCTACGTGGCTCTTTGTAACCTATCCAGTGTACATAAGGCTGGCAGAAGAAGATCCCCAAGGAAGAGCTCTGGTCATTTCACTTCCTTAACCCAAACCCCTTTGGTGATTCCTCAGTGTTCAACTAATTAAAGGAAAGCCCCAGTTCTTTAGCCTGATTTTTAAGGCCCTCCAAAATTTGACTCCAAGTTTGTCTTCCTTGACCAGTCTTTGTCCTTCCTCCCTTCCATTCTCTGTGCCTGTTTGCACCCCTTTGCCCTCTTTCCCATTGCCTCTCTGCCTACAATACCCTCTGTCCTGTTTCTGCATGTCCAAATGTAAGTATTCTTTTTTTTAAGTTTTTGTTTTGTTTTGTTTTGTTTTGAGAGAGAGACAGAGTCTCAACCAGGCTTCATGCTGTCAGCACAGAGCCTGATGTGGGGCTCAAACTCATGAACCGTGAGATCGTGACCTGAGCCGAAATCCAGAGTCGGTTCCTTTAATGACTGAGCCATCTAGGTGCCCCCCAAATGTAAGTATGCGTTAACCCCCAGCTTGAAGTTCCGCCATGCTGATTCTTTCAGCCGCAAGTGATTTCTCTCTGCTCTGAATTCCCAGCACATTTAATTTGTTTCTCTTTTATGGCCCATATCACTATTTTATGACATGGTCCATTATGGACGTTTCTGTGGCCTTGTTGTAGCACTTCATCTATGATCCAACTTTGTATCCATATTATTGCCTAACTGTGCTAATATAGATAAGAGGGACAGTAAACGTTTTTGAGTATGGGCTGCTTAAAAATCAAAATCTCAGCTGACAAAAGTAGCACCAAATTATTTTTTGAATGTCTAAAATCTCATCAAACTATACTTTACCAACCACCTCCTTTTGTGAATGATTCCTAATTCTTCATTTAAAAAAAATATTAATTATTTAATATGAAAGGAGAAAAATGAATAGTCTTCAAAATTGAAATGAGTCTTTCTTTTTTCTCTTTGGTATATCTTTTCTCCATAAATAAGCTTTCTCAGTTCAGTGTGGCAAGTCCAGCATTTAACTATTCAGTGTTGTTTATTCATGAACAAACATGACAGTTTTCCATGTGGATGCGCCCATCAAATGGGCTCCCTAACACAAGCATTTGTTCATGAAGCCCTGAACTCTTTAGTTGGTCTTTTATTAAGAAAACATAAATGATACACACATTTTGTGTTTTTTTTTAATCAGGAGGGATATTAGTGCCTTAATCTAATTGATTTGGGCACCCCCAATCAATCAGGACAAAGGAAGTTATGGTACATCTACTGTCTTCTACCTAATGTCTTTCATTCTTATCATATTATAAAACAGTGTATCTCCACATACATGGATTTCTCACCAGTATCCTCTGGAGAACAAAAGTATATTTCCAAGACCCACCCAAATTCAGAAATCTGGGGGGTAGATCTCCAAGAATCTTTATTTTTGGTTAACCTCCCAGATGATTCTTATGCATCTGAAGTTTGTGACTCACAGGCTAAATTCTTATCCTATTCTAAATTCAGAGAGAAGCAGAGACACCTTATAGCATTTCCCAAGTGCACCTTAAATAGACCGTGAGGGTTGAGAGAATCTGTCCATCTTCTTTCCCTGCTCAAAGTTTTTTTTTAGGTTTATTCATTTTGAGAGAGAGAGAGAGAGAGAGAGAGAGGACAAGTGGGGGGAGAGACAAAGAGAAAGGGAGAGAGAGAAAATCCCAAACAGGCTTTGCATTGTCAGTGTAGAACTCAATGAGGAGCTCAATCCTACCAACTGCGAGATCATGACCTGGGCCAAAATCAAGGGTTGGCCACTTAACCGACAAGTTGTTGTTGTTGTTGTTGTTGTTGTTGTTTTAATAGAACTTGCCATAAATATTTTATTTTGAAAATGTTCAAACACACAGAAAAGTTGAATTTAAAAAAAAAGGACAGTGGACACCCATAGACTACACCACCAACATGTTACTGCATCAGCTTTATCACACTTCTTTCCTTTTGTCCATCTCTCTGCTCATCAACCCGTCTTATTTTTGGAGATGAATTTCAAAGTAAATTTCAGACAGGGATAGTGTCTAATTTGGGATGATGGTGACTTGAAGAATAACAGGGCAGTGAGTCCTTGTAGTTCTGGTGAAAACACAGTGGCCTCGTTTGCTTAAACAGGATTGGTGGCTGTTTGGTCCTGGCAGGACATTTAGAATGCATTTAATCAAAGACAGAAGGGTAGTTTTGGACTGGCTGGACACAGCCCCCTCGGAGTAGTATCTGCTTGTCTCTATTCATTTGAATAGGAGCTTTTGTTCTACAAATGGAAGAAGCAGGGGAGGTTTGGGGCCACAGAAAAGAGTAGATTAAACATGGAAGTAGATGGCAGCAGTGACCTCTCTCCTCTTCTATGGGTTTTGAGGCCCTAACAGAGACATAAGTTAGGGGCAGAGGTTTGCTGGGTTGGTGGTTAGCAACAAGGTTGTGAGTCAGACTGCTAGACCTGCATTCCAGCTACCCCAGGTTGTTTGAGCTTGGATACATTCTGCTTCTTGGCCTCAGCTGGCTGATCTGTTAAGTGAAAGTAATGATAGTACCTACATTATATCGTTGAGAAAATGTGTGCCTGTCATGTAACTCAATCAACTTCAGTTGCTGAAATGTAATTACATACCTTGATGCGTTTCCTTAAGTTCACACAAAATTAAAATAGATGACTGTTGGAGCTGGTGAACAAAGAAGACACAAGTAATCTCAGTGATTTTGACAAGTGAGCCTAAAAGGAATTCAGAGAGTTGCAGGAGGCAGCAATCCTGAAAAGTCCTTTCAGACAATCCATTGCACTTAAAATGAAACCTAATTTCTCTCCTTGCTCTGCAAGGCCCCTCCATTATGCGGCCTCTGCCTACATCTCCAACTTTATCTCCTCTCCTCCCTTACGCGGTCCTCAGGACCCACTGTTCTCTTTGCAAGAAAGTCCCCAGATCTTTAGCAAGTCTGGTGACTCGGTGAGGCCCAGCGCGGCAGGGGCGGGGCGGGGAAGGGGCGGGGCCAGAGCGGAGGCGGGGCGGGGCGCGGTGGGGTGGGGCGGAAGCGTGGGCGGAGGCCCAGGAAGTGACGGCCCTGCCGGTGGTCCTTGGGTGTCAGTGTAGTTCGCGGCGCCACCTGTGCGGCCACCGCGTTCGTGGGCGATGGAGAATGGAGCGGTGTACAGCCCCACGACGGAGGAGAACCCGGGCCCTGCCAGGGGCGCCCGGAGCGGCCTCGCCGCCTACTTCTCCCTAGGCCGGCTTCGGTTGCATCGGCGCTTGTTCAAAGTCTTGCAGCTGGTAAGTCCGCGGCGGGGGTGGGCCAGCCTGGCCGGGGCAGAGGGGCTCTGACCCCGGGGCCGTCGGCCCGCGGGCTTGGGAGGCTGCCCAGCTGCGTCCCCTCGACCTGGTGGTGCAGGAAGCGGCGGTTTCCACACCTCCAGTTCCTTCTCTGTCTGCTGGAAAGGGGGGCGTTACCTGCCGCCGCCGCGCGGCCTCTCAGCCCCGGTGTCTCCCTGGCTGGGTCCCTGACGACGACCTAGGGCCCCGGAGCGTGTTACGCGGGTCCAGGAAGTGCGTCCGAAAACCCAAGTCCGCCGCTTAGCCTTCTCTCACTCCATCATCTGTTAACGACCTTCGTCTCTTCTCCCAGCTGTTCCTCTGCAATACCGCCCAGAGTGCCTGTATTTAGACTACGAAGTGCTTTGTGTTTATCGCTCTCTGGTTCTTGCGGTTTTCCTGGTACGAGCCCATGGGGGCAGTTTAACTTGTTGAACAAAGTCTTCCGTTACTCCTCACGGTGTCGAGATGTGTGTATTCAGTCAGTTGTCTCCCCGATGTTTTATACCGGCTGGAAAAGAATTACGTCTGGGGGAGCGATACGTGCGCACGAAGTACAAAGTGAAAGGGACAGCTTGTCTTCGCGGGCAGGTAGCAGAAGTAGGGCATACCTCTCCCGCAATTTCCCGGAGTTTCCGTTCACTTTAGGCAGTAAAAGTGCCTGAACCTAGTAGTGAAAATATCAAAACACCTTTGAATTTTAACTCAAATTACACACATACTGACATTCCAAGTTGTGTTTTAACCAAGGTGACCATTTTCTGGAAGGGGAAAAACTCAGACTGCCTAGAATAGTTTGTAAGTTGGTTTTGTTTGGTTTTGTTTGGTTTTGCGTAATCATCTCAAGTAAAAAATAGCCGGTTGGTTTCCTTAGGAAGAACCTAAATTCTTAGAATTCTGATAACCAGAACTTACATTCTTGGAACTCAGATGGCCTATCTTTATTAAAGAGAAAAATAGCTGTCAGAAAACTGGCGCTGCTTATTAATCGTCAGAACGATCACATCTGGGAATACTTTGGAAATCACTTGGAGGCAGGTGACAGTGTGGCTCTGGAACCCAAGAAGGTCTGGCTCGCGTCTGGCTCGCGTTCGCTCCAGCTCCCTCCTAGGTAGTTGCACACTGGCAACCTTTCAGTTCTTACCAGGCAGGGGCTCCCTCCTGCCATTGTTTCTTTGTATCAGCTGTTCCTTCTACCAGAAGTGCTTCTTTCTGTTCTGTTGTCAGTTCTAACCTGACCTTTAGGTATCAGCTGTGTTGCTTTGCAGTAGAGCTAAAGTGTTTCTACGTAAATAGTAGAACTCTTTAGAACAGAAAAGAATTAGCATGCATCCGAAATATTCTTGACATCGATATTGGTGTCCTGCCTATTAAATCTCCTGTTTTCAGTTCTGTTTTTCCTTTCTGATCAGAAATGGCAAAGCTACAGTACAATTCCTCATTACCTTATTTACACTTTAATAAACTGTAGTTCCATATCCCCAGAAAAGAATACAACCAGAGATGTTGGTGATAGACTTTTTAGTGGGATGTGGAGAAGAGGGGCAGGTGAATTTGCCTCACAAAAGTTGGTAGACTATTCCTGCTTGTTCTCCATCATTCCGTAAGGGGAAGAGGGAAAGAATAAAAAGTAATGTCTCATTTTGAAATCCATTTACAGGCATATCTCAGGTATGGTGGGTTGGGTTCCAGACTGCCGCAATAAAGGGAATATCGAGTCTAATTAATTTTTTGGTTTTCCAGTGCATATAAAAGTTAGGTTTACACTACACTATTAAGTAGTCTATTGAGTGTTCAGTAGTGTTATGTCTAAAAAAATATGCATACCTTAATTTAAAATATTTTATCGCCAAAAAATTCTAGCCATTAGCTTTCAGTGAGTTCACTGATCACTGGTCACCATAGCAAATGTAATAATAATGAAAATGAAATATTACAAGAATTACCACAAGGTGCCACAGAGACCTGAAGTAAGCAAATGCTGTCGGAAAAACGGTATCAATAGATTTGGTTGACTCCACAATGTCACAAACCTTCAATTTGAAAAATGCAGTATCTGCCAAGTGCAGTAAAAGCAAAGCGCAGTAAAATGAAGTATGCATTTACTTATTTATGGGGAAATGTAATGTTATGAGTGCTTTCTCTCTCTTTTTTTTAAATGTTTATTTGTTTTTGAGAGTGAGCGTGTGGGCTGGGAGGGGCAGAGAGAGAGAGCCCTGACAACAGCGAGCCTGATGCAGGGCTCTAACTCACAAACCGAGAGATCATGACCTAAGCTTAAGTCGGACACTCAACTGACTGAGCCACCCTGGCGCCCCAAAAATGCTTTCTTTAATATAGATTTAAAAAGATATTTCATTATTGCTTTCCATTTTGATTGTTGTCTTTTAGTTCCTGCTTTGTTTCAATAATGCCCTTTATCTTTTCACAATAGTATATATGATAGGAGTTACGCAGAAAGTCCCAAGGAAGTTATATATGAAATAAAACCCATCCAGCCTGAGGCAACAGGCAGAGGTTTTTTTTTTTTTTTTTTTTTTTTTTTTTTTTGCTAAAACAAAAGCACATTCGTAAAAGCCACATGCTGCCTTCAGGTTGTTTTACCTTAGATAACTTATTTTTTAATTTATTTCATTTTTAAAAATTTATTTATTTATTTTGAGGGAGAGTGTGTGCACGCAAGCAGGGGAGGGGCAGAGAAGGAGAGAGAGAGAGAGAGAGAGAGAGAGAGAGAGAGAGAGAATCCCAAGTAGGCTCCGCAATGTCAGTGCAGCACCCGACTCAGGGCTCAATCTCATGAACTTTTAGATCATGACCTGAGCTGAAATCAAGAGTCAGATGCTTAACTGACTGAGTCACCCAGGTGCCCCTAGATAACTTTTTTCTAATTAAGTAGATTTGCTGGGCTCCAATAAGGAAACTACTATTTCCTTGGAGCCCCCCATAATTGGAAGAGAAAGTACTTTAACAAAGGACCTGGAAGTCCTGTGACGTTTTATCCAAAATGTGGTGCATTTCTGTGTTTGGGTATCTTACTCTAGTCTCCCAAATCTTATCAGGTTCTGACAACCCCAAAAGAGAAAGGACTCTTATTACTCTAAAACTTAAAAATCAGACTCTGAGTACTTAGGACATTCCTAGAGTTCAAGGAGACAGAATTGGATTTCCTCCGAGGTTCTTTTCACTGTGTTAGATTTGTATAAATCTCAGGCTCGTGGCGGGGGTGGGTGGGTGGGGGGGAGCAGGGTGCTGGTACAGAGCTGAACACCAAAAAGGGGTAGAAAAGTAGAGCCTACAAACAGGAGGAGAGGTTAAAGATAAAAGAGCATGACTAGCTCTTGAGTTACGTACTTTTGGAATTACATAGCTGTGTCTACCACCATTCATGTAAAACCTTTATTTTGTCAAAGGCTTGTCCCTTCCAGAGCTAAAAAAGAAATAAAGACTCAGCTGGGAATGCAGTGTAAGGAGTCATTGCAGTCCTAAATTTATGCAGTTTATTTATCAGTTTATTTTATCCTTAGATTGGACCTTATGCTAATATGTGTGTGTCTGTGTGTGTGAAGTTTTTGTTGTTAATTTTGAGGGAGTTTGTTTTTGTCTTAAGGGGAACATTGACATTGGGCCACCCAACTCCTTGCTCGTAAGCGGGTGCAGTGATCTAAATCTGTGCAGTATTCTGGCTGCAACAGGCTGACATTGTGTTCAGGGTATCAGTTGAATGTCCTGATGGCTGCACAGTACTGTGATTACAGTGACTCCTCAAGCAAGCAGTTTGACTTGGAATTCACCAGTGATTTAAGTTTATCAAACTATAAAATAATGTTACACTCTGTAGGTGCCAAGAAACAAATCACCTAGAAGCAGTTCATCTTATAATGGTGTCCTTTTCACCATTAAATGCGAAAAGTGATCTGTGCTAAATTGAAATGCTCTATTTTTACCTTGAGGAAGGTCCATAATGTCAGCAAATTATATCTTTGAACCTTTGTGAGAGTCAATATTTGCCTAAGCCAAGGGAGGCTTAGCATAACTTCAGGCTGACAGATTTGTTTACTTGGACCTTACATATGACTACAGGTTGTTAGTAGCAAGGTCATTAATTCACAAATTAATATAATTTTGTAGTTGGAGCCTTACAATGAATGGCAAACATTATAGGGTGCCTGGGTGGCTCAGTCGGTTGAGTGTCTGATTCTTGCTTTCAGCTCTGGTCGTGATCCCAGGGTCATGTGATTAGGTCCCTATCGGGCTTTGTGAGGAGCATGAAGCCTGCTTGAGATTCTTTCTCCCTCTGCTCCCCTCCCCCACTCATGCTCTTTCTCTCTAAAAATTAAAAAAAAATTATTTTTAGGAGAAATGCTTTACTTGTAGACTGTTAAATGAAAGAGACTTAGTGTTTAATGACTGTTAATTTTTAAGGAAGACTAAAGTTCAGAAAGGGTAGTGAAACTGAAATGGAGAGAGACACAGGGTAGTCATTATTTGAATGTTTAAATCACCAGAACTGCGAGTAAGCCATGTTTTAGTCACTAAGATTTCCCAAATGTGTTGACACTAGCACATTGGTTTTAATGTAACATTTAACGGCAAGAGGGGAAATGCACAAAACTCTGATTGTAACTTTGAAAATGCAATCTTACAGGGAAAGCCTACACAGATATACAATAGTGAACCTAATAAACAGTGTTTATGGGTTGGGGGGGTGGGGAGAAAGCACAGAGTGGGAGTCAGGAGACCTGGGTTTTTGGCTGTGCAAGCGTGGGACCTGGCCTGTCCGAGATTCATTCCATCACCTGTAGACACAAGGGTGGGAGACTGCCTGTCCAGCTCCAAAAACTTGGAAAATACCGTAGTTCTATTTGGGTAAAGTGTTATGTCATTGGAAGCAGCTGTGCTGGGCATACTGTTGTTAGGTACTTAGCTTAGTATTCATTAAACAGTATTTAATGTGAGGTCTTTGTGCTACTGAGAGTAAAACTGTTTACCAGAAAATAATAATTGAGCCTTTCAACTTACTTTTAACATTCATCATTTTTTCCTTCCCCAATTCAGTGACCACTTTGGTATTTAATGCTGGTGACTACCCATTTCTTGAAATTATTACTTCCCTTAACTTTCACATTAATTTTTTTTCTCTTTTACTACAAAAAGTGTTTGTTTACCAAAAAATAGACATAAATTAGAAAATACGATTAAAATAAAATAAGCCACACTTTACCACCACCCCCTTCACTGATTAATGATTTGGAGTATGTTTACATGCTTATTTTTTCTTAAGTTATAGTTTTTTGTTTTTGTTTTTTTTAAATGTTTATTTTGAGAGAGGGAGTGCGTGTGTGTGAGGTTGGAAAAGGAGCAGAGAGGGGGAGAAAGAGAATCCCAAACATTGGCCGGCAGCGCAGAACTGGATGCAGAGCTCGATCTCAGGAACCGTGAGATCATGACCTGAGCCGAAATTGAGAGTCTGCAGCTTAACCAACTAAGCCACCCAGGTGCCCCTGTAGTTTTTTTTTTTTTTTTAAGTTTGTTTGTTGTGTGTGTGAGAGAGAGAGAGAGAGTGTGTGTGTGTGCGCGCGCGTGTGCGGGGGTGGGGCAGAAAGAAGGAGAATCGCAAGCAGGCTCTACACTGTCAGCACAGAGCCGGACACAGGGCTCAGTCTCAAGGTTCATGAGATCATGATGTGAGCTGAAATCAGGAGTTAAATGCTTAACCGACTGAGCCATCCAGGTGCCCCCCCTCCCCCGTTTACTCATTTCTTGAGTTTTCCTAAGAAGTGTTAAGGCTTCCTGTGACTTGTTTGTCGGGTGCTAGTTTCTCTTTTCCTTCCTGCTCCTGAACTGAGATACTCTTTCATGCCCCACCCAGTCCTCTGTGCCTCCTGTCTCCTAACCAGATAAACCAGGCGGGCGATCCCTGTTGCTTTCCTCCAGAAGTCCATACTCCCGGGCCACATCTCACATAGCCACACCTGGCTCCGTAAACATTTTTATCATCACTCCCCACCCAGTTAGGTCAGTTGCCTCATTTCTGGGGGGCTTACCATGCAAATTCTTGCCTTCACGAATCTGTTCTTTTCCGTCCCCCACCTGAAATGTCCTCCGCCTGTCCAGATCCTATGTGTCTCTTGGCCCTGCTTTGAGTCTCACCTTTCCACTTACCCTTCTCTAGCCGCTATTAGTTCCGGTGGATCCAAGCATTCTCCTGAGATTTCCCGAGTTTCCAGATAATGGATGCTCAATTATGAGGCATATTGTTTTCTTATACACTGATCTTGTTGCTCTGTCATTACATGTTCCTATACATAGTACAGTGTTGGATCAATAATACTCAAATACACTTTTCAAGAAGTTTTTTAAAATTGAGGTATAATTGACATGTCTTCATTTGAGGCGTATAGCATGAAGGTCCTGTGCTGTGGGAGATTGATTATATAGGAAGGTTGGGAGCATCAGACAGAGATGGGGAGTCAGGAGGAAACTTCATACTGAATATAGTTTGTGGTGCTGATTTCTTGGCCTTTTACTAGGAATAGGAACTCAGGACGTCTGTGCAGAATCTGCCTCTTAATACCTCTCTGAGGCTTACGGTCCGTGAGACTGACTCCTGTGAAGGAGTTTGGAACAGGACTTGTCATGGAGACGCTGATTACTGCTAGCCGAGCGGAACCCTGCCACGGCCTTGCAGAGAATAGACAAGCAGGCTGGAGCTCCGTAGAAAAGATTTTACTGTCGTATAGCCTGCACAGATGGAGTGTTCCCGATAATCTAATCATTGTAAGAAGAATGGTTCATGATCAGCTATTCTCAGACCCCGGTTAGAGTTTTAGGCTGAGATCTTCTCAGAGTTAATTGACTTTTTATACACCTGAGGTATATTTTGCAAATTTCTCATAGAAAAACTCCAAAAAGTTGGGTAAGATTTAACATAGAGGCAAGAATAAAGCAAATGGAATATTAGACATTGAGTATTTTCTTACACTGTAGTCCTCTAAAAACTCATCCTGTAATTATAATTTCACGAGATCAGGGAAGTACCTTTACACAATTGGCTTTCTGGGATGTGCCTTGGTGTGTCACTTTGTGTCCCAGGGGCAGTGATTGGGAGTGCCTTACCTGACCTCTGTCTGAAGGAGGCTGTTTGGGATATGCTGGACTGTTTTATGTCTCACTAACTTGTAGGAAATCATAGCAATAAGATCTGTTTTTTATCTTTCTATAGATTCATTTCCAAATTTCGTTGGAGGGGGGAAATCCCTTAGAGGCCTGCATACCAATTTAGGTTTGACCTTTTTCTTTTTAACTTTTTATTTTGAAATAATTACAGGTTCACAGGAACTTGTGAAGCAAAACGTACAGGGAGGTCCTCTGCACTCTGTGCGTGTGTGCGCGCACGTGTGTATGTCTCTGCAGTTTTATCACATGTGTAGCTTCCTAGAGTCGCTACCACAACTGTTCCAGAAACCGTGCTGTCACCACAGGGTTCTCTCATGCTGCCCCTTGACAGCCACACCTTTCCCCTCTCCCCTGGCCACCACGAATTAGTTTTCCATCTCTGTAACTTGTTATTTGAAGAATGCTATATAAGTGGGACCATGTAGCAGGTAACCCTTGAGTTTTGGAATTTTTTCACTCCGCGTAATTTGCAGATTAATCTAAGTTGTTGTATGTCTGAAGTTTGTTCCTTTTTATTGCTTGGCAGCATTCCATGTGATGGGTGTAGTTTCCTTTGATGGTGGGAAGACATGTAGATGGTTCCCAGTTTCCAGAACTGTTACAGATAAAACTGTTAAGAACATTCATGTGTTGGTTTTTGCCTAAGCGTGAGTTTTCATTTCTCCTGGAGAAGGTAGGAATGCAGGTGCTGGGTCATATGGCTGTCGCCTGTTTAGTTTTTAAGAAACTGGTCACCTGATTTCCAGAGTGCCTGGGCCATTGACTTCCTCTTGATGACAACATGTTGTAGGCTGGCATTTTTATACTGTGCAGTGAAATGTATCTGCTGCTTCTGGTAGCCCTCTTGGTGTGCCATTAACACATCTGGTTGCTTCTCCTGGCCTGAGGGGCAAAATGGCATTTCCCAGTAGGCTTTGATTTAGGTCACCAGTCATCTTGATGGTCTTAACGCTCAAAGAAACGCCCCTAGCTTTCACAAAACCCACACAAACCTGCCCGAGTGAACCTCTCTTCTCTTCTTTCCTATTTCTAGAGAAGTTAGTCCCAATCCTGAGCCCTGAATCCTACCTACAGAGAGTCTCTTTTCTTCCTCGTCCTGAGACCCACCCCTCTTACTGGTTTCTGCCTATTTAAACATGCTCAGTTCTCTCCCATCTTGAAATTCCCGTCCCTTTGACCTCATCCACTTGTTCCCTATCTGGCCACTCTTTCCAAGCTACACCTCGTGACTGTGCTGGCTCTATCTCACTGCGCAGTCCTGGGATCTTAGCCTCCCTGTCTGACTTCACTGCAGTGGGCTTGCTGATGTCACCAGAGCCGCCTTGTAGCTCAATGTGATGTAAGTGTTGCAGTGTTGTTCTTACCTGACCTCTTAAGTAGCACTCACCATTCTTGATTACTTTCTCTTGGTAGAAGTCCTTTTTTCTTGTCCTACTACCTCCTTGGACTGCTGTTCCTAATTGTCCTTTGCTGGTGTCCCCGCCTCTGCACATCCCTTAAGCCTTGGGGTTGCTCTGAGTTCTGCACTGAGCTAGCTCTTCTCATTCTGGGTGACCTCGCTGGCTGAGGCCCACGTCTTCATCTCCGCCTCAGACCTCTCCCCTGGGCTGCAGACCTGTATACTGTATACCCTTGTGCCTCCTAGATACCTTCCTTCGCTCTCCCACAAACCCCTCATAGCTGGCATATTTAAAACTGAATGTACTCTCTCCCCAGCGCTCTTGCCTCTTAAACAAACAAACAAACAAACAAACAAACCCAACTCTTCTCTCTGCAGGGAGGCCCCAGCACTGTATATACATACGTATATACATATATATACACACATATATGTATATACGGACATATATACATACGACAGCAGCAGTGCTTGCATTGAATGGAGTTGCCAGTTAACCAGAGTGAACCATTGTCCATTCAGGGCACAGCTTTCTGACCTACGCCTGTCTGGCATCCTGGAGCACGCTTGAGGCCCCTCTTAAGCACTTTTTTTTTTAATGAATGAATGAATGAATGAATGAATGAATTATTTAATTTACATCCAAGTTCACATATAGTGCAACAATGATTTCAGGCCCTCTTGAGCACACTTGCCTCTGCCATCTGTCGACTTGTGTTATTCACACTACGACTAATTACACTTTTAATCGTCAGACATTGAATTAAATATCACACAGACTAAAACTGAGTGTGAAAAGGAATTGTGTCCTGTGAAAACTAAATTGAATGTTTTGGCAAGTCCAAAAAATAAGTTACTCAAGTATTTGCTGGGTTATTAAGTTAGAACGAGGACCCGTTGTCAAAGGCTAGTAAAACTCGTCCAAATCTAGAAGGATTCTGCACTCTGCTTCTCAAGTGTCCAAGGTCTTGCTCTACTCCAACTAAATGTTAGTCTGGAAGTGGTAGTTATATATGATGAAAGTGATATTTGCAGAAAACATGATGTGGAATTCCAAGCAGTAGGCTCAAACTCCGGGAAAAGCCCTATTTCAAAAGATTGGTGAATAAATATGCCTTTTTGTTTTAAGTTAACATGTTCAAGTATGTTATCTTATTTCCTACTTTATTTATTTATTTATTTTTAATGTTAATTTTTGAGAGAGAGAGAGAGAAAGAGTGTGAGCGGGAGAGGGGCAGAGAGAGAGGGAAACACAGAATCCGAAGCAGGCTCCAGGCTCTGAGCTGTCAGCAAGAGCCCGATGCGGAGCTCAAACCCAAGAACAAGAACTGTGAGATCATGACCTGAGCCGAAGTCAGACGCTTAATGACTGAGCCCCCCAGGCACCCCTTTCCTCCTCTATTTAGATGCATCCTGATAAGGGCTTCTACTGCACCTTGCAATGATTTCAGGAACTGTTCTCTGTTACTACTACCTGGTCACTATCTTCCCCTGATTGGCCACATCAGCTTCCTAACTGGATTCCACCCCAGGATTTGCCCTTCCCCTAGTCCCCCCTCCATGTTGTAGCCAGCAAGAACTACTAAACGTGTAGACCAGATTGTGTTGCCCATTTGCTTTAAAACTCTTAAAATCCAGAGTTTTAAACTAGTAAAAGAGGACATTTAGGTCTAGCCTCTGCTTACCTCTCTAGGCTCGTTTAATCCTTTTCCTGCTGCCGTCCGCTTCCTTCACACTGGATACTTTAACCACATGGACTCAACTCGATGTCACGATTCAGTGAGGCGGGGGGCGGGGGGGGGCGGCGGTATATGTGTGCATTGAGGGGGAGGAGTGCCAGGCGCTCACCCCTCCAGGTCTTCCTGTGTACCGCTTCTCTGCCTGGAGCTTCTTTCCCTGTCTTTCACACCCGAAGCTGACCCTCCTGTCCTTCGGGAACCCTTTCCTGACCCCCAAGTTGAGGGCCTCTCCTGTGCGCTTTGATAGCAACACGCTGTATTTTACCCATTCTGGCCTTTAGCACTTGGTAGTTAATTAATTGTGTACTTGGATTGCCTTCGAGGCACCCGGACCATAAGCTCTGCGAGGATCAGCTGCCCTTAGTAATGGTGTTTGCCTTAGTCTCCAGTCCACAGAGAGTTGTGTGAACAGATGTGTTCTCTGGATACCGTAGTTTCTCTGGAAAACACCTACGAGAAACGTTTCGTTTCTTTTGTAGTTGCTGTCCCTGCTGGCCTTCATCTGCGAGGAAGTCGTGTCACAGTGCACTTTGTGCGGAGGACTTTACTTCTTTGAGTTCGTGAGCTGCAGTGCCTTTCTTCTGAGTCTCCTCATTCTGATCGTGTACTGCACTCCAGTTTATGACAGAGTCGACGCTGTCAAAGTCAAGTCATCGGTAAGCACAGAGACATATGCTCCCTCTGTGAAGAGCATAGCTGTTTGGAGTCCTGTGTCGTTGTATTATTCAAAGTAGGAATGCTTGCACAACTCAGGAGCGCGAGAAGACACTACCCATTGTTCCAGCCCTGCGCCCTGCCAGATGTGGGGGAGACGGGGAAGTGGGATGAGGAGGAGAGCAGCAGGCACTGCCAGTAGTTTACAGCTAGTGGTGGTTTACCCTCTTCACAGTAGGTGTTTTTTAAAAACTAGGATTTTTGTCACTTTTGATTTCTCACATTTCAGTGTGTCACTCATGGGTTCTATCTGCAGTTTTTCGCCGTGTACCTGTTCTGTGCCAGGCATTAGACTAAGATATGAGAGTGAGTGATGAACTAGTGTAACATATTTCTGGAACTTTTAAAATGAAACACCACACAGGGGCACCTGGGTGGCTCAGTTGGTTAGGCATCCGACTCTTGATTTCAGCTGAGGTCATGATCTCAGGGTCATAAGATCTAGCCCAGCATGGAGCCTGCTTAGGATTCTCTAGCTCTCTCTCCTTGCCCCTCTCCCGCCATGTGTGTGTACACTCTTTTAAAAATAATAATAATAATAAAATGTTAAAAAAAATTTTTTTTATGTCTTTATTTTGAGAGAGACAGAGAGAGAGAGAGTGAGCAGGGGAGGGGCAGAGAGAGAGGGAGACACAGAATCTGAAGCAGGCTCCAGGCTCTGAGCTGTCAGCACAGAGACCAACGCGGGGCTCGAACCCACGGACTGAAATCATGACCTGAGCCGAAGTTGGACGCTTAACCAACTGAGCCACCCAGGTGCCCCAATAATAAAATGTTTTAAAATGAAACACCATGTAATTCTACCTACGGTTTTGATTTTCATTACGAAGAAAGTTGTCTATAAGTGGATTAAAGAGGCATTTGTTGAATTCATTGTTCAGAAAATTCCCTTTTAATGAAAGCACACGTGGGAATTTTATTTTCACAAAATCAGTGGTACGTAACTTTCTAAAGACGGTCTGCTGACCCATGTTTTTATTTTAGTGCAGATTTGTGAGATGACACGTGAGATGATTCACACATTTACTGCATTTAAGGAAGAAAGAATTGGGCAGTTTACTTCCTCAGTAGTAGTGGAGTAAACAGTAGTGGTTTGTGGAGAATTGTACATGTCAGGGTCGACAGATGAAAGAATTCACATCTCTCAGGGAAAAGATAAAAACGAGGGTAATTTTAACTATAAAGAATAAGGAATAGGGGTGCCTGGCTGGCTCAATCAGTAGAGCGTGTAACTCTTAACCTTGAGGTTGTGAGTTCAAACCCCACGTTGAGAATAAAGATTACTTTAAAAAAATCTTAAAAAAAAAAACAGGATAACAAGATAAATACAAAGCAATAAAATCTACTTTTTAAGATTCATGAGAAGTAAACGTTGGGTCATATATTAATATATACCTAAGATACTTACTTTTATCTGTATGCCCTTTTGTACTACACTTTTAAGTTTTGTGCTGTAAGATCTGTTACCTTCTTTTAAAAGAATTATTTTAAGTTGAAAAATTAAAAAACAAAACATTGATACCATAATAGTTAAAAAAAATAGCTTTGAAAAACAGAGTCTGAATCACATCCGTCAAGCCTTTGATGAGCCCATGCGTGCAGCTCTTGGTATGGCTGATACAGGACCGTTCCGTCACCTGTCCCGATGACAGCTGCTGTCAGCGTGGACTGTGTCAGATATGTTACGTACTGTGATTCAGAATCCTCAGGCTGTAGTGCTCCATTTTTCATCGAGGAAACCTAGATCCACGGTGGTTTCGTAAGTTGTCCAAAGTTACACAGCTAGGGTAGAAATAAACTGAGATTGGACCCCAGGAGAACCCTCCACAAGGGGCGTTCTGTTGTGTGGCCTCCGGTGAGTCCTGCTGGGACCAGTCCCCTAGCAACTTAGGCGCGGTCATGGCACCTACCATCCCCACGTTATACAGATTTCTAGAGAATGATGGCAGTAACGGAGCCCACTTGCCATACGGAACGCATAGTGAGATGAGGGTGCGGAGAAGACCTAGAGGTTCTGGTAATTCTATTTGTAACCTCTGTAGATTCCTCCTCTCTGCAGACAGGTATGCGGTAAGAGTTTTGGACAAGTGAAGAATGTTACTTGTATCTGAACTGAGTGAGTTGTAGTTCCAGTGCATGAATTTATATCTTAAACATTAAAGATTGAAATTATTTTTTCATTTTTACTCTCCCCGCAGCAAAACAGTAGTAGCACTATCCATAAAAATATTTTTAGAAATGTTTAAACTTTAGTGCTGCATCTGTAGTCTTTAAGAACCTTGTTCTTTTTGACCAGAAACAATATTAACAATATTTTCCAGTTTAATGGTCTAAACAAAATGTAAAACATTTATTCCATCAAATGAGCATTTAAACATTATTTTAGAGTAAATGGTGATCTTAAAATGCTGGGGGTGGGGCAAGAAATAAATCAGTCATTTCATCCTAAAACAGCCTTTGTAAATGTTTTACAGAAGATTGTAAATATTTTATTTCTTTTGGGTCTTTTGTGTCTATTCGTAGGTGATTAAGAGTTATAATCATAAATATTGTACTTTTCACCTAGCACTCTGAGGACTTCATGTTTGTTTGAAAGGTTTAAAAATTACTTTTACTCTCGACCTATTAATGGACTTAAATACTTGTTTATTGTCGGAGGTTTTCTGTTTTGAGTGTGTGGTGGTGGTGGTGGTGGGCGGTGGTGGTGGCGGCGGCAGTGTCTAGGAAGGACGGATAAGCTTTTTGAAGGGAGAATCTCTTCTGTTCCATGCCATCGTGGCTCAGATTCTATCAAGAGTAATAGTAGCCAACACTTACGGGACATTTCCTGTGTGCCTGATACTCATGGTCTACACTCATGGCCACAGATTGACTCAAACCTTTAGAATCACCTATGAAGAAGATACTGTTATTATTCCCATTTTGCAGGTGAAGAAACAAAAGCACACAGATATTAAGTAACAAATTCAAATTTATATAGCCAGGAAGTAGTGTTAACTGGGATTTGAACCCAGGTGGTCTGGTTCTAGAGCCCATGTTTATCGAACACTAAATTATTCTGTCTCAAAATGGTTGTCCTGTTTAATACCTCCTTGAATGAAATCCAAATATTAGTAAATGGAGTTTTATATTTGTATGACGCAGATTTGAAATAATATTCAAAGGAATAGGGAAAACAAAGTATTATAGAAAAACGCCTCTTTTAGAAGCAAAAAGGAAATCTCTTAAATATTTTATAAATGGTAAGTGAACCGTTGACAGTATAGGAATTCTGTGTTGGATAGTTTTATTCATACTAGGTTCAGTGGAGATTGCATTTCAAAAAATTCTGGAAGTATTAGACTTACAACCCTTAGGAATGGCTATCATTTTACTGGTTTCTCCTCTGAATCGAGTGTGCATGTCAGGCACTGTTTGCAGTCGGCATCTGAGAGGGAGCCTGACCAGATAATGCCTGGGAGAGCCCTTGGGACCCCATGGACAACTTCACGTCATGGGCTGCATTATGATGAGATCTGGAAGCTTTTATAGAGCACATAAGCTCATCATACAAGCTCATTTTGGGCTACTTACTTGGAACGATTGAAAGCAATATATTATTCCAGAAGGCATAGGTTCTAAAAACATACTATTGGCGTAATTTTATTTAGTTAATGACAGGTGGTTCATCTGATGCTCTCTTTCCCAGAGTGCTGTCAAAGCACTGAAGTACTCTCCGAGAGGCCATCCTAGCATAGAATACTGATCTTCCTCGACTTACGATGGGGCTACATCCCAATAAAACGCATCGTAAGTTGAAAATACCGTTAAGTCGAAAGTGCATCTAATAATCTTAGCCCCCCCGAACATCATCGCTGAGTGTGCTCCGAACACGTACATTAGCCTGCACTTGGGCAGAATCATCTCCCACAAAGCCTATTTGATAATAACGTGTTGACTCATGTCATTGACTACCACACGGCGAGTCACAGGTGCAGTGGCTCTGTGGATACAGAAGGGCTGTCAGCGGACCCGTGGTTTGCCCTCGCGATCGGGGGTGGGCCCGGAGCCACTGCCGCCGGAGGATGGTCCTGCACGCCGCCAGCCCAGAGAGGAGCCAGACTCACAGTTTGAGTACAGTTTCTACTGAATGCGTACTGTTTTTGCACCATCATAAAGCTAAAAATCATACGCGGCGCCATCATAAGTCAGGGACCAATATACTTTGAAAGGGAAGAAACATTTTTTTGTTTCTGGTTTTTGGGGGGTTTTGGCTGGAAGATGGCATTTAATAAATGGCTTTGAAAATTTTAATATGTCCTAGAGAAAAAGACACACGCATAGACACACATGACCTTTTTTATTGAAAGATTATCTTGTGACATACTCGGAGTATGCCCCGTTCCAAAATACGGATAGCGTTCCTTTACGGGGTAGTTAGTGAAGGCCAGCCTTACAGAAAAGTTAGAAGCTGAAGCGTGTAAGTTTGGGTTGCATGAAAAAGCTGTGTTACTAAAGTTTTTTAAAAGTAAAAACCGAACACATTTGCTTCTACGAACCTAATCCTACTGTATTCTTTGTGCACGTGTGTAGGATTTCTATATTACTTTGGGAACAGGATGTGTGTTTTTGTTGGCATCCATCATTTTCGTTTCCACACATGACAGGACCCCGGCGGAGACGGCTGCCACTGTGAGTACCTTGTATTTTGAACCCTTGCTTACTTTTGTTGCCTTAGAAATATGGAACTTGGAAAGTACTAGAAGGTTACACAACAGGGAGCACTGTTTATCTTTTAACTTATTTTTCAATGTAATTTTGAATGGAGGACCTAAGAGCAAATAAATATGATAAATAGCCTTAGCAACCTAGAACCTGTCTTCAGAATTTGGCTGAACTTTGTTCATAGAAACCCGTTCACTCCACATATGAATGTGTTGCTGCTAATGGAAGGGGTAGAACTGACTTCGTTATCTTGCTTCCTTATCTTATTTTCTGCTTTGCAGTCCAGCAAAAACACACGTATGTGCCAGGTGTAAAATAGCCACACTGGGTGTAGAGAATACATGGGAGACTGACCGAAAGGTTCAGCCTGCTTGATGAGATTGATAAGGAAATGTTTTTATCTGAAATCCTTGGGGGACCAGATATTTTTTGTTGTTGTTTTTTGAATTCAGAATATTCTGGATTCTAGAAAGGCAGTACTGCACATGTACTGTACTGCACGGCACCTTCAAAGGGCCTGGGGCAGACCCTATAATCCAAACATATTAACATTCTGAAGCATGAATACTCAACAGTAAAGGGGATAAAGGACTATAAGTAGTTCTGCCTGGTGTCACTTTTGAGCCACGTAAGTCATGAAAACGTTTGAGTTTCTATAGCTTTTTGGATTTCAGAATTACAAATCATGGGTTATGTCATGGGTTTGTGAACACAAACAACCCACAGTAACAAATCCTCTTGCCAGTCAGCTGGATTCCAATTAATACTTTGTTCATAACAAAATTGAAGTTACAGTTAATTGAGTTGTCAGCTAATCGATCATTAAAACTACTTTTAATTATAGAAAACTCGAGAGGAGTACAGAGACTTGCAGGTTATATCTACCTGGTCATGTGAGTAGTTTGTTAGCACACATGGCGAACAAAACAGAAAGTAAATAGACCCTTACGGTTAATTTCAGTTTGCATACATATTTTTATTGCAGAGGAGTATGATAGGGTGATCAGTAAAATGTTTTAAGGTATCAGAATCTATTACTGTAAAATCCTTGGAGGCTTTAAATAAACATTAAAAACACATTTAAAAAAAAAAAGAAGAAGAAATTGTGAAGTATGTGAGCAAAGATCGGGAATCTGATTTGTCTGGATGCTGTGGCACAGAGGGCCCTGCACAGACTGGAGCCCTTGAGGGGTCAGGGGTGGCCTCACAGACACTGTGACATTGGTCTGTCCGTAAAGCATGTAATACGTTTGCCAAATGAGGGGAAAGATGCCATCAAGCCAAAATGAAGACTCCAGAGGGGAGAAGTGACTGGGGTTTAGAGATGTGGGATTGAGAATTAAATTTAAGGTGGATATGCTGGGGCTGTTCCGGTGAATTAAAGATTTTGGAGTGCAGTTTGCTTTATAGTGAAATGAGGCCGAATGGGTATTCTCGAGGGTGGAGGGGTTGGGTGTGAAGAGTCAAGAGACTGGAGTTAGAACAAAATAGTAAAATCAAGAACAAACTGGTGGGGGCGCCTGCCTGGCTCAGTCAGTTAAACGTCCTGACTCTTAATTTCAGCTCAGGTCATGATCTCACAGTTCATGAGATTGAGCGTTGGGCTGTGTGCTGACAGGGCGGAGCCTGCTTGGAATTCCCTCTCTCTCTCCATCTCTCTCTCTCTCTCTCTCTCATCTCTCATCTCTCTCTCTCTCTCTCATCTCTCTCTCTCTCTCTCTCTTATCTCTCATCTCTCTCTCTCATCTCTCTCTCATCTCTCATCTCTCTCATCTCTCATCTCTCTCTCTCTCTCTCTCATCTCTCATCTCTCTCTCTCTCTCATCTCTCATCTCTCTCTCTCTCTCTTCTCTCTCATCTCTCATCTCTCTCTCTCTCTCTCTCTCATCTCTCTCTCTGTCATCTCTCATCTCTCTCTCTCTCTCTCTCTCTCTCATCTGTCTCATCTCTCTCTCTCTCTCTCTCTCTCTCTCTCTCTCTCTCAGTCCCTCCCTGGCTGTCTCTCTCTCCCAAAATAACTAAATAAACAGTAAAAGAAAAAAAGAACAAACCGATGGTTACCAGAGGGGGACATAGGTGATGGGGATTAAGGAGAGCACTTGCTGAGATGAGCACTGGGACTCTTGAACCACTGTATCGTACACCTGAAACTAACATTCCACTGTATGTTAACTCACTGGAAAATTTCAATAAACACCAACAAAAAGAAACCATAATAAAATAAAAATCATGGAGACGGGGTGTTAGAGGCGGAAGGGACTTTAGCCATTACCTACTTCAATTTTCTTTTTACAAAGCAGTTCTTCGGCTCCCATTTCTTTAAGGGTTTTGCTAGTGAAGATTTCTTCTTAACAGAATTCTCAGAATGCTCAATCATCTGTTAGAGGACTGCAAGGAGGAAGTGATTTAAGGAAGAGGAAGTAGGTAGTGGTGTCATGTTGCTGTGTCATTACAGTGTGACAATTAACTGGAAAATATTTTTTAGGTAATTTAACCTAAAAGTATCTTCAAAATAGAATTTCTGTTTTGATAGTAATCACTTTGTGCCATTTTCACTCCCTACTCGCATATTTCTTTTCTCTCACCTGTGGGTCAGTCTAATCATTGCTAATAATCCTGTGTTCTGTATCATTTTATAGGATTTTGTTTTTCATCTGTTAACCTCAGTTTCACAGGTTGGCACCCCTGCGCATCCACATGTACACATAAGGCAGGACATCTCTGTTTTGTGAAACTTCAGCTAGTAGCCATTACTCTAGCCTTTTTTTTTTTTTTTTTTGGTAGCATCTATTGTTGTGATAGCCTTTAAAAAGCCTTTCATTACTAAGGCTTGAGAATAATGTATTTCAGAGCCAAGTAGGAAATGTGAGATTATATTCCAGAATTTATCCTATAACCTTTGCCTTTTCTTCTCCCCAGGTATTTGGATTTCTAGCAAGCTTTATGTTCCTGTTTGACTTTGCCAGTATGGTCCGGGAGAAACAACAGGAGTCCCAGATGAGAAAACCTGAGGCTACAAGGAAGACAGAGGCCCTCACTGAGCCACTTAATGCTTAAGGACCTAGGGAAGGTGTCACATAAGGTACCGACCGCGTAATGACTGCGCCCCGGCAGAAGCTCTTGTCGAATTTGTGTAATTGTTAAACCACTTCTTTGGGGATCGAGGGGAAGGGCGGGAAGTCACTTTTCATTTGTACTGGACTCTGTCAGTCACCACAGATTAGGCCAGAGAATTTTTTGGTTCAAAAAAATTTTTTTAAATAACGGTTAAAACTTCCATCAAATGAAATGGTTTTGTTTTTGTTTTGGAGGACAGTTGTTTTCTTTACATCATGTAACTCAACTGATGGATGATATTTTATTCTCTCATTGTTACTAGGCCTAGCTTTCAAATTAGGCTGTATGGCCAGCATGATTAAGTTCAGAAATTGTTTTATTTTTAAATTAATTTGGAAAGTAGGTTTTTTTTTCAATGACCAGATAAAATTAATGTATATTTAAGAGATCACTATTTAAAATGTTGGTCTAGAATGTAGTACCCAAGCTTGACTGTATCTCACTCAGCCTTAAAATTATATTGTAACATTTTAGGATAAATATTATTAACTCTGAGACCCTTTCCAGCACAACAGAAACTGTATGGGAGGCGTTATTTTATATGTATAAAAGAAACATCAGAACCCTATGTTTATACTGCACTTTGTTGTCGATAAGCGAGAAAAAAAGATTTTTATGTAATATAACATAGAAAAATGGAAGAAACTCTCACGGCTAAGGACCAAAGATTAAAAAAGATATACTTCTTGCACAATACAGTGATTATTAGAAACAGGCTTCAACCACTTACCACTGTCTGAAGAGATAAGTTCTAAGTTCATACTAGGAGCTAGAAATTGGTCCATTTCCCTGATGGTACATGGCTATTTCTACCAAAGTTAATTCAGCTCTGTAGGTCCTGTCCCGTTCAGTGTTTTCTTTGAAGCCTACCCTCTTTTTAAAACCCCAGGCTTCGATTTTGTTATCTCTTTGAGTTCCTCCCTTTTCTCTTTATCCACATGGTCCATCCACCGCTTCATCATCTGACAGAACTGAGTCTCTGGCTCCGACTCTCACAAGATGGCCCTTGTCTTTAGGTAGTCCCAGCTCTGGGGCCCTTTGAACTGCATAGAGCATGTAGCAGGATCTTTAGAGTTCTTGTTCCCACATTGGGGATTACTCTGACTTCTCTTTGGGGGAGACCTTCTTAAGAAAATGAGTATCTAGCAAATCCTGCCCAGGTTAACACCGAGGATGGTGTAAGGGAGGCAGTCAAAGCATTCTCTATTCAAACCATTCCACTTCAGACTAGTTCTGAGAGTTTGGAAGAATGGTCTCTTGCTGGCAGGCTGTGTCCCAGCCAGCCAGCCAGGGCACTTGGGGTAGGTCCTTTCTGACCCCGTGGTTTGCAGAGTAGACCTTTCTTGGCCTCCTCTTAGATTTTTGACTCAGGACTCTGGTGTTAAGGCAGTGAGCCCACGCATCAGGTACTTCAGGACTTTGGTGGAAGTCTTCCAGGCAAGGTGGGCTGGGTTTTCTATCTGAAAGAGTGGAATCATGTTTCCAGTGAGATCATTTAATGACCCTGTCCTTCTGAAATCTCTCATTTGTGTGTGTTGATGTGGCAAATGTGGTTGTCAGAATTCATCATTAGGCCCTGACACAGCTCTCCTACTCTCTCACTGACTCAGGACCGTATCCATTTGTACCCAAGTTTGGATGCTAGTGCCCGTGGTGCTGTCACCACTACCCACCTGGGGGATAATGAACCCTATCGCAGACGCTGTGTTTACTGGGTGTACCATCCACAAGAGGAGAACTGGCTTGGGTCTTGGGTCCAAGAATAAAGAGTTGTTCGAAGATAACTAGCTTATGGTCAGGAAGTTCTGGAATTTTGCATCTAACTGTACCACTGGCATTTTAAATATCATCTAGACCCAACTGGGTTTCACAGCAAACCATCCAGGCTACCTCAGGGCCCCTGCACGCACACGGGCTTAGTTGAGTCTGGTGGACGTGTCCCAGCCGGCCTCCTATGTACAGCACCTAGGCATCAAGCCTCAGTGTTGCTTGGTCTGAAGCTGGGCTTCCTTCCATCTGGTTTATTGGTGTGGAAGTGGGCCTCTTAGCTGCCACTTAATCCTTCCCTTTGCAGAGAGATCATATCTTCGCTGGTATTTTGGGTCACTCTAGAACTTTTCTTCATACAGTTTTCTCTGGGACCCATGACTGATTGGCCTCCCTCTTCTATTGTCGAAGGAATTCAAGTAAAAAGACCATGTGGTGAATAAAAAGCTCAAGGAAAACTTGGAACCAAAACCCCTTTTGTGTCCAAAAAAGGGCAAACTCAGTAAACTGAAATTTCATGTGATTTTCCATTAATAGCCATGTTAGATTTAATCTGTTATATTTTATACAAATAAACTGTTTAAAATGGTTCTTAAAGATTTTAAGGGAAAATGTACACATTATAAGAATTTTATAACTGCCATACTTAAATTATGTTCTGCCTGGGGACTGGGAAATGTATTTTTACATTGTTTATAGCCAATCGCTTTTGTATTTATCAATTTAAATCCTGTGGGTCTTTTTTTTTTTTTTATCTCTCTCAATGTCAGATTTTGTAGTTTTCTTTTTAAATAAATGCATTTTATTGTCTACGCCTTTGTAGTTGTTTCATTATTACAGAAGCCTGATGTTGAAGATGAACACTTTCTTCAGAGTTCTAGGAGTTGGGCTGGACAAGCTTGGTAAGTACTCACGTGGGACACTGGACAGTGGGTGCCCAGGCGTGAGGCACCGGCAGATGGTGGGGACACACACTGGAACGGTACTTTGAGGGAACTGTATCCGAAGAGTTACAAAGGAATGTCACGGACTAAACACCTGTAAATACTTACATTTGGACTCTCCGTCACATTTCTCGTGGTGGCTAAACAATGCTAAACACGACACAGGCACATTCTCTTCCAGACTGTTCGGTGACTGAGAACGTGTGAAGCAAAACTGGGGTGGTTGTGGTGAAGCTGCAACTATTTGTGCTGTTTGCAGAATTCCTGCCTCCAGCCTGTGTGAGAATAACAAGACCTTTCTAGTCGTCGGGAACTCACTGGAATTTGTACATTCCTCAGAGTTTTGCGTCTCATTTTGTTAAAGAGCATTGTGTTGGGGTGCCCGGCTGGCTCAGTTGGGAGAACATCCAAATCTTGATCTCAGCGTTGTGAGTTCGAGCCCCATGTTGGGTGGAGAGATTACTTAAACAAATTTAAAAAAAAAGGGTGGGGGGAGTGTGTCTCAATGTGCACTCAACTGCAAGAAGCAGAAAACCTAAATAAATAGGTCTTAAACAGTAAGAAAGATTTATTTCGTAAGAAGCCCAGGCCGGGCAGTTCTGTGGCTGGTCCAAGTTCAGCGACTCAGCGGTATTATCAGGGACCCAGACTCTTTCCATGCTCTTCCGCCCACCCATCTGCCGTGAGGTTTTCTCCTCAGGATTGACCCCCTCTGGTGTAGCAAGACAGAGGCACTATCTCCAGGCATTGTCCACTTGCACAACCATGTCCAAGGCCCAAAGAGAAGAGAGTGTGTATTTCTCTGTCTCCAAGGTGTTCCTTTTTCACAGAAGGTCCTCGGTGGATTTCACCTACTTGTCTTACTAAAGGACTTTAAGTGCCCATTTCTAAATTATTTACCGACATGCAGAGTGGCATTACTGAAATTGGCCTAAAGGAATCCAGATCCCTCTTCTTAGGTGGTGAATCCCCTTTGAAGCAGATAGTCTTCTGTTACCCGAAGAGATCGGTTCTGATCGTAAGAGAAGGGCCATGGGCTGGGGGTTCAACAGGGTCTGTCATAACATGTTAAGCCCCAGCTAGGGCCAATAAAATGCCCAGTGTAAGAAGTGTTTGTAGGCCTGAATACCCCAAAACAATGTAAAATAGAAAAACTAACAGTTTTGATGTTTAGACTAAATTATAATTGTACAAGTAATGTGTACCATGGAAAATTGGTTTACTAAAATGTGGTATTGTTTTTTTCCTGAGACTTCCATATTTGGCTACTTTTAATTTTTGAGAACTGTCGAGTACTGGACGTACAGAAGATAATACCCATTTTAGACACCACCCAGCTTTAGTAGATCATGACTTTTTGCATCGTTTCTTCAAAGGCCCTTGCTCAAAAACGAAAATGAAGTTTCACTTTTGAAGCGCCACCACCTAAAACCTTACTCTTTTTACTTTTCCAAAGGCAAACGCAATCTTGAATGTGGTATCTGTCTTGTTTTTATTGTCTACCATATATAGAGAGATGTATCCATAAGCAATGTCTGACGGGGGATTTATGCTAGACTTCTCCTTTCCTAGATTGCTTTTTTCAGTCAGTAGTATTTTGAAATTTATCCGATACATACAGCTCTAGTTCATTTATTTTAACTACTCTTTGGCATCCCATTGTTCAAAAAGGCCACAATTTATCTTTCCTCTGTTGACAGGAAAATTTTAATGTGGTTTGTTTTTGACCGTTTGAACCAGTGTTACAGTGAGCAGACATATTTGAACGTCTCAGGCACGGGTGCAAGAGTCCTAGGTAGGGTGTTTACTTAGAAATTGTTGCATCGCAGCGTGTATGCGATTCCAACATGGCTAAATATTTCCAAATGGTTCTCCAGAGTGGAGATTTCGTGTCAGCAGTGTACGGGGGTGCTTTGTTTCCTAATTCTTGTCTTACACTTAGTATTAGTTTGGCTTAAGAGTTTTGCCAATCAGGGGTTGAAATGGTCTCTCATTTTATCTTACACTCCCCCTTGTTACTGGTGAGCCTGTTCGTCTTCTCATTTGGTTGTTGACCTTGTACACTTCCCCACATCAGTGAGTTATTCATTTATATGCTTTGCCTTTCTCTCACCCTAAAGTGTTTTTTTTTTTTAACTCATTTGAGAGTTTTTGACATATTATGGATGGGTGTTATCCTTTGTTAGTAATGTGCCTTGGAAGTATCTTCTCAAAGTCTCTATATTTTAACTTTGCTTCTCGATCCTTTGTCCCTCGGCTTATCGATTCTTGTTACCTCCAGGTCAGAGATGTTCCCCGCTGCTTTCTAAAATGTTCAAAGATTTGCATTTCGCATGTAGTACTTGAATGTCCCCTGACTTCTGTATGTGGTGTGAGCACTCATGCCATCTGGTTTATTGTTTAACACGTGACTCTCTGCTCCTCCAATAGACAACGCTGCCTCTGCCTCTGTCGTTTACCAAGTCGATGCCTATGTGTGGGTCTGGGGCTGGCTTCCTGAGGCTATTTTTCTATACCTATGCTAATACCATAGTCTTGATAAAGTCTTAATATCTGAGGGCAGTTCAAAATTGTTGTATTCTTGACACCTTTTTATTTGAAAGCCTTTTTTTTTTTTTTAGCCAGGGAGAGGGTCAGAAGGAGAGAGAATCTTTTTTTTTTTTTAATGTTTTATTTACTTTGGAGAGACAAAGACAGAGTGAGAGCGGGGGAGGGGCAGAGAGCGAGGGAGACACAGAATCCGAAGCAGGCCCCAGGCTCTGAGCTGTCAGCACAGAACGCGACGTGGGGCTCCAACTCACAAACCGCGAGATCATGACCTGAGCTGAAGTCTGACACTTAACGAACTGAGCTACCCAGGCGCCCCTATTTTAAAGACTTTTTAAGAGTAGTTGTAGGTTTGCAGTAAAATTGAGAGAAAGGTTACTTTTCACTATAAAGATTTTTACCATAAAATTTTAAGATTGATTTGGCAAGTTCCATAAAAAGCCCTTGCTAATTTTTTCTTGGAATTGTGTTGGATTTATAGATTAATTTGGGGGAAAATGATTTTATGATTGAACTTCACATTCGTGAACCTAAAATCTCCACTGATTTGGGTCTTTTATTTTTCAGTAAAGTTTGTGGTTTTCTTCATAAAGGCCTTGCAAATCTTTGGTCAGATTTGTCCTAGATACTTTATTTTTGCATGTGTCCAGGATGGGATCTTTATTTTCTTATTATTTTCTAACGCTATTTTATTTTTTTAATTTATTTATTTTTTATAATTTATATCCAAGTTAGCGTATAGTGCAACAGTGATTTCAGGAGTAGATTCCTTGATGCCTGTTACCCATGTAGCCCATCCCCCCTCCCCCCACCCCTCCAGCAACCCTCTGTTTGTTCTCTATATTGAAGAGTCTCTTATGTCTTGTCCCCCTCCCTGTTTTTATATTATTTTTGCTCCCCTTCCCTTATGTTCATCTATTTTGTCTTAAAGTCCTCATATGAGTGAAGTCATGATATTTGTCTTTTTCTCGAATTTCACTTAGCATAATACCCTCTAGTTCCACGTTGTTGCAAATGGTGGGATCTTTATTTTAAAGATGATGTATTCTGATTAGAAAAGTGAAAGATAGCTCTGAAAGCTTGCCTGAATTGAGGTCAGTCTTTTCCCTTTTTTCAAAGTTTTCCTGTGGGTGTTGCCGCCACACACAGGCCACCAGGCAGTGGTGCATCCACTAGTTGTCCCACACTTACTGCGCCGACTGGTCCAGATGCCGGCACCTGGCCTCCCGCCATAAAGGTTCCTATCCACGTTTTAGTTAAAAGTTTCCATCCCTTGCCCTTTCTCTGAATCTGTTATCAGAGTGACTGTAATTCCCGGCACTTTCATTAGCTAAAATTCTTCGGTAATACTCTTCACATTTTTAGCATGCAGATTTGACTTTAGAAAAACAAGGGTCATCAGTACTCCTGTCCGGCTCCTGAATGACAGACACTAAGACCTGAGGATTAACGGCCATTAGTTCTTCCCACCTACTGCATTGTTATTGCCTAGCAGTTTTTACTTTATCTTGTTTTAACATGTCCCTCACCTTCCACACGTTCGTCTAAGTGCTTCTCTCTAGATGTGGTTACTTCACATCACCATGCATGCAACATAAATATTGTGTCCGTAGTTAAATAGCTATGGGTTTCTGGGGGAGGGGGTGCACCCAGTGTGTGGTAGGTCTTCACCCATCCAGTCCTGGGTGGCCCAAACACCTGACCACACGGCTAGACCATTAGTGGCAGCCCATGAGCCACTGTACAGATACTGTTCACTAAATCTTGGGGTGGTGCACTCTGGCCGGAAGTCCCACGTGGTCAGCCCATTGCGTGGAGTGTCCACTGCTGTGGACCCTGACCCACTGACCACCCTTGGATGGCTACAGCATCGCAGAGGACCTGCTCGCCTTGGAGGGGACGCGGGGGGGCAGAGGGCTTTTTCATCATTGAGTCTTGTGATAGGCAAGTCCTTCATTAAACCAGCAGTTCATTAGGGAAAGCACTATTTCTGTCTAGTGGGTGGATGACCACCTGTTTGTGAACATGGTTACAGGCTCGGGCTGGGTTTGTTTTCTTCTCACAGTAGGGCATTCTGGAACTTGTCCCACCTATGGAATCTAGTTCAGAATTGCAAGATGAGAACGTCAGATCGGAGACTGTTTCATTTAGGGCTCAGTAATGCTAGCAGTTTGACGCAGCAGCAAGAGGAAGTTGTCAAATCCAAAAGGTCAGAGGCCCCGAGGTGGAGTTTTCACTGTGAAAGGTGCCAGTCCACTGCCATCAGACACCTGTGGATCCTTGAGGTCTGAAGGAGACGGAGGCTCTAGGGCGAGGCATCTCCTGCTGCCTGAATTGCTTCTAAGGTGTCATTGTCAGCACCCTCACTGCAATGGACATGTGTCTGATGACTGGGGGTGGAGGCCGTGGGAATGGCCCCAGGTTTGGATGGGCCATCTCCAATGGCTTATATGCACAGTGGCCCCTTCTGGTGTGGGGCCACTCTTTGTCGTGGGGGCTACTACAACGTTTGTCCTAACTTGACCGTGAAATAGCTCCCTGAGCCACAGCTTCCAGGGTGGTCGAGTGGAAGGCAGGACACTTGGATCCCGTCCTCATTTAAGGTCCCACCTGTCATCAGCTATGCTTGGGTGGCATGTAATGCGGCAAAAGCAGTTTTCTCTATAGAGTCATTACGGAAATGCTTACGTAACCGGCCGGAGTTCGCATTGTACTAGCTGTGTCCTGTCCACTGGTGCGCGGTCATTGGAGAGTTCAGAGCGATGAAAGTGCCAGGTGAAGGCACATCCCCCCACTCCACACCTCTGCCCCCACCCCTGAACAGGAGATCTAAAAACCAAGTGTCAGCAGGACCCTGGGCCGCAAACCGAGAACCAGGTATGATGGTAGTGTTCATTCACTTCAATGATGTCGGGCACTGGAAATGGGCGTGACCACGCTCTCTAAGCCTCCATGGCCTACAGTAAAGCCAGCTTCCGCTGGTCCGCAAGGGTGTTCAACTTAAAGGAAGCTTTGGAGCTTTGCATGGCACCCCTGGCCATTTGAAACCTCATGTGAGAAGACAATGTGTTTTTTCTTCTCCCAGGAAAAGACATCGTTTCCATCGTTAGTGCTTGGCAAGCTTTATGGGTAAACACCATTTTCGGCTCGGCCTCTGACTGACCCTCCTATGAGCCACCGAAAGGGGGCGCAGTGAGTGCATCCTTCCAGCAGGATCCTTGCAAAAGAGCAGGGAGCAGAGTCCAGACCAAAAAACAAACCTAACGCCCACAGAACCACAGAACTACAGCCGGTTCTAATAAGTTTAGAAATACGTGGGGCTGCCTGCAGGGTGCGGCTGAATCTGGAGACCCAATCTCATACCAGACTCTTGCCGCCGCTCCTTGTGCGGTCTGGGTGGTGTCAGCTCCGATGTAAGTCTTTGCTCCACGGGAGCTGTGAAATGCACTCCAGGTTTTCACTTCCGCTGTTCTGTGCCCCTTCACAGCCCCTAGCCGGGCTAGCTCCGCCTGGCCCTTTAATTCTGTGGGTCCCTGAGCTTTTAATCATAAAATGCATGCATATGTGCAGGGGTTTTCTCTGGGCTACTTCCCCCCCCCCACCCCGTGGCATTCAGTGGCCTCATTACCTAGGATTTTTATTTTGTAGGAAATCCACGGATTTCAAATGATTTCAAATTTCAAATGATTTGCATGGTTGAGAATTTTAGTGCCTTTCTGCCCCACCCACTCCTCGGGGGCCTTACTGGTCTCTTTCTAGGCCCCTGGCCATTCATCTGTCCCCAAGGCTGTATATTTTCTCATTGGGCCACTTCCACCAAAGTAGATCAGATGCACAGGGCTTTGGCCATTGGAGTTTTTCCTCCTATTCCCCCTCACTCCTGTCTTCCAAAGCCACTGCTGAGTAAAGCTGTTCCTGCAGTCACCACATATTTCCTGTCTGGGCCCACAAAGCCATCTGAACCATCCTCGTCAGGAGTGAAGCTGGGAAGGAGACAGCCAATACGAGGGTGTGTTACTGAGTTGGCCACCACTGTGTGACTGGTGGTGACCTGGTCCCACGGAACTGTCCTTGGAGAAGTGGTGTAAAACTTGCCCCAGGACAGTTTGTCTCAGGAGTGGACAGATGTAAACACTGACTCCTGTGTCCCACTGGCCAGTATTACACCCCCCAGGGCAGGAACTCCCCGGCCCTTGCAGGTCACACATGTGTGAGTGCTGGGTGGGTCCCTGGGAGCATCCACAGGAAAGCTCCCCCAGGAGTCAAGAGGCGCCCATGGAGGCCTGGAGCGCAGCCGTGTGCAGCTGTGTGGTCACCGTGGCATCGAGTTGGTCACAGCCCTCGCAGGACCGGCAGTCGTGGCTGGATGAAGGGATACCTGAGGCCAAGAGGATGTACCGCGCCGCATAAAGGGGGGCGGGTGTCTGTTACAGCAATATAACGGGAAGTGAATGAAGTCCCAAAAGATTACACACGGTGTCTGTTTCATGTAATTACAAGTAACTACCAGAATTATATGCACTTTCTAGGCAATCCATGTAACTGCAGTCGAGTTACAGATTAAGAAAAGCAAAGATGCGCTGGATGGAAAGGTCCGGAGGTTAGGCTGGGAGAGGACAAGGGAGAGGGGTGAGGCAACGGGAAGCACAGACACAGTTCAAGGTTGGTTAAATGCCGCGCTGCTCCCCGCTGCCACAAGAGGGCGCGCGCTGCTAGGCGAGGGCGCGCAGGGCGGCCACCATCAGAGTTTTGTTTTCGCAAAAGGAAAAGTTGAGGCCAGCTGCGTCGGGTGGCAGGGCGCCAGCAGGCGACACTGCTGTCAGGGGACTCCGGGGAGGGCCCCCGCCCCGCGCACTGGCCTGGGGTTTCGGGAGGAAGCAGGTGCCGGCCTGAGAAGCCTCTGCGCGCTCCGGCCTCAGCCGTGACTTCCTGCTGCCACACACCCTCCTTCCCGTCGGCAACAGCCAGGCCGGGCAGGGGCGCAAACTGAAGGCCCGCGGGCTGCACAAAGCCTCCGTGGCGTTTGGTTCGGCCTCAAGTATCTCTGTCAAAAGTTTATTTGGCAACCTTTGAAACTCAGGAAATGTTTAGCCTAAAAATTCTCTCCGACACTTGGGGCGCCTGGCAGCCCTGGGCTGCTGCCCCCTCCACATGCACCCCTGCCCGCGCAATGAGGGTTGTTAATAGTCTGGGTCGGATGCATGTTCAGCGGGACCGTTATTCTGGCTGTTCCCGCTCTACAGAACTGAGCCAAAGCACTCGCTCACAGCGCCGCCTTACCTTCTCTGCACACCTCTGCGCGGAGGTAGCCGCGGGCTTTCTCATCTGCATGGCTCCAGTCACTCCCGGTGGTCTTCATGAGGAAGCCACCCAGGGTCTGGCCGCCTCCAACCCGGTCCAGCGCCCCGCGCCCCCCTCGCCCCCGGCACCCGGTCCAGCAGCTCCCTTCCTCTCTCAGGGGCTTCTGAACGTGTTATTTTTAAGCAGAGAAATCCCCCTTTTTTCAATCTAGATCATATGATATGAAACTCCATTATATAAAACAGGAAGTATGATGTTAACATAAACGATCAATTTACATTTATAACATTTACTTATTATATAATCAGTCCATAATGGGGCACCTGGGTGGCTCAGTCAGTTAAGCATCCGACTTCGGTTCAGGTCATGATCCCACGGTTCGAGGGTTCGAGCCCCGCGTCGGGGAGCCCCGCGTCGGGCTCTGTGCTGACAGCTCGGAACCTGGAGCCTGCTTCGGATTCTGTGTCTCCCTCTCTTTCTCTGCCCCTCCCCTGCTCACACTCTCTCTCGCTCTCTCAAAAAATACACATTAAAAAAATAAAGTCAGTCCATCGGAATGGGATTTATTTGAAAAGCCCACCGTCTGGAGTAAGGAGATCACTGGGGCCGTTCCCCCATCTCCAGGGCCGTTCCCCTGCTTTGTCTGGGTTGTGCGGGCCGGAGAGGGCCTGGCTGGCCCTGGACGTGGCAGGTTCGTAGCGGCCTGCGTCACAAGCTTGGGGTCTTCCTCTCGTAGAGGCCGCAGGGCCAGCGTCCCTGGTGGGCTGCCCACAGCGACAGAGCCTGTGACGGGGCCTGGCGGGTGGAGGGTCCCAGTGTCAGTGTCTGTTACTGGGAACGGGAGAGTGTGTGGTTTGTGTTAGTATACGTCTCGCACATCGTCACAGGTCCGTGAGCCCCCGAAGCCCCTCTGAGAATTCACAGCATGTTCACCTTGCACCAGGAAAGCCGTGGCTGCAGAGGAGAGGCCCCAAAGACAGGCCCAACCCAACCCGCGGCTTGGCTTGCTGGGAGGTGGTGGCACAGCGAACGGGCCAGCTCTGGGTCATCGGAGCATCCTGGCTGCAGGGCTGAGCAGAAACGTGTCTGGAAGGGAAGCTTCTAGCACAGGCCTGCAAGCCCACCACGGCCGGGGCCTCCCTCAGGAGCACACTTGTTTCCTTCTCTGGGCCTGTCTGCAAACACCAGAGCCAAGTGCCTGTGGGGGAAGCCCCAGCCCTGCCTGGCCGTCCCAGAGGCCCCGGGCATGCCGGTCACAGGCCAGGCCCGGACTCCGCCCAGCTCCATCGCCAACCTCACTCCCACTCGGCTTGCCCCTCTCGCCTCCCTGCTCCCCTGCCAGCGCGCTCAGGGTAGGTCACCAGGCCGCTAGAGAGAACCACACCAGGGCAATGTCGAGGGCCTCTGTGAGCAACGGTCTTTCTTGTGGGTGGCAGAGGCTTTCCCTAGGCGGAGCACCACCCTCCGTCTTCCATCCCTTCCTCCCCAAGGGGTGGGCCAGGCCCAGGGAGGTTCTGCTGGCCAGGGAGCTGGCTGCTTGTGGTACAGGATGTGGGCAGACCAGCTTTGGCCTCCTCTCCCAGTGCCCCTGCAGGCACAGGTGCCCACACCCTTTCCTGGGGCCTCAGGTCGCCACAGTGAGCCGGCGTAGGCCCCTGATGGCCTGTCCTCCCCCCAGGGTCCAGTCTTCCCTCGTCTCTACTCGGTTCTGCCTGGCTGCGACTGCCCAGTAGTTCTCCCCCATGCTGGGAGCTGGGGTGCTGGATATGGAGTCTGGGTGACACACGGGCACCTCACCTGGGCTGAGCAGCCCCAGAGAGGGCCTGGTTTAGACACGTGTGTCCCTCGGCCTGTATTCTCTGGCGCCTGTCAGAACATGGTGCTTGCTGGCCATGCTACCGGCCTTGGGCTGGGTGTGGACTGGTCTCTGACGTCCCCCCATTCCCCAAGTAGCGCTTCAGCTGCTTAGGTGCCTAGACAGAACGTCTTGTATTGCTTTCTTCAAAAAACTGGTAAAATACGCACCACGGGGCGCCTGGGTGGCTCAGTCGGTTAAGCGGCCGTCTTTGGCTCAGGTCATGATCTCATGGTTCGTGGGTTCAAGCCCCGCGTCGGGCTTCGTGCTAAGCGCTCGGAGCCTGCAGCCTGCTTCGGATTCTGTGTCTCCCTCTCTCTCTGTCCCTCCCCTGCCTGTCCATGCTCTCGCTCTCTAAAAAATAAACATTAAAAAAATTTTAATATGCATAACATAAAACTTAACCATGTTCACAACTTTGAGGTGCAGCTCATTGTCATTAATTTCATTTACGCTGTGCAGCCGCTGCCACCATCCGTCTCTGTCTCCAGAACTTTCCCATCTTCCCGCATGGAGGCTCTGAACTTCCTCCACCCCCACCCCCAGCTCCAGCAACCATCCTTCTACTTTCAGTCTCTGAATTTTAACTATTCTAGGAACCTCCTGGAAACAGAATCATACAGTATTTGTCCTTCCGTGTCTGGCTTATTTCACTCAGCACGATGTTTCGAGGCTTGTCTGTGCTGTAGTAGGTACCAGAATGTCCTTTTTTCTCTAAGGCCGCTTGTGCTGCTCTTCACTCCTGCTTTATTAGGTCTTGTGTGAACAGTACTGGCTTCCAGCCTTAACATCCATTTACTCTGAAAATATGCAAATTTTGAGGGGCCAATGTCTTCTGCATCCTTTACTGCACACAACCTGGGGGGGGGGGGCGGCCCGGGATGCATCAAGTGCTTTCCCATGAGCTTTGTGGGCACGTCACTCGACTCCTGGTTTACAGCTTTCTCATCTAATAAAAAATCCTCGCGCAATTGGCCAAGTCAGTATTTTTATTACAACACATACACACACATGCCCCCCCCCATGTCCACACACACTCACACACACACTCACACACACTCACAGTGGTCATTAAGGCAGAGGCCTGAGGGGAGGCACGCCTCACTTAAGAAAGAGGGTCCTCAAGAGGGGTTTCTTCCCAGGCTGGATAAATCAGGAGATGGCATTGTTTTTTTGCTTTTTAATTTTTTTTCATATTTATTTATTTTTGAGAAAGAGAGCGTGAGCCGGGGAGGGGCAGAGAGAGGGGAAGACATAGAACCCAAAGCAGACTCCAGGCTCTCAGCTGTCAGCAGAGCCCGAGGCGGGGCTCGAACCCAGGAACTGTGAGCTCATGACCTGAGCCGAAGTCAGACGCTTAACAGACTGAGCCCCCCCAGGCGCCCCGGAGATGGCTTTGTTTTTATAAGAGGACTTAAGGCAGCTTCACCCCCCTGAGGAATGTGGAGTAGAAGCGGATTTCGGCAAGAGGATTCAGAAACCCCTCCGCTGTGGTAGGTAAGTGGGGTCATCAGTCCCTGAGGCGGTTGGTTCTAAAAGCAGGAGGGAGAGACCCGATTTCCCTGGAGGCGGCTCGTCGTTCCCAGGCGGGGAGGACCATGTTCCAAGGAAGAGAGGAAAGGGAGGCTGAGAGCGGCCCGGGAGCCCGGGAGGCCGCCGGAGACCCTCTCATGCCCAGCAGTGGGGGCAGGACTCTGGCGCGGGGCAGAGGGTCCGAAGGCCCTCCCTGGGCCGCCCCCAGACACTCCGTGTCAGCGCCTCGGGCCCGGCGTAGGGTGTCCTCACACAGCAGCATCTTGGGAAGGAAACAGCCAAGTTAGGACTGCAGGCAGGGCAGGGCCCCCCAGAAGCCACACACCAGGAGGCTGTCCCCCCAACTCTGCTCAGTGCACGCCTTCCTCCACCCAGCACCAACTGCCCTTGGAATTTGTTTCCTCTTTCTAAACACATTTCTAGGGGTGCCTGGGCGGCTCAGTCAGTTGAGGGGCCGACTTCGGCTCAGGTCATGATCTCACGTTCGTTCATAAGTTCGAGCCCTGTGTCATGCTCTGTGCTGACAGCTCAGAGCCTGGAGGCTGCTTCCAATTCTGTGTCTCCCTCCTCTCTGCCCCTCCCCCTCTCATGTTCTGTCTCTCTCTGTACCAAAAATAAAAATAAAACATTAAAAAAATATTTCTAAAAGAAAAAAAACGTTAGTACGAGGTGGGGGGATTTCTATCCCTGGTCTTCCCCACTCGGGCCTATCCTTGGAGGGACGTTCACTGAGTTAGCGGTTTCTGTTGGCTCTTCCTTCATAATTTTAAGTCCTGTATCACCTTGAGATGTTACCAATAACTTTTACATTCTCTGCTTTTCTTCATTGATTTTTCCTTTTTTTTAATTAAAAAAAATTTTTTTATGTTTATTTTTGAGAGACAGAATATGAGTGGGGGAGGGGCAGAGAGAGAGGGAGACAGAGAATCCGAAGCAGGCTCCAGGCTCTGAGCTGTCAGCACAGAGCCCGACGTGGGGCTCGAACCCACGAACTGCAAGATCATGACCTGAGCCGAAGTCGGAGGCTTAACCAACTGAGTCACTCAGGTGCCCCTCTTTTTTAAAATTTTATTTATTTAATTAATTTATTTAGATATCTATTTATTTAGAGAGTGAGAGGGACAGAGAGACCAAGCGGGCTCCACACTCAGCACAGAGCCCGACATGGGGCTCGATCCCATGACCGGAAGATCATGACCTGAGCCAAAGCCAAGAGTCAAAGACGCTTAACCAACTGAGCCACCCAGGTGCACCCTCATTGATTTTTTCCTTAAACAGCTTTAGCGAGATAAAATTCACCCACCTACAGTGTAGGCTTCCACAGTTTTCATGTAGTCAGGGACTGGGCAAGCACTGACTGCCACACTTGTAGAATATTTCATCCCTTCCAAAAGAAACCCCAGACCCATCTGCAGTCCCCTCCCCAGCTCCTGGCAACCTCTGACCTACTTCCCGCCTCTTTGGATGTGCCTCTTCTGCCCAGTTCATGCGAACAGAATCCTACAGCCTGTGGTCTCTGGCGACTGGCTCCTTTCCGTCAGCGTCCTGTTCCCTTTTAGTCAGTGACTTCTAGAGGGAAACGGACGCTGATGAAAACAACTTTTTTTCGGGACAACTCAGACCATGCACTGTACACGCTCTGATATTCTTTTAGTTGTTTTTTTTTTTTAAGAGAAAGAAAAAGAACCAAGAAAGGAAGGGCTGGGGTCCAGAAAGAGGTGGATTAATCAAAATAACTGGGTCAAGCTCTCAGCAGTGTTACTTCTAGGAATGCATTCTAGAGATAAAATATCAGGGATGAGTATGGGGATATATTTACAAGGGTGTTCTTTACAACGCTGTTTAGCAGCAAAGAATTAACACACACACACACACACACACACACACACACACACAATGACCCCAGATAGGAGACAAGTTAAGTAAACTATGACACCGACATGCACTGGAGTCAGTGTAACAGCACAGAGCCATTAAAAGTGATTGGAGGGACCCCTGGGTGGCTCGGTCGGTGAAGTGTTTGACTTTGGCGCAGGTCATTATCTCGCGGTTCGTGAGTTCTAGCCCTGCGTTGGGCTCTCTGCTGTCAGCACAGAGCCTGCTTCGGATCCTCTGCCTCCCTCTCTCTCTCTCTCCCCCTCCCTGGCTCATGCTCTCTCTCAAAAATAAACAAACACTTTTAAAAAAAAGCGATGTGAGAAGAGGGGCACCTGGCTGGCTGAGTCCTTAGAGCATGCAACTCTTGATCTTGGGGTTGTTAAGTTCGAGCCCCAGGCTGGACATAGAGATTACTTAAAAATAAAATCTAAATACATACATACATAAACTCTTTAAAAAAAAATGTGACGGAGAAGAATCCCCAGACATGTGGGGGAAATGCCTGATAGGTGGTTATTAAGTAGGAGAATGAAACCAGGTTATAAATAATACCTGAAGTTTGAGGCTTTAAATAAAAGCAACATATGTATCTATGTATCTTTATATTTGTCCATCCATCCATCCGTCCATCCATCCAACCAGAGAGAGGAAATACTGGACGGATAGACACCCAGCAGGTGCTATTTCTGGGTAGTGTGATGACAGATGATTTTCATTAAAAATATTTTGTTTTTCTTATTTATATTTTCTAGATTCTCTACACTAGTTTTGTCATTAGTGAACCTATTTAAAGAAAATGTTGCACCGGGACGCCTGGGTGGCTCAGCTGGTTAAGCATCCGACTCTTGATCTCGGCTCAGGTGGCTCGTGAGATCAAGCCCCGCGCTGCGCTGACAGTGCAGAGCCTGCCTGGAATTCTCTCTCCCTCTCTCTCTGCCCCTACCCCACTCGTGCTCTCTCGCTCTCTCTCAAAATAAATAAATAAACTAAAAAAAAAAAAAAGGAAATGCTTCACCAACAGAGGCTGATATGTGAGGGTGTCCTGGGTTGTCTAAACAGGACTGGAGCAGAGAGCCTTGGGTCACACCTCTCCACCTGCGCCCCCACGCCTCACAGTGGGGGCCCGACAGGCCAACCTCCTGTCCCCCCGCAAAGGGAACTTTCAGAGACTGTCTGTGTTCAGGTAACCGGAACTCACCTGTTGACTGGGTCACACACGAGATCTTGTAGGACATCCATATGCTCGCCAGGCAGAGGAAGGTGGCCACGAAACCGAAGATCTACACAGGAGAGAGAGCAAAGGAAGTTCCCAAGCGGCCAAGGGCCAACCACTCGGGCCGTCTGCCCTTCACGTTTCTCAGCCCTGTGCCTGTTTCTGGAGCAGCTGTGGCCAGGAGGGAGCCTGGGGAGTCACGTGAGTTGACCCCCTGGTCCTTGTTCAGGCGCAGGAACGAGGCCCTGTGTCCACGCCTCGCCCAGCACGGCCCTGGCACAGGCCGGGCCCCCAGGCTCTGGCCTGCACTGCCTGGCTCTCCTCACTCCAGGCAACCTCAGGGCCCATGTCTGGGTTTGTGTTTACAACTGAGCTGGGCCCAAGACACTGTACTTTAATATCCTGGGCTAATGAAAGAGAAAAGGGTGGAATTGTAAATTTTAATTTAGGTTTTTAAATTTCTGACGTTCCAAGGGATCTTACTGATGTGGTAGCATTGCGTTTCATTCATTAATTTAATGGCTTTGTTTCTGTCTCACTTTATAGCTACGTGAGAGCCAGAAGCTGAAGCCTCGATTTACAGTTTTATGTTTGCGCACATGTAAAAAAATGTTAGCCTAAAATAAGCAGGGCAGCCACCTTTCTTTCCTGAGGCTCAAGGGGCTGACCCAGCTTGTCTAGGAAAGCTGACCTAGCCCAGTCCAACGTCATTCAAAGGTGAGGAGCAGGGCGCCCAGAGAGGAAAAGGGCCTCGTGTGAGACCCTGATGGTGGAGAGAGAAGCAGGCACACACTCCGCTGTCTTTGTCTGAAACTCTGAAGCCTGAAGCCACTTCCTTACTTGTGAACAGCAGCAGCTGCGGCAACTATAATTTACTGACCACTTATTACGTGCCCGCCCGTGTTCTAAGCCCATTAGGGGTGCTGATCCCTTAAACTCCCAGCCCACTGCCAGCTGGGTGATGCTGTTACCCTCCCGTCCCCCAATTGGCAGCTGAAGTCACGGAAGGACAGCAAGTCAACCAGTTTGCTCAGGGCCACAGAGCCAGCGAGGGCCCGACGTGGGATTTGAGCCCTAGGAATCAACGGAGCCCTGCTCTACTTTCTTGCCCACGTGTTCCCAGACTTGCAAATGGCCTCAGGTCTGCGACATGCAATAGAAGAGCCAGGAGCAGCCGGACCGAGGGCAGGATTTCCAGGGTTTGGTTTTCTTTTCAAGCCTGGCCGCTGGTTTACATAAGCAGCTGCCCCCGAGGGCCCACACCCGCTCCCCTCCCCCAGGTCCCTTTCCTTGGCTTCCTTTGTACCGATTGTCTGCGCCACATAATTAGCCTATTGGAGCCTGTCCTGGCCCCTCATTGTCTGTTCTGCACAATTAGCACATTATATACTATCCCGGTCCCCAACTGTCTGCGCTGCATAATTGAACAGTTTATTATATTGCTACATAATGCTGTTTTGGACAACAATGCCTTGTTTGCTAATTGTTTCGTGTGCCTTGCCCTTGACTCCTAAACTAGATTACCATTTTCTCATAAGCGAGGACCGTATCTTTTTATTTCTTCTGGCTCCCCCACGGCCCAGGCTTTGTCCTAGGCACACAGAGGGTGTATGAGAAGTGAGGCTCGTTGGAATTCTAGGGTGAACAAACACGACTCTGCAACCTGAACCCTAAAACCCAGTGGGACCCGCCCCATGTGGCTCGGAAACACAGCAGGCACCAGCCTGCCTGTAGTGGGGCAGGTGGGAACCTGCAGGTGGCACCCACTCCTGTCCTTGGGGGGGGAGGGGTGGCAGCGGGAGGCACTGAAGGGCCTGAGGGTTGAGAGGCTTGGCTGCCCCCCTCTGTAGCTGCCCCATGCTCACCTGTGGAGGACAGACCCCACCCCTCAGTGGAGCTCCAGGCACTAAACCACTCCCAACCCAAAGTCTGAAGAATTTAGATAGTGTGGACGTGAAAGAGTGTCCCATGGAGCTTTTCTTAAAACTCAAAAACCTCATCAGTGAGGCCCACAGGCCACCAAACTGTACCCAGTTAGCTAAATCAGACATCAGATGGCAAGAATCTATGAATCTTCAAATAATAATAAATACAGGGGCGCCTGGGTGGCTCGGTTAAGTATCTGACTTCAGCTCAGGTCATGATCTCACCGTTTGTGAGTTCAAGTCCTGTGTCAGGCTCTGTGCTGACAGCTAAGAGCCAGGAGCCTGCTTCGGATTCTTTGTCTCCCTACTCTGTCTGTCCCTCCCCGGCTCGTGCTCGGTCTCTCTCTCTCTCAAAAATGATAAACATTAAAAAGTTTTTTTAAATAATAAATACATACCATGTATACACACATATGAAAATATGTATGTATATGTGTGGTAAACACAGACAGCCCCCACAGCACTCTATTTTTATACATTTCCAGGGTTCTATTCAGGCTATCAGATTGATCAATTTTCACCTGTGAAAGGTCTGGAAGTGTGATTTCCTGGCCTGAATACTGTTATAAATCGGGACCAGCAAAGCCAGAACTCATGGCAGGTATCACTAACTGGTCCTGTGCTCTTCGCCTGGGCCCTAAACAGGCCTCGGAATCTTTGCCCGCACAGCACTGAGGTAGCCATGAGCAAATGACTCAAATGGACATGTGCATTAGCACCGACTGGCCCCCTGATTTAAGCAGTGGTTTATGAGAAGGAGGGCTGGGCCGCTAGGGCCGTCTGCATGTACCAGAAGCCCTGACAATCTGCCTGCTGAGACCGTCTGCTGTGGGCCCAAGTTTAAGGCTCTTTGGAGACTGTCGCTGGCTGGATCGAGGTGGGTACCGATGGGTACTTCTCTAGGAAAGGAAGGCCCCAGGAAACACTCCCTTCGCCGCCCATCAGGAAGAAAATGCACTAGACGTTAATTCATTCGGGAAGTTTCCCCAAGACCGTCCTCACCGCTCCGGCTACCAGTCCGCTCTGGCTGTAACTCTTGGAGGCTGCCACAATGGAGGCGATTAGGAGGAGCAGGGTACCGATTAAATAGTGCAGAAGTTCCTGGGGACAAAAACAAAGCAAGGCAGTGGGTCAGGAGGGCCACCAGGAGGGCCTGGTTCTCAGAGGCAACTGGGCCCAGAAGAGAGGAACCCTGACAGGAGCAGTTAGCTCACAGGCAGCGGAGGTGGAAGGCTGGCCAGGACGAGGCCCCGCAAGCCAGAAAAGGAGCAGCCAGGCAGCCAGAGACTCAACAGAGAGAAAGGACACTTGTTGTGTGAGGAAAGATATCCACCAAGGATGCCTCCATTCCTGAGAGCAATCTGTAGACAGTATCCTGACATCTGGCCAAAGCGAGAGCCAACAGCTTTCACGGCTCCCAGGCTGGAGAGTTTAAAGGCAGTTCCAGCTCTGAGAAGCAAAGCCCCTACAAGAGATGTGTCTGATGCTTCTGCTTCCAAGAAGGTTCTGGCCTAACGATGTGCTGGCTCTGGTTGCTGCCTGGGGTGCCCACCCGCTCTGTGAACAGTTTGTAGGTGTTGGACCAGAGATGCTCGGCCCCTCACACTTGGAGTCAGAGCTTCGAGTGAGGTCAGGGCCCTTCTGTGATGTGCTTGTGGGGGTGAGGCAGTGAGCTTTCCAGCACCTGAGCCTGCTGGTTTCGTCCTCATTTCATCCCAATCTGCTGAGGAGTTTGCTAGCAGGGCAGACTCCGCCTGTACTTCTGTCCACCTCCACCCACTCACCCTGCATGCTTACAATGGCATCTCGGCAGACCCTGAGTGACGCTGAACCTTGGTCATTCAGCAGCAGGGTGACTTCCACCTCATCCCTCCTGCTCCCCCTTAAACACCAGATCAGAGCGGGAACTGGGGCTTAGGGCTGTGAGGGTACTCCCGAGGGATCCAGAGTGTATTCCTTTTTAGTTGTCATTGGTGAGGATTGAGAAATTAGTCCTTCGTGAAGTTCTGCCCATCAGGGCAGTCACCTATTAAATTCTAGAAAAGCATTCCACTTTTAAGCGGCAGCTTCTCTGAAAACTGTGCAAAATCAAACACCCCCATTTCCCCTTTGAGGACTAGAAAGGGCTATCAGAAGGTAGACCACAGAGATTTTGACTGAAGAGCAGGTTAGTAAGTGAAGTTCTCTCCCTCCAGGATTGTCAGTCACCCATAAAGAAAGAGGACTATGACATGGGGTAGGGAAAGCTGACTAGAGAGAGTCCTAAATGGAGGATGCCCCAACAGTGCCCCATCGAAAATTCCAACATTCTCACTCCCCTCTCAGCCCACCCCCATTCTTGTCCCCAGCTTTTATTCTCTCTGCTTGTTCACTATCAGTATCGTTATCAGAGGAGCTTGTTCTCAAAAGAAGCAGAAAGGTGCCATATCTTTGAAAGGGGCCTTATAACTCAGGAACACAAAGGAAAGGTCTCTCGAAATAGCATAGCAGGTAATAACATTAAATGGGAATAATTAAACAATCTAATCAAGAAGAAGAGGTTGTCAGACTGGATTAAAAAAAAAAAAAAGGATCCAACTAGTCTGCTGGAGAAAACCTTATATTCAAAGATACAAACAGACTGAAAGTAGAAGGAAGGAAAAGATGTGCCATTCAAATAGCAACCAGAAGAAAACTGGAGGGGTTGTACTAATGTCAGACAAAATAGATTTTAAAACAAAAAAATGTTACCAAAGATAAAGAGGGACATTTTATAATGATGAAAATGTCAATCCATCATGAAGACAGAACAATTATAAACACGTATGCACCTAACAACAAAGCAACACATAAAGCAAAAACTCAAAGAGATGAAGGGAGAAATAGGTAATTCAAAAATAACAGTTGGAGGCTTCAGTACCATACCTTCAATAACGTGTAGAATAATTAGGGAGAAGATCAACAAGGAAATAGAAGACTCAATACTATAAGGAAACTAGATCTAATAGACATCTATAAAACACTCTACCCAACAACAGAATATACATTCTTCTCAAATGCATATAAAAATATTCTCCAGAAGACACTATATGCTAAACCATAAAATAAAACTCAATAAATGTGAAAGGACTGAAATAACATGAAGTACGTTCTTCAACTACAAGAGTGAAATGAGAAAGCAACAGCAGGAATAAATTTGGGAAACCCACAAATATGTAGAAAATAACACATTCCTAACTAATGGGTCAATCAAAGACAAAATCACAATGGAAATTAGAACATAATTGCAGATAAATGAAAATGAAGACATAATATACTAAAATTATGGGATGCAACTAAAGCAGTGCTCAGAAAGAAACTTATAGCTGTACATACCTGTATTAAAAAAGAAGAAAAGCTTCAAATTAATGACCTAATCTTTACCTTAAGACAGTGGAAAAAGAAAAGCAAACTAAACCTAAGGCATGAAGATAGAGGGGAAAAAAGACTGAAGCAGAAATTAATAACCTAGAGAATAGAAGAACAATAGGGAAAATTAGTGAAACCAACACTAGTTCTTTGAAAAGATTAACAAAGCAGCCAAACCCTTAGCTACACAGATCAAGAAAAAAAGAGAGAAAACATTACCAGATTCAAATGACTGGAATTAGAAATGAAAGAGGGGACATCACTATGGATCTTACAAAGGTAAAACAGATTTTAAAGGAATACTGTGAACAATCATATGCCAGTAAATTAGAAAACTTACATGAAATAGATGTGTTCCTATAAAGACATACCACTGAAAATGACTCAAGCAGAAGTAAACAATCTGAAAAAACCTAAAACAAGTAGAGTTTGAATTAAAAGAATAATAAATTACCCACAAGAAAAACCCAGGCTCAGATGTCTTCATTGCAGAATTCTACCAAACATTTAAATAAGAACACCAATTCTTCACAAACTCTATTAAAAAATACAAGAGGTGGTAATACTTCCCAAATTATTGTCTGAGACCAGTATTACTGTGATAATACCAGACAAAGGTATCACAAGAAAACTACGGACCAATATCTCTTATGAATACAAATATAAAAATCCTCAACAATATGCTTGCAAACCAAATCCAGCTACATATAAGCTGAATTATATATCATGACCAAACAAAATTTATCCCAGGAATGCAAATATTAGTTCCACATATGAAAGTCAATGTAATACACCATATTAACAGAATATTAACGGCAAAACCCACATGATTATCTCAATGGACAAAGAAGAAGCATTTGACAAAATCTAATACCCTTTCACGATAAAAACATTCCACAAAGTAGGACTGGACGTTAACTTTTCCAACCTTATAAATCGCATCTATAAAAACCCACAGCTAACATTATATTTCCTCCTAAGCTCAGGAACAAGATAGTGATGTGTGGTCTTACACTTCAATATTCAACTAATTTCTTACAATTATACAAGAAAAGAAAATAAAAGACATCCAGATTGGAAAGGAATATAAAACTATCTCTATTCATAGATGGCAGAGTCTTGTATCTAGAAAAGTCTAAGGAATCTACTAATAGTCTATTAGATCGAAAATGAGTTCAGCAAGGTTAAGGATACAAGATCAATACACAGAAATCACTTGTATTTCTATCCACTTGGAATGAACAATCCAAAAATTAACTTAAGAAAATAATTACATTTGAAATGTCATCAAAAAAATAAGATACTTAGGAACAAGTTTAAGCTCCCCCATCCAAAATGCACAAAACTTATACTCTAAAAACTACAAAACATTGTTGAAAGAAATTACAGAAGATCTAAATAAATGGGAAAACCTCCCATGTTCCTAGGTCACAAAACTTAATGTTGTTAAGATGGCAATACTCTCCAAACTGATCTACAGATTCAGTGCAGTTTGTATTAGAATCCCCGCTGATGTCTTTGTAGAAACTAAAAAGCTGAATCTTTTTTTTTTTAACATTTATTCATTTTTGAAAGACAGCGAGACAGAGTGCGAGCAGGGGAGGGGCAGAGAGAGAAGGAGAACACAAAATATGAAGCAGGCTCCAGGCTCTGAGCTGTCAGCACAGAGCCCGACGTGGGGCTTGAACCCACAAACCGTGAGATCATGACCTGAGCTGAAGTCAGACACTTAACTGACAGCTACCCAGGTGCCCCAAAAGCTGATTCTAAAATTCATATGGAATTGCAAAATTACAAAATAATCCTGAAAAAGAACAAACAGAAGATTCAGAATTCCTAACCTGAAAACTGGCTACAAATCTATAAGCAATCAAGACAGTGTGGTAAGATCAATGCAACTGAGAGTCCAGACATAAATCCGTGTGTTTATGGCCAACTCATTTTCAGCCGGGACGCCAAGACAATTCAATGAGGAAAGAACAGTCTTCCCCACAGATGGTGCCCGGACAACTGGATATTTACATTTCAATGTAGTCTTTCCTTCAAAAGAATGAAGTTGAATCCTTACCTCACACCAGACACAAAAATTAAATCAAAGTAGACCAAACACCTAAATCTAAGGGCTGAAACTATGGAACTCCTTAGAAGAAAACATCAAGGTACATCTTCATGATCTTGGATTTGGCAATAAGCTTTTTAGATTTTATATCAGAAACACCACCAACAGGAGAAAAGTAGTTAAATTAGATTTCATCAAAACTAAAAACTTGTGCTTTAATGAACACTATCAAGAAAGTGAAAACTAGGGGTGCCTGGGTGGCTCAGGCAGCTTGATCATCCAACTCTTGGTTTCGGCTCAGGTCATGATCTCACAGTTCGTGGGTTCCAGCCCCTCTGTGCTGGCAGTGCAGAGCCTGCTTGGGGTTTCTCTCTCTTTCTCCCTGTCTCTGTGTCCCTGTCCCTCCAGGCTCATGTGCATGCACGTTCTCTCTCTCACGAAATAAATGGATAAACATTAAAAAAATTAAGAAAGTGAAAAATAACCAACAGAACAGGAGAAAGTATATGCCAATCATTTATCTGATAAGGGACGTCTAACTAAAATATACAAAGGACTCTGAGAATCCAGTAATAAAATGACAACCTAATCAGGAAATGGGCAAAGGATCTGAGTAGACATTTCTCTAAAGAAAATACACAAATGGCCAAAAGGCTCATGAAACAATGACTGACCTCAACAGTCTTCAGAGAGATGCAAATCAAAACCATGAGATACCACTTCACACTCGCTAGAGTGAGTAAAATCAGAAAGTCAGAAAATAACGAGTATTGATAAGGATGTGGGGACACCGGACTCCTCCTCCAACACTGCTGATGGGAATGCAGAATGGTGCAGCCACTTCGGAAAAAAGTCTGGTAGTTCCTCAAACAGTTAAACGCAGTTACCACGGGACCCAGCAATTCACTCCCGTGTATATCCCCTAGCGAAATGAAAACCCGTCCACACAAAATGCGTGTTCATGAATGTTCATAGCAGCATTATTCATAATAGCCAAAAGGTGGAAACAACCCAAATGTCCACCAGAATACACAGAATGTGGTATATCCTTTCAACAGAATATTCCTTGGCTATTAAAACAAATGGAAGTACGGACCCCTGCTACAACACAGAAAAGTCATGAAAACACTGTGCTAAGTGAAAGAAGCCAGTCACAGAAGACCACACGTATGCTTCCATTCCCAGGAAATGTCAAGAAGAGGAAAATTCAGAGAGACAGGAAGTAGATCAGTGGTTGCTTAAGGTTGGAGGGGATGAAAGGTAGGCGGTGACAGCTAAAGGGTATGGAGTTTCTTTTAGAAGTGAAGAAAATGTTCTAAAATCGACTATGACGATAGTTGCACAACTCTGGGAAAATAGAAATCTGGAGACTCGGACACTTTAAATAGGCAAAGTGTATGGCATGTGAAGTATATGTCAATCAAGCTTATAAAAAAAAATAACAGAAGGGCACCTGGGTGGCTCAGTCGGTTAAGTGTCTGACTCGGCTCAGGTCATGATCTCTCGGTTCATGAGTTCAAGCCCCTCGTCTGCGCTGACAGCGCAGAGCCTGGAGCCTGCTTCAGGTTCTGTGTCTCCCTCTCTCTCTGCCCCTCCCCCCCACACTCTCTCTCTCTCTCTCTCTCTCAAAAAAAATAAACATTAAAAAATTTTTAAAAAAATAATAGAATGGGAGGAAAAAATCCTGGAAAAATAAACAAACATTAAAAAATTGTTTTTAAAAATAGAGTGGGAAGAAAAAAATCCCAGAAACTTCTGAAATCTTTCCTGAGACTCTGCCGGTCCCTTTTAGCTGATGAATCTTATTCAGTACTCACAACAGTATAAATACCCATCGCCTTTATGAGCTTCTTCCTCCCACATTCCTCCTCCCAACTCATACACACACGGCCCACTTTCCGTGACTCAAGAAAATAAACGCGGAGGCAGGCGGCACAGCCTTCCTGCCGGGAAGTTGAGTTTTAGAAACCAGCGGGACACAGGCCGAGATGCCCGGCAGACAGTGGGGAGTGCAGGGCTGTGGCAGGAAGAGGTGAGGAAAGAGGAGAGGGACGCTGGGGGACGCAGATGGGATGGACCGTGTTGGGTCTCAGTGTCCCAGCTAACATCCTGACTTCTGGGCGCCTGGAATCGGGCCAGGCCGCTCCCTTACCGACAGCGGCCAGCTGATGCAGGTGAGCACGCGGTAGAGACGGAAGAGGTGCACCAGGTAAAAGACGAGGATCATTATCAAGTTGCAGATGGCGACCACTTCAAAGTAGCTGTAGGCACTGTACCTGCTCCACACGGAGCTCCTCACGCAGATGAAGGCGATCAGCAGAGTGACCTGGGACGGAAATACACAGACATCAGAGAAATGCCCAGCCACGACGGCCACCCAGGGAACGAACGACGACAGAACGCTGAGCAACTGCTGAGATTCAGGTCATCTCCTCACAGACTGGCTGGAAGGCTGGGAGAGGGCACTTTCCCAGAGTGCAAGCCTTTGAAATAGGCCGGTTCAGGGCGCCTGGGGGGCTCAGTCGGTTGAGCGGCCGACTTCGGCTCAGGTCATGATTTCGAGGTTCGTGAGTTCGATCCCCGCATCGGGCTCCGTGCTGACAGCTCAGAGCCTGGAGCCTGCTTCGGATTCTGTGTCTCCCCCTCTGTCTGCCCCGCCTCCCTCACGTTATATCTGTCTGTCCCTCTCAAAAATAAACAAAAAACTGGGGGCGCCTGGGTGGCTCAGTCGGTTAAGCATCTGACTTTGGCTCAGGTCATGATCTCACAGTTCGAGCCCCATGTTGGGCTCCGCGCTGACAGCTCAGAGCCTGGAGACTGCTTTGAATTCTGTGTCTCCCTCTCTCTCTCTCTGCCCCTCCCCCGCTCACACTCTGTCGGTCTCTCTCTCAAAAATAAAATAAACATTAAAAACAATTTTTTTTTTTAATTTAAAAAATGCTGGCGTAAATGCTGAGGACTGTGGTGAGCAGCTTTGTCCTCTGAAGTGTGTTATGTTTTGCCAGCAGGATGCCTCCTCAGAGACAGGGCAGGAGTGCGGGGAAATAACCAAGCAGAGACATTCTGTTTATTTACACAGTAGGTTGAATTGTAGGAAGTTGCCAGTATTTGACTGTTTTTCACCCACAAAGATGGCGACTCGTATGTCACAACTTAGCAGCTGGCAGGCCATAAGTTACCATTTACGAATGCCTGATGTATATGATCTCATGGAAGCCTCACAGGAATCTGCCACGGAGAGGAAATCACCCCCCAGGTTCACACCGGGAAACTGAGGTACACATGTTCAAGAAGTAGTGCAAGGCTACCCAGCCGATACGCAGTGGAGGTGGGATTTGAACCCAAGTCTGTCGGACTCCAAGGACCCATTCATTCCTCCACGGCAGATGCAGTTCCGCCTTCCTCATCACAGACAAGCTGAGGGAGGTGGATGCGCTGTGAGGCACGGCGGGGGTCCTGGCCGTACGAGGTGGCGCTTGCTCATCACCGGGTGCGTGGGCACGCGGCCAGAGCTGGCTGAGCGCACCGCTGCATGAACGGACGCATGTGCAGAAGAAGATAATGGCCTATTAATGATTTCATAGGTCAGGTAAGTTACTAGCAACATATGAACACCGTGGGGACAGCAGATGGGAAGAGGAGAGACAAGAGGCCCCGGTTTTTGCAAAGGCCACTCAACAAGAATAAAATCTGACTCCATGTAGGGAATGAACCGCTGACACACTGGTGTCAAATGTCTGTAAAACCTTAGGATCTACTTTAAAAGTACAACTATCTTAGGACAAGGATGATTTTTTTATAGATTCTTTCCTATAGAACAGTAAACAAAGGGGTGTGTGTGTGTGTGTGTGTGTGATTTTGGCAATGTCTGGTTTGGTTGTGACAACGATGTGAGGGGGCTACGGGGATTTAGTGGGTCGAGGCCAGGGGCACGACTAAACACCCCACAATGAACAGAGCTGCGCCCACAACAAAGATCTATCTGGTCTCAAATGTGGTCCAGACTATTGTGCTGTCATGGAGAAACCTGCTGTAGAAAATGGGAGTTGGGGGGGCGCCTGGGTGGCTCAGTCGGTTAAGCGTCCGGCTTCGGCTCAGGTCATGATCTCACGGTTCGTGGGTTCGAGCCCCGCGTCGGGCTCTGTGCTGACAGCACAGAGCCTGGAGCCTGTCTTCGGATTCTGTGTCTCCCTCTCTCTCTGACCCTCCCCTGCTCGCGCTGTCTCTCTCTGTCTCTCAAAAATAAATAAAAAACATAAAAAAAATTTTTTTAAATAAAAAAAAAAAAGAAAGAAAGAAAATGGGAGTTGGGGCGCCTGGGTGGCTCAGTCAGTCGAGCGTCTGACTGTTGATTTCGGCTCAGGTCACGATCTCATAGTTTGTGAGTTCGAGCCCCACGTCAGGCTCTGTGCTGACAGTGCGGAGCCTGCTTGGGATTCTCTTTGTCCCTGTCCTGGTCATTGCACTCTCTCTCTCTCAAAATAAATAAACTTTAGAAAAAGAAAAAAGGAAAAGAAAATGTGAGTCTATAATGAGCATCAAATCACAAAAATGGATCTAACACTGATTAAAGTGGTTAGTGTGAAAAACACTCTACTTTCTCAAGCCTCTCATTTCTAGCCTCTGTCAAACTGCTCTGAACAGGGACGAAGGCTAGGAAAGAGTCTGGCCTGATGAGTGCCCTGCTTGTCAAATCTAAAAGGCAGTGTGCCTCTGACACAGAGGGACCCTTGCCATTTGCGTATTCCCCTTTGCTAATGAGCAATAGGTGTCATTTTCATTTTTTCAGTTCCTCTTGAGCCAGCCAGCCAGCCTTCGTGATATAATGATTCATGCCTTGAGGCTGTCTTAGGGCTCCGAGGGGAGCTTTGCTTCCCTGGGGACTATGGTGATCACCAGGGCTCTGCTGATTATCAGTCCCCATTCGCATAACCTCTGGTCTATGGGTGTCCCCACCTGGAGCCGACCCCTCCCTTCAAGGCCTGCCTTAAAATGCAGAGAATTCAGGATTATGCAGCGCGATTCCTAGGCAGAGAGGCAATTTTGTGCCTAACTGAATGCAAAGATTAGAATAATTTGTACAACTCTTCATCTGTGACAGTCCCCTCTTTCTCATGGTGACACAGAGATGTGGGAGTTTCCCAATGAACAAAAGGGGTCTGGGCAGGTCTTCCCCTGTGAGCTCCCAGGGCTGAGGACCTCGAAGCAGGAAGTACATGAGTGTTCTACCGCAAACCATCTCAAACCTCTCTGGGAAACACGCTTGTGAAAGAAGACTTCCCGAATCCTGTTCAACTGGCCTAAGGCCGCCTACCTTGTGCTCTTCTTCCAGGAATCCCAACTTCGGAAAACCTCATTTAGACCGCAGATGGTGTGTGCTAATGCATGCAACTAAAAGCTTTTTTGTGCAATAATTCATTCATCCCTACTTTAAATGGCAGGCATCGTGGCTAATGCGCTTAAAAAAAAAAAAAAGAAAGAAAGAAAAATCTGATTGACACCAAACTTTCCAGAACTCTTCTAAGGCTAGCAGGTAACCTCTGCAAATGCTGGAGTCCCCTGAATCCTCTAGATCAATACTCTGGGGGTAGCCAGAAAGGTGAAGCATGAAGAATGAGCAAGAAGACCATGGTGGAGAAAAGGCTCTGGGGTGCTGATTCTCCCCCACCCCAACCACAGCCCCCTCAAATTTCTTCTTGTTTCCAGCCGGAGAAGCAAACCAAAAAACACGGCAGAATTCAGACAAACTGAAGTAGGAGTTCTGATGGCAGGGCTGACTGAGGAAGGCTGGGAGGCTTCTGGAAGGCAGACGTGGTTCCGTGTAGAATACCTTAAATGGGATACCGTCCAAAGGACTAATTTGTGTGCTCTCTAGCTCCTCTGATAAAGGTCTGTTCTTTTATATCAAACTGCCATTGACAGTTGAAAATAAAATATCTAACACAAACGTCCAGGGTTTTCAAAGTATTGTTGCAAGCACCCCAACTCAAAGCCGGGGTCTCAGAGACCAGCTGTGGCGCTGTTCAGAATCCCTAGAATCATCTTAGATTAGAAACCACCCCCGTCTCCCCCAAATGGTGTCGTTTCTAACTCTATCAAAATGCTTACTAGAAAGAAGAGATGATTTTTGTGAAAGCCACAGAGGGTTTAAATTTCACACCTGAAGCAGGCCGACATCTCTTGAGAGAAATGAAGCCCCCCCCCACCCCCGCCTTCTCCCCACCTCCCCCCGCTCCCCCCCCACCCCGCCCGCCTGACCCTGCACTGCCAACTCTGGAACTAAAACATCCTGGTCTTAACTCTACAGTAGGCGCCACGCAGCTTCCTCAGGGTCTCAGCCTGGGTGGGTGTCCCTCAAGGAAGAAATAGGATTTTGAAGTCTAAGATGGAACATTTCTGAAGACTCAAGAGGCAGTCTTCAGGACAAGCCTTCTTCTGAGCTGGGCAACAGAAGCCTCCGGTGGGCTCAGGGGGCCCTGTCGCCTGCAGTCTGTGCCCCGGAACATTCCCTCGGCGGGCTGGACCTTCCCGTGCTCCTGCCGGGTCTGGTCTGCTGAGTGTGCCTGCATCTGGCTGAAGATGGCACCAGATGCCTTAGGTTTCGAGAACCCGGCGCAGGATGCGGGCAGGTCACCCGGCCCCACCTTCTCGCAGGGGTTTTCATCCTGACCTTGGAATAACGTTTCAGCGAGGAAGACAGGCAGGGGAAAGAGAAGAAGCTGATGAAAGCCAACATCAAAAGGTCTCAGACCCGATTCTAAGAGCCTTTTCTGGAAAAGCCCAGGAGATGAAAGCCAGGCTTGTTCAAAAAGTCAGAGATGGGGCGAGTCCGTGATTGCAAAATGCACTTGGATCTGCAAGGAGGCCCATTCATGACTTTGCTTGGCTGTGCACTGGCAGAGGAGGAATTTGACAGGTTTCTAACTTTGGCTGAATTCTGCCCTGGGGCGGAGGGGAATTTACCCCCGCCTTCCGGTTAAAGCCACCCCCCCCTCCCCCGGTCATCGCCCCCAAACAGCCCTTGTGGAGCCTAACACCCACAGGCGAGAACCGTCACCTGGCTTATTTCCTCTGTACCCTCCTTCCACACCAGTATCAGCCTTTTGGTTATAGGCTCCTTTCCACCCTCCCAATCCCCAGCACACAGTTTTGTTCTGTATCCAAAAATAAAAAATGCCCTTGAAAACACAAGGTGTGGCGGGGCGGGGGGTGGGGGTGGGGAATAACCTAAAAGACGTTATGTCAGGAGTCCCCAGGTGCAGGCCGCTAGCAGCCGGCTAATTAATGCACTGGTTTCAGAATCTAACCATGCAGCAAAATACCTACAGCTTATTAAAAACCAAATACTCTTGTCTGTGCCGCGACTATTTCTGGAAGGACACCTAAGAAACCTTAACAGTGGTCGCCTCTGGGGAGAACTGAGCATCTAGTGGTTTTTTAAATTTGCTATTTTCTTTTCTTGTATTATAAAAATCACATATTAAGCTGTGGAAAAGCTAATGACATGTCTTAGAGGCCTTTAATGGCTCACGTATAGATTTACCCTTTTCTTTCAACTGGCGGCGGCTTTATTTGACCCAGTGTTTCTCAACCTCAGCACTACTGACATTTGGGGCTGGATAATTTTTTGGTGGGGGCTGTCCTACATACAGCATGGTTAGCAGCATCCTGTCCCCCACCCACAAGAGGCCAGGTGCTACTAAGCGCCGTCCCAGGTACAATAACCAAAAATGTCTCCAGATGTTGGCAAAGATCCCGGGGGGGGGGGAGGGGGGGGCCGCATTGCCTCTGGTCAGAAAGCACTACCTACACAACCTTTTACTGGTGGGCATCTGTCACATCCCCAGTTTTTTTACTAATACACACAATCCTGCAAACAAATATTCTTGGACATGCTTCTTTCTGCATGTATGAACAGCTCTGAAAGGTTCCCAGAAGTGAAATTATGAAGTGAAAGCATACTCCCATCGAAGATTTTGATGTTTGCTGCCAAAATGCTCTCCAAAAAAAAAAAAAAAAAAAAAGATGAATTCCCCTGCATAGTGAATCTTGCTCACACAGATTATCATCAGTATTTACAAAGAAAGGAAAGGATATCTTTTATTTAATCTTCATTTCCTTGATAACTAGTGTATTCAACTAGGGTTGAATATCTTTTCATAAGCTTATTATGGATTTGATATTTATATTCTGAATATCAACCTATTGCCTGTTCTGGATATTGCAAATATATTCTCTCAGCCGCCTTTATTTTTAGTCTTTTGTTGTACTGAAATTAAAATTTGTTATGCAGCCAAATCTACACATTATTTTTTATAGCTTCTGGGTTTGTCTTTTTTTCTTAAATTATTTATTTACTTTGAGAGAGAGTGAGCGAGAGAGAGATTGACAGATACAGAATCCCAAGCAGGCTCTGCACCGTCAGCACAGAGCCTGACGTGGGGCTCGAACTCACGAACCGTGAGGTCATGACCTGAGCCGAAATCAAGAGTCGGATGCTCAACAAACTGAGCCAACCAGGCGCCCTGTTGTTTCTTAAGCTCTACCTGCAGGTTCTGGTCCCAGTTACTGCTGCCTCTCTGGGCACATTGGGCTTCCCAGAGTGCCTGAAAGGCTGCCCCCCAGGTGCGTCCCCAGGATTCTCTCTGATGGAACCTTCGTGACTGTTACTATATCTACTTGGTTTTTGGTTAAATGTGTATTTGCTCGTTGGTCACCTTGTTTACTACCCTTCTCCTAGGGCCTCAGTTGGTTTCACTCCTACTCCCTCCTCCCAGCAGCGTGCCCTGCGCATAATAGGGACTGAATTCAACACCGGGTGAGTGGATGGTTTCTAGGGTCACCCTGCCATCCTCCGTACCAGCTCCATGACACTCTATTGCATTGAACAAAAACAAAAAAACCACAGGTCTCCCTCCCTTACTGGGCTTAAGTGCTTTGAGAAGAGAATCGTGCTTTTTCGTTAAACTTCACTTAGGGCCCTAGCCTGCCATGTGGGAAAAAATGAAGGCGTTTTCAAACCTTTCAAAGTTCAACACCTTTCCAAGTTGGCTGAATGGACTCGGTAACTGCCCCAGGAGGTCTGGCATCCAGGCCCTCCCAGGGTATCAGTGAGTATGGGGTCCCAGACTCCTAGTTGGTGACGGAGCCGGAACATTCTCAGCCTGTTACTGAGGCCAGGCCACGCTCCCCTATCCCTCATCAATTTTCCACCGCACAGCCTGGATGGCAACCCGTGCCAACACCGTGTCACCCCCGTCACCACCGCTCGTCACTGGCAAAGGTCATCAGGTCACACTCCAACTACGGACACTGACCGCTCAGCTTGTCAAAAACAGCAGAAAGGATCAGAAGCACCACTGACATTTATTATGTAGCAAACTTGGTGGTCTGTCCTCATATTGAACCAAACTGAAACCGCAAATGTTCTGTTTGCAAGTAATAGTTTCTCTAGTGTGTTTCTCTTTCAGTATCTGACTCGATTTCCAGTCTCTGTCCCTGCTGATTGAATTTCAAGAACGAAAGCAACACCCTCTGCCTCTTGGCGCCTGCCATGACCAGGGAGGACAGGCTGCTTTGTGTATGTATGGGCAGTGGGCGGTCACCTGCCCCGACAAGTGGGTCATCAGTGAGGACCAAGGGCCGCTGAGACGACGTGGAGGTGCCACAGGGAATGGAGGGTTTGACCACAAAGGGAAGAGACCATTGGCACGGTTCCTGGTGATGAGAAGAGCAGAGGCAGTAACTGGCACGGAGCCCTCACCGTGCACCGAGCTCCAAGTGCTTCGGGAGCACCTGCGCCTGTGGCCTCACTGGGACCCACGATATAGGCTCACAGAGAGGAGGCTGAGGTGCAGACAGGCAGCGCCCTGCACCAATCGCCCAGTGAGCGAGTCCGAGCCGAGCATGGACACAGGCTGGCCCGAGGCAGCGCAACCTCCCCAGCGTCCCGTTGCCACGACCCGTGATGGCTGGAGCCCTGGAGCCCCAAAGCCGTGTCTCCCAAGGACCTTCCAGCCCCCCACACTGGCTACTGAATGAATGTGTGTCGGCAAAGTGAACAGGAAAGAGAGGGATGGGCGGGGTGGATTTTTTTTGTTCCACTTTACTCTCCTTTCTCCTGCTGACCACACAAAACCATTTCCTGCCTCCTCGGTGCTAGGCGCTCCGACAATCATCGGCGTAACAGACACAGTCCTTGCCCTCCCGGAGCTCCCGAGCTACAGGAAGAGATAGCCACCCACGTCCACATGATCAGACATTCTTCATATAAAACTGAGATAAGCTAAGAAGGAAAGGACGGGGTTTTCCAAAGATCGCAAGAAACGCAGAAGAACCTGATACAGCTTGAAGGGTCTGGAGGTCACTGCCGTGGAAACCCAGGGAGTGAACTGGGAGCCCTGCGGGGTGAGGAGGCAAGGGGAGGCAGGCACCACCGCCTGCAGAGCACCTCCGAGCTGCCACGTGCTGTGAGGCTAACTCCTGTCACCCCGGCAGACACAGCCAGGCAGCACTGTGGCCCATTCACAGATGTGAGGAAGGGGAGGACCGGGGGTGGGTCACTTGCCACACAGGGTCGATGGTGGAGCCCAACACAGCCCAGGTCTGCGTGACTCCCGGGACTCTGGGAAGAGTATGTTCCAGAGGGACGGGCTGCCGGGCCTCGGTGGCTTGAGCTTGTACCCGACCCCCGCAATGTCGTCACGTCTGCTCCCGTGTCAGCAAGCTGGAGTCCCACAGAGACGTGTGAGAAGGTGGTGATGGGCGGGGGGCTACGTGAACCAGACCCCTCCATGGGGGGGAGGCATCGCCCACCGTTCTTCCTCTGAGGTTTCTTTAAGGAACTTTCTCAAGGCTCGCCCCGGGGAAACCGGCACTGCGCTCCTGCTCGGCACCTGGCCCTCAGTGAGGTCAGTTCAAGCGCTGGCACTGAGGGAGGAGGGACAAACCCCCGTAGCTCTGGGGGGAGCGAGAGGGATAAAGGGCATGGTTCCCAGAGAAAGGCATGGGGCTTGGCCAGCAGGTTGTATCCAGTCCCTACAGCCACCTCTTGTCTGTTTCCCGTGTGGTCTCCTCTCTGCTGTGTTTTCTCTGTCACCGTCGCTGATGTCACACTGCCCTCCTTGACTTGCTCCACAAATGACGGGTACTACCCCTGCTGAGTGCTAACTCTTCCTCTATCCAGGCCCTGAGCTAAGTGCTCTTCAATTTTTAAACAAGTTCACCCTCACAACAGTCCCAGTACTGTTACCATTGTCCTTTCGCGCGGAAACCTGGAGCACAGAGAGGTTAAGCAACTTGCTCAGAGTCACACAGCCAGGCAGAGGAGCCGGCTGGGCTGGGCCCCTGGCATGCTGGGCAGGGCCCTGAATCTAACCACTGTGCTGCTCGGCCTACTGGACCTGCTTCTCTTCACAGGTCCCCCTCCCAGCTTTTGGCCTCTGTTTTCAGTAAGGACTTGAATCCTTTGTCTTGACCCCGCTGGGAGCAAGCATGCAACATTGCCTGGGACTCTACACGATGGAAGGGAAGTCCTGCTCTTTCCTCAGCTTCCCTCATGCTGGAGTTCGGGCTCTGGGGCCCCAGCTCCGAAAGGGCCTGTTAGGAATGGTACTCACGTCAAGTCTGCTTAAACCAAATATACCATCAATACTTGTTCATTATAGAAAATCAATTCATGCAAGTATCTACTTAAGAAAATAAAACTCAGGGGCGCCTGGATGGCTCAGTCGGGTAAGCATCCGACTTCGGCTCAGGTTATGCTCTTTCGGCTGGTGGGTTCGAGCCCCACGTCGGCCTCTGTGCTGACAGCTCAGAGCCTGGAGCCTGCTTCAGATTCTGTGTCTCCCTCTCTCTGCCCTTCCCCTGCTCTCTTTCTCTCTCAAAAGTGAATAAACATTAAAAAAAAAATGTTTTTAAAGAAAAAGCACCTGTCATTCCATTTCTCAGAAATAGCTACCACCCCTGGCACTTGAGAGGATTTCTTTCCACATATGTATGTTTAAAGCATATATGTATTATTTTTCCTTTTCAAAGATGGGCTCATACTGCACATATAGTTTTATACTCTGCTTCTAAAAAGGTAATTCGTTTATCATTTGTAGATGTTACTTATTCAGTCATTCTGCTTCAGGGCCCTTATCATTGCCCAGCAAAGCTGTTTACTTTACCTGTTTATTATTATTTTTGTCTGTCATCCCTGAATGTAAGCCCCACCATGATGGGGGTTTTAATCTGTTTCGTTCACTCCCCAGTGCCTGGAACCCTGAATGGTACAGGTGCTACCGTGGATATTTGGTAAATACATGAATGAATCCATGACTGAATGCAATTTGACGTCCATTTCCTGAGATCTGTGTTCCAGGCACTGTGCTGGACGGCATTCCTGCTCACTCATGCCTGGGAGGGGAGTGAGATGGATGGGGGCGGGGGGGAGGTGGGGGAGGAAGGTAAAAGCATCACTCTGGACAGGCCCACCTTTTACATGTGGGATGACACCAAGACATTCACTTTTATCCTGTGCATCCTAAAACAAGCAGGGGCTTTAACCCCAGAAGCAAGGGCTCCTCAGGAAACCGTGTAAATTACAACCTGCATGCACGTGTCCAGATACAGATCACGCACAGCGAAGCTTTAGTTTGAGACGAGCTGACTGGTAAGCTCATAGCCCAGCCCAGCCGGCCTCTGCCCACTGTATCCCTACTTGCGGGCACAGCTGACCTCTGGGCACACAGGCAGGGACCCAGACTCATTCCCTGCTGTCCCCCAGTGCCCAGCGCCATTGAAGGTAAACGCAGACCTGGGGTTGGGGGGGAGGCTGGACTCTCACCAGCACGCTTGGGGTAAAGATGGCTGGCAGGCTGGGTGGGTGCAGCTTGTTTTCCGTAATCACTTCCCCTCATGCTCTCCAGGGTTTATAGAAAGGCAGCATTGAATGCAGAGCCTTGCTCTTAGGAAGAAGCAGAAGAGGCCTGGCTGTCTGAGCAAATGCCAACATGGTGAGCAAAGAGAATGTCTAGCAATTTAGACACAGACTAAAGTATTTGGGGAAGAGACGAAACACAGGAGAAGGTCTGTTCTACAATGATATGGGAGCAAATGGGCATAAGGGATCTTCTGGGGTGATGGAAATAGCCTAAAATTGGATTATGGTAACGGCTAAACAACTCTGTCAATTTACTAAAAATCACTGAATTGCACACGTAAAACTAGAAGCGTTTACAATACGTACATCACACCTCAGTAAAGCTGTTAAAAACAATATGGGGGGATGAGTGGGTGGGGATACAGTTCAACAGGCCCTGGCCGTGAACTGGGATTGCTGCAGCCGGCCGAGGGGTCAATGGGCACTCACCCTGCTCTTCTCTCTACTTCTGCATATGTTTGACATTTTTCATAACAAAAAGCCAAAAATATGATGTTCAATAAGCTCAGGGAAACAACTAATAACCAGGAGGGAGGAGGGAGGGAAAAAGGAATTGAGATTTGTCGTTATCACTGTTACCAGAAAGGCACACATAGGAGTTAGGAAATGGTTATTTTAATTTTTTAAAATTTTTTGAAGCTTATTTATTTATTTTGAGAGAGACAGAGAGAGCATGAGCAGGGAAGAGCCAGAGAGAGAGGGAGAAAGAATTCCAAGCAGGCTCCGCACTACCAGTGTAGAGCCCGACACGGGGCTCAATCTCATGACCTGAGCCAAAATCAAGAGTCGGACGCTTAACCGACTGAGCCACCCAGTCACCCCAGGTTATTTTTATTTTTTAAACTATAAAAGCAGTAATCCCATTTCACAAGCAAAATCCCAGCAGTGCAGTACTTTAGAGGGCTTCCTCTAAAAGTAGACAACAGTTTTTGGTTTCTTCAGATACACCGAACGAAAGTGTAACAGTTCACATTCCAACCACAGCCAGACCAAGCAATGAGGTTCTGGACTCCCAGAGGTCACCAAGCCCAAGCACCAAGGCAGAGAGCGCATGTGAGGCAAGCACACGGGTGTCTGAACGGGGCTCCAGGTGGGGACCAGGGGGGCCCCGGGCGGACAGCTGTTGCCCGCAACTTTCCACAGCTCTTGGTACACGGTGGGCTGAACACAACGTATCCAACCCTCTGCCAAGAATAGAAGGAACATTCTGGGGCAATGTTTTTCTGGGATTGGAAAAACAACCAAGCTGCTTCGACCAACTTGGCAGTGGGCTGTGGAAAGCATATCCAAGACCCTGAGATGTCTGGAAATGCATGGTGTGGTTTTACAAGCCAAAGGTCCTTGGTGAGCAGAAGAAGAAACGAAAAAGTCTTTCAGGAAGATGAGACTCATTCCTTCCTGAACAAGTTCATTAACACTTCAGCTTAATTCCTTTTTAAACCTTTCCTCCCCCTGCATCTGCCTGAAGCTTACAAACACCTTTGACTTCTAGCTTTTAAGAGCTAAGCAGCCTCTTAAGCCCATTCCTCACAGACAGTTCTCTGAAATCCTGTTTATTTTTGCCTCTTCTCAAGGAAGCACCTTAACCTGGTCAGTATTGAGATGTGGAAATAAAGGGAAAACTCAAGGGGCCCCTGGGTGGCTCAGTCGGTTAAGCATCCGACTTTGGCGCAGGTCATGATCTCACCGTTTCCGGTTCCTGAGTTCGAGCCCCGCGTCAAGCCCCACGTCAGGCTCTGTGTTGACAGCTCGGAGCCTGGAGCCTGGAGCCTGGAGCCTGGAGCCTGCTTCAGATTCTGTGTCTCCCCTCTCTGTCTCTGCCCCTCCCCCACTTGGTGCTCTGTCTCTCTCTCAAAAATAAACAATTAAAAAAAAAAAAAAAAGGAGAACTCAAGGCAAAGGCAGGTGCTCTAGGGGAGCCGGACTTGAGGCTACAGGGAGTAAGATCACCTCAGGGGACGGAGTCTGTTGTAAGGAGCCACCTCAGTACCTCTCAGACAAGCCTGGGGAAGCACTGGTGGGCGTTCCTCATTGCTCAAGGTACAGCATACAAGTGGGCATCTTTCTCTCCAGCCCTCTCACATCGCTCTCGCCACAGGGAGCATCGATATTCACCAGTCACCTCCCAGAACCAGGCCACTGCACAGACCCCGCATCTCCCTATGTCCTGCTGACGACGTGGTCTGCTTCAGCCAGCTGGATCCAGGGCTGGGTGCCCAAAAGAATTTTCTGTGATAATGGAAACGTTCTCTCTACCTGTGCTGTGCAATGTGACAGGCGATGGGAGCACCTGACATGTGGCGGGTGTGACTGAGGAATTAAATTATTAATGTGATTATTTAAAGTTAACTAGCTGCATGTGGCTAGTGGCTACCGTATCAGACAGTTCTAGACTGTCCACGAAGCATTCTCTGCCCTGCTATTCCCCGGACTGAAGGGGCCCCTCTGCCTCCAACACTTCACTCCCATCCCTTTTCTGGCATCTGCCATCACCCTCTTCCGGGTCTCATGCGCCTGAGAAGATGAAACTTCCCTGGATGTCCAGACAGGGTCTGGGCCTCCCTGGATCTCACAAAGTAACCACTCAGTGAAAGAGCTCACTCACCAAGTGCTTGTCCTATTCAGTTGGACCAGGCCTTTGTCCCTCCTTGGGTTCAGTATCAGGCGTCTAGGAATGGCTGTTCGTATAGTCCAAAGAGGCTGGTGACCTTCCCTAGACACTGGAAGAGACCGGATGCTCCGGCCATCAGATCGATTCTATATAAATCCAGTTTTATTTCTAAAAGGCAGCTTGACTTTGGTGCAACTGCCTCAGCTCAGTGGCCGGTGCCACTTTCTAGCTGCGTGGCCTCACTTTTCTACGCCTCGATTTCTTCACCCAGATCGTATACCTTATAAGGATGTTGTGAGGACAAAATCCGTTAACACTTGTACAGCTCTGTGCTTGACCCACAAGGATATGATAAACAGTGAAATAATATTAATAGGAAACTAACAGGTAGGGTTGATGGTTGAGCTTGGGTCTGAAAGGTACCTCTAGACTTAACACCAAACTATCAAATATCTAAAAATATACATATCCTTTGAGTCACTAACATCATCTCTAGTAAATTATCCTATTAAAACATTCATAGATATAAGCCAAGATTTGTTTACAAGAGTAACACAGAGTGCTATAGAAGTGGAAAAGTTAAAAAAGACTAAATATTCAATAGTACATGTTGATTAAATTATGGCTTATCCTCAGGATGCATGAATAAAAATGTCCAACTAACTAAGAAAAAAAAAAAACACCACCCACCACCCAAATAAAACTACAGACAATATATTTAAAGGAAACTACCAGAGACAAAATGTTAACTGTGAGTATTTCGGCATGATGGAGTTACAGGTGATTTTTTTTCCTGCCCCGTGTGCTTTCTTCCTATTTTTTAAATGTCTATATTAAAATGTGTTACTCCAGTAATTGTGACAAACATAGCTTTAAACAATCTTAAGCTTTAATAACACGGGAAGATACTCCCAACATAGTAATAAATATAAAAAAAGGTGCCAGGGCAAAAAAGGTCACAATGCGAAAATATACTTACATGGATGCCTAGAGAAAAATGGAAGAAGCCAAGTCCCTAGCATGTGGTTAGTGTTCACTAACTCGGTTTTAGGTGAGGGGAGCAGGTGCTCTAGTTTGTTCAGGATAATTTCAGTCCACGCTGCAGACCAGCTGGCCAGCTGGTATCCCCCTAGCTCTCAAAAGTGTCCTGCCTAATCATGAGGTTCTAATTTTCCCACTTGTGTTTTCCTGTTATTTCTAAATTCTAACGACCATAATGTGTTTCCCTAATTCGAATTTGTAAACCACCCCCCCAGCACCCTCCCTCCTGCATAGAGGCGTTGATGCTGCTGAGATAGGAATGTAATTTACATAAGATTAGTGCTCTTAACTTCCCGCCTCCCCCCCCCAACCCCGCAGCCCCCGCCCCTACATCCCAACATTCTCAAATCAGTGGTGAGTCTTACAGTCAATAAAGTCTTAGAATCAAGGCAAGCCAACATATGAATTCAGAAATGGGAAAACATAGAAAATCTAGTAGATGCTCCTTTTTTTTTTTAAAGATTATAAATCCTAGAAAACTGGATAAAATCCGTGTGTAGCCATGATCTTACAGGCCGAAGGAGCCAGAGTTTCTCAGAGGTTCCCTGATGAGGTGATTAACAAAATAAAAGACTATGATTGCCAAAGAATCTTCTCCAGGACCGGTGGGAGCAGGGGCTGGGCTTACAGCCCCTCCTGGGACAGGAGCGTTTTTTAGAAGTTACTGAAATAATACTGGTATGATCATTATTTCCACAATGGCTAATTTCATCAGGCACGGGGGTAAGTTCTAGTATTACCCCCATTCCACAGATGAGGAAACTGAGGCACAGGAGAGGTACCTGCCTCAGGCCGTAGAACTATAAGCAGAGGTGGGATTCACGTTTTTCCATCTGCCTCCAGAACGTGTGTATTTTTTTTGTTTGTTTATTTTTGAGAGAGAGAGAGAGAGAGAGAGAGAGCACAAGGAGGAGAGAGAGAGAGAGACAGAGACAGAGACAGAGAGAGAGTGGGGGTGGGCAGAGAGAGAGGGAGACACCAAATCTGAAGCAGGCTCCAGGCTCTGAGCTGTCAGCACAGAGCCCAACATGGGGCTTAAACTGTGAGATCCTGACCTGAGCCGAAGTCAGACGCTTAACCGACTGAGCCCCCCCAGGTACCCCCAGAATGTGTTTCTTAATCACAGGATACTGCTGCCTTTTCTGTTTTTCCCAAGCTGCGAGCCTGAGCAGATGAGTTCATCAGCGAAGCCCCAACTTGTAAAGATTTCCCCAGGATTCAGTGGTCTGGGGGTTGGGGAGGACTGGCACAAAAGGCTTAATTAACCCACTTTTCTGCAGCGAGGTACTCTGATTCCCTTGGCCTCAGCAACGAGGTGTAAAAAGAGCCCCTGACACTCCATCTGCGCACCGTCACTGACCGCGTTTCCCCCAAATGGCCAGGGCAACACTTCCAGTCTCACAGACTCTTCCAGAACCTTGCTGTTCCTCATCAAGAAGCAGAATCGATTTTCCCTCCCCGGAACTCGGCAGCCCCGCTGGCCACCTGGAATGTGGTGGGCAACACACCGAATGCTTCTCAAGGCTGTGTCACAGACCTCAGTGTGCCTTCCCCCCGGCCATCTCGGATCGCTCACCCCTGGAACCCTGCTACCGTGCTACGAGGAAGCTCAGACCACTTGGAGAGGCCGTGTGTCGGTGTCTGGCCAACGGCCCCGGCTAAGGGCCCCCGTCACCAGCCAGCATCAGCTGTCACCTGTGAGGCAGTGAGACATCAGCCCACTCCAGCCCCGGCTTCCCAGTCTTCCCAGCGGAGGCCCTGTCTGTCATTCAGGTGCAAAGACAAGCCCTCTTCTTCGCTGTGCCCTGCCCAAATCCCCACCCGCAAAATTCCAGAGAGTAAGTGCTTGGTTTTATGCCCCTAAATTCTGGGGTAACTCGCTATGCAACCATAGCAGCTGGGGCTGGCATTAAAACCAAAGAGGCACCTGGGGGGCTCAGTCGGTTAAGCGTCCGACTTCGGCTCAGGTCATGATCTCACGGTTCGTGGGTTCGAGCCCCGCGTCGGGCCCTGTGCTGACAGCTAGCTCAGAGCCTGGGGCCTGTCTTCAGATTCTGTGTCTCCCTCTCTCTCTGACCCTCCCCTGCTCATGCTGTCTCTCTCTCTCTCTCTCTCTCTCTCTCTCTCTCTCTCTCAAAAATAAAAAAAACATTAAAAAATTAAAAAAACCAAACCAAACCTGGTCTGTTTTGAACGGAGCATATGAATTGTTCGGGGTTTTGTGTTTTCATTCTTTGCCCAGGGAAACTGAGATCTGTCCAGAGGGCGGCGACGGGCCCGGTGGGAGACAGACAACATCTGTGCCTACACCTGATCCTCCGGCTTCAAAATAACCCCTCGGATGAGATGCTCTCAGGGCAGGCTCAGCTGAGGCACAGCTGTCACCTCGGGGCACCTCGCCGCTAAATACCATAGCACGCCATCGCCGCGGTGGGGAGGACACGAGAATGGCTCCAAAACGCTCACCTCCGTCCTGCATCACCGAGCACGGGCTCGGCCCGAGGCGCCGACACAGCTAATAAAGCTGCTGCAGCCTGCTCTACGCCAATGAAACATGACAGCGACAGTCAGAGGCAACTTTTGAGAACCCTCGGTTTGGGCTTCCCGTGCCTGTGAACCCACGAGGGGGAAGCCGGAGGACCCCCGCAGCCCCCGAGCAGCTCAGCCTGTAGGAATCACTTATTCATGCTTCCCGGTAAGATTTCATCGGAAAATAAGAGCCTACTACCAAATATATCCATGTGCACCCACCCCGCACGCCACAGCCCAGTAGGTTATGAGGTTCAGGAGTGCATCCTGCCTAATGCGTGCTTTGTGATGACACAATCTTCATTTCTTGACTCCAGTTACTGGCCTGAGGGTCCCGGAGGATGAGAGACACGTGGACAGAGTTTAAGACTATTTGTCAGACAGCAAAAGCTGACTCATACATCTGTTTGTAGAGCTGCCTTGCTTTCCCAAAGAAGCCTAGTTTTTAAAAAAATTTTTGTAACGTTTATTTATTTCTGAGAGAGAGAGAGAGAGAGAGCACGCGAGGGAGCGCATGAGCGGGGGACGGGCAGACAGAGAGGGAGACACAGAATCGGAAGCAGGCTCCAGGCTCCGAGCCATCAGCACAGAGCCCGACCCAGGGGGCTCCAACTCACTAACCACAGTTAGAGATCATGACCTGAGCCAAAGTCAGACGCTTGACCGACTGAGCCACCCAGGCACCCCAAGCCTAGTTTTTAAAGTGGAAAGAAGAATCAAGTTATTTATTCAGTGATTATGTATTAAGGACCAGCCATGTGGCCAGCCCTGAGCTCAGCACGAGGGACACAAGGCTACATTGGTTTCCACTTTGCCAAAGACAAGCCCAAGGAAACAGTAGGCAGGGAACCAGTTACGCTGCTCTGCTGCTCTGTACTCTGGAGGCTCTCCTGGGTAAGTAAATATTTGGAGAAGCTGCGGGCCTGTCCCAGCAGGAGGCCTGGCGTCCAGCCCTGGGATTGGGCCAGAAGTGAGCGCCTGCCGAATTTGAGAATGTGGGCGTGGGAGGCCTTGATTAAAAACGGAGGCTGAGTGATGCCAAAAAAGTGCCAGCCTGGGGAAGAAGAAATTAGTCTGGGATAAAATATGACAAAGCAAGTATACAAGAGCCATTACGGGATTGGAAGCATGTGTCACTGATGGAAAACCACAGTTGTTAAAGACCCGTGATCATTGTATGGTACCCAGGGGGGCGTGGAGAAGGAAGGCTTGACTGTTGGCCAAAGGCTGGTGCCCAATTAGAGTAAGTACAGCTGAGTGGGAGCAGTGAAGCATGGTTAGCAACCTCTCGCTCAGCAAACACAAGTACGGCTGGGCCAGTCAACCGCTGTGCCTCAGTTTCCTCATCTTTACAAGGGGGGGTAATTAAACCTACCACACAGAGCTGATATGAGGATTAACTGAGCCGATTGGGGCAAAACATTGAGAACAGCCTGGAACGTCTCTAGTAAACTTTATTCAACAAATGTTAGGCATTAAAAAGTTCTTTCGGGGGTTTGTTGCAAAGAATAACTGGGATGTTTGAGACGTTCTTAGCACACAGTAGCTCTTAAACAGTGATTGTCCTAAGTGCAGTGTGCCATCACTGGGTGATGAGAACAATGTAAGGACAGCTTAGACACAGGCCCTGTTGTAAAGAAGAACGAGCTTCAGACGCAGACACTAGTACTGTAACGGAAAACGAGATAAATGCCATCAGGGAGGTGCGATTTGTAAGCGCCTTGGAAAAGGGAGAAAGTCAGGCGTGCCCTCTGTAGGGACAGCCATGGCCTTAGTGAGGACTCTGTGGGAGACAGGATTTGAACAAAAGAAGGCCTGGGCTGCAAAAGCCCAGGGCGTATTTGGGACTAGGTGACTTGTCTATTTTCGGCAAACCACACATGTGTGTAACGAGGTGTGGCGGGAATGAAGCTGGCAGGGAGGAGTGGGCATCAGATTCCAGGCCGAGAGAGTAGTAGTTATGGATGGGCAATGGGGAGCCAGTGAAGGTTACTGAGCAGAGAAGAGCCACAAAGCAGAGCTGGATTTCTGGAAAACAAATCCAATCACAGATGTGTCAGAGAAGGGGGAGAAGAGACTCAGGACTAGACTCAGCACCAGTCAGAGGGGATAGGTGGGCGAGGAGGTGGCCCCCCCTGCCCCAGGCTGCATGGCAAGGTGCGGAGCGGGGCCCCCCTCCGACTCCCCGGTCCCCGCAGCTGGTGAGTTCCCACAGGAAACTCCTCGGGAGCGAGGTGGCTGCCTCACATTCCTCAGCCTGCTGACAAAATGCTCCAAATGGCAATTTTGTCTGTCCAAACACTTCCACATATGAAACCACAGAGTAAAGTATGCCAGGCCTCCCCACTCTGTGGGCCATTAGCTGTCCCCTCTCCAGCTCTGTGACCCAGTTCTAGAGAACAGTGCCCCCCCCCCCCCCGCAGAGGGACCTCTCCTGCCTGCCGTCTGGCTGTCTGTGCTTCCAGAGAGCAGAAAGCCTGCCCGTGGTGAGCCTCCCACTTCAAAAAGGCAAGAGTAGGGGGGTGTGGACACCTCACCCTTTCTTCCTCCCTCCCCTGGCTACCCTGTCCCCAGTTCAAAGGCACGGTTACGGTGACCTGCGTCCCCAGGTTCAGGGAAGTCATTTCAGAAAGCAGGTGTTAGCCAGGCCCTCCTCCTGGGGTCTGCATTCTCCTTTGCTCTCTCACTTTTGAGTCACCTTGGTGCCAGGTGAAAACACAAGACCTCCCTTCAGAAAGTTCTCCACCCCCTTGGCCTTCACTTATTAACAGTAACCTAGGAAGGCTGGAACCCAGCCACTCCCTGCGTTTCCCCTTACCCGACCTTACCCGACCTGCAGGGTCACGCACAAAGAGGGCCTTTCAGTCTCCAGCAAGCAGCCCTGCTTCTGTCAGGGTCTGGATGCCTTTGGAGGAAGCAGGGAGGGCATGTCCAAACAAAGCCCCCCCTCCTGCTAATGGGGAACTAGACCACTCAGATAAATCCAACTCGAATACACTGCCCTCCAAGGGCAGTAATGGTGGCAGGGCATTCAGGAACTCAGTGAGGTGAGGCAAACCAACTTGAATCTAGCTACTGGGCTCAAATGCTTCTTCCTCAATCCTCTTTCTGAAGTGAGTTTCTAATTTCATGTTTTTTTAAATTTTTTAACGTGGGCAGAAGTGAGAAACACGTAAAGCCAAAAAGAACAGCAATCACAAGAAGAAGAAAGAGAGACAAGGATTCTGAGAAACTCACATTGGACTATTAGTATAGTCTCAAAGGATGGACTGAAAGTGGGCTGGGCATTAGTAAGCTTATGGATAAATTCTTTCTGGGCTATCAAAAACCCTCAACAAAATATTAGCATATCAAATCCAATAATATATAGATGCACAACAAGTAACTGAAGTTTATTCCAGAAAGCATGGCTGGTTCAACATTTGAAAATCAATGTATATACTGTATTAACAAACCAAAAGAAGAAAAACCAGATATGTGTATCAGTTGATGTTGACAAAATTCAATAGCCAATCATGATAAAAAACTTCCAGCAAACTAGGATAGTAGGGAAATGCCTTAACCTGATAAAGGGCATATACACAAAAATCTACAGCTAACCTCAGGCTCAGTGGTGAGAAAGTGAATACTTTCCCCTAAGGTACAAGGAAAGGTTGTCTCTCACCAATCCTATTCAGCGTATTTCTGGAAGCTGCAATAAGGTAAGAAAAAGAAATGAAAGACTGAAAAGGAAGAAAGAAAACTTTTTAAAAAAATGTTTGTTTGTTTATTTTGAAAGAGAGAGCATGCGACTGTGAGCATGGGCAGGGAAGGGGCAGAGATAGAGGGAAAGAGAGAATCCCAAGCAGGCTCTGTGCTAAGAGCCCCACACAGGGCTCGAACCCACGAACCATGAGATCATGACCTAGGCCTAAATCAAGAGTTGGATGCTTAACCAACTGAGCCACCCAGGTCCCCCAAAACTTCTTTATTTGTAAACAATAGGGCTACCTATGTAGAAAAAAAAATCTCCATAAAAAGATCCAAGAACTAATGAGTTTAGCATTATCACAGGCTGCAAGATCGATATACAAAAATCAACATATTAGCAACGAACCATTGAAATTAAACATTAAAAACACATAGGACTATTTACAGTAGCATCAAAAAAAGAAAAAAGGAAATATTTATCAGGTAAAAATCTAACTTTAGAACATACTGAAAACTACAAAACACTGATTAAAGAGGGGCGCCTGGCTGGTTCAGTCAACAGAGCATGCAACCCTTGATCAACCCCGCCATGAGTTCAAGCCCCACATTGGGCCTGGAGCCCACTTTAAAATAAACAAACAAAAAAATTTTAAAAATACTGATTGGGGTGCCTGGGTGGCTCAGTTGGTTAAGTGTCCGACTTTGGCTCAGGTCATGATCCCATGGTTTGTGAGTTTGAGTCCCACGTCGGGCTCTGTGCTGACAGCTCAGAGCCTGGAACCTGCTTTGGATTCTGTGTCTCCCTCCCTCTCTCTCTGCCACTCCTCCTCTCGCACTCTGTCTCTCTCTCTCAAAAGTAAATAAACAATAAAAAATTAAAAAAAAATACTGATGAAAACAGAGAAGACCTAAATAAATGGAGAAATATAATACGTTCATGGATTGGAAGATGCAACATTATTAGCATGCCAATTCCCCCTATGTTGATATACAGACTCAACAAAATCCCAACCAAATTCCAGCAGGATTCACAGGTACATATTGACGAGCTGATTCTCAAATGTACATGGAAAGGCAATGGGGTTACAAGGTGGGGAGAGGGACCAACTACAAAAGAACAGCACAGGGGCATTTTTGAGGGTGATGGGGCTGTTCTCTATCGTGCTGTGGTAATAGAGATATGACTATGCATCTGTCAAAACACAGAACTCTTCTAAAATTTCTGACATTGGTTGTGGTGGTGGTGGGCACATATTCTGTGAATATACCAGAAACTACTGCACATTTTAAACGGATGGAACCGGTGTGACCATACTGCCGAACCACATGGTGGGAGGCTGCTGGGGACGGGAAAAAAGTCAGAGGCCCCAGCCCTCATTATGCTTTGTAAAGACCTCACTGCAGCATTTCCACAGTCATTTCTCAGAACTCTGACCTTTTCTCTGCCCTGGAATTTTATTGATAACACAAAAACCGTCCAGAAACGCCCCTCCTATGGGAATGACACAGCCCCCAACACTCACAGCTCACCCACGCCAGCGCCCAGGCAATTTTGAACTTGCTTAGTGATTCACATTCTGACCCAGCACACACGTCCATATCCATAACAGCTAGAACAGTGGGGATCTTGGACATGCTTCTCCTACTGCACGGGAGAGAAATCTGAGACCAACGAAAGAAACATGATTTACCCAGGGTTACTCAGTTGATGAATGGCACGGGCAAGGGCCAAACGTACGCTCTTTCTTCATCACTTCGACATCTCTCTGTTGAGTTAAAAATATGAGCCTGGCACATGTCACATGCTCTATCCTAGTTGGCTAAGTGCAAAATAAAACTTTTGCATACCCTGAATGGAGGTGAGTGAGTTCTCTCCACATGCTGACACTGACCTGTGCCAATCTAACTTTCCTATCAAAAGGACCAGGATGGACTCCTAGAGATAAGATGGGGACATGCAAAGGGGAAAAGAGGGTGAAGACCCTGTAGGAAATAGGATTATTATGAAGAACAGATCCCACTGATTTCTGGGGAAAGGATTAAAGATCTCACTAGGCCACCAAGAAGAAATAATAGAATAATAACTAACATTTCCTCAGAGCTCAAATACTTCATACAGGATCTGCACAGTAACCTGGGGACCAGGTAATACCATCATCCCCATTTCACAGATGAGGGAACTGAGGCACAAAGAGGTTAGGTGACTTACCCAAGAGCTCACTCCAACAGTGAGAATTTTACTAGCTGTGTGACCTGGGACAGCTACATAACCTTCCAGAACCTCAGATTTCCCATCTGGAAAGTGGGGATGACAAATAGTCCCCCATTTAGAGGGTTATCTCATGTGAGGTAATACCAAAAAAAGCACCGAGCACAGCACCAGGCATAAACTACATGCTCTACATGTACTGAGTGCAAAATAAAACCCTCATGTGGTCCATGGAACAATTCTATTATGGTAAACAATCTGCAGGCCTTGTATCACTACTTTCTTGGGTCATCATTGCCTCTTCCTTCACTCAATTTTCTGCAAAGAGTCTCTTTCTGCATGTGAATTAGACACTCAGTAGAAACCACCGCTTCATCAGCCTCTCTCTTCCTCCCAGTGGAGAGGGCTCTTTCGGCACTGCTTGGCCTGTATTTTTCTTTGCCTCTCTCCCTGGCCCCAAGGAACAGAGATTGACACTGACTCAAAGCGGACATCTGTTCCGGGGCAGATGGTCTGTGTGATTTGAATATTTATTATCTTAGTAATTTGTACTTTACGTCTTCCTACAGTAAGAAGGCAGCCTTAGTAAGAAACATCAAATACACAGGGAAGAGCAGAGATTTGCACCAAACAGGAACTAGGATGCAGTACTGAAGTACCAGTATGAAGAACAAGCAGGTACACACGTTCAAAGTCAATGCACAGTTAAGAATAAAAATTGAACCAAGAAAGCTTAAGTTGGCGATTAGGATTGAGAGAGTTCCCTGGAAATAAACTCTGAAATGTGTCCCCTGCCCAAACTGGCAATTGTGGGGCAGACATTGAGGAAAGAAGCAAATAAAGTATTACATATTACAGAACCCCATGCTCTGACTTCTAATATAAACTGTTAAATTACAAGAGCAAGGTGAAAAGCATCAAAAGAACAAGGTGTCTACGTTATAATGGAAGGATCAGGCTGATACCAGCTAAGTCCACTTGTCAATCTTAATATCACAAAAATAGAGATACCCAGACATCATGCATCTCCTGATGGAAATACACATCCCCACCCATGATGTGGCCTTGCAACAAACAAATCTAAATCTGATGAACCTCTAGATCTGCCCATTTGTAGGAAATACGGAGGACTGGAGAACTTGGTAATGACACCATTAGGGATGCACTCAGACACATCTACTCAGTAGGAATGAACCACAGGAATGAAGGACTAGGTTTATTCAAGTAATAAATTATAAGGAAAAAGAAGGAGGGGGAGGAATGCACAGATTGAAAGAAACTTGAAGGGAGCCTGGGTGGCTCAGTCAGTTAAGCGTTAAAAAACATTAAAAAAAAAAAAAAGAAAGAAACTTGAGAGACATATAAATGAAATACAATGTGTGGTTTTTGTTTGGATTCTGATTTGAACAAACCAGTTGTTTACACACACACACACACACACACACACACACACACACGAGTCGTCCTGAACAGACTGGATATTTGATGATGTTAAGGAATCACTGTTAGTTTTTTAAGGTGTGGCTATAGTAATACATCACACCATATAACATAACATAATAAAAAGCGTTTGTTAATATAAAAGAACGCATACTGGGGCGCCTGGGTGGCTCAGTCGGTTAAGGATCAAACTCTGGATCTTGGCTCAGCTCATGATCTCAGGGTTTTCTGGCTCCAGCCCTGAGTCGGGCTCTGTGCCAACAGCACAGAGCCTGCTTGGGATTCTCTCTCTCCCTCTCACTCTGCCCCTTCTCCCACTGGCGGGTAATCTCTCTCAAAATAAATAAACAAACATTAAAAAAACCCTACACACTGAAATATTGAACCTAGGATTTGCTCCAAAGTAATCTGTGGGGCAGACTGGAGACAAAGATGAAACAAGACTGGCCATGTACTGGTAACTGTTTTAGCTGGGGGATGGGTAGGGCAGGTGTGGGGTCATTATAATATTCTCAGCATGCTTAGGCTGAAAATCTCCCATAATAAAAACTTTAAAAAAGCAAGGTAGGAGCAGTGAGTACCAGCAGGGAAGGGTGGCCAGCAGAGCACAGGGGTAGAGAAATGTTTCCCAGGGATGTTGTGAGTTCTGAACTGAACTATGTGGGCATATGTTATTATACAGGATATATGGAGTATATAATATATAAAATAGGTATATTATATATTTTTGAATAATTAAAAATTGTTTAAATAGCAATCGTAGCAGGGATGCCTAAGTGATATCAAATTCTGTACTCCGTCCAAAGTACAGAGCTGTAGGTGAGAAGTGGCACTTAGCCAGGGAACAAGGAAGAGGAAGGGCTATTGTGTGAAAGCACTGAACTTGAGGGTCTATTTATTACAGCAGCGAGTCTAACTACATTAACTAATACAGTTAAGAACTGGGAGAAATGCAGGGCGGCTGCGTGGCTCAGTCAGTTAAGCATCCAACTTCGGCTCAAGTTATGATTTCACGGTTTGTGAGTTCGAGCCCCGCATCAGGCTCTGTGCTGACAGCTCGGAACCTGGAGACTGCTTTGGATTCTGTGCTTCCCTCTCTCTCTGCTCCTCTCCAACTCACCTGTCTCTCTCTCTCTCTCTCAAAACTAAATTAACATTAGGGGCACCTGGGTAGCTCAGTCGGTTAAGCGTCCGACTTCATCTCAGGTCACGATCTCATGGTTTGTGAGTTCAAGCCCCACGTTGGGCTCTGTGCTGACAGCTCAGAGCCTGGAGCCTACTCCAGATTCTGTGTCTGTCTCTCTGCCCTTCCCCTGCTCATGCTCTCTCTCTCTCTCTCTCTCTCTCTCTCTGTCTCTCAAAAATAAACATTATATATCCTCTGAGTGAATAATCCTCTCGGAATTTATCTTAAGGAAATGAATGCTAACCAGAAGAAAGCTCTAGTACACATTGTAAAAAAGAGGTTGGCAAACTTTTTTTTTGTAAAGGACCAGTAAGTCCATATTTTAGGCTTTGAGGGCCATATAATCTCTATTACAACTACTCACCACTGTCACTGCAGTGCCAAAGCAGCCATATGCAATCCGTAAGTGAAGGAGCTTGGCTGTGTTCAATAAAACTTTATTTACAGAAACAGTTGGCAGACCAGATTTGGATGGGCTATAGTTTACTAACCCCTGCAAATGTTCAATGCAATATCATTTATAGTAGCTAAAAGCTCAAAAACAACCTACATGTTCAAAAGTGAATGGGTATGTAAATTAAAGAATATCCACTTGGATGATTGTACATATTATGCACAATTATGAAGACTTTATAGCAACAGAGACATGTTACTAAATATTGAATTGTGTAATTTCCAGAAGAGAGAGAGAGAGAGAGAGAGAAAGCAGAATCTGTGATTATAATCAGTTTGATTTCAGCTGTGAGCTTCATGTATACGTTCAGGCAAGGACCAAGTAGATCATCTGTGGAACTTGTGGAATGGTGGGGCCGTGGGTGAATTCTGTGTTTTCATACATTTTTTGGATCTAACTATAGTGATGTTGCTCTCATCAGATATATGTAATAACATAAAACTTCAAAAATAAAAAAATTAAATGCTAGATCGACACAATATCTTCAGTGCAAGATTCAGGTAAAACATGCAATTAACATGCTCACTGCACCATTGACTCCTCCAGCAGTTTTCACGAGACAGTTGACAATGAGGAGTTAACTGTCAAAGCCGAACAGAATCACAACTAACTGATTTCTATGGCTAGCAGCAGTTCCATATCCCACCGCTACCAAAAAGCCCATTTTGTAAACTGACCAAGAAACTTTCAAACCCTCTACCCTCTCTCTCAACTCTGGACCTTTGCCAAGGCTGTTCCCTTCCTCCACAGCGCTCTCACCTTTTCCTCCCGCCTTGGCCGTTCCCCTGCTCGGGTCTCAGCCCAGAGGCTCCTTTCCCCGGGAACATCTGCCTACAGACAAGGGAGGACCCTGCTGCTATGTGTGCCCACAGCATTTTGGACTTCCTCTCTGTGCTGCTCAGAATCCTTACGCTAACCAGACTTGGCGGATTCACAGGTGCCCGTTCTCGCACATTTCTGCTTCCCTCCAGTAGGGGGCGTAACTTGCAAACGCTGTTGGCCAGACCCGGGAGTTGTTGTGTAGTTTCCGGGTGCCAATGTGCCAGCGTCAAAACTCGTGGAAGGGTGTCAGCGGTGTGAAAGGACATCCTGGAGACGAGTAGTGGAGCCCTCCTTGAAGCCCTGGGAACCAGGTTTGTGGGGCCCAGAGAACAGGACGGGACACTTAGCATCATCACCAAAGTGGAGGTCAAAAGCCAGCATGCGAGCCCAGCACTAATGCCCTTTAGTTCCTTTATGGACTTTTCTAAGGAACGTGCATTGCTCATACTCTTGATGGCACTAAGGATGACAGGGTGTGTAAAAATACTTAAAAAAAAATTCAGAAGAGAAGGGCTCTGACTGTAAAGAAATTGTAGGAATATCTCAGGCGATTTATTTGCCTTCATCGATTTTTCTTTTTATATGTTCACAAGGGCACATAAAATCTCAATTAAGTTTAAAAGAACTCTTCCAATGGGCATAAAATAAAAATTCTATGTAAGAGATTTGTGTCATCATATAATTAACATTTTCCTTCTTTCTTAGCAGTGCCTAAAACAGCGGTGCCTTAGAGGGGGTGAGGCAGGACTCTTGTTCAATGTCCAGATTGTCTGCCGATGGGGGAGGGGCTGGATCCGCCTGGCTCATCGCTGTATCCTCAGCCACTGGCCACAGGCTGGGACAGAACAGGTGCTAAACATCTGATGAGGTGACTTAAAGGAGTGCTCCTGCCAGGCGAGGGGCCGTGACCAGGACCACACCACGGGTTAGCAGACACCATGGGTTAGCGCCTGAGCCGTAAACAGAATCCAAAAGTGAGCTTGCCCTATCTGGCATTTGATTCTTCTCACCTTTAAATCTAAAACAAGAATGCCCCTATTCAGTGATTCCTGGTGTCAAATTAGGAGCCCTGTCCTGACAGCGTGACCAACTGACAGACACTTCTCTCATCCCTTGGCTTGTCTCTGTTTGCTCTGGCGCAGGGACCCGCGGATGTGACCGTGTGAGTTAGCGGAAACCTGACAACTCAGCTAAATAAACACGAAAGGTGCGTTCACCCTGGTGGCCGGGACAGCAACCGTAACGTTATCGGAAACTCCAGGTGGGCATCCCAGCCTCTCCTTGCTAGGGTCCCACCTGCCTCTTCCTCGGCCTCTCCTCCCTCCAGGGACCCCCACTCCCCAGCCCTCAACAGGCACCCCCCCCACAGCATTATCACATGTGCGGAAGATCCAAGGCTCAAGCATTTCATCCAGGCTTTAAATGTTTATTTTTGAGAGAAAAAGGGGGGGGGGCAAGTGGGAGAGGGACAAAGGCAGGGGGACAGAAGATCCGAAGTGGGCTATGCGCTGACAGCAGAGAGCCTGATGTGGAGCTGGAACTCAGGAGCCCTGAGATCATGACCTGAGCTGAAGTCGGAAGCTTCTGACTGAGCCACCCGGGCGCCCTGGCAGGCTGACATTTTTATTTTTTTATTAAAAAAATGTTTTTTAATGTGTATTTATTTTTGAGAGAGAGACAGACAGAGCATGAGTGGGGAGGGGCAGGGAGAGAGGGAGACACAGAATCTGAAGCAGGCTCCAGGCTTCGAGCTGTCAGCACAGAGCCCGACACGGGGCTCGAACTCACAAACTGCGAGATCATGACCTGAGCTGAAGTTGGACGCTCAACGAACTGAGCCACCCAGGGGTCCTTGCTGTCTTTTTAAAAAGGAGTGTTATTACCAGGAGCTTTGTCAAGAAAATATGCTTTCATTCATTAAAAACAAAACAAACTAAAAAAAAAAACACCTTGTGAGTGCTTTCTATGCTCCAGGCACCGCTGTAGGGGCAAGGCACCCTGTGGTGACCCAGAGAGAGGGGTCACTGTCCTTCTGCAGGTCAGATCCTGGTGAGAAGACCCACCACGAATGAGTAATGAAGTGAACAAGGGGATTTCAGCTAGGAAGTGCTGTGAAGTCAGAACTGGGCAGCAGGACAGGGTGCTGGGGTTAGGGTGGCCTTGGGGGGGAATGACTCAGATGGGGTCTTCGGAGAAGACCCCTCAGAGGCAGGACAGGGAGTGGTCCAGCGGGGAAGCGGGCAGTCTTCACACACGGATTTGTTTCCTTATCTATAAAATACAAAAAATAGGGCCTTAGAGCCTCCACATAGAGGTGACAGAAAAGGCAAGAGCAGAGAATCTTGCCTCTTAAAAGCCTCAGACCAGAAGTGACAAATACCTCTCCTATTCTTATTCCTCTGGTGAGGACCTGTGGCGCAGCCACACTGAAACAGAGACTGCAGGATACGTCTGGGCTGCACAGCTGTCCACTAGGAACAGCCCCACACTGTGAAAGAGGGAGCATGAGTTTTTGGTGCACTAAATATCCATCATTGAGTTCAACCCTGTACGCAGTATCCAACTGCATAATTACTGTGAATTCAGCCGCTTGGCATGAAATAGGAAAAACAGTGGTACCTGACTGTTACGGCTGTCAGGAAGACTAAATGGGGCAACTCATGTCAAGTTCATAGAGCAGGACTTGGTAGGTGATGGGTCTTCAATAAATTTTAGCCATTGCTCCAAGGATGCAACATTTGAGGTAAGTCTGTCTGCCTTTCTTTCTTTCTCTCTGTCTCTTTCTTTCTTTCCTTTCTTCTCCTTCCTTCTTTCCTTCCTTCCTTCCTTCCTTTTTGACCAGGACAGGCAGTCCAGCTCAACATGTACTACTATTAACTTCAGATAGGAAGTTTGCAGTAGAGTCTTTTGTGAAAACAAAAACACTAAAATCAAGATAAGGTGTGCCATGGTCCAACCAGGTCTTCTCCTTCTTTTGTGTCAACTGTAGCTACAAAGTACTGCCCACCATACCAACTTTATTGTCCAAGGATGGGGTTGCTCGGTTCTGGACCCTTCAGAAATATGAAGGTCATGAAAGACAAGAAGGTATGTTCCAGATTGAGGGAGATTAAAGAGACAGGACAAATAGAATATAACTCATGGTCCAGGATGGGATCCTAGACCAAAAAAGGGACATTAGTGGGTCAACTGGCAAAATATGAATAAGGCTAGTAGGTTAGATAATAGTGCTGGTGTTGTTCATTTCCTGATTTAGGTAACTGTACTGAAGTAGTGTCCTTCTTACGAAATGCACACTGAAGAACAGCTGGACAAAAAGCATTAGTCTGCACCTTATTCTCAACTGATTCAAAGAAAAAATAATATGTACATAAATGGAAAATGATTAAACAAATATATTAAAAGGTTTGACAGTTGAGAAGCTGGGGGAATGGTGTATGGGGAGTTCTCTGTACTGTTCCTGCAAAGTTTCTGTAAATCTGGAATTATTTATAAATAACAAGTTACAGGGGCACCTGGGTGGCTCAGTCGGTTGAGCGTCCAACTTCGGCTCAGGTCATGGTCTCGTGGTTTGTGGGTTTGAGCCCCACGTCGGGCTCTGTGCTGACAGCTAGCTCAGAGCCTAGAGCCTGTCTTCAGATTCTGTCTCCCTCTCTCTCTGACCCTCCCCTGCTCACGCTGTCTCCCTCTCTCTCTCAAAAATAAATAAAACATTAAAAAAGTTTTAAAAATAAATAAGTAAAAAGTTACAAAAGTATGTGTGTGTGTGTGTGTGTGTGTGTGTGTGTGTGTGTGTATATATATAATTTAGAGACTTAAATCACTGGGCACTTCTACAAACATTTTTTAAAAATACCAACTGTTTCACAAGCAGTAGATTAAGCGGACTAACTCAGCCGCCTTAATACATATTTTGGGAGCTGCAATATCTTATCTTTAAAGATTCTACTAGAATGCTGTGAAATTTGTTTGGCAATCTAATGGTTCGGGGGAACTGGGGACACGCCATTCAATGCCCACAGAAAGCCAGAAGCAGCTCTTCTTTGGAAGGTACCGTTCACTTTTTGTCTCTCCTCTGCAATCTGAGAATGACTCTCTGATGGTCTCTTCATGTTTCTTTGTCTCCAGGGTTCTGCTTTTCTCAGCAGAAATTCAAGGACTGATTCTCTTTTTGAATAAGTTATTAAGGAAAAAGATGTACCAAAATAAAGAAGATTGAGCTATAACTGCCATCCAGAATGGCAGAGGACGGCCACCCCTTCTCTGAAACAACTGTTCCTGCAAATGAGCTGTTGCTTCTCGAAGGAGAAAATACTCAATGTCTACGGTCCACTATGTGGAGGATTTCTAGGATCTGACCAAAATGGAAAGTCCTGAACTGGTTGTATCCATTTCCCCTGGGTGTTGTAAAAAACTACTATAAAGGTGGTGGCTCAGAATAACAGGAATTTCTTCTTTCACAAGTCTGTAAGTCAGAGGTCAAAATCAGTACCACTGGGCTTAAATTAAAGGTGTTGGGCGGATTGCACTCTCTCTGGTGGCTCTAGGGAGAATCCATTCCTTGCTCCTTCCAGCCTCTGGTGGTTGCCCTGGTGTTTGTTCCTGGGCTCATGGCCACATCGCTGCAATCTCTACCACCTCTTCACATCACTGCTGGAGAAGGTCATCAAACAGATGTGACCACCAGGTGACCTGTGAGCTGGACCTGGATACTCGGGAGATCCTCGCCGCCTCCCCACCACCGTCCTTGGAACTCGGGTTCTGCTTGCCTTTCTCGCTCCCAGAGGCTGCTCTAAGGACAGTCTTGAGATAGTGATGCAACGTTGAGAACATCTGCACAGTATATGAGACTGAATGCAGTTAACGCCTCTATGTAAACTTTTAAGATTTGGTGGGCATGCGCAGGAATCCATTCCTCTTACCACCGCCCAAGGCAAGCCTCGTACGTAAGTCCCCTTTGCTCATTAAATGTGTCACCTTGTTTGTCTCTCCCTGCCTTCCCACTATGGGGTGCTGATTTCAGATTACACCTGGGAAGCACCAAGAAGGTTTCAAACCAACACTCCCCATCACCTTCTCCTTTGTGTGTCTCTTTCAAAAACACCTGTCCTTGGATTTAGGGATCTCCCAGGTAATTCACATCATCATTTCAAGACCCTTAACTTAATCACATCTGATGAAACCCTTTTTCCAAATAAGGCAACGTTCACAGGTTCCTGGGATTAGGATGTGGACGTATATCTTGGGGGTCATCATTCCACCCACTACAACTGGAAAGCAATTTTTCATCCCTAAACCACACTAAGACAACTGTATGTTGAAGTAGTGATGACATCCCTGAATATGGGATTGATGGCGCCACAAATGGTGAGAGTAGGCTTACAGTCAGCAAGGGGACCCCTATTAGACATAAGGGGTGCATGTTATGCTGCAGAGTTTCTTCCTCTGCCCGAAGTGGAAGTCACTAAACAGGACACACTGCTCAGTGACAGTGACACCTGACAAACCCTTGCAAAACCAATGTCACATTATGTCAATACAAGGGTTAGTGGTGCCTCTTTTACCTTTTCCAAGTGAAACTCACACCTGTCTATGTCAATAAGGCCCCATCTCAGAAACCAAATTTCTTTTCTCCAGGGAACTTTCTCTGTGGTTATGTTCTTAAGTCCTTCCCAGGAGTTAAAACAGATATGGTCAGGTTATTCATACGACCATGGCATGGCTTGTAACTGTCTTGTAAAAGGTTACAGAAATAATAATTCTGCTCCGTTATTGATTTTATTTTCCATTCAGTACACGTTGATCTGCTTTCCTCTCCCCTTGTCTCAAACAGGAGTTAAAAAATAATGACATGACTATTTAAGTGGACAGCAAAAAGCAACATCAAAAGTCTTGGGAGGTCTGAAAGGCTGAGCAGCCTGGCATAGATCCGATGGGGGACTGGGCAAGAATACTGATAAACCAGTTTTGCAGGTGGAAGGAGTCTGCAGCCAAGTTTGTTAAGTCCCCAGACTGCATCAGCTTCGAGCCTCACCAGAGATCGAAAAGACGGGAAGTAATTCCAACGCTCCTAAGGGCACTCCGCTGGTGCGCTGCTCGAGGGCGCTACCTTTAACCAGGTCAGTGCACCACTGCCCCGGGACTGCAGGCGGCGCTGCTGCTGACTCCTCCCATCAGCAACCCTGTGCCGATGATTTTCCCCTCGACAGCCAGCTCAGAGGTCCCTGGGAGTTCATCTACTCCCTTCCTGCTCTGTAGCCAATGAAGGGTACAAAAGCCCAGCTCCATTGCCTCAAAACAGGAGAATCTCTGTGGTGCCCCTCACTTTCCAGAGGTCCTTGCAAGAGCAGGCTGAGGCTTAGACTTCTAAAACCCACCTTTGTCTAGCTCCTTCTCCTGCCCGTGCCTGCCTCCCTCGCTCAGAAAACCATATGCACAAGAACCCCATCTCTAGCTCTACTTCTAGGGAAGCTGACTTCAACACCCACTGTGATGGACACTGGGAAATTCTAAGAAAAATGCTGGTCACACAAGTTTTCTTGTTCCCTAGACTTCCCTGGTTCTTAATATCTTAAAGTTAGGTGGAACTCTGAACACTGAGCACGGAGTAGAGTCTTCCTCAGTGTCAATGGATGTGGAAGACCCCTGAGACTCTCCGGGAGAAGATCACAAGGTGAGGTCTGCAAATCTGAGTTTCAGGACAGATGAAAAGTTCCCGAGATCAGGCAACGCTCGGTCCGGCAATTCTAGTTTTAGGGATTTCTCCTTCTGATTTCTTGTCCACATACAAAACTACGTTATGTACAAGGGTATCTGCCATAGCCTGAGAGAACGATGATAAATAACCTAAATGCTGTCAGTGGGGGGCTAGTTTAATAAACTGTGGTAAATCCATCCCCTGGAAGGCAATGCATCTGTTAAGGAGAATGAGAACACTTTCTGAATGGATATGGAATTATACCCAAGATGGGAAGTTCGGTAATGAAAGTACACAAGAGTGTGTGTAAGTATGTTCCCATCTGGGGTGAGAGGGGACATTCACACACAGAAGCACAAAATAACTCCTGAAAGACAAAAGCAACTGATACCACTGGTAGCCTCCAGGGAGGGAAAGTGGAAATTGGAGGACTTTTTGTACTTTTACAATCCTTTTCTTTAATAGAATTTATTGTCAAGTTGGCTAACATATAGTGTTATATACAGTTAAAAGTACAGGTAAAAGTACACAGTGTACTTTTAAAATCTTGATCACGTTACCTATTTTTTAAAAAGTAAACATAATTTGGGGCTCCTAGGTGGCTCAGCTGGTTGAGCATCCGACTTCAGCTCAGGTCATGATCTCACAGCGTGTAGGTTCAAGCCCCGCGTTGGGCTCTGTGCTGACAGCTCGGAGCCTGGAGCCTGCTTCAGATTCTGTGTCTCCCCCACTCATGCTCTGTCTCTCTCAAAAATAAACATTAAAATTTTTTTAAAGTAAACATAATTTTAGCAATTACACAGCCATACTTTGTTTGGATCAGGATTTTTATTTTTTAGGACGGCTCCGGGGGGCATCTGGGTGGCTCAGTCAGTTAAGTGTCTGGCTCTTCATCTTAGCTCAGGTCATGATCTCACATTTCTTGGGTTTAAGCCCCACATCGGACTCTGCACTGATGGCGCGGAGCCTGCTTGGGATTCTGTCTCTCCTTCTCTCTGCCCCTCACCTGCTTGTGCTCTCTCTCTCAAAATAAGTTAAAAAAAATAAAATAAAATAAAAAAGGCTCCAGGAAGGGACCATGGCAGGAAGCAAGATGGCTGGGAGATGGAGGCAGTTCTTACTAGAGGCTACAGAGAAGGCCCGGCATGTTTCCTCATCTGTAAAATGGGAACACTGACACCTTCTAGAAATGCTGGATGCTAGGTGAATTCTTGCATACCAAGCATGAGGCACAAAGCCCAGAGCAAGAGCTCAACGGGTTTCCTTCACCGGAATTCAATGACATAGGACCACGGCCCATGTAAGAATTACATGGTTATTGTTATTGTAAGAATGGCACTGCACCTCCTGCCTCCCGCACTGCCATTGTCCCATCTTTCCTTGCCAACGAGCGGCTCCACGAGTGCCAGGTCTGATGCAGGGTACATGGGCTTCTGTGGGTGCAAGAGTTATCTGCCACTGTATAACCAATGCCCACAAACTAAGCAGCTTAAAACCACATTTAGGCTGCCACTGGTCAGGGCACAGGCGGGAGTGCTCTGCTCTAGGTCTCAAAAGGCTGCAGTCACAATGTTGGGCCAGGCTGGGGTTTTATCTGGGGCCTGGGGTCCTCTTCCAAGGTCACATGGTTGTTGGCGGATTTTAGTTCCTTGCAGAAACTGAAGTTTCTGGTTTTTTGTTTTTCTGGCTGTCTGCTGAGGGCTGCTCTCAGATTCTAGACACAACCCATAGGTGCTGGCCATGTGGCCCTCAGCCAGGCTCTCGCCCAACTCCCATGGCAGGGTTTACTTCTCAGGGCCAGCAGGAGACTCTCCCCGTTTTGGGAAGGACCCAGTACCTCATTAAGTACCTGATTAAGTCAGGCCCACCTGCAGATGATTTCCTTTTGATGAACTCGGAATCAACTGATTTAGGACATTAATTACATCTGCAACATCCATTCACCTTGGCATGTGACATAACGTAACCATGGGAATGACACCCGTCACCTTTGCTATACTGTCTTGGTCAGCAGCAAGTCACAGGACCGACCCACACTCAAGCGGATGGAATTACACAAGGTTGTGACTCACTAGGTCACCCTACGCTACGTCTGCCACAGCGGGCGGGCCTGGGGGGCCTGCTCACCCCACATGGAGAGACGGCACACCACAGTGGGAAAAGGCTAGACCTTGGCCATACCGGGGTTCAAATGCTGGCTCCAGAATTTTGTGAATATTTTGAACCTTGGGCAAGTTATAAAACCTCTCAGCCTCCATTCAACCCAAAAGAAGGGAAGATAAATAATACAGAGTCAATAACAGGGTTAAAAGCAAGGGGAAACTGCATGTAAAATAGCCTGACATAGTAGAGCAGATACTCACACCTTAGATCCCCTCTCTGTTCCCAATCCTTCCAGGAGGAACTTGTGACTTACAAACCAGAGTAATAATGATGGTTTCCTCTTCAGCCTTCCAGCCTGTGGGTAACATGTAAATACGCTTTCCAAAATACCATACACACACTGTCCAATACCCCAGCGAGGGCTTTTCCCTAGTCTGGCTGATTTCATCTCAGGCAAAGGGTGAAACTGTCTCTGAGCACCTGCTGTTACTTCTCAGCACCTCCCTCAGATCTGCCAGCCCGCCCACCAACGAGAGGCCAAGCGGATAAGTCATGTAGCAACCAAACAAAGGACTCCTATGCAGGTATCACAGCATTTTCAAACAGGTTTCATGACCAAGGAAAATACTCACGGTGTATTGACAATGAAAAAGAAAGGACCCCAAATTGTCCTTTGATGAGCTCAAGATCTGGCCTCAAAGTGCCTGGTTCCAAAACCCAGCTTCACTCTTTGTGGCTGTGACTTTGGGCAAGTTACCGAACCTCCCTGTGCCTCAGTTTCCTCATCTGTAGAATGCAGATAATGACAGGACCTACTTACCATGGGGATGAAATGAGGCAACACATGTAGAACATCCAGCCCAGTGGCTGACCCCTAACAGGAAGTCAATGAGTGATCAATGCTATTATTAAGGTACCACTTTTATCATTTGAGAGGAAAAGTTAAAAAAAAGACTTCCTCAGGGGCACCTGGGTGGCTCAGTTGGTTGAGCATCCAGCTTTGGCTCAGGTCATGATCTGATGGTTCATGAGTTTGAGCCCCACATTAGGCTCTGCGCTGACAGTGTGGAACCTTCTTGAGAGTCTCTCTCTCTGCCCCTCCCCCACTCGTGTTTTCTCTCTCTTCAAAATAAATAAATAAACTTAAAAAAAAAAGGCTTCTTGGGGCCCCTGGGTGGCTCAGTTGGTTAAGTGTTCGACTTCGGCTCAGGTCATGATCTCACAGTTTGTGAATTTGAGCCCTGCATCAGGCTCTGTGCTTGTGGCTCAGAGCCTGGAGCCTGCTTTGGAGTCCGTGTCCGCCTCTCTCTCTATTCCTCCACTGCTCACACCCTCTCTCTCAAAAATAAATTTAAAAAAATTTTTTTAAACATTTAAAAAAATTAAAAAAAAAGACTTCTTCATAAACAATCACTAGTATTGCTGCTAAATAAAGAAAACCTATGAGGAAAAGTGAGCAAAAATACATCGAGGTCACACAATAGTAATTCTCAAGACTTTCCAGCAGGTTCCAATTTACCCTGTACCTGAAAGCATTTAGTAATTATTCCTTTTTCCCCGCCGTCCCATCCCCTTCTGAAGGAACTGCATTTTCTCCATCTTTAAAAATTAGGATAGTAAGTTTCACAGCAGTCCTTTCTGTGGGTACTATGTGGAAACCACTTTACAGAAAATTTCTCCTTCTCTATCCATCCACCTGTCTAGCTATCTAAAGAAAGAAGGAAAAAAAAAACAAAGTAAGAGCGTGGCTGCCCCAGGAAAAGGAAGAGCCACAGTCATCATCACTGTGGATTAAAACACAAACTAGGTGACTGCTCTTTCTGCAGGAGGCTGAGTAGGCTCCCTGTTCCTGATCTCCCCCAGGGAGCTGGGATGGGGGGGGGGGGAATGGGAAGAGATTCCTTCCCGTCCTCCTTTCCTGCAGGAAGAACCCTGGGGCTGCTGAGGAACCAGCAGCCAGTACCAGGCCCGGTGCCAGGCCACTGATGCCAGGAGTTGCCAAGGCCCCCGTGAGGAATGCCAGAGAGTGAGCAACGGGGCGAGGGAAACACTGAGCCAAACTGGTGACAAGGACGGCGAGCATGTGGCAGGCGGCGGGTCGGCAGGAGGCTTCCCCGGGCAGCACGCCTGGGCCAGCGCGGGGGAGGTGGATGGCAGGGGGACGGGGGACAGGGATGCACATCCGTCCGGTGGTGGTGCTGAGCAGGAAGCATGGAGACCGTGCTGGGGGGATGCGGGCTGGGAGGAAGGGGACACAGGGAGCCCTCCCCGGACACGACGATTTAACTAAATACACCGACCCACACAGGGAGGCCACCGAGCGCGGCCCTGGATTGCCCTGGAGGGTCTGTGATACCTGCTGTGATGCCACAAACCTGTGGGACTCACGCGGGACCACACGCTCGCATGCACTCATGTGGCCCCCACGGCCTGGTGGGCCCTTCTTCCCCTGCGTCTTCATCAGCACCATCGCATCTGGCCCCTGATTCCCGATCTGGGGGCCCGTGGTTTTTAGGGGGCCCTGGAGGGGAATTCTTACCAGTAGTTAAGACATCTACAGAGTCTGCAGCCTGAATAAAGAGGTGTGGTGCTAACGTCCTTATGCACGTGCTGCTGCTCTGACTTAAATACAAGTGCATTTAAAAGCACTACAGAATCTTCCAGCCCATCGATATCACTGTTCCTTTTCCAATCCATCAGACACCAAAAATACTCTTACAACTTAAAATACTATTACCATCACATTGGGCTCCTTGAAATTTCTGGATGATAAAGGGACGCCCATTAATTTCTAGATATTAAAATGTGCAGATAATTGTTTAATATCACCATGCTCTGAAGGGCAAGAAACACTTCATTTCCTCTCTGTGAAAGGTCACTGCCATTTATCCTGAGGGAGAATTTACGGATTTGTACACCAGGACGTCTCTAAAAGGAAGTTCACCCCAGACTTTTCATACATTGACAGAATCGGGAGCTCTTTGAGCCACAAAAAGGGGGAGGGGGCTGGTTACATAGATGGTGGTACATCTAGGACTACAACAAGGCTGTTAAAAGCCTGATTAATCGCACGGGGCATCTGGATGGCTCAGTCGGTAAACTTCAGCTGAGGGCATATCTCATGGTTCATGAGTTCGAGCCCCGTGTCGGGCTCCGTGCTGACAGCTCAGACCTGGAACCGGCTTCGGATTCCGTGTGTGTGTCTCCCTCTGCCCCTCCCCCACCCATGCTCTGTCTCTCAAAAACAAACTTAAAAAAAAATTGCAGACAAACATTAAGTGACACAAAACATTTATCACATTTACGCCAAAAAAAAGCGCATTTTACAAAATGGGTATATATCATCCTAATTTTCTAAACAGAATAAAACAGAACACAACAAACTCAAATTGCAGAGGTCTACTATGAAACGACATAAAATTTTACTTAAAACGCTTATCTAGGAAAATAAAGAGTCTCCCTTCTTTTTTGTGTTTCCCCAAATTCCTCCAATGAACAAGCCTTACTTCTGTCATCGGGAATAAGCCCATAACTTGTTAGGTTTTATTATTTTTATTTGTGTTTATTTGGCTACTGATGGGAAGCAGTTTCCTGTTCTTGGATCAGGACTGGGTTGGGAGTGAAGGAATCTCGGCAGTGAGGTCCTTTGCTGCCGTTAACCGTCCGGCGTCCAGGAATCAGGACACGGGTGTGAGGACTGCATTTGGGGCCCAAGCTGGTGCCCTCCCCTGCTACACAGACCTAAAGCAGAACAAAGAGAGGCGGACTGTTCTGGGCTGTGCTGGGTCATTCTCCACGCGTAAGTCTATTCACGGCTATAGCAGAGGCTGAGCTCCCCCGCAGTCCAATTCTCTTTGGGAACTGGGCTGTGAATTTCCAGAGTGAAGTCCGTAATTGCCCCGGCCCGCTGGAGCGTATTCAGAATGCTCTCTCATGCCTGAAAACTTAGTGTGCTGTCCCCGCATTCACACACCCACTCAGCCTCCACCCGGCCTGAGTAGTAGGCTCCTTTCATCTTATTTCAGATAAAACATCTCTTTAGGATAGTAAGTATTTGCAACGCCCTCATTACTATCCTGAAATGAATAAAATCTATACATCAAACGATCCTAACCAAAAAGGAGTTTCCATAAAGTTCCAAAATAACCTCTAGGGGGCAGTACAGCCCTGGTCTGAAAACCACTTCAAAGGTGGGTTGAGAGTGACATGATAGCCTCCCTGATGCTTAGATTCAGGACCCCAGGATGATCTGGCGGACCTTGCGTATTTCTCCAGTCTCACCCAAACCACTTCACCTGGGTTCCCTCCCCTCCAACCACAGCACCACTCCTCTCTCTAGACTGAGTCACGGTCTGCGCTTTTCCTTCTTCTGGGAATGCTATTCCCTCATCCTGCAAATAACCCTTCCTTAGAGAAGCCCTTCTTTATATCCCAGACAGGTCAGACTCCTAGTTAATTCTCTCTGATACTGGGTACCTCTCTTTCAGAGCTTTTGTCCCAGTTTATAGTGATATATTCATAATCATTTTATTAATGTTTATTTTCCCTATTTGAGTATTAGGAGGAGGACAGGGGCTGTTCTGCCTTTTTTACTCCTCTTTCCACAGTATTCTACCGTATGACAGATGCTCAAATATTTGCTGAGTAAATGAACGAAACTTCTGGAAGACATTTAAGTTTCCATCTTTGCTGCTTGTGAAACGACATTCTGATCCTCCTTCCGTATGGTTCTGCGAATGTCACAGTCCTCGATTGTCTGCACAGGCAGAAAGTGTCTAGTTAACTGCTATCGTCCACATGCCTCACATAAGTACACAGCAGATTCCCAATAAAAGGGATGACGCTTCTTTCTAGAGGTCAGGGGTAGGGAGGTTAATAGCTGCCCGAGGACTGACTCATATCCTGCTGTATTTTCTCCCGTTCCACCACCCCCAACACACCCCCGGTCTCCAGCTTAAACTGAATCAAGGCAGCAGAGAGGTAATAGGGCACTCCTGACCTCACAAACCCATACTCCTCTCTTAAAACTCAACTCAAGTGTAACCTTCACCTTCAAGCCTCCCCCCCACCCAAGTGTAGGCAACCATCAGAGCTTTTATCTCCCCGACCAGTCAGTTCTGGGACTCATCTGCCTCCTCATCAAAACCACAGACTTCTTGAGGGCAAGGGCTGTGTCACAGCCTCCTGCTTCTGCAGAAATGAATAAAATGTGGCTCTCTTAAATATCTGCTGAACAAATGAACCGATGGGGAACGCTGGCGAGGTCACACACAGGGGCATCTGGACCCCTTCAGACGTCAGGGCATCCCTTCAGCTTAGGCCCCCTGCCCACCCCTCGAAGGCTCCCCAGCCCTAAGCAACCATGAATCTACTTTCTGTCTCTAGAAATTTGCCTGTTCGGGACACCCCATGTTCAGTGGAATCATATACTATGCGGTCTCTTATGTCTGGCTTCATCCACTTGGCATGTTTTCAAGGATCATCCATGTTGCAGCAAGTGTCAGTGCTCCATTCCTGCTGCTGCTAACATTCCATCATGCGAATAGACCACGTTTGTTTTAACCATTCATCAGCTTACGGACATTTGGGTTGTTTTCACTTTCTGGCTATTATCAATTCTGCTGCTGTAAACCTCTCCGTACAAGTTTTCGTGTGGAATTGTGTTTTTACTTCTCTGAGTACAAACCCAGGAGTAGAAGTGTTGGAACATACAGCAACTCCAGGGTTTAACGGTCTGAGGAACTGCCAGACTATTGGCCAAAGTGTGTGCACCCGTTTACATTCCCACCAACCAAGGGCAGTGTATGAAGGTTCTGATTTCTTCACATCCTCCACATCCCTGTCACTTGTTACGATGTCTTTTATATTGTTGCCATCATGCTGGGTGTGATAGCAGTACCTCTGCAGGGTCTTTGGGGACATGACGTTAGTCAGGCCTGGCTTGGCCCCACCTCTGCTGCTGACAGCTGTGTGGCTTGACTAGTTCGACCTTTCAGTCGGTTTCCTCTTTGTCAAAACATGTTACTTCACTGGATCCTTAAAACCAGTTAATGACACATTCACGGTAGATAGTATACGATCCCTAGTGCATTATTAAGAACAAATAATAGAATCCAAAAAAGACAGCTATTAACAGCAAAGAAATACAGTTCTTCAGGGCCGGTGACGGTCCTCAGGAGCGATTCAAAGCAAAGAAAGGAAGTTGTTCTCAAAAAGAATAGCTTTTTCAATGGTTTCTTAAGGTAATATGTTGACAGGTCTGTTGATCAGACCACGAAGAAAACACTTTACGAGAAGTCTAGGACATAAGGGTCAGTCTACTCAGGATGCAAGTGAGACACCAAGAGTCCAAATCAGAGACCCATGGATAGAGTGTCCAATTGTGGCCCCACTTTCAGCTCCATCTGCCCTTCCCCCAATGTTGTTAACTCCCGACCCTGCTCACGTGTTCCAGCAAAGACGACAAGAGAACATCAAACGTCTACACGGGCACCTCAGAAGAGAAGAAAAGGAGGAGAATGGGGAAGAGTTAGACAAGAGGCCCACGCAGACAATCCTCAACTGTCTCTCGACTGTTACAGGACCACCCTGCAAGGGCAAGTTTCCTTTCAAGGGGTCTGTTCAAACCAGTCTGCAATCGCCGGGGACCTCCAGGGGAGGAAGAAGGCGTAAGAATCCCGCGAAGATGGTTTTCAGAGGGGCAGAGAAGCATGTCTCCAAGTCTTCGTTCTCTTCTATGGAACGACAGGCCCCGTGACTGTCACCTGCAACCTGGCATATGGGCCACAGGCAAGAGTCCAGTTGACTCCACTTTCTCTTCTCCACAGACATTATGCCCCCAACTCATGGACCAACATTGAGCCTTCTTAACCCCATTACCTTTGTCCATCAAACTCGTGAACCAGAGGAAGGGTTGTGATCCCAATTTTTGTCCACTGAACTCATTATTCGATGCATGGCATGTCTTCCAGGGCCGCTTTAGGGTGTCTCACCCCCATCCATCTTTTAAGAATGAAGAGGTAGGCTGGTCCCCTCTATTTAGCTGATTAGCAATCTTACCGTGAGCCAAAAAATGTCTTGCTCAAAACCAACACTGCTTGGCACAATTTTTGTTGTTGTTGTTATCAGCTGTAGCTAATACTTCCTGATTTTTGGTCCATCTAGAAACCCTTCTTAGAGAAAAGGGAACTCAGTCCCCCTCCCTTCAGATCTGGCCCAAGCAGGAAATGACAGCACCCCTTAACACACACCAGAATAACAGTGGTATGGGTCCACGGGCAGCTCTCACTCTGTGTCCGGCCCCCTGGGGCTGGCCCACCTCGGCAGACACCGGCTTCTGGATGTGTTCCCATTCCCACATCCCTTTCTCCACATCCCTCTTCAAAACTACCACTCCTCCCTCCACAAATCTTGCGGGAAACATTACGAGTGCAAAGTCACCAACAGCCCAACCTAGTTTCAAAACGCATTACACAAATGGGAAAGGTGTTTAAGATGAAAGTGTGTTTAAAGAAGAAAAGAAATGGGGAAAAAGAAAAGAGTGGGGCCAAGAGAACGGAGCAGACAAGATCACCTTTGGTGGAAGGCTCCTGTCACTGCACTGGTCATACTCAGACCTCAGAGCTTCAGCCTGCCTACCTATCTCCACAGGTGACTCCCATTCAGGTGACTGGCTTCCCCAGGATGAGTTACAGTAGTACCCCCACACCCCCCCCACACAGACACAGTTTTGCTTTCTGTGACTTAGGTTACCCACAGCCAACCATAGTCCTGAAGCAGATGACCCTCTGCTCTGCTGATTAATCAGAAGATCAACAGCAGCCTAATGCGATATCACAACGCCTACATCATTCACCTAACTTTATCTCATCAGTCAGGCATTTCAATCATGTCACATCATCACAAAAAGGGTGACTGCAGGACAAGAAGCCATTTTGAGAGGCCACATTCATATACTTTTTTATTACAGTATATTGTTATCATTTTATTATAAGTCATTGTTATCAATCTCCTACTACGCCTAACTGATATATTAAACTTTGTCCTAAGTATGTATATATATATATATATATATATATATATATATATATACTGGGGAAAAAACAGTAAATACAGGGTTGGATACTTCCTACAGTTAGTAGGGAGACTAGTGCGCAGGCTCCATAAAAAGGACTTTCCCGATTGATCCTCTGCCTTCCGGCGGACCCCTGGGACATGGACGCTCCCTTGAACTTGAGAGGCCGGGGGTCCAGAAGAGCTGCCCGGAGGGTCCCAATTCCTCCTGCCTACCATGGAACTGAGAACTTCGGACTTCCTCTCCTCTGCGAAACTGCGCCCCGAGCGGGGGAGCCCTGCGCCCTGGGTTGGGAGGAAGGGGAGGCCTCGAAGGGGAGAAGGTCGGGCTGCTCCGCCTCCGCGCGCCGCCTGGGCTACTCTTCACCCGCGGCTCGGGTGCGAGGCGGCGCGGCCCAGAGAAGAGGAAGGAAGCGGCTTTAGCCTGTGGCTTCTGTCGGAAAGCGGGTCGGGCCCCGCAGAGGGGTGGGTGGAAAAACTTGGGACCCTGGAGCTACGGGTCCGCGCGAGCAAGGGCGGCGCTGGGGCTGAGTTCCAGGGCCCGGGCAGCGCACGCAACTCTCCGAAGGCAGCCCTCCCCGAACTTGACGGCGGCGGCGGCGCAGTCCCCCGCCCCGCCCGCGGCGCGATGCTCCGGCGGGCCCCGCCCGACTCCCGCCGCCCGGCGCGCCACCTCCCGCGTCCCCTGCCCGCCCGGCCTCTCCACGAGCCCCCGGCCCCGCGCCCCGGGCCTCACTTACCATCTGCGCCACTTTCAGCAGGGCCCCATAAGTGCGGGGGTAGAGGGGGTCCAGCGACCCCTCCGAGGGCCTCGCGCCGGGCTGGCCCCCGCCGGCCCCGGGCCCGCCACCGCTGCTGCACGTGGTGCGGACCAGCCCGGCTCCGTGCGACCCCGCGCCGCCCCTACCCGCCGGCGGCCTCCCCTGCATGGCCCACCGGCCAGATGAGCGGGGCGGGCCGGGGGCGGGGCCGGGGCGGGGCGCGGGCGTGCGGGCGCGGGGCGCCGGTGGGGGCGGGGCGCACGCGTCCGGGACCGCGCGGGAGACCCCGGGCCGGCCGGACTCGGGCGGGGGAGGGGCTGTCCGGCGCTTTCCGGGGAGGCAGCGGCCTTCCTGCGCTCGGCGCCGCGCGGAAGTGGGACTGGAGGGCGCGGGCCGGCGGCGCAGGGGGACTTTACGGAGCGGGGCCACAGCTGGGTCTGAGCCTCCTGGGGCTTCGTGTGGGTGCGGCCGTGTGTGCTGAGAGTACTCGCCTGAAGTGTAGCCTACACACACCACGGTGCCCGAAGCCTGCGGGTTCCGCTCCATTAATCTTCCCGTCCGTGTACACCTGCGTGCCCGCCACCGCATCCATAGTACCCCCAAAAGATCCCTCGTGCTTCTTCCCAATCCGCCTTCCCCCGTCGCACCCCTTTACCCCCAAGCCTCAGGCAGCCACGGTATTCTGCTGTCACTATGGATTGGTTTTGCTTGTTTTTGGACTTGCGCTACTCGAAATAGGACTGAATATTCTCATCTGTGTCCGGCTTTTTTCACTCGACACAGTGCATTTGAGATCTTCCTGTTATACCTAATAAAACTATGGTGAATATTCGGAAAAGATGCGTGTGGGTGCGCGCGCGCGCGCATAAGCGCTTCTTTCTCTAAGGTAAATACTTAGGAGAGGATTTACTGAGTCTCAGGTGAGCCTATATTTACTTCCATTAAAAGCTATGAAACGTATCCAAGTGACATGCTGTGTTGCTCCCCTTCTGGATTATTTTCTGAATGAAGACAAGCCTAAACGGGGCTACCGCAGCCAGGTAGGTTATCAGTGAGAGTGTCCCCATGGCCTAAGTTCTAACTTCATTTGTAAATAACACCAAAACAAACCTGCCTCTCAGAGATTTATAGGATGCCTGCGCTGTCCTATTAGAAGACTGCCATCAGTGTGGCAAAGTCCTGATAATTCTAGAATGTGGAGATACTCACACAGTCTCTAGTCTCCCAGGTGAATCTAACACACACTCAAGGCTGAGAACCAGCCATTGCCAAAGTCGAGGCATTTGGTGATTCATTACACTATTTCCCCTACTTTTGTCTACATTCGATAATTTTCAGGACCAAAAACAAAATTAACTCCAATGTCCGTCTTCTCTTTAGGCAAGTCACAGTACCTGCTACCTCTACTTCTTTCTCTATAAAACAAAGATAAGTGTATGCAGGAGCTGGTGTGACAACATGACAGACACCCAGGCATTCTGTAACATTCCAGCTCTGTGCCCACAGGCATAGAGTTGGTATTGTGTATCATTTTCTATGCAGATTTGCATTTTTTCATTCCTGTCCCTTTAAAAAAAATTTTTTTAAATGTTTTATTTATTTTTGAGAGAGAGAGAGAGACAGCATGAGCAGGGGAGGGTCAGAGAGAGAGGGAGACAACAGAATCTGAAGACAGGCTCCAGGCTCTGAGCTAGCTGTCAGCACAGAGTCTGACGCGGGGCTCCAAGCCACGAACCAAGAGATCATGACCTGAGCCGAAGTTGGACACTTAACTGACTGAGCCACCCAGGCGCCCCTCATTCCTGTCCTTTTACGAGACCTCAGAACTTAACAATAGAGATGATAGGGGGTCTTTGTTGGAGTGAGAGTGTCAGGGAAGCACAAAAACCCAGCACTGGATAATTTCTCCTCCTCTGAGGGGCCTTCATCCAATCCTCTAGCAATGTTCTAAATCAGTGATTTTCAATGTATTGTCCCTAGACCAGCAGCACCAGCATCACCTGGGAACTTGTGAGAAATGCAAATTCTTGGGCCCCAACCGGGACTGCTGAATCAGAAGAAACTCTGGGGGTGAGGCTCAGCAATCTGTGTTTTGACAAGTTGTCCCACCCCCACCCCCGCCCCGTCACCTCCCACATTATTCAGATGCTTGCTGAAGTCTGAGAACCTCTGTCATTTCCTGAGTCTACTAGAGTTGAGACGTTGCCGCTTTTCTCTGACTGCTATTGGCTAACGTGCCATTCAGTCTGGACAGGAAATATTCCCTGCTGGTGGCCACTCTAGGTCAATCACTTCGTCATGAACACTTAAGAGCTTGAGCAAGATGCTTGGCAGTACAAAGGCCATGTGCTGGCCTGGTGTGCAAGAAAGGTCTCCATGGATCAGACCTGCTGCCCAGTACAGCGAGATTTCTACATTGGTGTGGGGCCTTCTTGGTGTGACAGACTGCCTCTTGGAGGAGCAAGGGTCTCCATAACCCCTCCTAAAGACCTCACACTCTAAGAGAAGGTCAGCTAGATGCATGGTCTCCAAGCAGCTGGTAAGAATTTAAGAATTTCCTAGTTCTTCTCTGTTCCCTTACCCTGGAGTAGAGGTTCCAAGGCTTCAATTAGAGTGTCACTGTCTGACTACAACTCATTTGCACCAATGTAATTATGATGATATCTCAGTTCAGATATAATGAAAGAATGTAATGAGAGTTGACTCTGTATTAGTATTTTTAGTTGCAAGTGATAGAAACTAAACTCAAACAAAAAAGAATTCATTGGCTTTTGTTAACTGCGGTATGCAGACATAAAACCTATTTCAGGTACAGGCCAATGCAGGTGCTCAAAGCAGACACAGCCAGGCCTTATTTTCTTATGGTTCTGGAGGCTGGAAGTCCAAGGTTTGGTTTCTGGGGAGGCCTCTCTTCCTGGCTTGTAGACAGCCACCTTCTCACTGTGTCCTCACGTGGTCTGTGCATGGGAAGAGGAGGTGAGAGAGAGAGAGTTGGCGGGGGTGGGGGGGGGGGCGGATATGGTGTCTCTTCCTCTTCTTATAAGGATACCAGGGTTAATGGGATTAGGGTCCCACCCTTATGATCTCCTTTAACCTTAATTATCTTCAGGCCCGTCTCCAAATACAGTCACATTGGGGGCAAGGGTTTCAACCCGTGAATTTTGGGGGGACATAATTCAGTCCATAACCGGCCCTCTGATTGGTCCAAATATGGGCGATAGTTCCTTTAAACAATCATTATATCCAGGGGGGTAGATATTTTTATTGGACAATTTCTACCTACCTCCCCATGTAGCTTCGTGTGGGTAGTCCTCCAGACCCACAGGAACTGAGTTGGGGAGGGGTGATTCCCAAAAGGAAAATCAGGGTGCAGGTCCCTGAAAGGGGAATGGATATTAGACAGTCTTATGGACTGAATGTTTGTGTCCCCCCCAAAATTCATATGTTGAAGCTCTACCCTCCAGTGTTTTGGTATTTGGAGATGAGACTTTAGGGAAGTAATTGGGGTTAGATGAGGTCATGAGGGACTAGTGCCCATGGCATTAATGGCCCTAGAAGAAACACCAGGGAGCTCTTTCCCTCCCTCTCTTCCATGTGAAGACACAGCAAGAAGGCTGCTGTCTGCAAGCTAGGAAGAGAGCTCTCACCAGAAGCTGAATTGGCTGGCGCCTTGATCATGGACTTCCAAGGCTGTGAGAAAATAAGTGTATGTTGTTTAAGGCACCCCGTTCAAGGCATTTTTGTTATGGCAGCCCAACCTAAGACAGGAGGGCAGAAGCAGCCATGTCCATGCCCCTCTTCTAGTACCTGCCTTTTAAATCCTTTTCCAGTGACGTTTTAGAAGGTTCTCAGTCTCTCAGAACCAGCCAGACTCTCGGGCCCTTCTGAGGAACATCAGCTGTCCCTAACCTCTTGGCCACATGTGAATGGACCGGGATGGCACTAGAGCCAGAAGTAGCCCATCAAGGACTCGGCCAGCAGCATATGGAGTGCCCTGACATGAGAGCTTAGCCCAACAGAAGCCCATCAGATCCCCTCTGTTGAGGAGTCTGACTTGGAGGCACTGGGACAGGTTAGCAGTTGGCAAGTAGAGGCAGCAGAAACCAGAGGACACCAAGAGAGAAGGTGGAAGCTGTAGGCTGGAGGGCCATGGGAGGAACTACGGGGGACTTGAGTGGAACAGAGTAGCAGAAATCCAGCGGATGAAGAGTAGTGTATGCTCACCACTGAGGGCCAACAAGAAACCTGGTCCTTGGAGCTGGGCAGCAAACCTTTGCGCTACGTGGCTGTGTGGCTGAGGGGCAGGACTCTTGAACCAAACCACCCAAGTTGGGCTCCCAGTTGGAACTGCTAGATCTATGTCCTTGGGCAAGTTACCTAACTTCTCTGATCTTCCATTTCCTCCTCTGTAAAGAGGAGCAACAATAGAACGGACTTTCAGAGCAACTGTGGGACATAAATGGAACAATAGACGTGGACAGATGGTGTTTGGCTCATAGTAATAAATGTCACCTTTTTTTAAAAAAAAGCTTTTATTCCAAGGGGTGCCTGGCTGGCTCAGTTGGTAGAGCACGTGACTCTTGATCTCCAGGTTGTGAAAAAAGAAAAGAAAGACAAAGAAAATTGCAGGTCCAGATGGTTTCATTGGAGACTCCACCAAACATTCAAAAATTATTATTCCTTTTGTCCTTATGTATTTAAACAAGAAGCCTCCGCCACCCGGAGGCTGAGGGACCCCCCCCCCCCAGTGGGTTGCTGTTTCCATAAACATAAGCATCAGAGACCTTCTCTAAGGGAGAAATAAAAGACTTTTGAGATCTGAAACGCAATGTCAAGCAATCTGAGTAACTGAAAGAGCCTCTAGGGGGAAATTTCATTGGGAGGGAAGAAGGGGGAGAAAGAGGACTCACCTAGTTATTCATTCAGCAAACCTTACCGGACCCTTCCACATGCCAGGCAGAACAATTCCTAGAATAGGAACTCCGCTGCGCAAGGAGTTTGTAGCCCCTAACAATATGGGGGGATAGAGTCAGGTGACAGAGGGAGCTGTGACTGTCGCCTCCATGGGGCAGAGCCCAGGTCTGGACTGGAAGTCTCCATGCTCATGTGTAGCAGAGTGCCTGGCCCAGAGCAGTACGCAATGCATATTTGTGAGATTACTACAGAGCGCAGGGATGGCCCACAGGAGGGAGGAACCAGCCTGTCCTGAACGGGGAGGAGGAAGGTTCACGGAGGAGTTGGTGCTTGGAACTGTGTCTGGAAGGGTGATTAAAAATGTGTTGGGTGGGCCAAAAAGGGAATGGAATATGGCAAGGCAGGAGGCATGAAATAGCACCAGAGGATTCCAGGAATTGCTGCTGACGCTGATGATGATGACAACGAGGTGTCTACTGTCGTGAGGGTGTGGCCCTGATCACAGCTACTGCTCTGACACGTTCCCATCTTGGTTCCCCTGTGATTCTCTGCAGGGAATGTCTTGCTTATCTTTCCCTATTCTGTGCTGTGATTTACAAATTAGAGTCCCCTGTGAAAATACACCTGCCCAGGCTCAGCCCTGGGGATCCCAGTTCAGGGTGCTCAGGTGGAGCCTGGACCTCCGTGTCTGGAAGAAGTCCCACCGCAGGTGATACTGATGCTTTTAGGCTCCTGGTTGAGAACCACTGACCTGGCAAATTGCCAATGGTCCACCAAAGTCCAGCTGAAATGTCACTGCCTGTGGGAGGCCTTCCTTGGGCAATGAACAATCTCCCATGGCCTTCATTCAACCAGAATTTATTGAGTGTCTGTACAAAGTGCCAGGCTCTGTGTTGGACATGGAAGTACACGTTCATTGCCCTTTTGGAGCTTCCTAATAAGAAGGAAGTAGACAGATAAAGCTAGCGATTTTAATACACTGTGGTGAAGGCTAATTGACAGGGTAAAAGTAGATTGTAGAGCCAATGGGAGACACAGGGAAGGCCTCCTGGAGGAGGGGCCATCTTAACCACACACGAATGACAATGAGCTGTTAACCAGTTACTGGTGGTTGGAGAAGACACTTCAGATAAACACTCAGAGGCATGTCTCAGAGGACATGATATTCACTGAAGCTTGAGCACAGGGGTCCAAAGGAGGGGAAGGAGCTAGAGGAGGCTGAAGAGGTGGCAAGACAACATGGCAAAGGCAGGTGGGTCCCCTCAGTGCACCCAGCTGTGTGTGCACCCAGCCCTGCATCTACATTGCAAATGTCTGACGCACCACACTTCAGGCTTTGCGGTCTCTCTTCCCAGGCTGGGCGATTCTAGAAGCCAGAAATTATGTGTGGAAACTCTGCAGTCAGGGTCATGCTGCCTTGGGTTTGAATCCTAACTCTGCCATCTACTAATTCTGTGAACTTGGGATGTTTCTCAGCCCCTCTGGGCCGCAGTTTCCCTACCTGTAAAATGAGGACCAAAGCTTCTACCTATACTTCCTAATCCAATTATCAACTGCAGCGTAGCAAACCACCCCAAGGGTTACAGGCTTGCAATCATTTATCGCCATTTCTTATGGTCCTCGTGGTTTGACGTGGCTCGGCTGAGCAGTTTTCGCTTGGGGGCTCATGCAGTTGTAATCAGATGGGAGCCAGGGCTACAGTCATGTGAAGGCTGCATTGTGCTGGACGTCCTAGAAGGTTCTCTCACATGGCTGGCAGTTGATGCTGGCCGTTGACTGGAAGCTCAGCTATGGCTGTTGCATGGAGTGCCTGCATGTGGCCTCTCTCTGCGGCTTGGGCTTCTCAGAGCTCGGCAGCCAGATTCTGACAGGGAGCATTGGCAGTGAGCGTTCCAGGAGCCAGGGTGAGGAAGACGCCAGGCCAGAACTGGAACACAATCAATTCCTCCATATTCTTGGAGGTTAATGAGTTCACAGGACCTGCCCAGATATTCTAGAGGGCAGAAAATAATTTCCACCATTTGAAAATAATTTCCACCATTTGATGAGGACGTTGTATGGTGATGTCATCAAGCCATTTTTCAAAAATACAACTTGCTGTGCTTCCTATGAGGATTCGATCAATTAAGGCATGGGACACTCTCGGCGCCATGCCGAACACATAGCAAGTCCTCCCAACCATGGCCTTTCTCCTGACATCCTCAGCACCAATCATCGTGCCCGGCACACAATAGTGCGTCTTCGTCATTGTTAAATTTGACAGTGGAAAAACTATTTACCATTTATTTATGCTTAATTGCCATGCAGCCCGAGAATAATTGTGATTTTCATTAAACAGGTCAGATCAATTTCACCCTTCTATTAAATGAAAAGGAAGTCTGAACATGCATGCTCAATTTGCATTATTTGTTGTGCATACAAAATAGTCATTTACTTGACAATCGAGGGAAAGTGAGAGAAGTCCTATGTAGGGGTTCAAGAAAAGAGCAGAGTGGAAAGAACATTGCATTCGGAGCTGGAGGACTCAGCTTGGAGTCCAGGGGCCTGAGAACCACTCGGAGCGAGAATCTCCAGTTCTGCAAGGCGAAGGGTGATCTGCTTTCCTCCAGGGCTTCCGTGGGGCTGGACTAAATGATATCAGGCCTGTTCGGGCATTTGGGACGCGGTAGTGGAAGGTGAAATGGGCTGGGATGAAGGTGGCTGAGCCTGGCAAGTTAGGGCACTGGCAAACAGGTACAAACATTTTAAGCCAGGACCGAGTGAAAGACAAAAAAACAACCCAAACAAACAAAAAAGCAAAAATCTCAGGGCTGCCCTTGGTTCGTATTTGCCCTCCTGGCTCATAATAACCCTCATCCAGTTTACAGGCCTTGTCCCATGTCCCTCAGATACCCAACGAGACGTCTGTGCCCACTCGACCCATTTGTCCTTGGTTCCAGCCTGCAGTTGGGAATTTGACACTGCAATGCACGGGTGGCTCCTCATTACCTCCCTGTCCTGCCCAGTGTGTTTCTGGAAAAACCACCATATGGTGGATTGTCACTGAGCAGACCGACAACCATTCACGTTTGTCTGCTCCAGTATGCATGGCAAGGAGAGGTTTGTTACTGGCCAGTGCGAGCATGGTGACATCTGATAGATTAGGCAGCAGAGCCTGGCCTTAGACAGTCTTCTCTCATCCAGGTGGGTTTGCCGTGTCTCAAGTAGACTGCAGGCTTCCTGGAGACAATCTGCTCTACGAATGCTCCCCAGGGGCTATAACTTGCTGATGAGTGGCTCGCCCATGCTTTGGGGCTGTGCATATAGGAGGGGTGGGACAAGGAGAAGACACCCTATCTCCTTAGGCAGTAGAGGGTCTGCATAAAGGTCCTGGTTTTGTTTGCTTGACCTTTGGAAGAAGGAGATGGGTCTCTGGCTGTTGGGTGTGCCCACAGGTGAGGTTCTCTGAACCTCAGCGTTGCTCTCTGTGAAGTGGTCGGGTACCACCTGTCTTTGGTAATAAAGCAACACACAAATATAAGTTCATGCCAATGTTTTCCACCAGAGTCAGTATTCTTTCTATGAAGTTCCCAAGACAGTGGAGGGGAGAGGGGGGTAGGCAGGAAGGGGAGCAAGAAAGGGGAGAGTCTCTTTCTCCTACTTTATCCATGGAATCTTTCATAAACAAGAAAAATGATGGCCAAAGAGGACTATACTTCCCGTCAAAAGGAGACAAATGTAGTGGGTACAGTCCCCTGAATGGTTTTCATGCGCCTTCATAAGGGGGACATGAAGATGTTCACTTTCTCACTAATCATGAGGATCCTGGTTTTTCCAGCCTGCTGAAACCACTCCTTCTCTTGTCTCTGATTTTAAAATAGTTATTTCCTGATGATGAATGTATTTCCTGCTCATATAGAAAATTAGGGGAAATTCGAAACAACAAAGACAATAAAAAGCACCCCACGGTCCCACCACTCTTTACAATTCGGTTTTCTCTGCCTTTTGTAAACTCCACGTTAGACTATAAATGTGTTCTGATAAGAATTCCTCACACAGTTTTCAGTGGGAGCATTGATTTGTGTGTTCATACACAATTTATTTTTTTCTATAATGTATTTTTAGAAAGACAGCACTTTAACAACTGATCTTCAATTTAATAACCAATTTAGCAACCACAGTTCAGCACAGCTTGAGAAATGTGTTAAAAATACAAAGTTAAATCATTAACGACGGTGCTAACCCATTCTGATTTGGAATAAACTGGGGAGGGGGTAGGTTGGAGTGCATTCATTTCTAAAGCCTCATTAAATGGACTGATAGTAAGTCACATGACAGCATGGCCAGGGGATAGGAACCATAAGGACATTTCAGAATGCCCCCGATTTTTCTTTTAACATCAGCGTTATCAAGGTACAATTTACATAAAATAAAACGCACCATCTTAAGTCAATAGTTTGTGAATTTTGGCAAGTGCCTATGCGTGTGCACCCCCCCCCCCCCCGCACAGTCAGGATGCACACATTTCTATCATCTCAGGACATTTCCCTGTGCCCATTTCTAGCTAATCTCTTCCACCTCTAACTCCGGACAACTGCTGAATGGTTTTCTATCACGATTGATTTGTTTTGCCTTTTTTTGAATTTCATCTATAAATAGAATCAGACATTATATATATTTTTTGGTCTGGCTTCTTTCATTCAGCATAACATTTCAGTGATTCATTTACATTGTTGCATGTGCCTGGGGTTTGCTCCTTTTCATTGCTGAGTAGTATTCCATCGTGCAAATAGATCATAGTGTGTTTACTCACTGTTTGATAGTCACGTGGGTTGTTTCCAGTTTGGGCCAATTATGAATGTAGCAAGCTGTGCATATTCTTGCCTAAAAGTCTTTTTGTGGACATATTTCTTGTGGGTAAATATCGAGGAATGGAATTGCCAGGTCATATTATATGTGTATGTTTAACTTTATAAATAATCATACCATTTTATAGTCCCACCAGCAGTGAATGAGAATTCCACATTCTCCAAGACCTTGTCAACACCTGGTACCACCAGTCTTTTTAAATTGGGCCTTTTCGGAGGGTGTGATGTAGCATCTCATTGTGGTTTTAACTGGAAAAATATGTACCTTGTTCCTGTCAAGAGTTGAGGCCTAATCCTCACTCTTAGAGGCTGTGTTCCTTGGCCCTAATGGCCAACTTCCTTCCAGAGAAGGAAGCCATTCCCCATGGATGACTAATTGTCTTTGAGACAAAAGGTCAAGTTCTTATTATAAGTTAAAATGATCAGAGGCCAGGTTCATGTTTCATTCACACACAGCCTTCCTATAGCAAGGACTAAAGTCAGGTCACAAAAATTCCTTTGAGTCCCTATCCCCCTGCTGTTTCTCTTTCTAGGATTTTTCCACGTTATCACCATCCTTTTTTTTAAAACAATTTTTTAAATTTTTTAAATTTATTTTTGAGAGAGAAAGAGAGCACAGTCAAGGTAAGGGCAGAGAGAGAGAGAGAGAGAGAGAGAGAGAGAGAGACAGAATCCGAAGCAGGCTCCAGGCTGCTCTGAGCTGTCAGCACAGAGCCCAACGTGCGGCTTGAACCCACGAACTGCGAGATCATGACCTAAGCTGAAGTCGGACACTCAACCGACTGAGCCACCCAGGTGCCCCCATGTTATCACCATCCTTAAATGATAGCTTCAGGAAGGCTTGAGTCACTCTGTCAGGTGGACTCTCAAATCTTCCTTTTTCTACCCTTCAACTAACATTGACTTATACCATCATTCTTGCCATCTACTAAGGGCCTTGTGGTGACTATTAGAAAGTAAATCAGAACCCAGCTGTTATGTCTTTGCGTGAAAGCCATGGGCCAGGATGTCCTGTGTGTTGGTTAGGATGCGTGCTGTTGCACGCAACAGGAATTAGTGTAAGCAAAGCGAGTGTAACTGCTCATGTCATTGCAAAGCCCAGAGTGTGACGCCGTTCAGGGCTGAGAGGATTCAGTGACTCAATGATGTACCCATGAAGTTTCCTTCCATGTCTTTGCTCTTCCTTCTGTCACCTCCGTCCTAGGACTGGCTCCCCCTTGTGGTCACAAAACATTTACCAACAATTTCCCCCGCCTACTCACTCCCTCAGGACTGCGCCACAGGCAAGCCCTGGGTCACACACGCATCCCTGAACCAATTGGTGTGGCCAGAGGCTGGAATCAGCTTAGGCAAAGAGAGTGGGCGGGTGGTTACTGAATAAAAACGAAGACCGATAACAAGTGGAGGGAGAAGAGGTGTGGGCCCGGCAGCGACAAGGTCCACTACGTCCTGGGCTTGGAATTATTCTGAATATTCTAGTAAAAAACCCTCTGGCGCTGACATTTAAGTCTTCTCAAATCATACCTTCCAAATGCAATGTCTCCTTGGCCAACAACTTTCTGGCCACTGACCTTCCTTAGTCTCCCTCAAGCCCTATCCTCTTGTATATCAAACGCCTAAGTTCCCCCACCCCCTAACTCGTAACCATACAAGTCTGATCTTCTCCGTTACTCTCAGCAACATGGGCATCGCGATCCTGCCTTCCTTCACTGTCATCTGCTTACAGGTCACATTTGACAGCAGCGCATGGCCAGGACTTCCACGCAAGGCCAAGGTGACAAATGCTTCTTCACCTGTCATCTTACAGGGTACGTGTTTGCTCATGCGCCCCTGGCCTTATACGCCCGAATTATTTTTTTCTGTGAAAACTCCATCTTTCCAATTAAAATAATAATTGTCTAGGGGACAGAAATACAGACTTTTAATTGATTTTCTACCTAAGGCTGTATCTTCAGCTAGTATTTTTAAATGTCTGTGCCCTATGCAGAGATAACTTTATGTATTTAAACTCTTTTGTGTGCTGATAGCCTGAAGGGATTGTTCTATGAAAGCAGCAACCTTTAAATGTACAAAAATAAATGATATTGAACAGTCTTGTCTCTGGGTTTTCTTGTAGTTCTCAAATGTTGGCTAAATATCTTTTGGGGCCAGGAGTTGGACATTGTAATGGAGGGAGATTAATTGCCTAAAGCATGTCACTGCTTTGTCTTAACTGGGTAAATACATCAAACTCAAAACCCACCCAGCTCCATCAAAGAGGACATGACAGTTTGGGAAGGGCAGATGGCAGTCACTGGTGCCAGAGGACAGTTCAAGCACTCTGCATCCTATGGGGCGCCTGGGTGGCTCAGTCGGTTGAGCGTCCGGCTTTGGCTCATTCATGATCTCGCAGTTCGTGGGTTCGAGCCCCGCGTCAGGCTCTGTGCTGACAGTTAGCTCAGAGCCTGGAGCCTATCTTTGGATTCTGTGTCTCCCTCTCTCTGACCCTCCCCTGCTCACGCTGTCTCTCTCTCTCAAAAATAAATAAAATACTTTAAAAAAGTTTATAAAAAAAAGCACTCTGTATCCTGTTCTTGTAATAAGATTTTTCAAACCTCAGACACCTATTCTTTTTGTTACATTTGCTGTATTGCAGGTGGCCTTTTTTCCCTTTCTTAGGAGAAAAATGGAAGCTGTTCGAAAACTTATAGCTTCATCCGAACAACAGATTCTCACTGTAGTGCCTAAAAACCCGCACCTAAAAATTCATGAACAAAGTCGGTATTCAAAAGAGGAAATAAGAATTTTCTTTCAGTTAAAAAATCACATTTTTGGTTTTGTTTTGGTTTTGTTTTTTGACGAACTCTCAGGATGACACAAATGGCCAGGCTCCCGAAAAGCCACGAATAAAAACAATCAGCACCCCTGCACGGACACAAATGAATATTGTTCTCTAGAAATAGATCTCGTTGGGGCTACTGGCTCAAGAAAGACTTACAGCTGTAGTCTTTGTGGAGAATATTTCCAAAGTGGGTTATGCAACTCTTCACCCCAGAAGCTGCTTCCTATAAACGGGGCCATGATTATAGAAATCACACACATACACGCACACCACAGGGGGTGCAGAGGACATAAAACAGACTTCTTTCTTTCTTTTTCAAAAAGTTTATTTATTTAGTTTTGAGAGAGATAGCGGGGGAGGGGCTGAGAAAAAGAGAGGGCGAGAACCCCAGGCTGGCTCCCTACAACCAGCCTGTCAGCACAGAGCCCGACATGGGGCTCGAACTCACAAACTGCGAGATCATGATCTGAGCCGAAATTGAGAGTCGGACGCTTAACCAGATTGAACCACCCGGCGCTCCTAGGCTTCTTTCTCGATGGCTGTTTCCAGAAGTTTCCAGAAACACGCACCTGGATTTATAGTTTTTCTGCCTTTTGTGGAGCTTTGATTGCAATACCAAGTACGGAAAACGCCCACAGAGGACACGGAGCATGAATATGCCTCTGTGAGCGGGACAGAGACGTGAACACATTCTGACTAGTGATTTCAGCCTTGTTGCAAAATCAGCGAGTTGGAGGCTGTCCTGATGGTGACCAGGAATGTCCGCCCCCCAAGGATCGGGGCCCGATCACCCTCGGGTCTGTGTTGCTCAAGTCCAGCTATCATGGCTCGCTGGAGACCAAGTGGCCTCCGAGTGGCCTCCGGTACCCCCGACCCCCACCTGTCCCACACACCTGTCCCCTACACTCCCCTTATTCTTGGCGCCCCCCTCCCCACTACCTCTTTGGATCCAGAACCCAGGAACATTCTTCATTGCTCCTTTCCAAGGTCTGTGGTGGGTGGTGGACACTGAAGAAATCTCAACGCTCCTCCACAGAGGTAAACAGAACTTGGATCAGAACTTACAGATAAACAGGAGGACGACCCAAATAACCAGACAACGCGCAACAGAAAGAACGAGCACTGCTAAAGGAAAGCAGAGGAGTGGGGGCCCCGGGGTCACGGCCGCAGAGTGCGCAGCCAACACTTCTCGCTGTCATCAACTATATTAACGCTTCTGTGGTTTTTTGTTTCTCAGAAGAAGCTCCTGTTGAAAAATCACCCATGACACACTGCCTTACCAGCAAGAGCCATCCTAACCGAACACACTTCCTCTGAAGGCGCGTCTGCCCCGCTGCCTGGGGTTCTGTCCACCATCTGATGGTAGCTAACAATGACGCCACACAACACTTGTTCTGGAGAACTCTTGGTCAGGTATTTTCCACAAGGCAGGGTACACGTGTCGCTGTGGTCAGTGAGCATCTTAAGGTACTGGCACGTACTTCTCATTTTCACGGTTATGCACTTATTCTAATACGTGTGAGGAACAAATGCCACCCGCATGTCTGTCAGTGCACTTGTCAACATCACTTAGAGTGAGCTTCTTTTTTTTTTTTTTTTAAACATTTATTTATTTTTGAGAGACAGAGACAGATCATGAGCAGGGGAGGGGCAGAGAGAGAGGGACACACAGAATCGGAAGCAGGCTCCAGGCTCTGAGCTGTTAGCACAGAGCCCGCTGCGGGGCTCGAACCCATGAACTGTGAGATCATGACCTGAGCCGAAGTCGGAAGCTCAACTGACTGAGCCACCCAGGCGCCCCATTTAGGGTGAGCTTCTTAACGAACCGCAAGGCCAGAGTTTCACCAGGTGCTTTCTGTGCCCTCCGGTTAGCACGTGAGAATCATGGCCACCAATGATCCCCAGACCTGGGGAGATGGGTCTCTCCCACCACCCTGGCCTGGTCGCTGTGGACAAGGGTCTCTGGATAATGTCCCAACCGGGCATTCCTGTGAGGAGGAAGACGTACCCACAGTGCCCAAGCTCAGACTTTGGCAACAGGTCTCCTTTCTCAAAGCAGACACGTTACAGGGGGATTTTGAAATATTTAATCGGAAAAGACTCTGGCATTTGAAGAGTTAGGTTTACAAACTTGACACAGTCTTAAAAGGAGCAGTTTATCTATTTATACATTGTCTAAGAAAATAAGGTCTATGAAGGCATCCGCAAGATATTTAAGAGTTCATTATAAGCTACAGCGATTTGCAAGTAAGTATCCAGTTTAATGGTAACAAACCACTGCGAGCAAATTTAACTAAGTATATAAAACCATTAGTTAAATACAATTCTCTGGAAATATACAGTTTGTTGGGGGTTTTTTTTGTTTTTGTTTTTTTTTTACAAGGCAATTCTTCGTGTTTCCTCCCTCCCTTTTAATTCTCAAAATGGCAAATCACTGGATGGTCCTGGATCTCCAAGCTATAAAGCTGAAATATGTGTTCCCAGCATAGCAGATGGTGACCAGGAAGGCGAAGAACTAGAGGAAAAAAAGCATAATAGAAAGAGAGCTTAGGGCACATTCTAATTAGCAAAAGTTATCATTTTGCCTCCATTGAATCAGGCACCCACAGCGTCCCTTGACTCCAGGCTTTCTCATCTGAAACTGCTTTATTGGTTCAATTACCTTCCTTCTGAAATGATCTCTGGCTCTGTTGGTTGTTTGGGGGCTTTTTTGGTTGTTTTTCGTCTTGAAACATATCTGGAAAGCTGGTGGTTTTGCTCAAATAACCACAGGGTGTTCACTTTGGGGTGAATATGGGTGTGTGTATCCGAGAAAAGCACATGAATCCCTAATTTAGTACAGGCAATTTTAGACCAGGGCTTAACCTCAGATTGTCATACAGTCAGTTAAATAAAGGAATCGAGTGGGCGGGAGGAAGCGATGAAGGAACCCACATGGCACGAATGGGGGGTAGGGAAGATACAGGCCCCTCTTAAGGGGCAGCCGCTGTCCAGTTCTGGTGGATTCTTGCTGTCGAAATCTGGTGGATTCAAGCTTGAGCCATGTGCTGCTAAAGCTTGGGAATTTTTTTCTGAAAGTTTATTTATTTAGTTTGAGAGAGACCGAGACAGTGCGAGTCGGGGAGGGGCAGAGAGAGGAGGCAGAGAATGCCAAGCAGGCTCCGTGCTTTGAGCACAGAGCTGGACGCGGGGCTTGAACTCAGGAAGCCGCGAGATCATGACCTAAGCCGAAACCAAGAGTCAGACGCTCAGCTGACTGAGCCACCCAGGCGCCCCAAAGCTGGTGATTTTTAATGTCATGCGCACCACACCCTCTACCTTTAAATCGAGATTTTTGAATATAAATCCAAGAATATAATGAATGGCCATATTATCATCCATTAGCTTTAACACTATCAGTTTGGCATTCCTAAGTACCCCCCACTCCTCTGCCAATGACTTCTCTTGGGGGTGGAATATTTTAAGGCCAATCTCAGAGAAACTTCTAAAACTAGTTTTTTACAATCAGACCAACAATCCACACAGATGGTTTCAAAATGCAAATAGAACAGAAGCGTATATATTACAGAGCAGGAGTCCCTCGGGTGGCTCCCCTCGTCACCCAGCCACAGTCTCTGGAAGTTGGGGTGTACTTTCCTCGGCATTCCCAATGTATAAACACACACCTCTACTTTAAAAAAAAAAAACATAGAATCATAGTGTGCTCATTGTTTTGCAACTGTCTCCTCACTTGAACTGCAGTCAGTAGAATTATTCTTAGACCGCCTCAAACAGCTCCTCTCCCTCAAATACTTATTTTGTTCCAGCGATTTGGCCTTCACTCAAGCTGAGGCTTTTAGCCTCTGTGCGCTTCAGGCCATCGGGAGGCCCCACCAATTTTTGATGTTTTCAAACCAACAAGCTAATGGCCAGTGTGTCACAACTGTGGAGGGTGCTTTCCCGCCCCTGCAGATAATTGGGTCCTTCTCCTCGGACTCCAGCCCCAGTGGGAGGAGGAGACCATGACCCTGACCATGGCGGGTGTATGGGGGGGTGCTGAGAGGGCTCACTCACCGACGAGGCTGCCCAACTGTTGAAGTTGTGGCTGTCCCTCTCTGGGGAGACAGAAGATGCGTCCACCACAGCGGCCGAGAGGTATAAGATGAAGGCACTGCCATTAAAGCACAGCCCCTGTGGGAGACAAAGGGGTGGAGCGGTCAGGGGGCGTGCAAGGTCTGGGCACCTCTGGACCTGCCAAGTGGCCAGAACCCCGTGCCAGGTGTGGGAAGGGGTGCACCTGGATGCTTGGGAAGGCCTCTTTTTTTTTTTAATTTTTTATTGAGGGGAGAGAGAGAGAACGTGCAAGTGCGCGCAAGCAGGGGAGAGGCAGAAAGAGAGAGGGAGAGACAGAATCACAAGCAGGCTCCTTGCTGCCAGTGCAGATCCCGACGCAGGGCTCAATCTCATGAACCATGAGACCATGACCTGAGCCAAAATCAAAAGTCCGACCCTCAACCGACTGAGCCACCCAGGTGCGCCCCCCCCTTCCACCCCCCAACAGGGCTTCCAAGAGGAGAGGGCTTAACACCAGCTTATACACAGCACAAACGGACACCCCTCACCTGCCCCCCAAGATACCCAGGCTGACTGCACATGCCTTCAGCCACTTCTCTCTTTCAATCTTAATCCTTGCTTCATCCAGATTTCAGCCGTGGTGACCTACAGGCTGAGAAAGGCAGGTAGCCAGGGGCCCCCAGCGAGATCTGCCCGGCCCATGGCCCCAGCAGGTACTGCCCTTCAGCACCTGTCCCTGACCCAGAGCTGGGAGACAGCCTTTCCCAAAGCAGGCCCCGCTGATCTATCCCCCCCCCCCCCCCGCTCTAAGCAAGGAGGGACATTTAGGGGAGCTCCTCAACCCAAGCAACAAATTTGTCAAACTAAAAACAAGATTATACATATTAATAGAGCCCTTTGGGAACTAATCTTCATTTTATTTTTTCCTATTCTTAGAGAAGAGAGATGTGAATACAAGTCAGTATTTGGTTTTCAGTTATATTTACACGCTAGGAAATCATACTGTGAAATGTGCAAAACCTGATCCTATCTGAACAAGGGTGAGAGGAGGGGGTGGGGCAAAACTGATGCAGAAACCAAAGCTTTATGCAGGCAGGAAGAAGGTGGCTCTCAAGGAGTAGATCCTCTGTGGTCTAACAGCTCCCCCTCAGTAATTCAGAGAGACAGGAACACGTAGGGACAAGGGGAGGAAGTAATATAGTTTTCTTCTTGGAGAAAGAAAGGCACATAGAATTTTCCAGATACAGGTCCTAGCATTCTGAGGTGGGCTGTGTATTCCTGTTACCTCCTCCACCCTTTGCTTACATTATGCTGGGTTAAGGAGGTTAACCTTTGTGAGAAGGGTACCTGGGATTCAGGGTACCCATGATGCTTATCTGCTATAGAAATGTGCCCCAAGGAGATGTGGGTTCCCCGGAGGACTCATTACATTTGCTGGTTGTGGGATTTTGTTGGGTCCAGAAACACATTTGTGCACTAAAAAAATTTTTTTGGTTTATTTATTCTGAGAGAGAAAGAGAGAGCACAAGTGGAGGAGGGGCAGAGAGAGGGAGAGAGAGAATCCCAAGCAGACTCTGCACGGTCAACACAGAGCCCGACGCAGGGCTCGAACCCATAAACTGTGAGATCATGACCTGAGCCAAAGTCGGGCGCTTAACCAGTTGAGCCACCCAGGTTACCCCCCCACCCCCGCCAAATTTTTTTTCAATTGCACATTACCTCCAGAGTTTTGTATATTTGCTATTTGCCTAATAAAGGACTCCTTGTATATATTTTTAATGCTGAAACAGTTAAATACAGTTACCTCTGCAGAGTAGGAGACCTTAGTTTTCATTTTGTGGCCTTTCCACAGGTAGTGATTAAGTTTATTTTTATTTAATAAACTAGTCATGTATTACATCCAAAACATTAAAACGCCTAAGAAAACATTTTAAATGTAATGCATGTTCATGTTAACCAAACGAAATCCAGTGTGGATAAAACAGTCTGGAGTAAAAAGTCAGTCTACTCTTTCCACTTCAACCTTTTCCTTTAAGATATAAACAAAACACCCAATGGAGTTATGTAAACTCAGTGGGTTTTTGTTTTGTTTTGTTTTGTTTTGTTTTTCTCCCTGAAAAAGATACCAAGGGCAATTTACATGCCCGTCCAAACAGATGACCTCATTTCTTGTCATGACACAAATATCTTAGAATCTAACTTTTCCCCTATTGATGGGCATTTCATGTTCCTAGTTGTCCCAGGGTTACAAACACTGCTGTGATGAAGATCTTTAAACATGTATTTGGGGGTCCCCCATGCATGACCAGTCCCCATACAAGGGGCGAGATGAATGAGAGAGCTTACGGAGAGGTCAGCCTGGCCAGGACTGACCTGACACAGGCTCTGGGCCTTGTCCCCGCTGCTGGGTGGCTGAAGGGCCAGAGAGGGAGTGGGGACAAGACTCCCTGAGGATATGTGTCCCCATCCCTTAGTAACTGTGGCCCAATCCATTTTTCCAAGGAAACGAGAAACTCTGTTTCCCTTGGAGAGAAGCAGGGAAGGGCTTCCTTCCTTCCCCCCTGCACCACCCTCACGGGGCCCTGCTGGGTGAAACTCCTGCCTGCTCCCCACACCATCTTCCTAGGACTCCCAAACTCAGCATGTCTGGCGGGCGCCTGGAATGGGAAACCAGTGAAGATAGGCGGAGAGAGGAAAGAAAAAAAAAGGGCAAAGAAATCAGGATCTGAGATCGTTACAGAGGTTAAAGAACAGAGATCCGTGTGGCTACAGGAGTGGAGGGGGTAACGCAAAGCTTGAGCAGCCTCTGGAATCTCACTGAGCTTCGTGGAAACATGAGGTCGTGCGGCTCTAGAGAAGCAGGACCTGAGTCTGAGACTGTTCGAGCTGCAAAGACCCTAGAGCCCCTCCAACTCAAATGCCAGTTCTCAAAGCATCCCTGGGCCACAGGGTGTGTGGAACAGGGACAAGACATGTCAAAGCATCCCTGGGCCGAGGGGAACCCAGAACAGATACAGTGTCTTTACCAAAGGTTCCCAACTATTCCGTTTTGGGAGAAGGTGGAGGGAGGCTATTCTTTTCTGAAGTTTGATCCCTCTTTGGTACAGAATGTCCTCTTTTTCCCCGCAAATAAAGGCTCACATAGATAAAAACTCTCAAATAGCTGGCCCCCTTGTTGGCCCCCCACTCTTTATTACTGGCACCCACACCTGACCAAACCTAACTGCGGAGAACGCCTCATCCCTTCACAGTGCAGAGGAGGAAGGTTCCTGCAGCCTCAGAGATTTCCTGAAGGCTAGAACCAGGGCACCTGTGCGCCCTGGCAGCCACGCAGACTCCAGGGTTGACAGCTGTGGTTGGCAGCAGGGGACCCGCCTCCCATTCCTGGCTATCAAGGCCCTTTCGGTGTCTCAGTTTCTTCACCTGCACAACGGAAATAATCCATTCTGTCTCTGCAGTTAGTGTGAGGTTAAATGATGTAAAATATGAAGGGCCAAGCATGACCTCTGGCACACAGTGGGTGCTTCATACACGGTGGCTGCTATTGCCTATTAACGGAGGCTGTGCCCTCTGCCTTGTAGGGCTCCACGTGTTTGCAACGAGGCCAACAGGGACGAGCTGCGGAGGGTGAATCCTTGGAAAATGCATTTGTGTATGTCCTAGTGCTTAGTGCCCCAAGGACGATAAGCGTATTGCTTTCAAGTTTTAGTTCAAACCGGATTTGTCAGAAAGCACATCCCAGCCTCTCTGGGTGAATGGTATGACCCAGAAAGCATGCCTACTGTCGAGTCAATTCCAGTGCAAAGTTAATGACTTATTGAGCCGAGAGCTATAGGCCAAACAATGAGCCTCTGGTTTTTGTAATGTCTCCCAGCCACGTTCCCCGTGGACTAAAGCCTGGCCTGCTCATCCCTTCTCGGCAATCTCTGATTCCCCGAATGCTCTGAGAACCAAAAGTAAATCCAAAAAGCCATCTGGCAGCAAAAGCTGACTTGCACTGACCTGGGGGCAACACAGCCTTTACTACCCCTCCCCTCCTAGCAGGAAAACGCATGTGCTCGTGCAGCGACGCTAACATGTCTGATTACAGTGCTGCCCCCAGACTCAGGGGGGAGGTGTCACCTTATGCAGTAAATGCACCAGAGTATTATCTTTCTAAAATTTGTGGGGGAAAAAAATCCTGATTCTAAACATATCTGGCCTAGGGGTGCCTGGGGGGCTCAGTCGATTAAGCATCCAACTTTGGCTCAGGTCACGATCTCAAGATTTGTGAGTTCGAGCCCTACCTCAATCTCTGCACTGACCGTGCTGAGCCTGCCTGGGATTCTCTCCCCTGCTGGTACATGTATGCTCGCTCTCTCTCTTGCTCGCTCTCTCTCTTTCTCTCCCTCAAGATAAACTCTGGAAAATAAATTTTAAAAAAAGTACAGAAAATATGCCTAGGAATTGAGACTCAGCAGATGTGGAAGTAAAGATACTGCTCCTTCCTGCATCTTACCCATTTGCTCTCCTGTTACAGTTTCCGAGTTCTCTTCTTCCAAGTTCACAAGCACTTTCCTCAAGACATCCTTTAAGACCTATCTTCCTCCAAAACGGGATTCCTCCCGTTCCTCCAGGTCACTTGGGTGATGCCCTCACCCCGTACTCCCATGTGGCTGTTACCTCGGTTCCCCACATCCCAATGAGTCTTTCCTCCCGCTGCCCACCCAGGGAGGCGGGACCCCAGTTCCAACAACGCTTTGTGGCGTGGGCTGCCCCAGGCAGCTATGGGCACCTCGGCTGGAATTCCTTTCAGAGCCTGCACCACGTTCTTGAGAATCATAATGGTAAATCTTCACTTTCGTATTTGGGGAGACTGTCAAGAGTCCATCAATGCGTTCTGTACAATGAAATGAGACCTGTTTTTGTTGTTGTTGTTGTTGGGTGTGTAGGTTAACTTAGCTAGCTCTGAACGCTCCAGAAAGAACCAGGCCGGATACATTCTGAGCAGGGAGGGCGCTAAAGCCTGCCAGCTTCCCTTCAGTCTATACCGCACACACACACTATGCTTCAAATCTGGTTTATGAGTCAGTTATTTGGAACTGGATAGTTTTCTGATACACTGGCTGAAAATAAGCAACCAAAATGATAGTATCGCTTCAGAGCTCTGTTTTAGACTTACGCACATGTGGCACCACTTGGGTTTTTTTTGTTATTTAAATCATGCGGCCACTTCAGTTCCCCAACATGATGACCAATGCTCCAAGGCAAAGGGGCCCTCGTCTTTTATCTCTGAGTTCCCCTTAGGATGTGCTCGATCAGTCTTCAAGACGACACTAAATGCTGCCTCCTCTTTGAAGAGCTCCCAGCTGTCCCCAGCTGAGGCCATAACTTCCATCACACTCTGTACATACTTTCACTTTACCAAGTGTCATAATGGGTGGATTTTCTGTATTAGCCTGACTGGGCCGCAGGTGCACACATGTCTGGGCAAACATTATCCTGGGTCTACCCATGAGGGTTTTTGACGAGATTAACATTTGAATCTATAGCCTGAGTACAGCAGACTGCCCTCTCTAATGTGGGTGGGCCTCATCCAATCAGTTGAAGACCTGAATAGAACAAGAAGGCTGAGTAAAGAGAGAACTGCTCCTGCCTGACTGCCTTGAGCCGGGACATCAGTCTTCTTTCCTGCCTTTGGGCTTTTGTACTGAAACATCCAGTTTCCTGGTTCTCAGGACTCTGGACTTGGACTGGAACGACACCATCCGTGTGCCAGGCCTCCTGCTGGCCGACGGCAGGTCTTGGGACTCACCCGTTTCCATAATCATGTAAACCAAATCCTTCTAATAAATCTCTTTATGCGCGTGCGTGCACACACACACACACACACACACACACACTATTGTCTATGCTTTTCTAGAGCACTCTAACATAGAATTTGTATCAAAAGTGGGGTAGACAGGTTTTGGAGCCAGGAGTGGAACTGATGCTATAACAAATACCTAAAAATATAAAAGTGGCATTGGAACTGCAGAATGAGTAAAGGCTGGAGAGTTTTGAGGCACCTACTAGAAATAGGGGTGTTGAAGGTGTTCCGATGAGGGCTTGGAAAGAAGAGAGAAGAGCTAGGGAGAGAGCTTCCATCTTCTTAGAGAATACATAAATAATCACGAGCAGAATCTTGGTAAAAATATGGATGTTAAAGGCCATTGTGGAGAGATCTCAAATGGAATGGGGGACACGTTTTCAGAAACTGGAGCAAAGGTGATCCTTGTCATAAAGTGGTAAAGAATTTCGCTGAACTGGGTTCTGGTGTTTTGTGGAAGACAGAGCTTGTAAGCAACAAAACTGGATCAACTGAGGAGACTTTTCAAATGAAGTGTGAAAGGCGTGGCTTGGTTCCTCCTGTTTAGAGTAAAATGCAAAAGGAAAGAGATGAATTAACCAAGAAATTGTTGGGGCGCCTGGGTGGCTCAGTGGGTAAAAAGTGTCCGAGTCCTGATTTAGGCTCAGGTCATGATCTCACAGTTTGTGGAATCGAGCTCCACATAGTTGCTCTGCACGGACAGCACAGGGCCTCCTTGGGATTCTCTCTCGCCCTCTCTCTGGGCCCTCCCCTGCTCTCTCTCTCTCTCTCCCTCAAAATAAATAAACTTACAAAAAAAAAGAAAAAAAGAAAGAAATTGTTAAGCAAAAATGAAGCAGAACTCGATGGTTTGGAAAACCCTTAGTCTATCCAAATAGTAAAAAATAGGAAAGCTTGCACTGAAGAGAACACCACAGGTGTGGCCAAACAACCTTTTGATAAAGAGATCAGGGGTAAAAACCACAGACCTAATTACTTACGGGCAGAAGCCAGGACCGGGGAAAGGATTATACCATGGAACACTGCCAGTTTGAACAGAAGGGCGTGGAGATGGGACAAATTAAAAGAGCCCTGTCGAACTTCTTGGATTCTATAGGATAGAACCATGGAGCTATTTGGCTGTGAATATGCACCAGTCTTGAAGAGCAGAGAATGAATCACCCCAAGGCTGATTCAGAGATCATCATCGGGCCCAGGGGCAGGCTGGTTGCTCCAAAGTTTCAAAGAGTTGGGCTGCTTCCCAGGTCCCTGTGTGCCAGGATGTCTCCAGCCAGTGCCTCAGGGGCAGGCTCACCCTGCGGAGATGTGGGGGTGACAATGGCACACCAGGCAGCGCATTGAACCAAAGAGGCTTATTCTAGAGCCTTAAGACCCAATGGAGTTTGCTCTGTAAGTTTTGGGCTTGCCTGGGGACCTGCCACTCCTTCCTTCTTCCATGTTTCTCCCTTTTGGAAGGGGATTGTCTATCTCACGCCTGTCCCACCCCTGGGACCCGTAGCGTGTCTGGTTTCACAGGCTCGCAGCTGGAGAGGAATTTTGCCTCAGGATGAACTTTACCTCCAATCTTACTGTACCTGTTTTAGACAATACTTAGATGTGAAACTCTGCATCTTAGATTTCAGTTGATGCTGGGCTGAGTTAAGACTTTTGTGGATGTTGAGATGGAATGCATGAATTTCGCACGTTAGCAGGGCATGATTTGAATGTCCATGCCCCCCAAAGTTCACGTGTTGAAGCCCTAATTGACAAAGTGATGGCATTTGGAGATGACGCCTTTGAGAGGTAATTAGGGTTAGATGACCTCATGAAGGTGGCATTGGCTCCCTTAACAAGAAGAGATGAAAGAGAGCTCGCTCTCTCCTCCTCTTCCGTGCGAGTCCACCGTGAGAGAGCAGGCATCAGCAAGCCAGGGAGCTCTCACCAGAGACCAACTATGATGAGGGACCAGGAGGCAGGCTGAGGGCAAAGCACAAGCTCGCACAGCCCCCTCCCCCCAGGTGGGATACGTGTGACATTCCTCAGGCACTCCTGGTTGCCCGAAAACAAAGAAAAGGGAAAAGCAAATGGTTAACTGATAGAGATCACAGTCAGGCAAGAAAGAGTCTCCATAAGTTTACAAATATCTTAGTAAATTACAAGGAAAAGGCAATCTTGTCAATAGCCTAATCTCTAGAAACCTACTGACTCAGTTTCCTGGAGCCCCAACATCACCCCTCCCCTCCATAGTGATGTGGGGAACAAAGGCAAGAAGGAAATGGCAGATAAAAGGAAATTTCTTTGTCACCTGCAGTCCATTGACAAATACTCGAGGCAAATACAGTGGGGAACATTTCTCCGGGAAGCCCCCTCCGTCCTAATGTAAATGCCTTACTAGAGGGAAAACAACCTTGGTTTGACAATAGCAAGGCTTTGTCTTAGGTATTTTAGGAGTCTTAGTTAGCATATGAAAGTCCTTCTGGAGGCTTCTCTTTTGTCTTTACCTCCCCCAACTCCATAGTATATACCAGTCACCCCTCTCAACACCAGTGCGGCTCTTTCTGCCTACGGGTTCTGTCCCCATGCTTTAATAAAAATCACCTTTTTTGCCCGAAAGCCGTCTCAAGAATTTTTTCTTGGCTGTCAGCTCCGAACCACCACCATTCCAAAACCCTATCAAACTATAGCGATGCCTGATTTTAGACGTACAGCCTCTGGAAGTGTGAGAAATCAATTTCTGTCATTTAAGCTACTCATCTGTAACATTTTGTTACAGTGCTGGGGTACCATAGGGTACATTTTCTTATCTACTTCACCCCAGACTGTATGTTCCCCTTAGATTATCGTGCATCCAGGATGGTCCTCGGAGCCAGGACAAGACTCCAGTCCCCCTTGACCACACTTGCTTCCAAATGTGAGGACGTCTATTTGTTCTAACAGTAGTTTCACTTTTCATTTAACCCCTACACCCGCTGTGCACCCTGACATCAAAGGGCTCTGTGTGCACAGAAGTGAGATCTGCCCAGGCCGGGGCCCTGACGTACCTGTTTCCAGGGGACACTGTTTACAGGGAACTAAAAAAGAACTGGACTTCTCTACATTCAGTCTTCTGAGAACTGGACTGCTATTCTGCCTGAAAGAAATTCCTGGGGGTGCCTAGGTGGCTCAGTTGGTTAAGCGTCCGACTTCGGCTCAGGTCATGATCTCATGGCTCATGGGTTCGAGCCCCATGTTGGGCTCTGTGCTGACAGTTCAGAACCTGGAACTTGCTTCAGATTCTGTGTCTCCCTCTCTCTCTTTGCCCCCTCCCTTGTTCATGCTCTCTATTTCTCTCAAAAATAAACATTAACAACAAGAACAATAAAAATTAAAAAAAAAATTTCTGGACCTTCCCACATGCCCAGTTTCACAGTCAGGTATAAAATACCTGAAAGGCAATTGGAGAACATAAAGATTATCTGCTGTGTTGGGTTCTCCCTGGCTTTGCCCCTGCTTTGCCAGCAGAGGGACAACTGAATTGACGAAGAAGGACTCAGTTCCAACCTGCCTAGTGGGCAATGGACAAGACCACTGCTGGCTTCCTTACCACTGTTGTCCAGGGCACCTGAGGGATCCTGGTGTAGGTCATTGTTATGTAGATGACGAGGAAGAAGACGGTGAGGACCCAGTAAAACACGGCTACAAACATGACCCAGCCGAAAGCAGGGACCCGGAAGTATTCGGTTCCAGCGATAAGTGTCCATACCAGCAGTCCCAGAACCTGTAAAATGGTAGAGGCAGTGGAAAAGAAAAGAGAGACACAGGAGAAAATAAAGAAAGAAGCAGAGACAGAGAAAAAAATAATAATACAGAGTGTCAATTACAGCTTTTATTCATGTTTACACGTACACACGACTAACAGATATAAAACGGGTTGCAAACTCAGGTGCCCACAAATGCCAGAAGGTACAATAAATGAAGGTGGGAGGCTGAACAGAGACCAGAAAACAAGAAAAATGATGTCCTCTTGTAAGGGGCAGTCTCTACTCAGCTCCAGCAAACTGTTGAGGGCCATTTTTTTTTAACGTAAACTCTACTCCCCCAATGTGGGGCTTGAACTCACGACCCCAAGATCAAGAGTCACATGCTCCACTGACTGGGCCAGCCAGGTTCCCCTGTTGTGAGCCGATTTTGATAGATCTTCCTGTTCTTCCCCCAAGAAAACACAGAAACTCAAGTTTGTACCTGATAATCTTGATTTTTAAATATTTATTTATTTCTGGGAGAGCGCAAGCAGGGGAGGAGTCAGAGGATCCGAAGTGGGCTCCGTGCTGACAGGTTGAAAGCAGCAAGCCCAACGTAGGGCTCGAACTCACAAGCTGCGAAATCATGCCCTGAGCGGAAGTCAGATGCTCAACCAACTGAGCCACCCACCCCGATAATCTTGATTTTCAAATGTTAGCAACTAATAATGATTTTTAAAACACCACGAGGGGATAAACCACACACATCTGTGGCTGGAATTTGCTCACAGGCTGATACTTGTCAAGGAAACAAGACTGCAGGTCTACTTCAGGTGCTCCCTGGGACTGATCGGCTCTCAAGGGATGAATCTCTGAGGATGCCCCTCCCCCTCCATCCCCACCCCGCCAACCCCAGCTTTGCAGATGGCAAGTAACCTTTGGCCTGAGAGAGCTTCCAGAAAAGAGGACAAGCAAGGCCCCAGGGCAGATGCCGGCATTCAGCATTTTAACATAAGTTGTGCATTTATTCCAGAAACAGCCATCCAAATCTTCACCACTGCTGGTGAACAAGACCAAAGCCAAAGCCAAATCAATGTCACCCATTGACTAGAGGCAGGTTTCATCAAGGGAAAAGAAACTGACCCAAACTGTAGGCGTCGTTAGCCCTGAACTAAGGGACAGCCACAACAAAGTATGCATCTCGCATTCCAGCACCTTCCAGGGACCAGGACTTTATTCCTAAGTCATGAACGAGTTAGATCCAAACCATATCCCCCGGAGACAGCATCAGGAAGGAGTCGAGGCGAGGCCCTCGCTGCAAGTTCTGGATTGCTGTGTGACTCAGGACCAATTATTTCATTTCGGCTTCAGCTTTGTTCAAGGCACAGGGAACAAAATACTACAGAAACAAACTTCAATCGCAAAGCTAGGGCGATTGTTTTCGCTCACTTGTTGAACCCATGAGAGCACCTACACTCTGCCAGGCTTCCTGCTATCAGGCCCCAAGGTCGGGGTCGGGCACACACTGAACAGACTCCGCTGTACACAACTTCAAGTCTCGTGGGGGGAAATATCTGCATGACTGTAACTGTGACAAATGCTGTGAAGGAAAATGAAGGCTGTGGTCAGGCTGTATAACAGACAGGCATGACTGTTCTGCAGGCATGGGAAGTGTCGGGGAAGGCCAGGCTGAAGAAGACCTGGAGACCTAGTAAGAGCTAGCGAGAGACACAGATGGGAAGACAAGGTTCTAGGCACGGAACACAGCATGGGCTGTGGTCCGGAGCAGGGAAGGGCTGTGCCGCCTTCTAGAACCTGTAAGAAAGTATAGGAATTTAGGACATTGGTGCAAAATGTTAGGTTGGGGAGGGTCAGATTTTGTGGGCCCAGGTGTAGGTAATTTATACTGTCACCAGCTAGACCCCAGAACCTGACCTTTACTGCCTCACCTGCTTGTACTCATTGACTTCCGTCCCACATTTTTCCTTAAGCTCTTCTTTCTAGCTTATCTCACAAAAGACCGGATGGGCATAACATTCCATGATGGAAAATGAAACTACCTCTCAAGCAACAGGAAGTGCCCGGAATACTCACAGACCGGTTTGAACTTAACCCCCTCTCACGTCTGTGCAGATGGACCATGGAGCGACCCAGGGAATGACCAACAGTCACCTTTACCTCTCTGTAATACTAAATCTCCCCCCCCCCCCCATCTCCAAGGAGGAGCGCAATCCTCATTTATGTACGGGCATGTTTCCTGAATGCGCATGCATGGCCTTATGCACAGTGACAAGGCTCCCCTCTCTAAATACTCCCCCTAACCCTAGATAAAAGGAACCCTTTCACCCTTGCTCAGGAGTCATGGCTTTGGAAGTTATTCCCCTTGATCTCATTTGCTGCAGATAAAGTTCCCTTTGTGCCACAATTCCCCCAGGTGTGGTTCCTTCTGTGTCTCACCAAGAAGGGAACTCACGTTAGTTTGGTTACAACACCACCCTGGCCGCTTGAGGAGAATGGACACATGGGAGGGGAAAGGGGTGTGTGTGTGTGTGTGTGTGTGTGTGTGTGTGTGCACGCGCACACGCAGGCACGCTCATGAGGTGACAAGCTCAGAGACTGTCACAATAGTCTCAGCGAGAGAAGATGACATATTCAAGGCCAAGATGGTGGCAGTGAATGTGGAAGTGAGAGAATTGGAGACAGACTTCAGAAGTGGCTGGGACGTTAACAGACTCCATAGGTCACACCAGTGGAAAGACACGCAGAGTCTCTGGAAACATACACGATGTGCATTAGGGTGTCATTTCCTCACTTGGAACAATGAAACAGGAACAGGTTAATGGGCTGATCTGAACAACAGTTCCTGAGCTCAGTTTTCAACCTACGCAATCTGAAGTGGCCGGGGGCTCCAGATCGGGATTACAAGGGGACGCTGCAGGGACAAGAGTATAGGCCTGTGTTTAAGAAGGAAGACGTATGTGGGCCACCTGGGTGGCCCAGTCAGTTATGCCTCTGACTTTGGCTCAGGTCATGATCTCACGGTTCATGACTTTGAGCCCCGCATCTGGCTCCCTGCTGCCAGCACAAAGCCCATTTCGGATCCTCTCTCTGCCCTCCCCTGCTAGAGTGCGCGCATGCTCTCTCTCTCTCAAAAATAAACAGTAAAAAAAAAAAAAAAAAAGAAAAAGACATTGTGAGGATCGTGAAGCCCTCAGACAGGATTCCAAGGGACATTTTCCACTGCTCACCAAGAGAAGCCCACGTCCCTCGTACAGTTTGGAGGCTGTGCCGGAGGGCACAAAACAGACTCTAAATGTTGCTGTTTCCCTTCCTTAGAGTTGAAAGTTGCTGTTCTTTTTATCTAGTTTATATTGTACACGAATTCCAAAGCAATGCTTAATGGACATGTGTTTTTAGGCTTATATTTGTGGCAGCAGAATTTATCAAAAGCAAAGATGTACAAAATGGGGCAGAAGCCCAGAAAGTGGTAAGCCTCACACTAATGGGGTTTCGGGCTTGAATTCATCATAACTGACCGGTAATCTACACATGTATGTGACGCTCACTGGATCGGTGAGACGGGTAGTAGACGTCATCCAGCATGGCGGTGTCTGAAATAACATCACAGGGTTCTTGGTTCCAACCGAAAGGGTCGGAACAGCCCTTTGCTGATGATGTGCCCAGGAAACACTAGGGTGTGTGAAGAAGCATGGCAAACAGGGTTAGGGTGTCTTTCTGGCGGAGTGCAAAGGTTTAAGAGTCTCTAGCAGAAGCCCGTGTCCAGCTAACCAGGCTCAGCTAACAGCTCTTGGCTCTGAACGTGACACGTTTTTCATTATTAAAGCAAGCAGAGTCCACTGCCTAGAGACGCTTTGTCTAATGTGCTAGCAGTGGTCATCTTTTACACACGGGGACAATACCGTTAACTGAGCCCACCTCTCAAAGAGCAGGAATACCTGACCCATGACCTCACCAGCAAACACAGTTAAAAGAATGCCCCTGTCAAGAAAAGAATTCTATCCAAGTGAATTTCCTAGGTAACAGAAATAAGAAGCAAGCCCTTTGTCTCTCACTATTGCAGATACTGATGAAAATCACTCCACAAAAGTGTCATTCATCTTCTGCTGTGTGTGTGTTTGAGGCAGAATCTAGCCCTTTATTTGCTTAGACTACAAAAACAGTGTTTGATTTTGTCACTGATGAACATTTCTTTAGGCTAAGACTTTTTTGAATGGTAGACCTAAGACTTAAAATTCAGGAGTGATAAATGCAGGTAAAAATAAACAGAGATATATAAAGTACATATAAAATATACAAAGAAGCAAAAACCCCCATCCACCGGTTGTAAATTGTCAAGAGAAACCGATATAAAAATTTTAAATCTACCCTTCTTAACTTCTTCACTTGAATCTATAACTACCACCTGCATACCCTTTTCTTTCTCTCTTGAAAACATGGATCGTGCTGTACATGATGCTTATAACTTGCTTCTCTCAGTGAGCAATACCATGTGGGACCTCCTTTCACGTGACTACATACCCATCTATGCCAATTTCAACGTTTGCCTGGTTTTCTATAATTCATGTAACCAGTTCCCAACTGAAAGAAATTTAAGTTGTCTCCTTCATGCCTGTTTAAAAATACCCATGGAACATTCTTATAATATATACCTGAATTCCAGGATGGATTCTGAGAAGCGGAATTTCTAGGCTATCTTAAGTGTTAGAGGTACTGCCAAATTACTCATCAAAGCCTTAGACTAATTGTATTAAAGCATGCTCTTCCCTTCAACCCTGAATTCCCTCATTTTAAATAATTTCAAACCCGATTAAAAAAGAAAGATTCCGTTCAAGCACAACACCGAATGCTGTTCCTTCATTTTCCTGGTTACACAGCGATGGGTCTCAAACAGGAGTGAGCCGTCAGCATCAGAATCACCTGCCCGGCTAGTTAAACTACAGATGGATGGACCCCACCCTGAGAGCTTGTTTCTATAGGTCTAGAATGGGATCTGGAGATGTGCATTTCTACAAATTTCCAGATGGTGCTGATGCTGTTGGTCCAGGGACCACACGTTCAGAATCACTGATGTATAGTATTTTTGTTTGTTTTAGTTTGCATTTTCCTGATCAGTGGTGCAGATGACACAGAACCTTTTCAAATGCTTATTAGCCACACTGAGTTCTTTCCTTATTGACATGTTTTTTTTTTTTTTTTAAATCTCTTCCTTCCTGATTTGTAAAGTTCTTTCCATAAGAGGGATGGAAACCAACCATGTATGTGGCAATATTTTCCCCATCCAGGGTTGCTTTTTAACTATCTTTTTAACAGTCTTTTGTTATATGGAAGTTTTAAATTTACATAGTTAATTTTTTTTAATGCTCTTAATTTTTAAGGGAGAGAGAGCACACACAAGCCAGGGAGGGGCAGAGAGAAAGGGAGAGAGAATCCAAAGCAGGCCTGATCACGATGTGAGCCGAAATCAAGAGTTGGTGGCTTAACTGACTGAGCCACCCAGGTGCCCCAAACTTTTACATAGTTAATTGGTCCCCATTTAAGCCTTCTTCTAGTCTCATCTGCTTATGAAGGTCTTCCTCAACACAGATTATAAAAATATTCTCCTATGGGGGCGCCTGGGTGCCTCCGTCAATTGCGTGTCCTTTCCTAATTTCAGCCCACGTCATGATCCCAGGTTGTGGGATCAAGCCCCTCATAGGGCTCTGCGCTGAGCATGCAGCCTGCTTGAGATTCTCTCTCTCTCTCTCTCTCTCTCTCTCTCTCTCTCTCTGCCTCACCCCCACACATGTGCATGTACACCCTCTCTCTCTAAAATTAAAAAAAAACTTTTCATATATTTTCTTACAGTTGGTATATAGGTTTATATCTTTAATCCAACTAGAATTAAGTTCCATATATGGCGTGAGTAAAGGTTACTTTTAATTTTTTTCTAACAATAGCCAATTGATCTGTAATCATTACTGGTGATCTTTCACTTATTGGGTGACTTTCTGGAATCTTTATTCGATTCTGAACTTCTCTGTGACTGCTGTGACAGTGCCAGCTACCGTAGCTTTGGCACACATTTTAGGCTTCTGGATAAAGATGTCAAATCGAACACATAAATCTAATTTTGCTCCTTCCCAAAACCCTTCTAAAATTATCACAAGAATGGGATGAATAGGAGAGGAGACAAAGGCAACACCTTTTTAGAAGCTTGGAACGGACCAGGGATGATGGACGTGGCCACTGTGAGAAAGCTGAATGCTAAGCTAGTTAACAGGGGAAGTAAAGAACAAATGAGGCTCACCATGAAGTCTGAAAAGACTCAGGCACCTCTGGGGGGGGGG